>CM057344.1:423693945-424893945 GCA_030015575.1 Agapanthus africanus
ATGGAACGAGATAGCTTTTAAAAGGAGTGGCTCAAGCTCCGCATTTAAAAGTTAGTTTTGAAAAGAACCGAGTGGTTTTTCGAAAGTGTTCCAACGATTTTAACTTGGTTTATTTTCTTGCATTAGTTCTTTTAATGCGTGATATTCTTGCATTAGTTCTTTTAATGCGTCCCATCATTTAATCCTACCATTGCAGAAAACAACCAAAATATGACGTACGCTTATGCCATTCGCATTCGCCACGGGGCCTCGTCATTACCCGTTAGGTTACTTAACTAACGACAGAGCGGGGGCTGGGCTAGCGCGGCTGTAAAACATAAGCAACGCCTAAATAATATCATATATAGATATATTGCAATGATAGCCATTTCAGATCACAGATGAACACATTGGATATACTAGGAATCCGCAATTCGTACGAGCCTGTAACGAAAAGCAGATTACACGGTCGCGGTGAATAGCCAATACCCCACCCAAGACCCCTACGGGTGCGGCAAACTACCCGCCAAGTACCCGAAGCGAAGCAACCTCCCTCATCCCCGTGAGTAGGCCACTCGGCACTTCGGCATACCCGGTAGTTTGTGCACCCCCTCCATGGGTCTATCCTAGGAGCAAAAACAGTAAAAAGAAATTATACAATGACGGCTACAACCCCGACCCGGTTGTGCGGCCATACAAATAATTATTACATCAATTTACAAATTTACATGAATTGAAAGAAAAGAAAACTCTCGTCTCATAACCCCCGGCTATTCACCCGCGACAATCCAATTAATTCATATACACATTCCAATAACATTACAGATCACAGATTTGTATAACCCCCACTAATCGACATATAGCGATTAGCAGACGTTCAATACAAATATCACATTACAGAAAAAACCCATCAGCTAAAGTCCTTTAGAAGTTCGATCAAAAATACGGATTTTCAGGACCCCAAAAATAAAATTTTTGTTCTGGAAAATCTGGGTTGAAAATACATGTACCAAAATTCCCAAAATACCCGTGCAAGTACACTGTAGCAAAGAACCACCAGAGAGGAGCGAAGGAGGCCGCGGAACCGCGGCAATAGCAAGCTATTGCCGCGTTTCCGCGGTGGTTTAGGGGGATCTCTGGGTGATTTTTCTACAGTAGCTTTTAAAAACCCTGAGTCGATTTTTGATGCATGATTTATCATTTTTACAGAACATAAAAAATCGACAGCAAGTTTGAAAATCGGGTTCATTTCGGGACTTTTTCTTTGATCGATCTTCTAGCTACTTTGCTAACTTGTTAGGTAGAGTTTAACTAGGCTCTGATACCACTGTAAGTCCATGCTAACTCTCCCGGTACTTTCGGGCATGCGGAATTTGATAAAAAACGATTTTCTTAAAGATGGTAACATGGACTCAAATCTTGGATCTTTGTTAAACATCTAACTAACAACCTAAGTAGGAGTCGTTAACTACTCGGTTAGGGGGTTTATACCTTGCTTGTCTTGAACTCCTTCGTCTTCAAACCTCGATGGTGGTCCGGATCGGCTTCTTCCCGTCGTCTCCTTACGCCGAAGATAGATCCACCTGAAAGCTTCAACCTTTGGCTCCTTCTTCGATCTTTGAAGAAACTAGTTCACTCGGTTTGCTAAACCTTGTGAACTAGAGTGAGTAGAGAAGAGTTTGTATGGGATTTTATCTATGGTTCTTGATTCTCAACTCATGAGACAAGTGAACCATAGAGTCAAGAGAGGGAGCAAGAGGAAGAGGGTGAGAGCAAGAGTATGAGAGCTCAAGAACAAGAGAGAGAATGAGCAAGTGAGAATGAGCCTCTCTTTTGTCTTTCACCCTCTCATAATCCAAAACAATGATAACATATCATATCAATCAAGTGTTATATGATGGTTTAAGCAACCATAGCCATATCATTTCATGCACTCATTTTGCACAAAAGAGCAAGCAAGCAAAAGTCTTTGCCATGAAATGATAGCTATGGTTATCATGATGGTCAACTAGTCAAGCCTAGTCAACCGGTCAACAAAGTCAACAAGTCAACAAAAGTCAACAAGTCAACAAAGTCAACAAGTTAACAACCATGTCACCATAATACTTAATTAATATAATTGTTAATCACATATCATATTCTCATTAGGGTTGAGCAAAAAGTCAATAGTCAACGGTCAACGGTCAACAAGCCTAATGAGAATCCTCTGCGTCTGTCTCTCCGTCAACTGTGCATATACACCCGCATCCGCGTTCCGAGAAACACGAATACATACTGGATAAATCCAATCCCAAAAGGTACACTAGGATCTGGCTTAAACCAAAGCCCGCTAGTGTAAACTGTTCGGACACTGTACGTGCACAAGTGCACGGATGTGACCGAACCCTGTCGCAAAACCATGCGACCTGTCGCAAAACCATGCGACCTCTACTCTTTTGCCTAAAGGCGAATAGCTTTCTGTGTGGGACTCTAAAGACTCGACACTACGCTGGCAGTGGGTTTAACCACAGACCGTAAGCGGCACTAGCTGTGCGTAACGGTCCCCAGGTAATGCCGACAAGAAGACTGACGAGGCGAAACCCATCTGAACTCCTACTGAGCCTGAATGTGACATTTTCCGTACAGTCCGGTCTGTTCGTCTGATACATCGCATGGCGGGCCTAGGGGGCGGTAAACGTCAGTCCCCCAATAGCGGTACAAGTCGTGTCGGAGTGAAGCCCAAAACACCCTGAGATAACACTGGAAGCCTACCAGTATATCTCGTTTGCCCTGGCCAGGGACTACTCGTGTAATGGCTCTCCTAGACACAGCGCGATGTCAACCCCCAATACCGGGAGAGACGAATCCTGTCTAACCGTCACTGCCTCCAAGTGCTTCGGGACTGCACCCAACTACCACCTGTTTGCATGACTCCTTTGAGCCGTGGTAGGGTAGTAATCAAAGTACAGTGGGAACACACTCGAGGCGAAGTGACAGTGTCAAGTCAGCGGACTAAGCTGTACTCATGTCACCTGGGAACTGATAACTGACGATAGGCATAATACCAACTAGTCAGTTCCCGACGAGTCCTGTCCAGTGTACTCGTAACCCAACGAGCACCCGCATACTATCTCAAGTACGACGTACCGACGGCTGTGGGACAGACCGTCTCCCACACTGGGATGAGAAGCGCATGCGCTAGTCTACTCCGGAGTATCGATGCCCTGTCTCGATAGTCCTGCGACCAGGGACCTGCATAAGGATGTGCTTATAGATTACCCAGCCCCACTAGTGTGACTGCCATCACAACGCTGGTAATCAAGCAAATATCCTAAGGGCTCCACTAATGTGTATAGGCGATATACTAAAATAAACACATGTACACATTGAAGTAGAAACAAACCAAGTAGCATACTACTATTTTGAGCAAGATTGTATATACAAGGTGAATATCCCAAGCTTTCATTAAGTAATATACAAACTAGTATGATACAGTAATGGCCTCTAGGGCATATACACTACCAAGGAATAGCCTCAGTGAGTGGATCCGCTTTGATGTTTCTTTCTATGTCTTTCTATATCTCAAGTTCGCGGAGAATGCCATCTCCCGAAATGAGCAATACCTGTCTTAGAATGTGTTTGGATGTCTGATGCGACCTAGCTCATAAATGAACTCCAAATCCAAACTTCTTAGACTGTATCATCAACTGAACTTAATCAGTATCCTGTGCCATGCCTACCTCAGTATTGCCTTAGACCACCTGAAATACTGCCCCTCGTCAGAAGGAAAAACTATAACTCTGACAACCTCCCTGTCGTCCAGGTCACCTTGGAAGCCTGGAATGACAACAGTCTCCCGAATGAGGCTGTCGTTATCATATCCCTAGAACATCTACTTATGTTCTAAAACTGCTTCCGACTGTTTCTCTAGGATAGGATCAATGTCAACTTATTGCATCTAGTGCAAGAACAACATCTGGTGTGGTACTTGACATCTCATGATTTACTCAATTGCCTGAGCAAGTGATCTGCCAATCATGTACATCCCTCTCCCCTTTAGTCTGTAAGACACCTTTAGAGAGGGTGACTCCATCACCTGCAGGTACACTACCGTGCCAGGAGTCGTCCATTCTAAATACTCTTAGAATGCTGTCTGAGTACCCTGATTGGGAAACCACCTAAATGTTAGACGAACCTTGTATATACAAAAGGGTAGTAGAGAGTAAGGTGGTCATCTTCGTATTGTACGTAGACAACATACTCTTGATAGGAAAAGAGTTTCCTATACTACGATCGATCAATCTCCTATTATCACTAAGATTCCCCAAATAGGATCAAAGTGATACCTACTAAATCCTGGATTTTGGATCTATAAGATAGATCTAAATGGATGTTAGAATACTCACTAGATGTAGTGAGATGGTATCAATCGATCCTGGGGAGAATCACTGGAAGTGTTCCAGGGTGATAAAGACGACTGAATGTCAGTCACAGGCACTGTCTTTACCCTCAGTAAAGGGACGGTATGTTGGAAGAGTTCCAAGCTCGATACCGTGGCAATCTAGACGATAAAGGCTGGTAACATCGCTATTAAAGATACTACCAAAGAGGCTGTTTGGGTGTATATTAGTTCATAAGATGAACTAGGTTCCTGCCATTGTATGACAATGGAAGCGTGGTTTCGACCCTGGAACCCTGGTCCCATCAGTGGCCCAGACAAATTCTGAGGAAGCATCACCTGATCATGGAGATAGTTGATCTCCAGGGTGATCGGGGTTAGGAGAGAAGACTCAGAGGACAACACGGCGGATCCACTCACGAAGGCCTTTTTCCCAAAGAGAGACTTTTTAGGGGATGGTTGAGTATGCGATACTGCAACCACTGCTACAGATGGCCCTAGTGCAAGTGGGAGATTGTTAGTTATATGTATGCCCTAGAGGCCATTACTGTACATAGGATGTATATTGTAGTGGATGCTGGGACATATATAGGAAGGACTTTCTCGCTCGACATGATAGTACGCTATCTGGTTGCTCTTTATCTTAACATGTATACTTTCTGTCTCTCTGATTACATGTTGATAAAGCCCATAGGATGTGTGCTCGACTTCCAGGACTATGATGTAGATCATACTAGTGGGGCCTGGGTAGTCCATGAGTACATCCTTGAAATGTTCCTAGTCGAGGGAATATTGAGACGGGGCCTCGATATTCCAGAGTAGACTAGCGCATATCTTCTCGACCCATGCGATGGGCGATGGATGATCCCATATCCATTGGTGTTTGACATCGAAGATGGTATGCGGGTGCTCAGTGGAGACTGGGTACACTGAACGGACTCGCCGAGAACTCCCAGATGGTATTATACCTCACGTCAGATGGCAGTTCTCTGGTGACACTGGTACAGCTTAGTCTGTTGACCCGAGATCGTCATAGAGTCTTGTGTGTCTCCCACTGTGCTTTGATTTCCACCCTACCACGGCTCTACTGAGTTGTGCAAACAGGTGGTTTTTGGGTACAGTCCCGATTCACATGGAGGCAATGAGCGATAGGAGGGGATTCGTCTCTCCCGGTATTGGGGGTTGATGTTGTGCTATGCTCGACTGGCCATAACAGGAAATCCCTGGCCAGGGTTGCAGTGATATACTGGTAAGTGTTATCAGTAGTTTCACGAATGTTATGGACCCTACGTCGGCATGACTTATCGAGCTATTGGGGTCTGACGTTTACCACCCCTAGGCGAGATATGCGACATATCAGACGAACAGACCGGACTATACGGTAGTGTTACTGGTCGGATTCGCAGGAGTGTGAGCGGGCTAGCTCGTCGATCTTCTGATCGCTCAATACCCGGGTGGCCGTTACGTTTAGCAGACCGCTTGCGGCTTGTGGGTGCATGATATGATCATCACCTGCTACCGGCGTTTTGACGTGTCTTTAGAGTCCTACACAGAGGTTTCCTGGTTCAAGCGAAACGAAATAGGAGTGCATATGAGATATGTACGGGACCGAGAATAATGCGTGTATGTGATACCGTATTTGATTCTCACGATCAATGTATCGAATGGTTATATGCGATATAACCTAGTTATCGAATCAAGGATTGATTCGATAAGCCGACACGTTGGATACTAGCCGGTTATATGCGATATGACCGGATCGTTAAATCAAGTGTTGATTTAATGATTTAATACATAATTATATATTTGATATATTGCTTTGCATTAACTAGTATCGGTTCACTTTAAATGGATTTTCTCGCACGGATGTGCACATTGTATATTCGATATAGTTTTGTGCACATGATTGTATCATGTTTGATGATACATTCTTGCTTGGTTTTGTGTAAAGTGTTAAACCATGGTTAATTAGTGATTAGGGTTTCTTTTTCATTTACTTAATCATTTATTTATTCCTTTTATTTATTTTGGAAAAAGAAAAGATAAAGAGATAAGAATGGTTGCTAGTTTTGTTTTTATTTGAAAGCTTCTTGAAGCTTTGAACTTAGTCCACCATTCTTGTCTTTTATCTAACCCTAACCACTATCTAACCTAAGTTAAGTCTCTACACTAAACCATGGTCAATGATATGATAAGTATTGTATTTTATTTTCTATTTTAAATTTTTAAGTTATCATATCATCTTCTTCTTCTTCATCTTCTTCTTCCATGGATGTAGCTTGCTACTCCAATGGCAAGTGTTGAAAAAGTGTGAGAAATCCAAATCTAAAGTGAACCCAACTCCTATTTCTTCATCCTCTACCTCTTGCCAAGTAGTATAGGGTGTTTCCTTCACAAGTTTTCCAAGCTTGATGAAGTTGGAGCTTGTTCTTGCGATATCTCGACGTAGATCATCTTCGGCATTGAACCGACGATCAAGCTCGCCCATTCTTCGATGATACCGATGCAAGAGTCATGGGTCCGTTTTGGACAGCGGAGAGACTTCTTCACGGAACCTAGAAGGTGGTGGACCGGATCTACAAAGGTTGTAGCCCATTCCCTTTAGATATATTTCCGTTTACTTGCATGTTTCGCCTAAATATCTAGTAAACGATCCGTAGTCGGGTTTGTAGGCACCCGTAAAATTTTATTTGTGCATGTTTGATCACTTGTGAAACCTAACTAGAGTGCCTAGGAACCCTACAGTGGTATCAGAGCCTAGCTAGAGCCTTAGGCGAAGTCTAGACGCGATTTGAAGTCCGATCCACCGAAACCTCACCCGGGAAATTGCTCTCTGTACTTTTTTCAAAAACAGTGATTTTTCCAAATTAAAAATATGCAGAGAACTCAGCAGGGAATTCTAAGAATTACGGCTAAAAAATTTTTTGATGAACAGTTAAAACCGCGGCGGAAGGGCGGCATAAGATAGGTTTATGCGGCGGTTCCGCCGCACATTGATGACGTCAGCCCTAAATTTTTACACTGTAATTCATTGTTTCTGGTTCTGAGTTCTCTGGATGTTTTGAAATTTTATTCAAGAGTTGAATTTTCTGCAGTTGTTTTGGGGATTCGGTGTTTCGATCGGGGTATCAAATTTTGTCTATTTGGTTTTCCGGATAAATTCTAGAATATGTTAAAAAGTTCGACCGGATATAAATACCCAATTTTTCCCCTGTCGGGAAATTTCCAAGTGTTGGATTTTTCCGTAGTTTAACGACGTTCTAAGTAGTGCAAGTAACGCGATGGTCCCTCTAGAAGACACAAACCTTAACTCGATTATGTGACCGTCTTGAACTGCCCTTTGAACCTTCGGGTTTGGGGCAGTACGGCGTGCCACATGTGAGGCGTTGGCTTGACCCTTCTACGGCTGGACCGTTGGTACTGAGGTACGAACTGAATGTTGTTAGACTTATTTCATGTGTTGATCTGTATCGGGAAAACTTGGGTGTTCGATTGTTCGATCGAAAAGTTTAACATTTTCTGTTTATCTGGAATGTGATACAATAATTGGAATTCACAATAAGTTATGAGATAACTAAATGAATGTTATAAACGTAGCAATTTAGTCTCAATTGATCGGTTGCCACGGAATTTTGACGTGATCAAAAGTCCGTTGCAATCACGTAGCGTACGCGGATACTCGCCGGGTAAACTTAATAGACAGCCTCACTCCATAGCCCCGACCAAGTGACTGTAGGAGAACCCCGTCGCCGAGAGCATCCGTTCGGGTGCTCGCGGTAGCGGTGTTCCGCCTTGGTGCACTTCGTCGACGGTATCGGGGGTACGACTGTCTACTGAAGTTTGCGACGAGTATTCGATCAGACTGTCGGGAATCTTGTTGAATTGCCCGACTCGATATTGAAAAGTGTTTTCGATAAAGAGACTAAAATGCGGGGTTTATAATTGTTAGGCATGCGATGTCTAAGTAATTCATTTGGTCAGGCATGCGATGTCTGAGGTGGTTGCGGATTCCAACTGTTGTAGTTTTACACTTTCTTTTCTGTGACCGTAAGTGTAATATGTGATATCGCCGGTTTCGTTGCTATATGTCAACGACAATTGGGATGCGCATATTTACTTACGTTGATGACATGAGATGTTATGTGTTGCTGGATATGTTATATTGGATCGTCGTGTTTGAATAGCCAGGGGGTTTTTATGTGAGATGAGTGTTTTTCATTTTCATTCATGTAAAAACTTGTATGTAATATTCTTTTATTGGGGCACTTCCAGGTTGCGGAAGTCGTCACCCATTGTATATTATTTACTTTTCTGCACTAGGATAGACCCAAGGAGGGGAGCACAAGTAACCGGGTTCTGGGGTCCAGTGGGAGACCAACTCGAGGAGTCGAGTCCGGGTCTCCTAACCCTAGAATTGGCAGGGTTGCTTGCCGCTCTCGTAGGGGTCTAGGGGTGTGGGATTGGCTATTCATCACGACCGTGGAATCCGTGTTTTATACTGGCTCGTATTGAAAACACGGACGTCCTAGTATATCCAATATTTCATATGTTTCTTCTGCTGTGTTTTATCTGTGATCATGCGATGTTCTGTGTTCTGTGACAGGTATTATATATAGTATATATGATATATTATATAAACGTTGCTTATGTTTTACACCCGCGCTAGCCCTGCCCCGCTCTGCCGTTAGTTACCTAACCAAACGGTGCACGAGGGGACATCGAGGCGAATGCGGATGGCATAAGCGTACGTTATATCTATCCGTGATGTTTAGGTAATATAAATGATGGGATATTCATTAATGAGATTAATGAAAGAAAATAAACCTAATTGATGTTGTGGAATCGAATTTCAAAATAAAACAGGTAGCTACAGTTCTTGCTTTGCATCGCGGTGTTCATTATAGAACATCCTGCACCTTATTCGATGAGGAAAGGACCGAGATCCCTTCACCGGGAGTGACTCCTTTAGCAATAACTGGCAGATGCTACAACCCTCGGTTTGTCTTTGATCGCTTCTATAGTTTCCGCTTTCCACAGTGATATATATGATATATCCCGCACCTCATTCGACGAGGAAAGGGCCGACGATCCCTTCACCGGGAGTGACCCCTTTAGCAAAACTAGAAAAGCTTCAAAAACATTCCATTTAAAAACCATTTGATTCCGCAACGAGATCAAGTTCAAAGCGTTAAAGGTTTTCACAAAAACCAGCCGCAACCCTCCGTCATTTTAGGAAGTAGAGTACTTAGTATTCGTGCTGTGTTTGTTGACCATAGTCAAGGCACAGTGTACGGTAGCTAAGTGATGTCTTCCTACACCGCATATGATGCGATTAGTTATGACAGTCGCGTGACTTTGTTGACCTTAGTTAAGGGTCATGTGGGTGGGTCTAATTAATCACGAAATGACAGGTAGAACTTGACTAGTACTTATGATTTGTTGACCATAGTTAAGGTCATAGGTGCTAGGGGTAAAAATATTATCGGGAATTTCAAGTGTTGAAATTTGCAATGAGATTGCATACCTTCTATGAGATAGTTGGATCCCGATACCCGCTGCGAGTAAGAGTTACTCCTGGGAGAGTTTTATACATTACAATTAGCCAATCAAGTAGGTGTCTAGAAAGGTGTCAACGGGGTTACGCCTCTGGGAAAACGAGGTTTACATTAATTAGGTTCGTGCGAAAGCACGGGGGACCTCCCTCAAAGTACCGACACTGGCCTGGCTGAAAGATTGGCGAACTTGTAGTGTGTAATTAATCCCGGCTAGTCTTTCCTTTTATGGTTTGAAGGAAGATTTGATAAAAAGCAGTGGGAGCCATCCTGATTAGATAAAATAAAAACCAATCTATTCTTGCAAGAGCGCACGCTGAGTGTTTTCTTCTCTCTCTCCAGGTAGCGACCATATCACGCCTTAATCAAGATAATAATACGGATTTTTGACCGAACCCGCTTGTTATACTGAGCTGGGGAACGTTGGTCCCGCTCCAACTTATAATTGTTATAAGACAGAGCAGGAAATAGGGGAATACCAGAATTCCTATGCCGCCCAAACGAAGAAAGTGCATATGATGCATCTCCTTCGGGTGTGTTCATTACAAAGAACTGTTTCTCAGTATCCTCTGCATCCTGGGTATATGATACCGGATCAGGATCCCAGATATGTAATCTGTTACATAGGGCTACAGAAAGGTAGAAAAACTGAGAACGGGTGATAAGTTTCATGAGACAGAAACCGGGGCAAGTGTTGCAGCCAAGTCTGTTGGTCACTGTCACCCTGTATTACCAATACATTGATTTTGAACAAATGCTATTAGATGCCGAACCTGATATACAAAATCATATCAGTCTCTTTATTAGTAAAGAAATGATAAAATTTTGTATAGTTGGATAATGTTTTGAACATTTCCTATATCAAAAGTTGATCGGTTCAGGTGCGTTATCTAAAAGCATTGATGTTCTAAATCAAACTACAGTTCTTAGTATATGGAACACACACAAGAGGAAGAGTTCAGAAATGAACGGATTCTTCTTGAGGTATTGTAGACTAGGTCAGATCAATGCGACCCGACTGGCTGAAGTTACATTTAGATGTATATTTAAATCGTTTTGAATTTACATCTTGTGCAACTCGCCAATCATGTCACAAAGATAAGATGACCACAGCTCTGTTTATTGGAAACAGAGAAAGAGTTAATGAACTCTTGGGACCGATACATGATGATGTATGTAAGGTCTCCTGTCTACACATGCCAGGACTGGTTCTTTATACTTCATTATATTCTCTGATAATCTCTCAAGATTCAGTCGTATGTTCCTACTGAAACATAAGTCCGAAGCTTTTGAGGTATTCACAGAATATAAGTTAGAAGTAGAGAACCAATAACCGGGTATAAGTATTATGTCCTATGATGAGATCAGAGAGGAGAATACTTGTGCATAGAATTCCTGGACTATTCTAAAGGAGAATGAGATTCTCTCTCAGCATTACTCCTCCGTATACACCATAGCACGATGGTATATCGGGGCGGGGCTATCACACCCTATATGATAGGTGTGCTCTATGATGAGTACTACTGAGTTACCTTTTTCCTTTTGGGAGTTATGCACTTGAGAAGCTGCATACCTATTGAATTAGGTTTGAATCAAATCACTGCCTACCACTCCATATAAGATATGGTATGGGAAGAACCTATCTCTTAAGTAAGTTAAGATTTGGGATTGTCCGGCCTATGTCAAAAGAAAAATCCGGACAAGATCGAGGCAAGATCAGTTCTATTGAACTGGAAAGGTTCCAGCTGTACAAAACTGCTAATGATTTGGTAGAACCAAAGAATTCAATAGTTTCCGACGAAACTCAGCCTCTCCGCCGATCTAGTAGGGTTCCTCACCCACCTGAGAGATACCTCAGTTTCTCGATGACAGTGGGAGCAAGGATTGCATCATGAGATGATGACCCAACTAGTTTCGAGCAGGCCATCGAGAGTAGGGACTCTGTAAGAATGGCTGGATGCTTAGCGGTCTGAGATGGAATCCATATACACCAACAAAGTATGGACTTTGGTTGCTATATCTGAAGGGTTAAATCCCCATCAGGAGCAAGTATATCTTGAGAAGATTACTTGGTGTACATGGAAAAGTTGAGACTTTCAAAGCTAGACTTGTTAAAGGTTTTCGTCATCGACCAGGCGTGGATAATGATGAAACCTTTTTCCAGTAGCTATGCTTAAGTCTATCCAGATCCTACTTACCACGGCTACATACCATGACTACGATATCTGGCGGTTGGGTGCCATGACTGCTTTCCTAAATACTGATTTAGAAAAGAACGTCTATAAGAACACAGCCAGAGGTCTTCGTAAACAGTGGGAGCAGCGGAAACGTGAGCAAGTTGCTTTACATAATGAAGCAGGCATCGCGGAGTTGGAACGTCTGTTTTGATGTGATAGTCAAAGTGTTTGATTTCATCAAAATGGTAGACGAACCTTGTATATACAAAAGGGTAGTAGAGAGTAAGGTGGTCATCTTCGTATTGTATGTAGACAACATACTCTTGATAGGAAAAGAGTTTCCTATACTACGATCGATCAATCTCCTATTATCACTAAGATTCCCCAAATAGGATCAAAGTGATACCTACTAAATCCTGGATTTTGGATCTATGAGATAGATCTAAATGGATGTTAGAATACTCACTAGATGTAGTGAGATGGTATCAATCGATCCTGGGGAGAATCACTGGAAGTGTTCCAGGGTGATAAAGACGACTGAATGTCAGTCACAGGCACTGTCTTTACCCTCAGTAAAGGGACGGTATGTTGGAAGAGTTCCAAGCTCGATACCGTGGCAATCTAGACGATAAAGGCTGGTAACATCGCTATTAAAGATACTACCAAAGAGGCTGTTTGGGTGTATATTAGTTCATAAGATGAACTAGGTTCCTGCCATTGTATGACAATGGAAGCGTGGTTTCGACCCTGGAACCCTGGTCCCATCAGTGGCCCAGACAAATTCTGAGGAAGCATCACCTGATCATGGAGATAGTTGATCTCCAGGGTGATCGGGGTTAGGAGAGAAGACTCAGAGGACAACACGGCGGATCCACTCACGAAGGCCTTTTTCCCAAAGAGAGACTTTTTAGGGGATGGTTGAGTATGCGATACTGCAACCACTGCTACAGATGGCCCTAGTGCAAGTGGGAGATTGTTAGTTATATGTATGCCCTAGAGGCCATTACTGTACATAGGATGTATATTGTAGTGGATGCTGGGACATATATAGGAAGGACTTTCTCGCTCGACATGATAGTACGCTATCTGGTTGCTCTTTATCTTAACATGTATACTTTCTGTCTCTCTGATTACATGTTGATAAAGCCCATAGGATGTGTGCTCGACTTCCAAGACTATGATGTAGATCATACTAGTGGGGCCTGGGTAGTCCATGAGTACATCCTTGAAATGTTCCTAGTCGAGGGAATATTGAGACGGGGCATCGATATTCCAGAGTAGACTAGCGCATATCTTCTTGACCCATGCGATGGGCGATGGATGATCCCATATCCATTGGTGTTTGACATCGAAGATGGTATGCGGGTGCTCAGTGGAGACTGGGTACACTGAACGGACTCGCCGAGAACTCCCAGATGGTATTATACCTCACGTCAGATGGCAGTTCTCTGGTGACACTGGTACAGCTTAGTCTGTTGACCCGAGATCGTCATAGAGTCTTGTGTGTCTCCCACTGTGCTTTGATTTCCACCCTACCACGGCTCTACTGAGTTGTGCAAACAGGTGGTTTTTGGGTACAGTCCCGATTCACATGGAGGCAATGAGCGATAGGAGGGGATTCGTCTCTCCCGGTATTGGGGGTTGATGTTGTGCTATGCTCGACTGGCCATAACAGGAAATCCCTGGCCAGGGTTGCAGTGATTTACTGGTAAGTGTTATCAGTAGTTTCACGAATGTTATGGACCCTACGTCGGCATGACTTATCGAGCTATTGGGGTCTGACGTTTACCACCCCTAGGCGAGATATGCGACATATCAGACGAACAGACCGGACTATACGGTAGTGTTACTGGTCGGATTCGCAGGAGTGTGAGCGGGCTAGCTCGTCGATCTTCTGATCGCTCAATACCCGGGTGGCCGTTACGTTTAGCAGACCGCTTGCGGCTTGTGGGTGCATGATATGATCATCACCTGCTACCGGCGTTTTGACGAGTCTTTAGAGTCCTACACAGAGGTTTCCTGGTTCAAGCGAAACGAAATAGGAGTGCATATGAGATATGTACGGGACCGAGAATAATGCGTGTATGTGATACCGTATTTGATTCTCACGATCAATGTATCGAATGGTTATATGCGATATAACCTAGTTATCGAATCAAGGATTGATTCGATAAGCCGACACGTTGGATACTAGCCGGTTATATGCGATATGACCGGATCGTTAAATCAAGTGTTGATTTAATGATTTAATACATAATTATATATTTGATATATTGGTTTGCATTAACTAGTATCGGTTCACTTTAAATGGATTTTCTCGCGCGGATGTGCACATTGTATATTCGATATAGTTTTGTGCACATGATTGTATCATGTTTGATGATACATTCTTGCTTGGTTTTGTGTAAAGTGTTAAACCATGGTTAATTAGTGATTAGGGTTTCTTTTTCATTTACTTAATCATTTATTTATTCCTTTTATTTATTTTGGAAAAAGAAAAGATAAAGAGATAAGAATGGTTGCTAGTTTTGTTTTTATTTGAAAGCTTCTTGAAGCTTTGAACTTAGTCCACCATTCTTGTCTTTTATCTAACCCTAACCACTATCTAACCTAAGTTAAGTCTCTACACTAAACCATGGTCAATGATATGATAAGTATTGTATTTTATTTTCTATTTTAAATTTTTAAGTTATCATATCATCTTCTTCTTCTTCATCTTCTTCTTCCATGGATGTAGCTTGCTACTCCAATGGCAAGTGTTGAAAAAGTGTGAGAAATCCAAATCTAAAGTGAACCCAACTCCTATTTCTTCATCCTCTACCTCTTGCCAAGTAGTATAGGGTGTTTCCTTCACAAGTTTTCCAAGCTTGATGAAGTTGGAGCTTGTTCTTGCGATATCTCGACGTAGATCATCTTCAGCATTGAACCGACGATCAAGCTCGCCCATTCTTCGATGATACCGATGCAAGAGTCATGGGTCCGTTTTGGACAGCGGAGAGACTTCTTCACGGAACCTAGGAGGTGGTGGACCGGATCTACAAAGGTTGTAGCCCATTCCCTTTAGATATATTTCCGTTTACTTGCATGTTTCGCCTAAATATCTAGTAAACGATCCGTAGTCGGGTTTGTAGGCACCCGTAAAATTTTATTTGTGCATGTTTGATCACTTGTGAAACCTAACTAGAGTGCCTAGGAACCCTACACTAAATCTAGATCTAAAACCATAGATCTAGTTACCAGTATGTATGATATAATGTCCAAGTCCTATGTGGAGAAATCACTGTGTGACGACCAAATTATAACCGATCGTAGTATAGGAATATCACTTCCTACTCTGTGTATGCCATCCAAATACCATGACATCACACCCTACTACCTTCTCAACAGATCCATCCCCTATTCTGATGAAGTCAAACCTATGACTGTCACGTCAGAAATAGATGATTTATCTCCGCTATATCTGCTTTAGTCTATAAATAGACATAAGCCACATGTCCACCAATGCTTCCGCTGCTCCCACTGACTACGACAACCCTCTGGCAGAGTCATATAGACGTACACTTCTAAAACCAGTTTAGAACGACGCTATACTCATCCTCCCACCGGGTCTCGCAGCCTGGAACAACAACAATAGCAAGTGTGGGTAAACAAGAACTTTCCTGTCACCGTCCTTGAGGCTACCGGAGTACCACTCGGGTGCCTGAAGTTACCCACCTTATCTGCGGAGTGGCCAATGGAATGTCAAACCAGATTGAATCTTTAGGTTCCAATCAAATCTCCAGTAATCGTTTGTGGTTCTGGAATCACTTTCAGTTCTACCATACTCCCACTACTGTTTTCTGAAAAAATACATTTTTATTAAAACTGTGGCGAGTCTAGAACAATATCACTATTGATCTTCCAGATGGTAGAAAGTCAACCCTCGTCATAGCTTGGGTCAACCCACAAACAACCATTACAGAAACGTGCCTTGAGTTGTCCAGTGTCTGGTTTTAGTCATAAGCCGGACAACTCCCCGTACCTTAACATCGTTAAGATATGAACTGTTCTATATCCAATATAAAACCAGAGGCACTGATTTAGTTGAACCAGATTCATATCATGCAGCTGTCTCCAGTGCATGTCAACTAAATGGAAGCAGGCCGATCAGCGTTACTCAACTTAGGAATGCTTCCAATTATGAGTAACCAGAAAGAGAAGAAAGTTCTCTTAATCATTACTATCAACTGAATACCCTACACAAGTATCTACATCTTCGATCACCTTGAAGAATCCCGATACTTGCAACACCTGGTTCTCTACTTTATTCAAATACCTATAACTTCTCAAAATTCGGACCTTGCGTTTCTACGAAACACCTGTCTAAAAACAAGAGAATTCATAAGTAAACCGAATATAGTACGAGAACCAACCCCTTTGTCCTCAATGGACACTGGAAAATATACAATACTCTGTACAAGTCCCTTGAGTCTAAAAACTCACTCCCTGTGTGTTGTAGGTTGAAAACTGTACTTATGGTTAAAAAGAATTACATCGCTGTTTAATGCTCCTTACCTAACTATCAACTGATATAGGTAAATGTCATCGACATAATTTCAAAAAGGTACATCTCACTCTATAAAAATAGACGTACAGATATATCAATTTGAAATTGGTGCGTAACAGCGGATATTCAAAACCAAATATTTGCCGTCCGGCAAACATCCCATGTGACTTCCTCAAATATCACCGATTACAACGAATCCCGATATAATGAGGATGATCACCCAATTCCCAATAACTTACTCCCACTCATCATCTGTAAAACCATACAGATGTGAGAGTCATACCTGGTAAATACATACCCTGGAGTAAGTATCTAATCGGGAAATCAGTTTTCCTTTAACTGTACACAGTGAAACTGAAACATTGAAATGTTTCGATGGGGTATCCCGGTATTCCTAGTAATGCCTCTTCCATATTCACGACTGTAACCGTATAGTTCTTTGCCACCTTTCCAAATCCCTTTATATGTCTTTAGTCATTACCTTCTGCACACCCCTTAGGCCAAATGGTTTTCTTCCTTCCCTACCGTTCGGCACCAGCCTATGGTTTGGAAGAAGACTATCCAATAAGCATAATGGGTGTACTGTCCTAATCTTAGGAGCACTCGCAATGCGAGAGAAGGTGAAGATAAAAGACAACCGAATAAACCTTATTCCTATTTCTCCTGAACCAGAATCCATCCCCGAACTAGAACAAGTTCCTTTCGAGTTCGTATATAACCATACGGTGGAGTATCCAATAAACTGTGGATCTTCGTAGTGATACGGTGTGTCCTGGAGAAATAAAAAGGTGATTTTTGGATTCGCGAAGAAACACTTGGTTTGGTCGTGAATAGCAGTCGCAGTTTACTTTGCCCTCTTACTAATCCCTTGCTTTGTCTTAACTTAATACCTTCTGCACACCATTGTTATGCTAATTGGTTTTCTTCATTCCCCACCGTTCGGCACTAGCCTAAGGTTTGGAAGAAGACTATCCAATTTGCGTAATAGGTGTACTATCTCCTAAACCAAGGAGTACTCGCAACCTGAGAGAAGGTAAAAGGAAAAGACAACTGAATAGTCCTATCCGTTTTCTCCAGAACCGGAAACCATCCTCGAATAAATTCCTTCGAGTTCGTATGTAACCATACGATGGTTTTGTCCAATGGAAGTGGATGTTCGTAGTAATACGGGGTGTCCTCGAGAAAAGGGTAAAAGTAGGAGAGGCAATGAGGTCTGCAATTCTGACAATCCAAAAGCCTGTGTTTAAGAAAGTTCGGTCAACTTGGTCTCTGAGTCATAGTCTTAGGGTCGGGTCAATGGTCGCTGCCAAAGAGAGAGAGAAAAGAAACACTCAGCGCGCACTCTAACCTAGATCTGAATGGTTACCAATTTATCTAATCTGGAAACCTCCCACTGTACCTCAAATTCTCCTCCAAACCTGAAAGAAGAATTAGTCGGGGTCACCCGAGGAGTAAACTAACTCATCAGTGGGAATCGGGATCCAACTATCATCGCATGATAACGTGACGGAATCCGCTCACGGTATCGCACTCCAGAAGGTATGCGCATATCTGGCAGGTTTCAGTTTCTTTAGAAACTCCCGATGTGATTTTTACCCCATGCTCTTATGACCTTGACTTTGGCCAACAAATCATAAGTCACATGTCAAGTTCTACCCGTCATTCTCCAGGTTGATTTGAATCCACCCGTACCTACCCTTGACTTTGGCCAACAAGGCAGTACGACTGTTCCAAACCAACGCATCTATCTATGCTGCATACGAATAACCAACAGCTACCAAACATTGTGCCTTGACTTTGGCCAACAAACACAGCTTGAATACTATTGACTATCCATATGAAACGACGGAGGGCTACGAATGGTTTCTGGCGAAAACCTTTAACGTAATGAACTTGATATCGTTGAAGGAACGTATAGCTTTATAAAAATATAGTGGCGAAAACCAATGCTAAAGAGGTCACTCCCGGTGAAGGGATCTCGGCTCTTTCCCCATAGAATGAGGTGCAGGATATTCCAACTGAATACCACGATGCAAAGCAAAAGTAATCGGCTATAGTGAAGTTATTGCCCTGACGCAAACTTTTGTCCAAGGGGTCACTCCCGGTGAAGGGATCTCGGCCCTTGCCTCGTCGACTGAGGAGCAGGATATTCCAACTGAATATCACTGTGCAAAACAAAAGTGAACGTCCTTGCAATAACAGCTTTTTGAAAAGTGTTCCAACAACATCAGATTAGGTTTGTTTTTAACTTGCATTGATCTGAATCAATGCAGTCCCATCAATTGATCACACCACAAAGAACGAAAATATACTGATGTACGTATATGCCATCCACATTCGCCACTGGGTCCCGTCATTACCCGTTAGGTTAGCTAACTAACGACAGAGCGGGGACTGGACTAGCGCGGATGCAAAACATATACAACATCTACTAGTATATATATCAATATATAATATTTCGCTCAAGGCGTGATAAAATGCAACATCACAGAAATGTACAGCATCACAGAACAATACAGATATCTGGGATCCCCGGGTTTCACAGAGCCACTACTGAAACCCGACATTCCTCTGGTCATGTGGATAGCCTGTGCAATGAAATCCTAGACCCCTGCGGGCGCGGCATGTTACCCGCCAAAACCTGAAGCGAGGCAGCCCCCTTCAGCGACGTGAATGGACCACCCGGCACTTCATGGAATCCGGCAACTTGGGCACCCCTCCTGGGTCAACCTGTACCCCCTACGAGTGCGGCGAATAGCCCGCCAATTCTAGAGTGAAGCCCCCTCCATCTCAATGCCATGAGATGAGGGCTCGTTGCCCTCTAGAACCCGGCTATCCGTGCACCCCTCCTTGGGGGTAATCCTAGTACATAAAGTAAAATATACATACAACGGGTACACCGACCGCAACCTGGTCGTGCCCCAAAATAATAATACAAACAGGCAGTGACGGCAGTCCACATGTCGGACGCTCGCCCCGCAATATCAAATGTACATAATACAACAAAAACTGTACTAGCATTGCATCCAGGCTATCCTCCACGACCAATCCGCAACATCATAGCAATACACAGAACATCAACGTGAATGTCACGTTCGCAAATCCGTCTAACCGGGCTATAGCAGTTAGACAGGATTTACCGATCAAGTGACATTCACGGTCGCAGATATAATGTAAATACTGTGAACTAATGTGTTTAAAATATCCGATCGATCAAAAATTACCAAGTGGGCCTCAAGCACTACTGTAGCACATAAAGAAATCTAGGCCCAAAAAATAACATTCCAGAAAACCTATTTTCCACTCAGGAGCATTCTGTAAAATTTTGGGGAAATGAACAATTCAAGTCGCGGCGGAACCGCGGCCCAAGCATGGGATTGGCCGCGGTTCCGCGGTGGTTTAGACTGTTCACGAGCCCAAATTTTCACAGAACTCTTAGAATTCTCCGCACATCATTCTGCAATATAACGAAAAAATATTTTGAGCCAAAAATAAATCGACAGAAAACTGATGTGCATGATATCGGGTTTTCGGAAAATTGTTCGATCGGAAACGTAAAACACATTAAACAAAACTAGACTATGTTAATGGCGAGGCTCTGATACCACTGTAAGTGAACGGCGGCGCCCCGGCCTCTATCCCGAGGCCAAATGCGGAAGCGATGGTTAACTTTAAATTTTCTTGAACCGGCACCACCGCGCACTATAAACCCGGATCGTACCATTAACTAGTCCTAGCTAACTACTAGATGGGGAAGAGAGATATACCGAGCGATCCGTGTCCTCCGGTCTTCTCGCCGTCGTCCCGATCTCCCTCGGAATGTCCAGTCTCCACCTCCTCGCCGGAAGGGCACCACGTCGCCTGCATCTTTTACGGGCTCCCACCTCTATACCGAGGCAACTCGGGCACGAAGTTGGCGAGTCGACGTGCCTAAGATTTGCTGTAGAATGTGTGTAGAACCATGTCTCATTTTGGGGTTCATTTAGGTTGCCATTTTGTGGAGGAGAATGAACTATACTTTGGAGGTGGAACAATGGGATTTTGTGAAGCCAAATGAGTGTAATTCCCTTGCCCAAAATTTGGGACAGCCCCACACAATGTGGCCAGCCATATGAGGTGAAGGAGAGAGGAGAAAATCCTAGTGGGGTTGTATCAATAATACAAGGAAGAAGAATGATAGATCACCAAGTCAAAGAGCAAACCACACTCCCTCATCATGACCAACCATCATCATCAAGCATGATAATGAACTAAGACCAACACTCCACCACAACCATCATGAAAACAAAAGTCAAGCCATCATTGTCAAAAGAAGTCAAATGATGGTGCAAATATCATGATACAATAAAATGCAAAGAACACCCTCCACAAATGTTTATTTGCGCAAACGCAAATAAGCCCTCCTCCACCAATCTTCGGCCATTGAAAGATACAAATGAAAATGGCCGAAACGGAAAGCAAACTGGCAACTCCAGAAAACTGGTCCCATAATGAATTACAGGAAAAACCCCATACTGTGCATACACACCCGCATCTGTATTCCGACCGAAATACAAATGCAATGAGACAAAATCTACACTGTACTATACTAGGATCCGGCTTAAACCAAAGCCGGCTAGTAATATCCGTCCGATCCTGATCCGTGCAATACCGCACATATCTGATCGAACTCTGCCATCTATCCATACGGCCTCTAGTACTGACCGTCCGATCCTGATCCGTGCAATACCGCACGTATCTTATTGAACCCTGCCATATCTCCATACGGCCTCTACCGCGTTTCGCCCGAAAACTTGAGCAACTGAATGTGGGGGACTCTAAAAACTCGTCAATACAATGGCTGTGGATTTAACCACTAGCACGTCAGAGGTATTAGCCATACGTGACGGGCTACCAGCTATTGACCAAAAGGGACGTCGATGAGCGAACTCATCCTGACACCCTACTGAGCCTGTCAGTGACAATGTCCGTACAGTCCGGTCCGTTCGTCTATGAGTATCGCATGGCGGGCCTAGGGGGTTGGTAAAAGTCAGACCCCCAAAAGCGGTACAAGTCGTGTCGGAGTGTAGCCCAGAACACCCTGAGATACTACTGGAATACTTACCAGTAAATCTCCTGCCTCGGCCGAGGGCTTCGTGTAATGGCTCTCCTAGACACTGCGCGACCTCACCCCCAATACCGGGAAAGACGAACCCCTGAAGATCTGCTCACTGCCTCCATGTGGCTCGGGACTGTACCCAACTAAAACCTGTTTGCACATCTCCTTTGAGCGTGGTAGGGTAGTAATCAAAGTACAGTGGGAACTCACACGAGACAAATGTCGATCCTCAGGTCGATGAACTAACCTGTACACATGTCACCATGGAACTGCCATCTGACGTCTGGTATAATCCCAACTAACAGGTTCCCGGCGAGTCCTGTCCGGTGTACTCATAACCCAATGAGCACCTGTATACATCTTAGGTGAACCAACTGACACCAGTGGCTTGTGAGACCGGCCACCGCCCCTCGTCGAGGTCTCGACTGTATACACTAGTCTACTCTGGAGTATCGATGCCCTGTCTCGAAACTCCCACGACTAGGGACCTTTTAAGGATGTGCTTATAGACCCCAGCTCCCACTTATATGATCGCCCTCATACTGCTGGTGGTCAAGCAAGAATCCTAGGGGCTCTATCAACGTGTAATAGGGACATGTCAGGTCACCTAAAGCAGTACACGATGATAAAGATAAACCTGATAGCATACTATCATCTTGAGTAAGACTGTCCTACCGAGATAGGTCCTCCCTCAATCATTGCAATCACGTGCCTGTGATCCAATAATTGACTCTGAGGGCACTATCTCCAACAACGCGTCCAAGAGATGCTGTAGGTGTAGTGTAGAATCGTTGTCTCATTTGGGGTAGTGAAGTTGCCATTTATGTGTAGGAGGAGAAAATGACTTTTGAGGAAGAAGAATGGTGCTATCATTTTTACAAGGAATGAGATGATAAAAAATCACCCACCAAATAAACCTCTCATCCTCACTCAAAGTGGCCGGCCCCCTTTGAAGATTGAATAATGGGAGAGAGAAAAAAGGCATAAACAAACATATGAAGATAATGTGTGAAGATCATGATGGAAAAAGGTCACCTCCATTTCTAATCCAAACCAAATCAACTCTCATCCATATCCTTTCTCATTTAAAGCAAGACATATGATGCAAAAGGAATCTCATCATGAGGAAGCCACAATCACAATGAACCCCCTCCACAAAATGTTATTTGCAAACTGCAAATAACACCCTCCAACGATAAAGTCCGGCCGCGAAGGAACAAAGGAAAACCGGCCGGAACGGGATGCAAACTGGCAACTTCAGAAAACTGATCCCGTAATAAATTACAGGAAAACCCCTCTACTGCATATACATGCCCGCATTTGTATTCCCACTGAACACAAATGCAAAGAGACAAAATCTACATTGTCTAATACTAGGATCCGGCTTAAGCCAAAGCCGGCTAGTAAAAACCGTCCGATCACGATCCGTGCAATACCGCACGTATCTGATCGAACCCTTCCATATCTCCATAAGGCCTCTACAGCGTTTCGCCCGAAACTTGAGTAACTGTGTGTGGTAGACTCTAAAGACTCGTCAATACTATGGCTGTGGATTTAACCACTAGCACGTCAGAGGCATCAGCCAATACATAACGGGCTACCAGGTATTGACCAAAAGGGACGTCGATGAGCGAACTCATCCTGATGCCCTACTGAGCCTGTCAGTGACAATATCCGTAAAGTCCGGTCCGTTCGTCTATGAGCATCGCATGGCGGGCCTAGGGGTTGGTAAATGTCAGACCCCCAATAGCGGTACAAGTCGTGTCGGAGTGTAGCCCAGAACACCCTGAGATACTACTTGAATATCTACCAGCAAATCTCCTGCCTTGGCCAAGGACTTTCCATGTTGTGGCTCTCCTAGAGGCAGCGCGACCTCACCCCCAATACCGGGAGAGACGAACCCCTGCAGATCCGCTGAATGCCTCCATGTGGCTCGGGACTGTACCCAACTAAAACCTGTTTGCACGTCTCCTTTGAGCGTGGTAGGGTAGTAATCAAAGCACAGTGGGAACTCACACGAGACAAATGACGATCTCAGGTCGATGAACTAACCTGTACACATGTCACCAGGGAACTGCTATCTGACGTCTGGTATAATCCCAACTAGCAGGTTCCCGGCGAGTCCTGTCCGGTGTACTCATAACCTAATAAGCACCTGTATACATCTTAGGTGAACCAACTGACACCAGTGGCTTGTGTGACCGGCTACCGCCCCTCGTCGGGGTCTCGACTGTATACACCAGTCTACTCTGGAGAATCGATACCCTGTCTCGAAACTCCCACGACTAGGGACCTTTTAAGGATGTGCTTATAGACTCCAGCTCTCACGTATATGATCGCCCTCATACTGCTGGTAGTAAAGCAAGAATTCTAGGGGCTCTATCAACGTGTAATAGCAACTCGTAAGGTCACCTAAAGCAGTACACGATGATAAAGATAAACCAGATAGCATACTATCATCTCGAGTAAGACTGTCCCACCGGCATAGGTCCTCCCTCAATCATTGCAATCACGTGCCTGTGATCCAATAATTGACTCTGAGGGCACTATATCCAACAATCTCCAACTTGCACTCAAGCCTAATTATTGCGATGTCGCATACTCACTGCCCGTGTGATACCGAACACCCAACTCCTCTACTAGTCAGTCTCACAAAGCTCGTTTGCGAAACTATTGCGTTCGAGGAATAGCCTCAGTGAGTGGATCCGCTATGGTGTTTCTTTCTATGTCTCTCTATATCTCAAGTTCGCGGAGAAAGACATCTCCCGAAATGAGCAATACATGTCTTAGAATGTCTGGATGTCTGATGGGACCTAGCTCATAAACGAACTCTAAATCCAAACTTCTTAGACTGTATCGTCAACTGAACTTAATCAGTATCCTGCGCCATCCTTCCCTCAGTATCCACCTGGACCACCTGTCCAAAATACTGCCCCTCGTCAGAGGGAAAACTATAACTCTGACAGTCACTCTGTCATCCAGGTCACCTTGGAAGCCTGGAATGATAAACGTTTCCTAAAGGAGGCTGCCGTTATCAAATCCCTAGAACATTAATTTATGTTCTAAAGCTGCTTCCGATTGTTTCTCTAGGATTGGATGAATATCAACTTATTGCACCTACTGCAAGAACAACATCTGGTGTGGTACTTGACATCTCATGATTGACTCAATTTCCTAAGCAAGTGATCTGCCAATCTTACACATCCCTCTCCCATTTAGTCAGTAAGATACCTTTAGAGAGGGTGACTCCATTACCTGCAGGTACACCACCATGCCAGGAGTCGTCCATTCAAAATACTCTTAGAATGCTGTCTAAGTACCCAGATTGCAAAAACAACCCAAATCTAGATCTAAAACCATAGATCTAGTGACCAGAATGTCTGATATAATATCCAAGTCCTGTGTGGAGAAACCACTGTGTGACGACCAAAGTATAACCGATCGTAGTATAGGAATATCACTTCTTACTCTGTGTATGTCATCAAATACCAGGACATCATACCCTACTACCTTCTTAACAGATCCATCCCCTATTCTGATGAAGTCAAACCTATGACTGTCACATCAGAAATAGATGGTCTATCTCCGCTATATCTGCTTTAGTCTATAAATAGACATAAGCCAACTGTCCACCAATGCTTCCGCTGCTCCCACTGACTACGACAACCCTCTGGCAGAGTCATATACACGTGCACTTCTAAAGCTAGTTTAGAACGACGCTATACTCATCCTCCTGCCGGGTCTCACAGTCTGGAACAACATCAATGGCAAGTCTGGGTAAACAAGAACCTCCCTGCCACTGTCCTTGAGCATACTGAAGTACCTCTCGGGTGCCTGAGGTTACCCACCATATCTACGGAGTGGCTAATGGAATGTCAAATCAGATTGAATCTTTAGGTTCTTATCAAATCTTCCGTAATCGTTTGCGGTTCTGGAATCACTTCCAGTTCTACCATACTCCCACTACTGTTTTCTCAAAAAATCCATTTTTATTAAAACTGTGGCGAGTCAAGAAGAATATCACTACTGATCTTCCAGATGGTAGAAAGTCAACCCTCGTCATAGCCTGGGTCAACCCACAAACAGCCATTACAGAAATGTGCCTTGAGTTATCCGGAGTCTGGTTTTAAGCATAAGCCGGACAACTCCCCGTGTCTTAACAAAGTCAAGATATGAACTGTTCTATATCCAATATAGAAACAGAGGCACTGATTTAATTGAACCAGATTCAAATCATGCAGCTGTCTCCAGTGCATGTCAACTAAATGGAAGAAAGGCCGATCAGCGTTACTCAACTTAGGAGTACTTCCAATTATGAGTAACCTGAAAGAGAAGCTAGTTCTCTTAATCAGTTTGTTGAATACGATTCACAAGTATCTACATCTTCGATCACCTTGAAGAATCCCGATATTTGCAATACCTGGTTCTCTACTTTACTCTTATACCTATAACTTCTCAAAACTTGGACCCTGCGTTTCTACGAAACACCTGTCTAAGAACTAGAGAAGTCACAAGTAAACAGAATATAGTACGAGTACCTACCCCTCTGTCCTAATGGACACTGGACAACATACAAAACTCTGTATAAGTCCCTTGAGTCAAATGACGCATTCACTGTGTGTCGTAGGTTGAAAACTGTACTTATGGTTAAGAAGAATTACACCGCTGTTCAATACTCCTTACCTAACCATCCACTGATATACGTAAATGTCATAGACATAATTTCAAAAATGTATATCTCACTCTATAAAAATAGACGTACAGATATATCAATTTGAAATTGGTGCATAACAACGGATATTCAAAACCAGATATTTGTCGTCCGGCAAACAACCCAGGTGACTTTCTCAAATATCACCAATTACAACAAATCCCGATATAATGAGGATGATCACCTAATTCCCAATAACTTACTCCCACTCATCATCTGTAAAACCATACAGATGTGATTATCAAACCTGGTAAATACATACCCTGGAGCAAGTGTCTAATTGGGAAATCAGTTTTCTTTTAACAGTACACAGTGAAACTGAAACATTGAAATGTTTCGATGGGGTATTCCGGTATTCCTAGTAATGCCTCTTCTATTATCCAGATTCACAACTGTAACCGTATATTTCTTTGCCACCTCTCCAAATCCCTTTTTATGTCTTTAGTCATTACCTTCTGTACACCCCTTTAGGCCAAATGGTTTTCTTCCTTCCCTACCGTTCGGCACCAGCCAATGGTTTGAAAGAAGACTATCCAATAAGCATAATGGGTGTACTGTCCTAATCGTAGGAGCACTAGCAATGCGAGAGAAGGTGAAGATAAAAGACAACCGAATAAACCTTATTCCTATTTCTCCTGAACCAGGATCCATCCCCGAACTGGAACAAGCTCCTTTCGAGTTCGTATATAAACATAAGATGGATTATCCAATAAACTTGGGATCTTCATAGTGATACGGAGTGTCCTGGAGAAAAACAACGGTGATTTATGATTGGCGAAGAAATACTTGGTTTGGTCGTGAATAGCAGTCGCAATTTACTTTGCCCTCTTACTAATCCCTTGCTTTGTCTTAACTTAATACCTTCTGTACACCGTTTAGGCTAACTGGTTTTCTTCATTCCCTACCGTTCGGCACCAGCCTAAGGTTTGGAAGAAGACTATCCAATTTGCGTAATAGGTGTACTATCTCCTAAACCAAGGAATACTCGCAACCTGAGAGAAGTTAAAAGGAAAAGACAACTGAATAGTCCTATTCGTTTTCTCCAGAACCAGAAACCATCCTCGAATAAATTCCTTCGAGTTCGTATATAACCGTACGATGGTTTTGTCCAATGGAAGTGGACGTTCGCAGTAATACGGGGTGTCCTGGAGAAAAGGGTAAAAGTAGGAGTGACAATGAGGTTTGCAACTCTGACAATCCAAAAGCCAGTGTTAAGAAGGTTCGGTCAACTTGGTCACTGAGTCATAGTGTAGGGTCGGCTCAATGGTCGCTGCCAAACAGAGAGAGAAAAGAAACACTCAGCGTGCACTCTAACCTAGATCAGAATGGTTATCACTTTATCTAATCTGGAAACCTCCCACTGTAACGTCAAATTCTTCCCCAAACCTGAAAGAAGAATTAGCCGGGATCACTCGAGGAGTAAACCAACTCATCAGTGGGAATCGGTATCCAACTCTCATCGCATGATAACGTGACGGAATCCGCTCACGTTATCACACTCCAGAAGGTATGCGCATAGCTGGCAAGTTTCAGTTTCTTTAGAAACTCCCGATGTGGATTTTTGCCCCATGCTCTTATGACCTTGACTTTGGCCAACAAATCATAAGTCACATGTCAAGTTCTACCCGTCGTTCTCCAGGTTAATTTGAACCCACCCGTACAAGCCCTTGACTTTGGCCAACAAGGTTATACGACTGTCCCAAATCAACGCATCTATCTATGCAGCATATGAATACCCAACAGCTACTAAACACTGTGCCTTGACTTTGGCCAACAAACACAGCTTGAATACTATTGACTATCCATATGAAACGACGGAGGGCTACGAATGGTTTCTGGAGAAAACCTTTAACGTAATGAACTTGATATCGTTGAAGGAACGGATAGCTTTTTAGAAAAATATAGTAACGAAAACCTTTGCTAAAGAGGTCACTCCAAGTGAAGGGATCTCTGCTCTTTCCCCGTAGAATGAGGTGCAGGATATTCCAACTGAATACCACGATGCAAAGCAAAAGTAATCGGCTGTAGTGAAGTTATTGCCCTGACGCAAACTTCTGTCTAAGGGGTCACTCCCGGTGAAGGGATCTCGGCCCTTGCCTCGTCGATTGAGGAGCAGGATATTCCAACTGAATACCACTGTGCAAAACAAAAGTGAATGTCCATGCAATAACAGCTTTTTGAAAAGTGTTCCAACAACATCAGAATAGGTTTGTTTATCTTGCATTGATCCGAATCAACGTAGTCCCATCAATTGATCACACCACAAAAGAACGAAAATAATGATGTACGTATCTGCCATCCGAATTCGCCACTGGGTCCCGTCATCACCCGTTAGGTTACTTAACTAACGACAGAGCGGGGACTGGACTAGCGCGGATGCAAAACATATACAACATCTACTAGTATATATATAATATATAATATTTCGCTCAAGGCGTGATAAAAAGCAACATCACAGAAATGTAACCAGCATCACAGAACAATACAGATATCTGGGATCCTCGGGTTTCATAGAGCCGCTACTGAAACCCAACGTTCCCCTGGTCGTGTGGATAGACTTTGTAATGAAATCCTAGACCCCTACGGGCGCGGCAAGTTACCCGCCAAAACCTGAAGCGAGGCAACCCCCTTCAGCAACGTGAATGGACCATCCAGCACTTCACGGAATCCGGTAACTTGGGCACCCCTCCTGGGTCAACCTATACCCCCTACGAGTGCGGCGAACAGCCCGCTAATTCTAGAGTAAAGCCCCCTCCGTCTCAACGCCATGAGATGCGGGCTCGTTGCCCTCTAGAACCCCGCTATCCGTGCACCCCTCCGCGGGGTAATCCTAGTACAGAAAGTAAAATATACATACAACGGATACATCGACCGCAACCTAGTCGTGCCCCAAAAGAATAATACAAACAGGCAGTGACGGCAGTCCACATGTCGGACGCTCGCCCCGCAATATCAAATGTACATATAAAACAAAACGTACTACCATTGCATCCAGGCTATCCCCCACGACCGATCCGCAACATCACAGCACAACACATAACATCAACGTGAATGTCACGTTCGCAAATCCGTCTAAAAGGGCTATAGCAGTTAGACAGGATTTACCGATCGAATGACATTCACGGTCGCAGATATAATGTAAATACTGTGAACTAGCATGTTTAAAATATTCAATCGATCAAATTTATCGAAGTGGGCCCTAAGCAGTACTGTAGCACTCACAGAAAATCTGGGCCCAAAAAGAATATCCCCAAAACCCTATTTCCTATTCAAAAGCCCACTGGAAAAATTTGGCCCAATGAGGACACTTTCCCACCGCGGAACCGCGGCCAAACCAGGGGTTTGGCCGCGTTTCCGCGGTCGTACTAACGAATCATTGGATCGAATTTTCCCAGAATTCTTAGAATTTCTTGCATGTGTTTCTGCAACTACCTGAAAAATTTTTAGACTCCAAAAAATTTCGGCAGAGAACACATGCACTAAAAAATACGGCTTTTGGGATTTTGTTCGATCGAGTCTTTAAACATACTAGAGCAAGCTAGGCAAGGTTAACGGCATGGCTCTGATACCAATGTAAGTCCGCGGCGGCGCCCCGGCCGTCGATCCGACGCCAGAAACGCGGAAACGAAAAACTTTGCAAACTAGCAAACCGGCACCACCGCGCACTTTTAACCCGGATCGGGCCATTAACCTAGCTACTAGCAAACAAGAAAAGTAGTAGAGAAGCTATACCAAACGATCCGTGTCCTTCGGTCTTCGTCTCCACTCCAATCTCCTCGCGGAATCTCCGGTCGTCGCCTCCTCGTCGAAACGGGCACCACATCGCAAGGTTCTTTTATGGGCTCCCACCTCTGGACCGAGGCAACTCAGGCGCGAAGTTGGCGAGCCGACGCGTCCAAGAGATGCTGTAGGTGTAGTGTAGAATCGTTGTCTCATTTGGGGTAGTGAAGTTGCCATTTATGTGTAGGAGGAGAAAAAGACTTTTGAGGAAGAAGAATGGTGCTCTCATTTTTACAAGGAATGAGATGATAAAAAATCACCCACCAAATGAACCTCTCATCCTCACTCAAAGTGGCCGGCCCCCTTTGAAGATTGAATAATGGGAGAGAGAAAAAAGGCATAAACAAACATATGAAGATAATGTGTGAAGATCATGATGGAAAAAGGTCACCTCCATTTCTAATCCAAACCAAATCAACTCTCATCCAAATCCTTTCTCATTTAAAGCAAGACATATGATGCAAAAGGAATCTCAACATGAGGAACCCAAAATCACAATGAACCCCCTCCACAAAATGTTATTTGCAAACTGCAAATAACACCCTCCAACGATAAAGTCCGGCGGCGAAGGAACAAAGGAAAACCGGCCGGAACGGAATGCAAACTGGCAACTTCAGAAAACTGATCCCGTAATAAATTACAGGAAAACCACTCTACTGCATATACATGCCCGCATTTGTATTCCCACTGAACACAAATGCAAAGAGAAAAAATCTACACTGTCTAATACTAGGATCCGGCTTAAGCCAAAGCCGGCTAGTAAAAACCGTCCGATCACGATCCGTGCAATACCACACGTATCTGATCGAACCCTGCCATATCTCCATACGGCCTCTACAGCGTTTCGCCCGAAACTTGAGTAACTGTGTGTGGTGGACTCTAAAGACTCGTCAATACTATGGCTGTGGATTTAACCACTAGCACGTTAGAGGTATCAGCCAATACATAACGGGCTACCAGGTATTGACCAAAAGGGACGTCGATAAGCGAACTCATCCTGACACCCTACTGAGCCTGTCAGTGACAATATCCGTACAGTCCGGTCCGTTCGTCTATGAGCATCGCATGGCGGGCCTAGGGGGTTGGTAAAAGTCATACCCCCAATATCGGTACAAGTCATGTCGGAGTGTAGCCCAGAACACCCTGAGATACTACTAGAATACCTACCAGCAAATCTCCTGCATTGGCCAAGGACTTTCCATGTTCTGGCTCTCCTAGACACAGCGTGACCTCACCCTCAATACCGGGAGAGACGAACCCCTGCAGATCCGCTCACTGCCTCCATATGGCTCGGGACTGTACCCAACTAAAACCTGTTTGCACGTCTCCTTTGAGCGTGGTAGGGTAGTAATCAAAGCACAGTGAGAACTCACACGAGACAAATAACGATCTCAGGTCGATGAACTAACCTGTACACATGTTACCAGGGAACTGCTATCTGACGTCTGGTATAATCCCAACAAGCAGGTTCCCGGCGAGTCCTGTCCGGTGTACTCATAACCCAATGAGCACCTGTATACATCTTAGGTGAACCAACTGACACCAGTGGCTTGTGAGACCGGCGACCGCCCCTCGTCGGGGTCTCGACTGTATACACTAGTCTACTCTGGAGAATCGATGCCCTGTCTCGAAACTCCCACGACTAGGGACCTTTTAAGGATGTGCTTATAGACTTCAGCTCTCACGTATATGATAACCCTCATACTGCTGGTAGTCAAGCAAGAATCCTAGGGGCTCTATCAACGTGTAATAGCGACTCGTAAGGTCACCTAAAGCAGTACACGATGATAAAGATAAACCAGATGGCATACTATCATCTCGAATAAGACTGTCCCACTGGCATAGGTCCTCCTTCAATCATTGCAATCACGTGTCTGTGATCCAATAATTGACTCTGAGGGCACTATATCCAAAAGAATTGTGTGGACTTTTGGTTAGAAGATGATTGTGTTGGTTAACCCTGCCTATTTATGTGTTATTAGGGTTACCTTAACTGAGATTAACCTCAGATATCACTAAAATACCATAGGATTTCCATTTTTGTGCAAAATTAGTGTTTTTAATCGATATTGTAGCTTTCTGCGTTCTGCTTTTGATCCGGATCCTTCAGGGAATAATTGAGGAAACTGGAGCATGCTTACAAGGTCTTGACCACACTACCAGAACACGAACCCTCCATTCCCAAACCAGGCTGCAAATTTAAGCTTTCTGGCCCCAAATTACGGCCATGAAAGGGGCTGGGGTGTTGGGGTTTTTCCTATGGTAGTCTGCTGTGTTTTCCAGTGTTTTGGCATGTGCAATTTTGTAGGATTTTACCTGTAGCAAAATCTGGGACCATATATCGTATTTCTTGTACGTTTTGTTTACGCGATACGTGCGATACGTGAGTGGGTTCTGTGGTCCAGCGTGTCGCGGCGTGTCGGGGTAGTTTTAGACGCGTATATACACGTTTCAGCGTATCGTGCACACGCGCGTTTAGTTCGCGACGCAAGTTTTTCGTTTGGTTTCGATGTCACGTTTTGCGAGATATTTTTCTTATATATGGATTTCTTGTGTAATTTCCTGGTTCGCAGGCGGGTACGTCGGACGCAGCAACGAAAGGGAAGCAGGTGGTCGGTTATGTGTAGCACGCGATCAGGTGGGTAGATTTAACATCTACAGGGGAATCGCCCGCTTGGCGTTATGCGTATGGGCTAGGAATGTTAATATCTGTCGCATATTCTATGTTATGTTTAAAATGGCGCATTTACCCTATTACTCAGATGTTGTGCTTGGACTAGTAGTCGTAGGACACTGCACCTATTATTGACGATTCATATTGCACGAGCACAGATTGTATGCTACACACACCGTCAATAATTTCCATGTCACACACAAACCACTTATAGATATTATATTGCTTGGTTAGGGACATTGTGACAATGATTCATATTCTTATCACATATGACATTTAGTGTACTTGTATACCTATAGAGTATTGTGTCATTAGTGATAGGTGCATACACACTTTACGATATAGCTACAGGTGTATCTTGCTCAGATATTCCACTTATACCCGGGGGGGTATACTACATCAGTTCTTATAGGTAGATACCTATGCCTTGCTATACCTGTATGTTGCATATATATCTGTTACAGCTACATAATTACCTTTACTTGGTGTTATTTAGAATTGGGTAAACTAGGAACCGCATGATATTTATAATAACTTATTGCAGTTAATTAGCGTTTTTTCCTTTATATGCTCGTTTTTCAGATATGTCGCACATATTATATTCATGGATTTGCGCATTGTTATTTGGATTTTTCATGATGTTTTCTGGTTTTGGGAACCGCGGGAGTTCATGAAATTATGCATTATTTGAAAAACCCGGTTTCATTAATATGATAATTGCGCATCCACCATGAGTTTTATCGGTTCTGATTTATATATACCCCTACGAAGAGGCGTCGAGGCCGTAGAGGGTACATGGTGGGGCCCGGAGGTACCCCAGGGCAAGAAAGGGATGTCGATGTACCACGCCGATGAGCCCGGCAGGGGAACCATACCATCCGGTGACAGTACCAATGACCCGGCGGTTATCATAGGGATACCGACGGGAGTCATGTATGTATGGATACGTCGAAAGGCGAGGGTCAGAGCTAGGCACTCGAGCTTTCGGTATAGCGTATGATACGTACCTATCAGGATGCCAGTCTTGGTGACAGCATCTGATAGATCAATATTTCTGTGTCGATGCTTGGCACATTAGTTTCATGATATTTCTAATTACTCTTTGTATATATAACAGTGGGTTAGGACGCTGCTATATATACCCTTACACCAATATTAGTGGAGTGGGACACTAATATATGTGTATTGAACTCATCATATTTATTTATGCAAATATATTTAGGATGTTAGAATTCTTTCTTGAGATTTGATTTGGGATATAGGTGGTTCATTTGAGATTGGATATTGGGTATATACGAGACTCACTTGATTTTGTACATTCGGGATATAGGAGATTTATTCGATATTGTACATTGAGGAGATTTGAGACTTATATGATATGAGAGCCAATTGGGGCCGATTAGAGAAATTGGTATTTTGAGTTTCTTGATGGATTGTGATACTACCACGATGTCAGGTTTCCGTGGAAATGACATATTTCACTCCATACCTCACATTTATCTATTTTTGCACTGTTTCATGTATTTGTAGTACCTGTTAGTGTACCCTTCATGATTGTTGCATATCTACATTCTCACATCATTATTGCATGATTATTGCATATGGATTGTCATATCATTATTGCTTCATATATTTGTTTTACCTGCTAGTGTACTTTCCATTATTCTGCATTCATATGACCTGTTATTACTGTTAATTGTATATCTTAGATTCACGCTGTAGGTGCATACTTGCGATTACCTACATATATTATTTACTATTCACGAGTTGGCAACTCACCCTCGTTGTGCCACAGGTTTTTTGCAGGGTGTTTCCCCAGAGTAGTTGAGGCAGGCTATTTATCTACCATCTTTTGCTATAGATACCGCATCGGCTCACAGTGTGCTATTTTGCTTAGGTGGGTTTTGGTGGTTATCTGTATTTTTTATTGTATATTCGATGTATCTTGTACTCTCCATCTACTATTATGTTGTTGACTTTGAGACTTGGTGAGGACGATATTGTATGTTTTTGTGGAATTGTTGTCTTTTATACAGTTTCCTTTCTACTGTCTTTTATTTCTTCGCTACGGCGTCGTATATTTGTGGTGGTGATTTTTTCCGCCTTTGGGCGTGTATTTGCTCCCGTTTGGGGATGCTTTATTTATCTGTATTTGTTGTACCCATTTTGGGGTTAGTTTTTACAAAGGAGGTGCTGCCAAAATTTTAAAGAAAGAAAGTTGGACCTTTAAAGAATTTGGGTTGTGATTTCAAATGTTTCAAAAACTTTTATTATGTTTTCATGTCTTTTAATGGTTTAGATTTCTGGGTTTTGGCTTTCTTTTACTGCGTTACGTCTTTAGGCGTTGCGTAGTATTAAGGCCGTCACGTGCCAATTTCGGGTCGTGACAAAGTTGGTATCATAGCGCTAGCTTTTACCTTTCGGAGTGTAGAATGACCTTGGTATGATGGAGTAGGTAGCTTAAGCAGAGTAACGTAGTGTGTGTATGTCTGCAGCATACTCACCATGCGGTACTTCGCCGAAACTGACCTAAGTACATTGCTTGAAATTCCTTCTTTGATGATTCATATCCTTGTGATTCGATTTCTGTGTTCTTATCGAATCTTATCTCTATGTATAACCTTACCGCCGATGACTATGGGGACTCAGAGTGATGCAGCGAGGGCCGAGGTCAGAGTTCGTTCGGGTGAGATGAGCACTGACCAGGATGGCACGCTAGTTGCACAGGTGCAGACGGATCAACTTTCGACAGATCATCTTGGTAGGCTTGTAGTCGAGATGCAGGACTTGCGCCAGACGATGAGATCATTGGTTGAGACCGTTCGAGCGCAGCGACAGGAGGTTGTCACCCATGTTACTCAGTTGTTCCTCGGGATCAGCATGCAGCGGTCCGTCACCTACATGGCATCAGTGGATGCAGCCCCAGTTGACGAGGTGTTAGTTATGTGTAAGCCCTAGAGGCCATTGTTGTACATATGATGTATATTATGATGGATGCTTGGATATATACAGAGAGGACTTTCTTGCTCGTCATGAGAGTATGCTATTTGGTTTCACTTTATCTTAACATGTTGACTTGTATTTGTTTACTGTCTTTCTCTTACATGTTGATAAAGCCCTTAGGATTTGTACTCGACTACTGGGATTATGATGAGATCATACTAGTTGGGCCATGGTAGTCGATGAGTACATCCTGTAAATGTTCCTAGTCAAGGGTATATCTAGATGGGGCATCGATACACCAGAGTAGACTAGCGTATACGCATCTTGACCCATATGATGGGCGATGGTTGATCCTATATCTATCGGTGTTTGACATCAAGGATGGTGTACGGGTGCTCAGTGGAGACTGGGTACACTGGACGGACTCGCCGAGAACACCCAGATGGTGATATACCACACGTCATATGGCAGTTCTCTGGTGACACTGGTACAGGGTAGTCTGTAGACCCGAGATCGTCATAGAGTCTTGTGTGATTCCCACTGTGCTTTGATTTCTACCTTACCACGTCCAAGAGGGCATGCAAAACGGTGGCTTTTGGGTACATTCCTGAATCACATGGAGGCAATGAGCGATAGGAGGGGATTCGTCTCTCCCAGTATAGGGAGTTGATGTTGTGCTGTGTTCGATTGGCTATAACTGGAAGTCCCTGGCCAGGGCTGATATAGAGATATATTGGTAAGTGTTACCAGTAGTTTCTCGACCTGTTATGAGCCTCACATCGACACGACTTATAGGTTACTGGGGTCTGACGTATACCACCCCTAGACTTGATATGCGACATATCAGACGAACAGACCGGACTGTACGGGAGTGTTACTGATTGGATTCACAGGAGAACGGACAGGCTAGCTTGTTGATCTTATGATCGCTCAATACCTGGGTGGCTGTTACGTTTAGCTGACCGCTTGCAGCTTGTGGGTGTTTGATATGATCATCACCTGCTACCGGCGTATTGACGATTCTTTAGAGTCCTACACAGAGGTTTCATGGCTCAGGCAAAACGGAGTAGAGGCACATATGTGATATGTGCAGGACAGAGGATAATGTGATATGTGATACCTTATTATATTCTCGCGATATTTAGATATGAACCGGGACATCGAATCAAGTGTTAATTCGATGAATCAGTACATGATATATTAGTCGGTTATATTCGATATAGCCGGATCGTCGGATCAAGTGTTGATTCGATGATTTAATGTATAACGATATATATGATATATTGTATTACATTATCTAATATTGGCTCGTTTTATTATTTCATTTTCTCACCGGATTATTACAATGATATATATGCGATATATGTTAATTGTATTATTTTCTTTTGTTGCAAATATATAATATATATGTGATATATATTATTGTGACATGATATGATTTATTATGAAACATGTTTAGGGATGATAAAAAGATATTAGGGTTTGATTAGGGTTATCTCCTTCTTGTTCATTCTAGAAGGATTTCCTTTTGTCTTGGTGAAGATATTATGATTGATACTTATCCATGACTCATTCTTAACCTAACCAAACCCTAGCTCTAGTTTATTCTCTACATAGGTTAAGCCTCTCATCCTTGAACATGGTTCCATAATAAATCATATATTCTTATCTACTATTCATCACAAAAGGAATTATCTCATTATTCTTCATCTTCTTCTCTCTTGAGTTTTTGAGAGAGCTCACTTGTGATTTCTTTTGTGATGATTTCATGTGAGATTATGATATAAAAGGAAAGCATAAATACTACTCCATCATCTTCATCTAATCTAGCCCATTAGATTAGGGTGTTCACCTCTTTAGAGTGAGAGAGCTTGAGTTATAGCAATTTCGACGTAGATCATCGGAGAACGGAACACTACAAGCTAGCATGGATCGTTCAAGTCGTGGAGCCTCTCTTGAGTCCTGGAGATCGTGGATCGCAGCAAAGGGACTTCTACTCGGAGCTTGTAAAGCGAAGGAGCGGACTACAAAGGTTGTAATCCCTCACACTGAGTAGTAAAGTTGTTTACTTGCATGTTAAACCCTAATAATCTAGCAAAGATCCCGGCTTTGGGTTGTTCGGCACATCTAAAATTTTATTCGGGCATGTTTGATGCCTTATGAACCTTCACAAGAGTACCTAGGAACCGTACAGCGGTATCAGAGCCTAGCTAGAGCATTAGACGACGTGTTTACGAAGTTAAAACTCCGATCGAACGCGAACCAACAAAATAAAACCCCTCTCCGGATATTTTTCAAAAACTGTGATTTTTCTGAATTAAAAATACCTAAAAATAACAGCAGGAAATTATAAGAATTATGGTGCAAAACGACAGTCTAATGTGTACGGACCACCGCGGAACCGCGGCCAGTCCTTGCTTGGGCCGCGGATCCGCGGCCGTACAGTAGTATTTATGCTCTCTGTTTGCACAGTAATTTCTAGTTCTATTGTTTATAATTTCTGGGAATTTTTAAATTGACTCAAGTGTTGAACATTTTGGGGTTTATTTTGTAATCGTAGATTCGATCGGAATATTTAAATTCGTTATTATTTCCGGATATTAAGAAACTGTTAAAATGTTCGAACGGATATCATTAACTCAATTTTTCCCGGCACGAAAAACATTCAAGTGTTGAATTTTTCTCGGGTTTAAATCTTCCGGAAAAACGTGCATGTGACGCGATGGACCCTCTAGAAGACAACAAACCTTAACTCGATTATGTGACAGTCTTGAACTGCCTTTTGAACCTTCGGGTTTGGGGCAGTACGGCGTACCACATGTGAGGCGTTGGCTTGACCCTTCTACGGCTGGACCGTTGCTACTGTGACGTATTCTGGAACTTTTGAACTCCGCTCAAGTGTTGAGCTATTTAGGAAATCTTGGGTATTTGATTATTCGATCGGAAAGTTTAATACTGTCTATTTATCTGGAATGTGATAAAATATGTGGAATTCATATAGTTAGGCATGAAATGCATAGTATGTGATATTTCAGATTTACGATCTCTAAAGTGATTGTGGATTCCAAATATTGTAGTTTTACAATTTCTTTTCTGTGACCGTAAGTGTAGTATGCAGTTGTATTGCCGGTCTTCGTTGCTATACATCTACGACGATCGGTGTATGCATACTTACTTACGTTGATGATATGTGATATTATGTGTTGCTGTGATATGTTATATTGGATCGTCGTGTTCTGAATAGCCGGGGGTTTTATGTGAGATGAGGGTTTTTATTTTCATTCATGTAAAATTCATTTGTATGTAATATTCTTTTATTGGGGCACTTCCGGGATGAGGTTGATGTCACCATTGTATATTATTTACTTTTCCGCATTAGGTAGACCCAAGGAGGGGAGTACAAGTAACCGGATCTAGGGTCCAGTGGGAGGCCATCTCGAGGAGTCGAGACCGGGTCTCCTAACCCTAGAATTGGCAGTATTACTTGCCGCTCTCGTAGGGGTCTTGGGATGTGGGTTTGGCTATTCATCGCGACCGTGGAATCCGTGTTTTATATAGACTCGTATTGAAAACACGGACGTCCTAGTATATTCATCATTTCATATATGTTCTTCTGCTGTAATGTTCTGTGATGAGAGCATATTACTGCCTGAGATGAATGCTTATATATATATATAAATATATATGCTGATATATAAATATTACTGCTTTCGTTTCTTCTGTGATGCTTAGGAAGCATAAGCTGATGGGATTTTTTATTAATGAGATTAATAAAAAGAAAAGAAACCTGAAAGATGTTGTAGAATCAAAACTTTATAAAAGGGGTAGCCACAGTTTTGCTTTGCATAGCGGTATATATGATATACCCTGCACCTTATTCGATGAGGAAAGAGCCGAGATCCCTTCACCGGGAGTGACCTCTTTAGCGAAACTGGCAGATTCTACAAAACTCGATTTGTTTTTTGATTTATTTTAGAGTTTTGCTTTGCACAGTGGTATATATGATATACCCTGCACCTTATTCGATGAAGAAAGAGCCGAGATCCCTACACCGGGAGTGACCTCTTTAGCAAAACTAATGAAAGCCTAAAAAACACTCCATTTCAAAATTTCACATGATTCTACGACGATATCAAGTTCATTACGCTCATGGTTTTCTGAAAAAACCGCGTAGCCCTCCGTCAATTCAGATAAGTAATATTTAGTATTCGTGCTGCGGTAGTTTGGCATGCGTCAAGGCGTAGTGTACGGTAGCTGATTATTACTTATATGTAGCATGAGATGCGATTGGATTAGGGTATTCGTACGGCGTTGTTTGGCATGCGTCAAGGGTCGTACGGGTGGGTTTAATTCAATCACGAATTGTATGGGTTGAACTTGACTAGCGGACTATGGGTTGTTTGGCATGCGTCAAGGTCATAGCACGCTAGGGGCAAAATATTATCGGGAATTTCAAGTGTTGAAATTTGCAATGAGATTGCATACCTCCTATGAGATAGTTGGATCCCGATACCCACTGCGAGTAAGAGTTACTCCTGGGAGAGTTTTATACAGGACAATTAGCCGATCAAGTAGGTGTCTAGAATAGTGTTAACGGGGTTACGCCTCTGGAAAAACGAGGTTTACTTTAATTAGGTCCGTGCGAAAGCACGGGGAACCTCCCTCAAGTACCGACACTGATCTGGGTGAAAGATTGACGAAATTGTAGGGTGTAATTAATCCCGGCTAATCTTACCTTTTAGGGTTTGAAGGCAGATTTGATAAAAACAGTGGGAGACATCCTGATTAGATAAGATAATAACCAATCTAATCTTGCAAGAGCATACGCTAAAGTGTTTTCTTCTCTCTCTCTCCAGGTAGCGACCATGTTAGGCCATAATCAAGATAATAATATGGATGTATTGACTAAACCCGCTTATTATACTGAGCAGGGGAACGTTGGACCCGTTCTTTCTTACAAGAGTTATAAGACTGAACAGGAAACAGGAGAATATCTGATTTCTCACGCCGCCCAAAAGAACATGCATGTTGATGCATCTTCTTCAAGTGTGTTAGTTATTGAGAAATGTTTCTCAGTTCACCCTACGTCCTGGGTATTAGATACCGGATCAGGATCCCACATATGTAAATTGTTACATGGGCTACGAAAAGGTAGAGAACTGGGAAAGGGTGATCATTCCGTTCAAGTAGGAAACGGTGCAAGTATTGCAGTCAAAGCAGTTGGCGAATATCACCTTGTATTGCCAAGTTGTAATACACTGATTCTAAATGAGTGCTATTATATACCGAAAATGATGTACAACATTATATCAGTTTCTTTATTAAGTAAAGAAGGATATAATTTTGTAGTAAAGGATAATGTTTTGAACATATTCCTAGATCAAAAGTTGATTGTATCAAGCTCGTTACATAATGACATATTCATTCTAAATCAGAATACAGTTCTCAATATACAAAACACACACAAGAGGAAAAGTTCAGAAATGAACGAATCCTTCTTTTGGCATTGTAGACTTGGTCATATCAATGCGACACGACTGGCTAAGTTACATAAAGATGGATATTTGAATCCGTTCGAATTATCATCTTATGATACTTGCCATTCATGTCTCAAAGGAAAAATGACCAAAGCTCCATTTAGTGGACACGGAGAAAGAGTTACGGAACTCTTTGGACTGGTACATAGTGATGTATGAGGTCCCATGTCTACGCATGCCAGGAACGGTTCTTCCTACTTCATTACATTCACTGACGATCTCTCAAGATTCGGATATGTATTCCTAATGAAATACAAGTCTGAAGCTTTTGAGAAATTCAGAGAATATAAGCACGAAGTAGAGAATCAAACGGGAAAAAGTATTAAGATTCTTCGATCTGATCGAGGAGGTGAATGCTTAAGCAATGAGTTCCTAGATTATCTAAAAGAGAATAGGATTCTCTCTCAGCTTACTCCTCCTTATACACCACATCACAACGGTGTATCGGAACGGAGGAATCGCACCCTATTAGATATGGTGCGCTCGATGATGAGTACAGCTGAGTTACCTATTTCCTTCTGGAGATATGCGATTGAGATAGCCATAGACCTATTGAATAGAGTTCCCACCAAATCTGTGCCTACCACTCCATATGAGATATGGAAAGGGAAGAGACCACATCTTAATTATATTAAGATATGGGGTTGTCTGGCCTATGTCAAAAGGCAAAATCCGGACAAACTCGAGGCAAGATCTGTCTTATGTAAGTTTGTAGGATATCCCAAAAATTTACAAGGGTATATCTTCTACCACCCCGAGGAACAAAAGGTGTTTGTTTCTCGACATGCCACATTCTTAGAAAAAGGTTTTCTTATGAAACAGAATAGTGGCTTTGAGGTAGAACTGGAAGAGGTTCCAGCAACACAAACTATAACAGAAGATTTGGTAGAACCAGAGAATTCAGTAGTACCCGACGAACCCCAGCCTCTCCGCCGATCTAGCAGGGTTTCTCATCCACCTGAGAGATACTACGGTTTTCTCATTGATGGTGGAAGTGAGGATTGCATCATGGAAGAAGATGACCCGACTAGTTTCGAGCAGGCCATCACGAGTGGTGACTCTATGAAATGGCTGGATGCAATGCGATCTGAGATGGAATCCATGTACAACAATAAATTATGGACTTTGGAAAATGCTCCTGATGGGGTAAAACCCATTGGGAGCAAGTGGATTTTTAAAAAGAAATTTGGTGTAGATGGAAAAGTTGAGACTTTCAAAGCTAGACTTGTAGCAAAGGGTTTTCGTCAACGACCATGTGTGGATTATGATGAAACCTTTTCTCCAGAGGCTATGCTTAAGTCCATCCGGATCTTACTTGCCATTGCTGCATACCATGACTACGAAATCTGGCAAATGGATGTTAAGACCGCCTTTCTAAACGGTGATTTAGAAGAGTGCGTGTACATGACTCAGCCAGAGGGCTTCGTAGATAGTGGGAGCAGCGGAAAGGTGTGCAAGCTGCTTAAATCCATTTATGGGTTGAAGCAAGCATCGCGGAGTTGGAACAGCTGTTTTGATGTTGTAGTCAAAGAGTTTGACTTCATCAAAAATATAGATGAACCTTGTATCTATAAGAAGGTAGCAGAGAGTAAGGTTGTCTTCCTCGTATTGTACATGGATGACATACTCTTGATAGGAAATGATATTCCTATGCTGCAACCAGTCAAGCTCTTCTTATCACAAAAATTCTCAATGAAAGATCTAGGTGATGCCTCCTGCATATTAGGGATTAGGATCTATAGAGATAGATCCAAACGGATACTGGGATTGTCCCAATCCAGATACATTGACACCATATTAAAGAGATTTAGTATGGAAGAATCCAAGAGTGGGAACCAACCCATGATCTCTGGACTCACTCTCTCCAAAGAGATGTCTCCCAAGACTGATTTGGAGAGAGCTCACATGCAAGGGATACCCTATGCTTTGGCAGTAGGCTCTATCATGTATGCGATACTATGTAACATACCCGATGTAGCATACTCACTAAGTGTAGTGAGTCGGTATCAAGCAGATCCTGGAGAGAGTCACTGGACAGCTGTGAAGAACATTCTCAAGTACCTGCGAAGGACTAGAGACATGTTCTTGGTGTATGGTAATGGAGAACACCGGGTGGAGTCCTTTACCAATTCCAGCTTCCAAAGTAATAAGGACGACTCTAAGTCACACTCGGGATTTGTCTTTACCCTCAACGGAGGAGCGGTATGTTGGAAGAGTTCCAAACAGGATACCGTTGCAGACTCGACGATGGAGGCTGAATAAATCGCTGCCAACGATGCTGCCAAAAAGGCTGTCTGGATGAAGAAGTTCATTAGTGAACTTGGTGTGGTTCCTGTAGGGTTCCTAGGCACACTAATGAGGTCTCACAAGGTATCAACCATGCTAAATTAAATGATTTCCGGTGCCGAGAAACCCTAATGCGATCATTAACTAGAATTTTAGGCGAAACAAGCAACTAGTTAACAACTTAACTAAGAGTGAACGGAAAATACAACCTTTGTAGATCCGGTCCTCCACCTCCATAGCTCCATGATGAAGTCCCTCCGCTGTACCCATCGGATCCCGTACTCTCGCGGTGGTTTCATCGAAAGAATGATCGGGCTTGGTCGTCGACTTCGATGCCGAAGATGATCTACGTCGAGGCAACACAAGATCAAGCTCCCACTTCACTAAGTGATGAAATTTGTGAAGAAAACACCCTATACTACTTGGCAAGTGGTAGAGGATGAAGAAATAGGGAGTGGGTTCACTTTAGAATTGGATTTCTCACTCTTTTTCTCAAGTTGCCATTAATGGTAGCAAGCTTTCTTCTTTGTTCAAGAAGAAGAAGATGAAGAAAGAATATCATAAGTATCTCTAAAATAAATAAGTGAAATGAAACCCTAACCATTCACTAAACATGGTTTAAGTCTTTACACAAACCCAAGTTTGCATATATCATCAAACATGATACAAACAAGTGCACAAAAATATATCATATATACAATGTGCACATCAAGTGAGAAAATCCATTTTAAGTGAACAAATACTATTTAATGTAAAGTAATATATCAAATATATAATTATACATTAAATCATTAAATCAACACTTGATTTAACGATCCGGTCATATCGCATATAACCGACTAATATAGTGTATCAATGTATCGAATCAATACTTGATTCGGTAACCCGGCTATATCACATATAACCGACCAATGATACAAATCGCGAGAATAGAATACAGTATCACATACTGGTATAATTCTCGGTCCCGCACATATCTCATATGCGCTCCTATTTCGTTTTGCTTGAGCCAGGAAACCTCTGTGTAGGACTCTAAAGACTCGTCAATACGCCGGCAGCAGGTGATGATCATATCAAACACCCACAAGCCGCAAGCGGTCTGCTAAACATAACGGCCACCCGGGTATTGAGCGATCAGAAGATCGACAAGCAAGCCCGCTCACACTCCTGTGAATCCAACCAGTAACACTTACCGTACAGTCCGGTCTGTTCGTCTGATATGTCGCATATCTTGCCTAGGGGTGGTAAACATCAGACCCCAGTAGCTCGAGAAGTCATGTCGATATGAGGTCTATAACAGTTCGAGAAACTACTGGTAACACTTACCAGTAAATCTCAGCAACCCTGGCCAGGGATTTCCGGTTATAGCCAATCGAACACAGTGCAACATCAACTCCCTATACCGGGAGAGACGAATCCCCTCCTATCGCTCATTGCCTCCATGTGATTCGGGACTGTACCCAAAAACCACCGTTTTGCACGCCTTCTTGGACATGTTAAGGTGGAAATCAAAGCACAGTGGGAATCACACAAGACTCTATGAAGATCTCGGGTCTACAGACTAACCTGTACCAGTGTCACCAGAGAACTGCCATCTGACGTAAGGTATAATACCATCTGGGAGTTCTCGGCGAGTCCGTCCAGTGTACCCAGTCTCTACTAAGCACTCGTATATCATCTCTGATGTTAAACACCAATGGATATGGGATCATCCATCGCCCATCTGTATGGGTCGAGAAGGTATACGCTAGTCTACTCTGGTATATCGATGCCCCGTCTCGATACACCAACGACTAGGGACCTTGAAGGATGTACTTATGGACTATCATGTCCCCACTAGTATGATCCGCATCATAGTCCAGATAGTCAAGTACACTTCCTAAGGGCTTTACCAACATGTAACAGAGAGACAATCGGTGTACACGTTAAGGTAAAGAGTAACCAGATAGCATACTATCAAGTCGAGCAAGAAAGTCCTCCCTATATATGTCCAAGCATCTACTACAATATACATCCTATGTACAGTAATGGCCTCTAGGTCATACATATAACTAACAATCTCCCACTTGCACTAGGGCCATCTGTAGCTGTGGTTGTAGTATCTCATACTCAACCATCCCATAAAAGTCTCTCTCTGGGAATAGGCCTTCGTGAGTGGATCCGCCGTGTTATCCTCCGAGTCTGCTCTCCTAACCTCAATCACCCTGGAGATCAACTATCTCCATGATCAGGTGATGCTGCCTTAGAATATGTCTGGATCACTGATGGGATGGACGTTCCTTGGCATAAGCCACAACTCCATTGTCACACAATGGGAGGAACTAAGTTCATCTCATGAACTGATATACACCTAGAGAGCTTCTTTGGTAGCATGTTAAGTAGCGATGTATCCAGCCTTTATCGTCTAGTATGCCACGGTATCTAGCTTGGAACTCTTCCAACATACCGTCCCTTTACTGAGGGTAAAGACAATGCCTGTGACTGACATTCAGTCGTCTTTATCACCTTGGAACCCTTCCAGTGATTCTCCCCAGGATCGATTGATACCATCTCATTATATCTAGTGTGTATCCTAACATCCAATTACATCTATCTCATAGATGAAAACTCAGGATTTAGGAGGTATCACTTTGATCCTATATGGAGAATCTTTGTGATAAGCGGAGATTGACCGAGCGTAGCATAGGAAACTCCTTCCCTATCAAGAGTATGTCATCCACGTACTCTACGAGGATCACCACCATACTCCCTACTACCTTTTTGTATATACAAGGTTCATCCACCATTTTGATGAAGTCAAACTCTTTGACTACCACATCAAAACAGACGTTCCAACTCCGCGATGCCTGCTTTATCCTATAAAGCATCTTGTGCACGTTTCCGCTGCTCCCACTGTTTACGAAGCCTTCTGACTGTGTACTTATAGACTCTCTCTTCTAAAATATCATTTAGAAGAGCAGTCATGACACCCAACCGCCAGATATCGTAGTCATGCTATGTAGCCGTGGCAAGTAGGATCCGGATGGACTTAAGCATAGCCACTGGAAAAGGTTTCATCATTATCCACGCCTGGTCGATGACGAAAAACTTTAACAAGTCTAGCTTTGAAAGTCTCAACTTTTCCATCTACACCAAGTAATCTTCTCAAGATATACTTGCTCCTGATGGGGATTTTAACCCTTCAGATAAAACAACCAAAGTCCATACTTGGTTGGTGTATAAGGATTCCATCTCAGATCACTAAGCATCCAACCATTCTTACAGAGTCCTACTCCTGATGGCTAGCTCGAAACTAGTCGGGTCATCATCTCATGATGCAATCCTCACTCCCACTGTCATAGAGAAACCGAAGTAACTCTCAGGTGGGTGAGGAACCCTAGTAGATCGGCGGAGAGGCTGAGGTTCGTTGGTTACTATTGAATCCTTCGGTTCTACCAAATCATCAGCTGCAGTTTGTATAGATGGAACATTTCCAGTTCTACATAACAGATCTTGCCTCGAGCTTGTCCGGATTTTGCTTTTTAGACATAGTCTGGACAACCCCAAATCTTAACAAACTTAAGATATGGACTCTTCCCTTTCCATATCACATATGAAGTGGTAGGCAATTGATTCGATTGGAACCCTATTCAATAGGTATGCAGCTTCTCAAGCGCAAAACTCCCAAAAGGAAATAGGTAACTCGGTAGTACTCATCATAGAGCACACCATATCAGATAGGGTGTTATTGCTCCGCCCCGATACCATCGTGCTATGGTGTATACGGAGGAGTAATGCTGAGAGAGAATTTCATTCTCCTTTAGAATAGTCCAGGAATTCCATGCACAAGTATTCTCCTCCCTGATCGCATCAAAGGACATAATACTTATACCCGTATTGGTTCTCTACTTCTAACTTATATTCTGTGAATATCTCAAAAGGTTCGGACTTGTGTTTCAACAGGAACATATGTCTGAATCTTGAGAGATCATCAGAGAATATAATGAAGTACAAAGAACCGGTCTTGGCATGTGTAGACTGGGGACCTACATACATCAACATGTATCATCCCAAGAGTTCACTAACTCTTTCTCTGTTTCCAGTAAACGGAGCTATGGTCATCTTATCTCTGTGACATGACTGGCAAGTTTCACAAGATGTAAATTCAAACTAATTTAAATATGCATCTAAATGTAACTTCAGCCAGTCGGGTCGCATTGATATGACCTAGTCTACAATGCCTCAAGAAGGATTCGTTCATTTCTGAACTCTTCCTCTTGTGTGTGTTCTATATACTAAGAACCGTAGTTTGATTTAGAACATCAATGCTTTTAGATAACGTGCCTGAACATATCAACTTTTGATATAGGAAATGTTCAAAACATTATCCAACAATACAAAATTTTATCATTTCTTTACTTATAAAGAGAGAGATATGATTTTGTATATCAGGTTCGGTATCTAATAACATTTGTTCAGAATCAATGTATTCAGGTAATACAGGGTGACAGTGACTAACAGACCTGGCTGCAACACTTGCACCGTTTTTTGCCTCATGAAACTTATCACCCGTTCTCAGTTCTCTACCTTTCTGTAACCCTATGTAACAAATTACTTATCTGGGATCCTGATCCGGTATCAAATACCCAGGACGTAGAGGATATTGAGAAACAGTTATGTGTAACGAACATACCCGAAGATGATGCATCATATGCACTTTCTTCGTTTGGGCGGCACGGGAAATCTGGTATTCCCCAATTTCCTGCTCTGTCTTATAACAATTATAAGTTGGAGCGGGACCAACGTTCCCCAGTTCAGTATAACAAGCGGGTTCGGTCAATATATCCGTTTTATTATCTTGATTAAGGCGTGACATGGTCACTACCTTGAGAGAGAGAGAAGATAACATTCTGCATGAGCACTTGCAAGATCAGATTGGTTATTTATTTTATCTGATCAGGATGGCTCCCACTGTTTTTATCAAATCTTCCTTCAAACCCTAAAAGGAAAGACTAGCCGGGATTAATTACACACTGCAAGTTTGCCAATCAGCCAGGCCAGTGTCGGTACTTTGAGGGAGGTCCCCGTGCTTTCGCCCGAACCTAATTAATGACCTCGTTTTCCCAGAGGCGTAACCTCGTTAACACCTTTCTAGACACCTACTTGATCGGCTAATTGCAATGTGTAAAACTCTCCCAGGAGTAACTCTTACTCGCAGCGGGTATCGGGATCCAACTATCTCATAGAAGGTATGCAATCTCATTGCAAATTTCAACACTTGAAATTCCCGATAATTTTGCCCCTAGCATGCTATGAGCTTGACGCATGCCAAACAACCCATAGCCCGCTAGTCAAGTTCAACCCGTACATTTCTTGATTGAATTAAATACACCCGCACGACCCTTGACGCATGCCAAACAACACCGTACGAATACCCTAATCCAATCGTATCGTATGCTAGCAGATAAGCACTAGTTAGCTACCGTACACAACGCCTTGACGCATGCTAAACAACCGCAGCACGAATACTAACTAATACTTATCTGAAATGACGGAGGGCTACGACAGGTTTTTCTGAAAACCTATTGCGTAATGAACTTGATATCGTTGTAGAATCAAATGATTTTAAAATGGAGTGCTTTTGAGGCTTTTCTAGTTTTGCTAAAGGGGTCACTCCCGGTGAAGAGATCGTCGGCCCTTTCCTCGTCGAATGAGGTGCGGGATATATCATATATATCACTGTGCAAAGCAGAAACTATAGAAGCAATCAAAAGACAAACCGAGTGTGTAGCATCTGCCAGTTATTGCCAAAGGGGTCACTCCTAGTGAAGGGATCGTCGGCCCTTTCCTCATCGAATAAAGTGCAGGATATATCATATATACCGCTGTGCAAAGCAAGAACTGTAGCAACCTGTTTTAGTTTGAAATTCGATACCACAACATCTTTAGGTTTCTTTTCTTTCATTAATCACATCAATGAAGTCCCATCATTTAAGTACCTAAACATCACAGATAAATACGACGTACACTTATGCCATCCGCATTCGCCTCGATGTCCCCTCGTGCACCGTTAGGTTAGGTAACTAACGGCAGAGCGGGGCAGGGCTAGCGCCGGTGTAAAACATAAGTAACGTCTATATAATATATCGTATATACTTTATACAGAATTTATCACAAAACATATCACATGATCACATCACAGATAACGCAGTAGAAAATATCATATGAAATATTGGATATACTAGGACGTCCGTGTTTTTAATACGAGCCAGTGTAAAACACGGATTCCACGGTCGCGATGAATAGTCAAACCCACACCCCTAGACCCCTACGAAAGCGGCAAGCAACCCTACCAATTCTAGGGTTAGGAGACCCGGACTCGACTCCTCGAGATGGTCTCCCACTGGACTCTAGAACCCGGTTACTTGTGCTCCCCTCCTTCGGTCTATCCTAGTGCGGAAAAGTAAATAATATACAAAGGTGACATCTTCCGCAAACTGGAAGTGCCCCAATAAAAGAATATTACATACAAGTTTTTACATGAATGAAAATGAAAAACACTCATCTCACATAAAAAAAACCCGGCTATTCAAACACGACGATCCAATATAACATATCCAGCAACACATAACATCACATGTCATCAGCGTAAGTAAATATGCGCATCCCAATTGTCGTTGACATATAGCAACGAAACCGGCGATATCACATATTACACTTACGGTCATAGAAAAGAAAGTGTAAAACTACAACAGTTGGAATCCGCAAACTCTTTAGACATCACATGCCTAATTAAATGAATTCCTTAGACATCGCATGCCTAACAATTATAAACCCCGCATTTTAGTCTCATTATCGAAAACTCTTTTCAATATCAAGTCGGGCAATTCAACAAGATTCCCAACATCCTGATCGAATGCCCGTCGTAAACTTCAGTAGACGGCTGCAACCCCGATGCCGCCGACGAAGTGCACCATGGCGGAACACCGCTGCCGCGAGCACCTGAACGGATGCTTTCGGCGACGGGGTTCTCCTACAGTCACTTGGTCGGGGCTATGGAGTGAGGATGTCTATTAAATTTACCCGGCGAGTATCCGCGTACGCTACGTGATTGCGACGGACTTTTGATCACATCAAAATTCCGTGGCAACCGATCAAGTGAGACTAAACCGCTAGATTTATAACATTCATTCAGTTATCTCATATCAACTTATGAATTCCAATTATTGTATCACATTCCGGATAAATAGAAAATGTCAAACTTTCAGATCGAACAATCGAACACCCAAGTTTTCCCGGAACAACTCAACACTTGAAATAAGTTTAAAAACATCCAGTTCATGTCTCAGTACCAACGGTCCAGCCGTAGAAGGGTCTAGCCAACGCCTCACAAGTGGCACGCCGCACTGCCCCAAACCCTAAGGTTCAAAGGGCAGTTCAAGACGGTCACATAATCGAGTTAAGGTTTGTTGTCTTCTAGAGGGCCCATCGCATTACTTGCACTACTTAGAACATTTTCAAACTTCGGAAAAATCTAACACTTGGAAATTTTCCGGCAGGGGAAAAATTGGGTATTTATATCCGGTCGAACTTTTTAAGATATTCAAAAAATTAACTGGAAAACACATAGACGAAGTTAAATAAACCGATCGAATAATCGAATCCCCAAAACAACCCCAGAAAACTCAACTCTTGAGTATAATTTAAAAATTCCCAGAAAATACAGCACTAATAGATAGGAGTTACTGTGCAAAAACTAATGAAAGAAACGACCGTACGGCCGCGGAACCGCCGCATTAGCCACGCTATTGTCCCAGTTCCGCGGCTACTTGATCGAATTAGAGGTTCCGTTTTGTACAGTAATTCTTAGAAACTCCTGCTGAGTTTTCTGCATATTTTTAATTCTCAAAAATCCCCGATTTCAAAAAATGTACAGAGAGCAATTTGGTATTAGGGTTTCGGTTCGATCGGACTTCTAACTCCGTCTACGCATCGCCTAAGGCTCTAGCTAGGCTCTGATACCACTGTAGGGTTCCTAGGCACAATAATGAGGTCTCACAAGGCATCAACCATGCCAAATTAAATGATTTCCGGTGCCGAGAAACCCTAATGCGATCGTTAACTAGAATTTTAAGCGAAACAAGCAACTAGTTAACAACTTAACTAAGAGTGAACGGAAAATTCAAACCTCCATAGCTCCATGATGAAGTCCCTCCGCTGTACAATCCCCGACCCTCGCGGTGGTTTCATCGAAAGAATGATCGGGCTAGGTCGTCGACTTCGATGCCGAAGATGATCTACGTCGAGGCAACACAAGATCAAGCTTCCACTTCACCAAGTCATGAAACTTGTGATGAAAACACCCTATAGTACTTGGCAAGTGGTAGAGGATGAAGAAATAGGAAGTGGGTTCACTTTAGAATTGGATTTCTCACTCTTTTTCTCAAGTTGCCATTAATGGTAGCAAGCTTTCTTCTTTGTTCAAGAAGAAGAAGAAGAAGAAAAAATATCATAAGTATCTCTAAAATAGAAAATAAAATGATACTTATCATATTTTCAACCATGGTTTAGTGTAGAGAACTAACTAAGGTTTAGTAGAATGGTTAGGTTTAGGAGATGAAGACAAAATGGTCACTTTAGTCAAAGATGCATGAAGCATTAAGAACCTTCTAATATGAAAGCAACCATTTAGTTTTTCTTTTCCTTTTAACCAAAATGAATAGATAAATAAATAAGTGAAATGAAACCCTAACCATTCACTAAACATGGTTTAAGTCTTTACACAAACCCAAGTTTGCATGTATCATCAAACATGATACAAACAAGTGCACAAAAATATATCATATATACAATGTGCACATCAAGTGAGAAAATCCATCTTAAGTGAACAAATACTAGTTAATGTAAAGTAATATATCAAATATATAATTATACATTAAATCATTTAATCAACACTTGATTTAACGATCTGGTCATATCGCATATAACCGACTAATATCAAGTGTATCAATGTATCGAATCAACACTTGATTCGGTAACCCGACTATATCATATATAACCAACCAATGATACAAATCGCGAGAATAGAATACAGTATCACATACTGGTATAATTCTCGGTCCCGCACATATCTCATATGCGCTCCTATTTCGTTTCCCTTGAGCCAGGAAACCTCTGTGTAGGACTCTAAAGACTCGTCAATACGCCGACAGTAGGTGATGATCATATCAAACACCCACAAGCCGCAAGCGGTCTGCTAAACGTGACGGCCACCCGGGTATTGAGCGATCAGAAGATCCACGAGCAAGCCCGCTCACACTCCTGTGAATCCAATCAGTAACACTTACCGTACAGTCCGGTCTGTTCGTCTGATATGTCGCATATCTTGCCTAGGGGTGGTAAATGTCAGACCCCAGTAGCTCGATAAGTCGTGTCGATATAAGGTCTATAACAGTTCGAGAAACTACTGGTAACACTTACCAGTAAATCTCAGCAACCCTGGCCAGGGATTTCCGGTTATAGCCAATCGAACACAGCGCAACATCAACTCCCTATACCGGGAGAGACGAATCCCCTCCTATCGCTCATTGCCTCCATGTGATTCGGGACTGTACCCAAAAACCACCATTTTGCACGCCCTCTTGGACGTGGTAAGGTGGAAATCAAAGCACAGTGGGAATCACACAAGACTCTATAACGATCTCGGGTCTACAGACTAACCTGTACCAGTGTCACCAGAGAACTGCCATCTGACGTAAGGTATAATACCATCTGGGAGTTCTCGACGAGTCCGTCCAGTGTACCCAGTCTCTACTAAGCACCCGTATATCATCTCTGATGTCAAACACCAATGGATATGGGATCATCCATCGCCCATCTGTATAGGTCGAGAAGGTATATGCTAGTCTACTCTGGTATATCGATGCCTCGTCTCGATACACCCACGACTAGGGACCTTGAAGGATGTACTTATGGACTACCATGTCCCCACTAGTATGATCCGCATCATAGTCCAAGTAGTCAAGTACATGTCCTAAGGGCTTTTCCAACATGTAACAGAGAGACAATCGGTGTACATGTTAAGGTAAAGAGTAACCAGATAGCATACTATCATGTCAAGCAAGAAAGTCCTCCCTATATATGTCCAAGCATCCACTATAATATACATCCTATGTACAGTAATGGCCTCTAGGGCATACATATAACTTAAAGTTCCATCCATTGAGCATCCAATACCTTTGTATTGCGATAACAATGGAGCTGTGGTTTTGGCCAAGGAACCCATGTCCCATCAGAAGTCCAGACATATTCTGAAGCGGTATCACCTGATCAAGGAGATAGTTGATCGCCGGGAGATCGAGTTCAGGAGAGAAGATACGAAGGATAACACTGCGGATCCACTCATGAAGGCCATTCCCCAGATACAGTTTGAGAGATTATTCAAGATGCTAGTTATGAGATACTATAGCAGCTGGCCTTAGTGCATGTGGGAGATAGTTAGTTATGTGTATGCCCTAGAGGTCATTGTTGTACATATGATGTATATTATGATGGATGCTTGGATATATACAGAGAGGACTTTCTTGCTCATCATGATAGTATGCTATTTGGTTTCACTTTATCTTAACATGTTGACTTGTATTGGTTTACTGTCTTTCTCTCACATGTTGATAAAGCCCTTAGGATCTGTACTCGACTACTGGGATTATGATGAGATCATACTAGTGGGTCTACGGTAGTCGATGAGTACATCCTATAAATGTTCCTAGTCGAGGGTATATCGAGATGGGGCATCGATACACCAGAGTAGACTAGCGTATACGCATCTTGACCCATATGATGGGCGATGGATGATCCTATATCCATCGGTGTTTGACATCAAGGATGGTGTACGGGTGCTCAGTTGAGACTGGGTACACTGGACGGACTCGCCGAGAACTCCCAGATGGTGATATACCACACGTCAGATGGCAGTTCTCCGGTGACACTGGTACAGGGTAGTCTGTAGACCCGAGATCGTCATAGAGTCTTATGTGATTCCCACTGTACTTTGATTTCCACCTTACTACGTCCAAGAGGGAGTGCAAAACGGTGGCTTTTGGGTACAGTCCCGAATCACATGGAGGCAATGAGCGATAGGAGGGGATTCGTCTCTCCCGGTATAGGGAGTTGATGTTGTGCTATGTTCGATTGGCTATAACTGGAAGTTCTTGGCCAGGGCTGATATAAAGATATACTGGTAAGTGTTACCAGTAGTTTCTCGACCCGTTATGAGCCTCACATCGACACGACTTATCGGTTACCGGGGGTCTGACGTATACCACCCCTAGACTTGATATGTGACATATCAGACGAACAGACCGGACTGTACGGGAGTGTTACTGATTGGATTCACAGGAGAACGGACAGGCTAGCTTGTTGATCTTCTGATCGCTCAGTACCTGCGTGGCTGTTATGTTTAGCCGACCGCTTGCATCTTGTGGGTGTTTGATATGATCATCACCTTCTACCGGCGTATTGACGATTATTTAGAGTCCTACACAGAGGTTTCTTGGCTCAGGAAAAACGGAGTAGAGGCACATATGTGATATGTACAGGACCGAGGATAATGCGATATGTGATACCGTATTATATTCTCGCGATATTTAGATATGAACCGGGACATCGGATCAAGTGTTGATTCGATGAATCGGTACATGATATATTAGTCGGTTATATTCGATATTGCCGGATCGTCAGATCAAGTGTTGATTCGTTGATTTAATGTATAATGATATATATGATATATTGTATTACATTATCTACTATTGGCTCGCTTTATTATTTCATTTTCTCACCGGATTAATACATTGATATATATGCGATATATGTTAATTGTATTATTTTCTTTTGTTGCAAATATATAATATATATGTGATATATATTATTGTGACATGATATGATTTATTATGAAACATGTTTAGGGATGATAAAAAGAGATTAGGGTTTGATTAGGGTTAGCTCCTTCTTATTCATTCTAGAAGGATTTCCTTTTGTCTTGGTTAAGATATTATGGTTTTTACTTATCCATGACTCATTCTTAACCTAACCAAACCCTAGCTCTAGTTTATTCTCTACATAGGTTAAGCCTCTCATCCTTGACCATGGTTCCATAATAAATCATATATTCTTATCTACTATTCATCACAAAAGGAATTATCTCATTATTCTTCATCTTCTTCTCTCTTGAGTTTTTGAGAGAGCTCACTTGTGATTTCTTTTGTGATGATTTCTTGTAAGATTATGATATAAAAGGAAAACATAAATACTACTCCATCATCCTCATCTAATCTAGCCCATTAGATTAGGGTGTTCACCTCTTTAGAGTGAGAGAGCTTGAGTTATAGCAACTTCGACGTAGATCATCGGAGAAGCGGAACACTACAAGCTAGCATGGACCGTTCGAGTCGTGGCGTCTCTCTTGAGTCCGGGAGATCGTGGATCTCGACAAAGGGACTTCTACTCGGAGCTTGTGAAGCGAAGGAGCAGACTATAAAGGTTGTAATCCCTCACACTTAGTAGTAAAGTTGTTTACTTGCATGTTAAACCCTAATAATCTAGCAAAGATCCCGGCTTTGGGTTGTTCAGCACATCTAAAATTTTATTCAGGCATGTTTGATGCCTTATGAACCTTCACAAGAGTGCCTAGGAACCCTACACGAGGCACATATTCCAGAGACTCTGAGAGTTCCGGGACAGAGGAGGACTCATACCGGTGTACCAGCACAGAGACAGAGGCTTAGTCGTTGAGACGGATTTCGTGACCGTCGCGGGAGTAGCAGAGGCTTAGGACGAGGACAGCCGTCCAGCTCTCATCCCCAGGAGGGTCAGCAGTCACCACAAGGATGTTTTCGATGCGGAAGCCTTCAGCACTTCGTCAGAAATTGTTACTTAGCACCTCGTCAGGGACATATTCAAAAAGGTCGTGGACGTGGAAGGTTCTCTCAGAGGGGTCAATCTAGTAGAGGAGGAGTTCAGTCAGTTGCGGGTAAGGGGCAGACACAGGAGTTTGCTTCTACTCATCGGGACGCGCTGGCGTCCAATGCAGAGTTTTCAGGTATCCTTAATTCGTATGTTCTTTTGATGTATTTGTTTGATTTTCCACACTTGTGTTGGGTAGATTAGCCGTTTATTAAAGTTAACTTCTGTCACCGATTCTTTCGTTGCGCGACACGTATTTCAGTCGTGTGCTAGTCGGATAGGAGATAGAGGTTCGCACGCCACCTTGATCCTTCTAGAGATGTTGGATTTGACGTTCTCCTGGGCATGGACTGGTTAGCTACGTGCTAGGCGTCTGTGAACTACCGTGAGAAAGCAGTCAGGTTTTGTTTTCCTCGGCGAGTCAGTTCTTGTTGTGCAGGTGGATAGTTGTGCCGCCTCTCACAGCTTGAATTCAGCCTGTTTCGCTAGTCAGCTTTTGAAGGGATGTTGTGGATTCTTGGCGTTCATTCATCATACCGTAGCCATAGTTGGTTTGTTGGACCGGGTTCCTTTCCTGCGAGAGTTTTCCGACGTTGTTCCAGGTGAGCCGGCGAAGCTTAGGGAGCTAAAGGATCAGCTGCAGAGTTGTTTGTTGGGAAGTTTCGTGCGTCTGAGTGTTTCGCCTTGAGGAGCTCCTACTTTTGTTCGTCAAGGAGAAAGACGGCAGTTGGAGGTTGTATAACGACGGGTCATCAATTGAACCGGCTTACGGTGCGGATAGGTATCCTTTACCTCGCATTGACGATTTCTTCGGTCAGCTCAAGAGTGCGAGACATTTTCTAAGTTTGTTTGGGATCAGGTCATCATTATTGCGGGTTCGGAGTGATGACATTCCGAAGATTGCCTTGTGCATGGTACGGACATTGTGTGTCTTGGTGTGTCATTGGATTCACCAATGCCCAGGCGGCATTCGTAGATATGATGAACCGGATTTCTTCAGGCCGTTCCTCGACCAGTTATTGTTGTGTGATTTATGACATTCTGGTCTAATTAATGTGTCTTGAGGAACAGGAGCAGCACTTGAGGATTTGTTATGCAGATACTGGGAGAGCCTCAGCGGTCTGCTGGATTCTCGGAGTGTTTCTTCAGGCTTGTTTGTGTTAACTCCTAGGTCTTGTAGTTACGGATGACGGTTTTTTATGGTTCCGAGGAAGATCGTGGCAGTACAGCTTAGGCCCAGACTTGTGAGCAGGATGGAGGTCCGTAGATTTTTGGGCTTAGCAGGTTTATACCGCCGTTTCGTGCAGGATTGCTTGTGTAGCGCTGCACCGTTGACTGAATTGACCGGGAGGGAGGTTCTTTTCTTTGGACAGAGGCTTGTGTGCGGAGTTTTTCAGCAGTTGAAGATTCGGTTAAAAACTGCATCAGTTCTTTCTTTGCTTTTAGTTCGGGCGACCTTGTTGTTTAACTGTAATGTTTCTTGAGTGGAGCTCGAGTGTGTATTGAGGTGACACTATGGAGTTATCGCTTTTGCTTCCCTCCATTTGGAAGAAGTACGATAAGGATACCCCACTTATGATCTGAAGATGGCCGCGGTGGTTTTGCGTTGGATATTGGAGGCACTACTGGTTCGAGAGTCGTGTCAGATTTTCACGGACCACCAGAGCTTAATGTACATCTTCCTGCAGCGGATTTTGATTATTGAGATAGTCTTCTGCAGATTTACAGTTCTTGTGCGATCGTTGAGTACAGCTTAAGTTCCACTCTACGGAGGGGACAACTTGCTCATGTCCGCGCCCGACCACTTTTCCTTAATCGCTTTCATGAGACACTGCCCGCCGTTGCTCGTTCGTCAGTGGTACTTGAGCATACTCGGCTAGGTAATGATTCGGAGTCCTTGATTTGTGACAATAGGGTGCTAAATTTAGGGACGCGTTTGTGTACCTGATATTATTGGGGAGAGACGTGAAATCCTAAAGCAAGCACATCAGTCAACTCTCTGTATTTATTCAAGTTCTACCAACATTGACGTGACTTGTGAGATAGTTATAGGTGGGCAGGGATGTAAAGAGAAGCTTTAGGTTTCGTTTCAAGGTGTCTGTCTTTTGTTTGTTTTGGTTGAGCATTTGGGACCGGCTGGAGAGTTGCAACCTTTAACCGTTCCGAAGCAGAAATATGAGCAGGTCTCCATGAATTTCGTTGTGGTGTCTACCCAGGTTTAGTCAGGATGACCCCATTCGGATGCTTGTTGTCCGGTCTTGCTCAGATTGCTCAGTTGTTCTTTGTTAAGTTGTGCGTTTCTATTAATTGTTGTCGGCAGTTGGGGATCGTCACTTGCCATCGTTAGGATACGTCCTTGATAGTAGTTATCAGGGAGTATTCCAATTGGCAACCTTTAGGTTTAGAGGTTAGATCGTGTCGAAATCCAGTCTGTTGTTTCTGACTCTGCGTAAGTCGGACTTTGGACCCCAGCTAGTCTAGAGACTTCGGAGATAATCCAGTTGATTCAGGTCAGGATGAGAGTAGCCCAGTGCAAACAGAGTCTTATGCCGACCGTGTTGGTCGTAGACATGAGTTCGCAGTGGAAAATCATGTATTCCTATGGATTTTTTTCCGATAAATGACGTGTTGAGTTTTGGGAAGCTTATCCCAAGATTGTAGGTCCTTTTGAGATCCTATAAGCGAGTTAGTTTCGTTGCCTTTAATTTGGCACTTCCGCCCAGATTTTTGAGTATTAACCTCGTATTCCTTATGTCGATACCTTGCAATTACCTTCATGACCTTTCTCACATGATTCAGCATCAGACCATTTAGCTCGAACGCGATCTTTCGTTCACCAGCAGCCAATTGTGTTAATGCCTCGGCAGGTAGAGAAATATCGGTCAAGGGTCTTGCCATCTGTGAAGGGTTTTTCTTGAACGTAGCCGTACAGTGAGGTAATCACTTGGGAGGCTGCGAGCGAGATTTGAGAGTTTGTAATCTTCCCTTTGAAGGTACGCGTAGTAGTATATTTTTAAATTCGGGGACGAATTTCTTTAAGGGGGGAAGATTGTAACACCTTAGGATTTGTTTTGTGCCTAATTATATTTTAATATTTGGGTTTTAATAAAAAGTTTACAAAATTGATTTTCAATTATTTTATCATATTTAATGAATATTTTATTAGAATTTTCCTAGGCTTGCACACACTTGTGCATGCTAGCTAGGGTTTTAATTTGGTGTTTAGCCATGATTAGCAAACATGGTGAGCTAAACATTTCCCTAATCTAGTTTAAAAATTTTATTAAGTGTTTTGGGTTTTAACTTGTATGGCTGTTTTAAAAATAAAAAGAATAAGGGTTTGAAAATGATTTTTTCTTTTGTTGACCAGAGAGAGAGAGAGAGAGAGAGATGAGCATGGTGCTACATGGCTTAAGCCATGCCTCATTTAATGAGGGAAGAGAAAGATAAGGGTTTTTTTTGTGGGTTGCTCTCATTTCTCCCTCTCATTTTCTTTTCTCTCATTCTCTCACACTCACACACACACAAAGCAAGAGCAGCAGCAGCAGAGGCTTCAGCAGCAGCAGAGGAGCAGCAGCTGCAGAAACATCAGCAGCAAGCAGTATCAGCATCAGCAGCAGGAAACATCAGCAGCAGCAACATGCACCTGCATCACCAGCAGCAGTAGCAACTCAGTTCCACTTCTTCTCCTACTTCCTAGGGTCCATTAGGATATAATTTCTGAACTCAATTCCCTTTCGTGTTAAGCTAGTGTGTTGTTTAGCTTCGGTTTGCGATAAAAGTTAGCTTTTGTGCTAATTATGGTGAATTGTGTGGACTTTTGGTTAGGAGATGATTGTGTTGGTTAACCCTGCCTATTTAAGTGTTATCAGGGTTACCTTAACTGAGATTAACCTCAGATTTCACTAAAATACCATAGGGTTTCAATTTTTGTGCAAAATTAGTGTTTTTAAGCGATATTGTAGCTTTCTGTGTTTTTTGTGTTCCGCTTTTGATCTGGATCCTTCAGGGAATAATTGAGGAAACTGGAGCATGCTTACTAGGTCTTGACCACACTACCAGAACACGAACCCTCCATTCCCAAACCAGGCCGCAAATTTAAGCTTTCTGGCCGCAAATTGCGGCCAGGAATGGGGCTGGGGTGTTGGGGTTTTTCCTATGGTAGTCTGCTGTGTTTTCCAGTGTTTTGGCATGTGCAATTTTGTAAGATTTTACCTCTAGCAAAATCTGGGACCATATATCGTATTTCTTGTACGTTTTGTTTGCGCGATACGCGCGATACGTAAGTGGGTTCTATGGTCCAGCGTGTCGCGGCGTGTCGGGGTAGTTTCAGACGCGTATATACACGTTTCAGCGTATCGTGCACACGCGCGTTTAGTTCGCGACGCGAGTTTCTCGTTTGGTTTCGATATCGCGTTTTGCGAGATATTTTGCTTATATATGGATTTCTTGTGTAATTTCCAGGTTCGCAAGTGGGTACGTCGGACGCTGCAACGAAAGGGAAGCAGGTGGTCGGCTACGTGTAGCACGCGATCTGGTGAGTAGATTTAATATCTACAGGGGAATCACCCGCATAGTGTAGGGTTCCTAGGCACTCTTGTAAAGGTTCAAAAGGCATCAAACATGCCCGGATAAAAATTTAGACGTGCCGAACAACCCAAAGCCGGGATCTTTGCTAGATTATTAGGGTTTAACATGCAAGATGATAACTTTTATCTAAGTGTGAGGGATTACAACCTTTGTAGTCCACTCCTTCGCTTCATAAGCTTCGAGTAGAAGTCCCTTTGCCGCGATCCACGATCTTCCGGACTCATGAGAGGCTCCACGACTCGAACGATCCATGCTAGCTCGAAGTATTCCAAATCTCCGATGATCTACCTTGAAGTTGCAAAGACTCAAGCTTTCTCACTCTAAAGAGATGAACACACTAATCTCATGGGCTAGATGAGATGAGGATGAGATAGTAGTAATTTTTCTTTATTTTTATATCATTTTCTCATATTTATTCATCACTTAAGGATTTTCTAGCAAGCTTTTCAAGAGAGAAGAAGATGATAATGGAAAATCAATAATGATATTCTTCCTTTTGTGATGAATAGAAAGAAGACTATATGATTGATTTGTTAACCATGGTCAAGGATGAGTGGCTAGGATTTAGTAGAGAATAAACTAGAGTTAGGGTTTGGTTGAGTTAAAGAAAGTGTCTTCCAAAATATCTTAAGAATGACAAAGGCAAAAACTTCTAGAAGATGCATGAAACATCTAACCCGAAACAAACCCTAACCACAATTAATCATCCTTAAACATGTTTAACAATTAATCATATCATGTCACAATAATATATATCACATATATATTATATATTTGCAACAAAAGAAAATAATACAATTAACATATATCGCATATATATCAATGTATTATCCAGTGAGAAAATGAAATAATAAAGCGAGCCAATATTAGATAATGTAATACAATATATCATATATATTATTATACATTAAATCATCGAATCAACACTTGATTCGATGATCCGGCTATATCGAATATTACCGACTAATATATCATGTACCGATTCATCGAATCAACACTTGATCCGATGTCCCAGTTCATATCTAAATATCGCGCGAATATAATACGGTATCTCATATCGCATTATTCTCGGTCCTGCACATATCACATATGTGCCTCTACTCCGTTTCGCCTGAGCCAAGAAACCTTTGTGTAGGACTCTAAAGAATCGTCAATACGCCGGTAGCAGGTGATGATCATATCAAACACCCATAAGCTGCAAGCGGTCAGCTAAACGTAACAGCCACCCAGGTATTGAGCGATCAGAAGATCAACAAGCTAGCCTGTGCGTTCTCCTGTGAATCCAACCAGTAACACTCCCGTACAGTCCGGTCTGTTCGTCTGATATGTCGCATATCAAGTCTAGGGGTGGTATACGTCAGACCCCAGTAACCGATAAGTCGTGCCGATGTGTGGCTCATAACGGGTTGAGAAACTACTAGTAACACTTACCAGTAAATCTCTATATCAGCCCTGGCCAGGGACTTCCAGTTATAGCCGATCGAACACAGCACAACATCAACTCCCTATACCGGGAGAGACGAATCCCCTCCTATCGCTCATTGCCTCCATGTGATTCGGGACTGTACCCAAAAGCCACCGTTTTGCATGCCCTCTTGGACATGGTAAGATGGAAATCAAAGCACAGTGGGAATCACACAAGACTCTATGACGATCTCGGGTCTACAGACTACCCTGTACCAGTGTCACCGGAGAACTGCCATCTGACGTGTGGTATATCACCATCTGGGAGTTCTCGGCGAGTCCGTCCAGTGTACCCAGTCTCCACTGAGCACCCGTACACCATCTCTGATGTCTAACACCGATGGATATGGGATCATCCATCGCCCATCATATGGGTCAAGATGCGTATACGCTAGTCTACTTTGGTGTATCGATGCCCTGTCTCGTTATACCCTCGACTAGGAACAGTTATAGGATGTACACATCGACTACCGCGGCCCCACTAGTATGATCTCATCATAGTCCTAGTAGTCGAGTACAGATCCTAAGGGTTTTATCAACATGTGAGAGTAAAATAGTAAACCAATACAAGTCAACATGTTAAGATAAAGTGAAACCAAATAGCATACTATCATGACGAGCAAGAAAGTCATCTCTATATATATCCAAGCATCCATTATAATATACATCATATGTACAACAATGGCCTCTAGGGCATATACATAACTAACAATCTCCCACTTGCACTAAGGCCAGCTGCTGTAGTATCTCATACCTAGCATCCCGAATAATCTCTCAAACTGTATCTGGGGAATAGCCTTCGTGAATGGATCCGTAGTGTTGTCCTTCGTATCTACTCTCCTGACCTTGATCTCCCGGCGATCAACTATCTCCCTGATCAGGTGATACCGCCTTAGAATATGTCTGGACTTTTGATGGGACCTGGGTTCCTTGGCTAAAGCCACAGCTCCATTGTTATCGCAATACAGAGGTATTGGATGCTCAATGGATGGAACCACACCAAGTTCACTAATGAACTTCTTGATCCAGACAGCCTCTTTAGCAGCATCGTTGGCAGCGATGTATTCAGCCTCCATCGTTGAGTCTGCAACGGTATCCTGTTTGGAACTCTTCCAACATACCGCCCCTCCATTGAGGGTAAAGACAAAACCCGAATGCAACTTAGAGTCGTCCTTATCACTTTGGAAGCTGGAATCGGTAAAGAACTCCACCTGGAGTTCTGCGTTACCATACACCAAGAACATCTCCTTAGTCCTTCGTAAGTACTTGAGAATGTTCTTCACAGCTGTCCAATGACTCTCTCCAGGATCTGCTTGATACCGACTCACTACACTTAGTGAGTATGCTACATCGGGTCTGGTACATAGCATCGCATACATGATAGAGCCTACTGCCGAAGCATAGGGTATCCCTTGCATGCGAGCTCTTTCCAAATCAGTCTTGGGAGACATCTCTTTGGAGAGAGTGAGTCCAGAGATCGTGGGTTGGTTCCCACGCTTGGATTCTTCCATACTAAACCTCTTTAGTATGGTGTCAATGTACCTGGATTGGGACAATCCCAGTATCCGTTTAGATCTATCTCTATAGATCATGATTCCCAATATGCACGAGGCATCACCTAGATCTTTCATTGAGAATCTCTGTGATAAGAAGAGCTTGACTGATTGCAGCATAGGAATATCATTTTCTATCAAGAGTATGTCATCCACATACAATACGAGGAAGACCACCTTATCCTCTGCTACCTTCTTATAGATACAAGGTTCATCTATATTTTTGATGAAGTCAAACTCTTTGACTACAACATCAAAGCAGATGTTCCAACTCCGCGATGCTTGCTTTAACCCATAAATGGATTTAAGCAGCTTGCACACCTTTCCGCTGCTCTCACTATCTACGAAACCCTCTGGCTGAGTCATGTACACGCTCTCTTCTAAATCACCGTTTAGAAAGGCGGTCTTAACATCCATTTGCCAGATTTCGTAGTCATGGTATGCAGCAATAGCAAGTAAGATCCGGATGGACTTAAGCATAGCCACTAGAGAAAAGGTTTCGTCATAATCCACACCTGGTCGTTGACGAAAACCCTTTGCTACATGTCTAGCTTTGAAAGTCTCAACTTTTCCATCTACACCAAATTTCTTTTTTAAAATCCACTTGCTCCCAATGGGTTTTACCCCTTCAGGAGCATTTTCCAAAATCCACACTTTATTGGTGTACATGGATTTCATCTCAGATCGCATTGCATCTAGCCATTTCACTGAGTCACCACTCGTGATGGCCTGCTCGAAACTAGTCGGGTCATCATCATCCATGATGCAATCCTCGCTTCCACCATCAATGAGAAAACCGTAGTATCTCTCAGGTGGACGAGAAACCCTACTAGATCGGCGGAGAGGCTGGGGTTCGTCGGGTACTACTGAATCCTCTGGTTCCACTAAATCATCTGTTGTAGTTTGTTCTGCTGGAACCTCTTCCAGTTCTACCTCAATGCTACTGTTCTGTTTCATAAGAAAACCTTTTTCTAAGAAAGTGGCATGTCGAGAAACAAACACTTTTTGTTCCTCGGGGTGGTAGAAGATATACCCTTGTGAGTTTTTGGGATATCCTACAAACTTACATAAGACAGATCTTGCCTCGAGTTTGTCCGGATTTTGTCTTTTGACATAGGCCGGACAACCCCATATCTTAATGTAATTAAGATGTGGTCTCTTCCCTTTCTATATCTCATATGGAGTGGTAGGCACAGATTTGGTAGGAACTCTATTCAATAGGTCTATGGCTGTCTCAAGCGCATACCCCCAAAAAGAAATAGGTAACTCTGCTGTACTCATCATCGAGCGCACCATATCTAATAGGGTGCGATTTCTTCGCTCAGATACACCGTTGTGCTGTGGTGTATAAGGAGGAGTAAGCTGAGAGAGAATCCCATTCTCTTTTAGATAATCTAGGAACTCACTGCTTAAGTATTCACCTCCTCGATCAGATCGAAGAATCTTAATACTTTTGCCCGTTTGATTCTCTACTTCTTGCTTATATTCTCTGAATTTCTCAAAAGCTTCAGACTTGTGTTTCATCAGGAACACATATCCGAATCTTGAGAGATCGTCAGTGAATGTAATGAAGTAGGAAGAACCGTTCCTGGCATGCGTAGACATGGGACCGCATACATCACTATGTACCAGTCCTAAGAGTTCAGTAACTCTTTCTCCGTGTCCACTAAACGGAGCTTTGGTCATTTTTCCTTTGAGACATGAATGGCAAGTATCATAAGATGATAATTCGAACGGATTCAAATAACCATCTTTATGCAACTTAGACAGTCGTGTCGCATTGATATGACCAAGTCTACAATGCCACAAGTAGGATTCGTTCATATCTGAACTTTTCCTCTTGTGTGTGTTTTGTATATTCAGGACTGTATTCTGATTTAGAATGAATATGCCATTATGTAACGAGCCTGATGCAATCAACTTTTGATCTAGGAATATGTTCATAACATTATCCTGTACTACAAAATTATATCCTTCTTTACTTAATAAGGAGACTGATATAATGTTGCACATCATGTTCGGTATATAATAGCACTCATTTAGAATCAGTGTATTACGACTTGGTAATACAAGGTGATATTCGCCAACTGCTTTGGCTACAATACTTGCACCGTTCCCTACTTGAACGGAATGATCACCTTTTCCCAGTTCTCTACCTTTACGTAGCCCATGTAACTGTTTACATATGTGGGATCCTGATCCGGTATCTAATACCCAGGACGTTGATTGTTAGAATTAAAGTTAACCGCAATCAAGACGGTGTCGCTATGCAGCTAGCCGGTTGAGCACGGGTCGATCCACAGGGAGATGGTTGTATGTCCTTTCTTGTCTTAGACGAGTCAATAAATAATTTGTGTATGTTTGATTCTAACCTATGTGTTTATTTGCAAGTATAAAGTTGTTAAGAAAAGATACGAGATTGTAAGCTAAGGAAATCCGTACTCGAAACCTTTGAGCCGAGTCTTGACCAATTGAAGCTAGAGCAATCGGCAACAACGTGGATTAGGGGATTTAAGCGCGGTATTCATGGAATACGGCTTATTTACCCTTGTCCTTCCGTTCTTGTCTCTTGCTTTCGCCTCCGGCCAAACCGAACGCAACCGGTCGTGGTTAGGAATCACCGTTACCTTGTCAGGGTAGGGTGCCTAACGGAGCGCTTGCGTATGGTTTGGGCGGAGTTCAATGGAAAATAACGGGAAAAGGAAATGAGCAAAGAAATGTTAACTTACAATATCATATGGATTCTTAACAACAACATTCACAAAATGAACAAAAGAGAGCAAAAGAAAAGATAAACAAAGAAAAGATTACAAGAAAGAAAGTGCATGAATTAAATTGCAAGAAAGTAAAGCAAGGTAATAAAAAAGCAAGTAATAAAAAGCGATAAAAAGAACAAGAAATTAGGACTCAAGACAAGCATGTGATCAATAGCCAACCCTTAAACTTGCAAGCTCAATCAAGAGGTTGCAAGATCAAGGGAAGGGTAGAGAACGCATGTGAAATGAAGTGCTAATTCCATGAAAGAATACGACCCTTGAGATCGATAACTAACCCTTAACCGTTCAAGCTCAATGAAGAGGTTGAATGATCAAGAGAAAGCAAGAATCTCAAGGGGAAGAAGAAACAAAAGAGAATGATACAAAACCCTCATCTTCATTGATCTCCCACTCAAAAAGCTCTCACTACAATTTTCATGGAAAAAGAATGAAGAAGAAGAAGAAAAACTATACAAAAGACTATAAAAGAGGAACAAAAGAATGACCCTTGGTTGAGCTCAGTTCTGCTGTATTTATAGGCAGGGAGTTGAAGATCTAGGGCAACCACCAGAACATATGTAAAAAGACCCAAATACCCACCAAAAATGATGCTCTGTCGAGGCCGTACGGCCGCGTTTCCGCGGCCAATACCCCCTATTGGCCGCGGAAACGCGGCGTATTAGAGGAGTTGGCTCCTCGGGTTTTGGGCACTTTCCTGGTTTGGTGTTTACAGCTGTCTGGTACATATATTTTCTGAAAATACATTCACATATCTTCCAGAATTTCTGTTGAGGAAAGGTGGACTTTTGTGGATGCATTTGTCATGATTGCCTCGAGCTCCGCGTAGATTTCTTGGAACTTGTTGTTGCCATTGAGCCTTGTGCATGAAAACGCCATTGATTTGACATTTTGTCTTCCTAAACTGGTAACTGGAAACATACGGATGACGAGCGGAGACCGTGTTTTCTCAGTGGTTGGCAGGAACCCGGATTTTGTCGTGTTTTTCGTGAATTTCACCGTTTTAGAACCGAGAACCTGTATCCTGCAAATATGTAACAAACACGGATTAAAAGCACCTACCTATAAACAACCGAGCGTAAGAATGGGCGGTATAAATTGCAGTATTCTGTTATGAACAAATACCCCCAAACTTAACTTTTGCTCGTCCCGAGCAAAACCAATTATTCACAAAAATAAAATGATAACCGCACTTTCGCAGGGAACGCGATTGCACTGAGCGCGTGCAACAAGCCGTTAAACCTCTAGGTGTCCCTAGTAGGAGGAGTGTTGTCTCCTGAGGGTTTTCAGCGGATACTACCCATAAAATCCGGTCAAGTTGGCTTTGTACAATAACTAAGATTCAAACCCTAAAGTTTTTGTTTCAGAAAATAACAATTCTATAATCCTAAGTCTAGACTATCGAACCTTTATTTTTCACACCTCGCTTCTTATTTAACTACAGATTTTATATGTCTTTACGTGCAGTGCAATTAGTGTCGTTAAGTTCCAGAAGGATCGATTAAAGTCATCATGTCGCACAATAAAGCCCAGATAACAATTTTAAAAGGATCACATAAGTTTTATAAAGAGTTAAGCATTTTTCAAGTTTCGTTTTCCAGTAAGGTTTCAACTTCAGAATTTCTATCTTCCTTAACAGGAAACTAAGTCGTATTTTTCACTCCATCTTTTTCTTGTTTTCATTTCATACACACCTCTGTGAACGTGCAATAGTCTTTATCATAGAATAAAACCTTCATATCTTCGTTAAATTTTTTTTATAAAAGCCTGTCTTTTATCAAGATTATTCTCACACAAAGAACCGTTAGGAATTTTAACTCGGAGAGAACACATACTTGACTTTGTTTTAAACTGGACTTTCTAGGCTTCTTAGCGAGCTTTGGGCCAATGCACCCAAACCAGTAGGTTTTAGGGCATTAGGTGTAGAAATACCCCAGCGGACTTAATTACTCAAGTTACCTAGGTCCAAAAACAAAAGACAGTTTGACGTGAAAATCAGATGATTTAATACGAACGGAGATATAACCGGCAGTTCAATTATTTTTTTGGATAAAAGACGTGTTTAGTGGGTTTGGTGTGTAATCATTCCAATCAAGTTTCCGATGGGTTATTTTTCAGACTTAGCTCCAATTACGGCATCAATAACATTCCTTCATATTCGCTTTACTTCATAAACTATTCTTGACATTACTTATTTCAGAACAAACCTATTTGATCCTCAGAAAATCATTTATCTGTATAAAAGTTTAAACATGAAAGACTTGTCATCTAATTCCCAAAATTCACGACACGTGTAGTGTGATGTAAAGACGTATATCAGCTATAGTTAACTTCAAAGGAGAGCTATCTTTCAGGTTTTCAAAATCTAAACATAAGATTTAGTTATTCCTATTTTTTCAAACAAAAACCGTCGAATGTTGAATCAGAGTTCTTCCACAATCTAACTTGACAAAAAAGTTTTTATATTTTTAGAAAATTTTCAGATTTTTATGGATTTTTTAAATAAGGAATGCAAATGCGAAGGAAGAAAGCTTACCGAGCACACCCCCAAACTTAAACTTGACAGTGCCCTCACTGTCAGGCTATACCAAGAGGGTCAAAATTGTCGGCGCTCCCCCTAAAAACAAATTATATACAAAAAGAAAAACCAAAAATATATACAAAAAAGGTGTTCCCCCCAAACTTAAGTAAAACAGTGTTTCCACTGTTAGGCGTTGAAGTTCAGGTTTAGGGGGGAAAGAACAGTATCAAGCTATACAAGGCCTTACACAGGCCAAAAGTTAACACCAACCATTCAAAGATTTTATCGCTATAATGTACCGGTTGGTGGAAGAAGGCGTAGAGAAAAAAGAGATGGAGAATACGCGAGACCATATGCGGAGAGAAGCGGGATACGGTCTCGGTATATGAGAGGAAGAAGAATGGCGGAAGGGAAAAAGAAGTGGAATACGAACTTGAGGGTGTAAATGGAGTAAATAGATTAGCACAATTTGTGATGACCGATGTGTGAAAAGCGATTGTGCTAATATATTTATCCGTCGAGAAATGGGGTCAAATCCCTCAAGATTCGTGAGAAACCATGGGTACGCCGAACTTGGTAAACCAGACACAGGAAGTGAAAATGATACGGTTTCTTGCAAGGTCGGAACGATGGAAAGGATGGAGGGAAGTGGTTGAGGAAGGGTATCGGTTAAAGGTTCAGGAGGGTGTACACAGTCAATGACAGGAATAGGATGAATTGTGAAATCCGACTCATCAAGCAAAACTGGTTCATCCTCAAAACTATCCTCAAAATTTTCCTCAAAATTTGGCACATCCATGTACTTCTCTTCAAAATCAAGACGCATATGGGGTTCGGGAAAAACATTTAATGACTCGGGATGATGATTTGAAGAGACAAACTCAGCCAAATCTATGGGTTCATCATCCAAAATATTCCCAGCGTCAATATCCTCAATCAAGTGAAAATCTATATTCTCAGACACCTCAACAAAAGCATGGATATTAATCAATTCAGGTTCTAAGATGGAGGTGTAGAGGTCAAAAGGATTGGGTGTGGTTTCACTTGGCAAGGTCCCTTCACAATTTGGTAAATCAAATACTACAAAGTCGCACAACTCATTAAACATCCTATCTTCAACTGATAATTCATTTGGGACTCTTGATAGACTTTCAACACAGGAGTTGTGGGATTCAATTTGAAACGGGTAGGTTTGATTTGGAAGGGTATACAGCTCACTTTCTCCACTCAAATTCACATCCTGTCCTACCGCCTCTTCATACATTGGAAAATTTGGAGCTAGTTGAAAACTAGCTACCGGGTCACTAGGTTGTATGAGAGCGGCCATGGACGCATTCAAATCCATCATCTGTTGGCTTGACGCTACCCTAAAGTCTTCCAACGACTGTTCTAGACTAGACAATTGTTGTGAAGGGGTTTCAGGAAAAGATTCAAAGTTGTTTGGATACTGAAAACTCCCAAATGGCGGTTCTGATGCAATGTCTAGGGAAGGTGCAAAAGTAGGGTAGGATTGGTAGGAATTGAATGGCTGGACAGGAGCAGGATCAACATTTGGATAAGAATGTGAATGGAATTGTTGATCCCAAGAATTTGAAGTGGTGAAAGGAGTGAAAGATCGGTTACGGGATTGTTCAATACGTTCAGCAAGAGACATAGGTCTTGTGGCTACAACTGGACTTTCAAAAGGGGTATCAACGCAAGAAGGGGTGAATGTTTGAAATGGTTGATATGAAGTGGATTGCGGGGTCCAGTTGTTCGTCCTAGACGCGTCTATCCGATCTTTCAAAGAAATTTTGGGCATGGAGGGGTCGTTTGAAGTTTGACCAAAACAAGAACCGTATGAAGTAATGTCTGGTTGGGGGTACCAAAGTTCGGCAAGAGTTTTGCGAGGTGGAGTACCCATGATATGAAGAGAGAAAGAAAGAAAGACAGAGAAAAGGAGGGGAAAAAGAATGTGATTTTTTTTTTTTTTTTAGTTATATATTAACAAAAGAATGAAGTATACACACAAAAAGAATATGAAAAAAAACAATCACGACACAAAAAATACCACACCCCTAATCGTTCTAGGGTTAACCTAGGTCAACTAGACCTGCTCCAGAACTTGATTGTCGAAGTAAAACTGTGTCGAGAAACAGGCTCAAGATACACTGATCACGAGGCCAGGTAAGTGCAGAGATAAGGGGAGGTTTTCCAACGCTTTCGCGAAGTTCCTTAATTAAATAACCCTTTCTCTTTTGGCGGTTTCGCCGTTAACACTTTCCTAGACACCACGTAAACAATATACCGTTAAGCAAGGTTCTAAACACAGTTAACTTCTCCTAGTGAGCGCGAAGTCCTTAAGGCTTAAATTCTAGTTTCTTTTAAATTTTGTGCGGGTAAACGTTATGCGCAAGTTCGTGATTTGTGGGCCACGGAAAAGGTGATGAAATCCTTTACCGTATCTTGTGGGGTTCGCTTGCCCTTAAATCCGTATTAATGTATGCAATGCACAATTCAATAAAAATTCTATATAGAATCAAAAAATTGTTTTTTTTTTTTAAGCGCGGCACTGCAACAAATACGGGTTAGTCAATTTTTAGCGTTGCTAGCGAACTTGCAAAGAATCCTGCAAAGAATAGTATATTGGATGCGTCGGATTTGAGAAGAAGGTGTTAGTAAAGTACGTACCGTTAAGTTTTGGGTTAGGAAACCCCCGTTGAATCAAATCCGGTAGGCTTGAAAGGTTCGCTTGCGCGGGTCAAACTACCCGGATCTTTGGCACTGTACTTCGTAATCACCTTAACTTTGAATGTACACTTTGCTCCCACAATTGCAGTTTGCAAATACGCAAAAATCTGCACACTTGCCCACAAAATTGATCAAAAAAAACAAAAATAATATTTTTTTTTTATAAATATATACAAAAAAGAATATTAACCCGAATAACAAGAAAGAAAAAACGCTACCGTCTCCCCGGCAACGGCGCCATTTGATTGTTAGATTTAAAGTTAACCGCAATCAAGACGGTGTCGCTATGCAGCTAGCCGGTTGAGCACGGGTCGATCCACAGGGAGATGGTTGTATGTCCTTTCTTGTCTTAGACGAGTCAATAAATAATTTGTGTATGTTTGATTCTAACCTATGTGTTTATTTGCAAGTATAAAGTTGTTAAGAAAAGATACGAGATTGTAAGCTAAGGAAATCCGTACTCGAAACCTTTGAGCCGAGTCTTTACCAATTGATGCTAGAGCAATCGGCAACAACGTGGATTAGGGGATTTAAGCGCGGTATTCGTGGAATACGGCTTATTTACCCTTGTCCTTCCGTTCTTGTCTCTTGCTTTCGCCTCCGGCCAAACCGAACGCAACCGGTCGTGGTTAGGAATCACCGTTACCTTGTCAGGGTAGGGTGCCTAACGGAGCGCTTGCGTATGGTTTGGACGGAGTTCAATGGAAAATAACGGGAAAAGGAAATGAGCAAAGAAATGTTAACTTACAATATCATATGGATTCTTAACAACAACATTCACAAAATGAACAAAAGAGAGCAAAAGAAAAGATAAACAAAGAAAAGATTACAAGAAAGAAAGTGCATGAATTAAATTGCAAGAAAGTAAAGCAAGGTAATAAAAAAGCAAGTAATAAAAAGCGATAAAAAGAACAAGAAACTAGGACTCAAGACAAGCATGTGATCAATAGCCAACCCTTAAACTTGCAAGCTCAATCAAGAGGTTGCAAGATCAAGGGAAGGGTAGAGAACGCATGTGAAATGAAGTGCTAATTCCATGAAAGAATACGACCCTTGAGATCGATAACTAACCCTTAACCGTTCAAGCTCAATGAAGAGGTTGAATGATCAAGAGAAAGCAAGAATCTCAAGGGGAAGAAGAAACAAAAGAGAATGATACAAAACCCTCATCTTCATTGATCTCCCACTCAAAAAGCTCTCACTACAATTTTCATGGAAAAAGAATGAAGAAGAAGAAGAAAAACTATACAAAAGACTATAAAAGAGGAACAAAAGAATGACCCTTGGTTGAGCTCAGTTCTGCTGTATTTATAGGCAGGGAGTTGAAGATCTAGGGCAACCACCAGAACATATGTAAAAAGACCCAAATACCCACCAAAAATGATGCTCTGTCGAGGCCGTACGGCCGCGTTTCCGCGGCCAATACCCCCTATTGGCCGCGGAAACGCGGCGTATTAGAGGAGTTGGCTCCTCGGGTTTTGGGCACTTTCCTGGTTTGGTGTTTACAGCTGTCTGGTACATATATTTTCTGAAAATATATTCACATATCTTCCAGAATTTCTGTTGAGGAAAGGTGGACTTTTGTGGATGCATTTGTCATGATTGCCTCGAGCTCCGTGTAGATTTCTTGGAACTTGTTGTTGCCATTGAGCCTTGTGCATGAAAACGACATTGATTTGACATTTTGTCTTCCTAAACTGGTAACTGGAAACATACGGATGACGAGAGGAGACCGTGTTTTCTCAGTGGTTGGCAGGAACCCGGATTTTGTCGTGTTTTCCGTGAATTTCACCGTTTTAGAACCGAGAACCTGTATCCTGCAAATATGTAACAAACACGGATTAAAAGCACCTACCTATAAACAACCGAGCGTAAGAATGGGCGGTATAAAATGCAGTATTCTGTTATGAACAGACGTAGGGTGAACTGAGAAACAGTTCTCAATAACTAACACACCCGAAGAAGATGCATCAACATGTATGTTCTTTTGGGCGGCGTGAGAATCCAGATATTCTCCTGTTTCCTGTTCAGTCTTATAACTCTTATAAGAAAGAACGGGTCCAACATTCCCTAGCTCAGTACAATAATTGGGTTCAGTCAATACATCCATATTATTATCTTGATTATGGCCTGACATGGTCGCTACCTGGAGAGAGAGAGAAGAAAACACTTTAGCGTATGCTCTTGCAAGATTAGATTGGTTATTATCTTATCTAATCAGGATGTCTCCCACTGTTTTTATCAAATCTACCTTAAAACCCTAAAAGGTAAGATTAGCCGGGATTAATTACGCCTTACAATTTCGTCAATCTTTCAGCCAGATCAGTGTCGGTACTTTGAGGGAGGTTCCCCGTGCTCCCGCACGGACCTAATTAAAGTAAACCTCGTTTTCCCAGAGGCGTAACCTCGTTAACACTTTTCTAGACACCTACTTGAATGACTAATTGTCCTGTGTAAACTCTCCCAGGAGTAACTCTTACTCGCAGTGGGTATCGGGATCCAACTATCTCATAGAAGGTATGCAATCTCATTGCAAATTTCAACGCTTGAAATTCCCGATAAAGCTTTTACCCCTAGTGTGCTATGACCTTGACGCATGCCAAACAACCCATAGTGCACTAGTAAAGTTCAACCCGTACATTTCGTGATTGAATTAAACCCACCCGTACGACCCTTGACGCATGCCAAACAACGCCGTACGAATACCCTAATCCAATCGCATCTCATGCTGCAGATAAGTAATAATCAGCTACCGTACACTACGCCTTGACGCATGCCAAACTACCGTAGCACGAATACTAAATATTACTTATCTGAAATGACGGAGGGCTACGCAGGTTTTTCTGAAAACCCTGAGCGTAATGAACTTGATATCGTTGTAGAATCGAGTGAAGTTTTGAAAAGGAGTGTTTTTGAGGCTTTTCTTAGTTTCGCTAAAGGGGTCACTCCCGGTGAAGGGATCGTCGGCCCTTTCCTCATCGAATAAGGTGCAGGATATATCATATATACCGCTGTGCAAAGCAAAACTCTAAAAGCAATCAAAAGACAAACCGCGTTTTGTAGCATCTGCCAGTTTTGCTAAAGGAGTCACTCCCGATGAAGGGATCTCGGTCCTTTCCTCATCGAATAAGGTGCAGGATATATCATATATATCACTGTGCAAAGCAAAACTGTAGCTACCCCTTTTTATAAAGTTTTAATTCTACAACATCTTTAGGTTTCTTTTCTTTTATTAATCACATTAATAAAAATCCCATCAGCTTATGCTTCCTAAGCATCACAGAAGAAACGAAAGCAGTAATATTTATATATCAGCATATATATATAGTATAAGCATTCGTCTCAGGCAGTAATATGATCTCATCATAGAACATTGCAGCAGAAGAACATATATGAAATATTGGATATACTAGGACGTCCGTGTTTTCAATACGAGCCTGTATAAAACACGGATTCCACGGTCGCGACGAATAGCCAAACCCACATCTCAAGACCCCTACGAGAGCGGCAAGTAACACTGCCAATTCTAGGGTTAGAAGACCCGGTCTCGACTCCTCGAGATGGCCTCCCACTGGACCCTAGAACCCAGTTACTTGTGCTCCCCTCCTTGGGTCTACCTAATGCGGAAAAGTAAATAATATACACTGGTGACAGCAACCGCAACCTGGAAGTGCCCCAAATAAAAGAATATTACATTACAAATGAATTTTACATGAATGAAAATAAAAACCCTCATCTCACATAAAAACCCCCGGCTATTCTGAACGCGACGATCCAATATAACATATCACAGCAACACATAATATCACATATCATCAACGTAAGTAAATATGCGCATCCCAATTGTCGTTGACATATAGCAACGAAACCGGCGATATCACATATTACACTTACGGTCACAGAAAAGAAAGTGTAAAACTACAATATTTGGAATCCACAATCACTTTAGACATCGTAAATCCGAAATATCACATACTTCGCATTTCATGTCTAACTCTATGAATTCCACATATTGTATCACATTCCAGATAAATAGACAGTATTAAACTTTCCGAACAGATAATCAAATACCCAAAATTTCCCAAAGTGCTCAACTCTTGAGCGAAGTTCAAATAATCCCAGAATATGTCACAGTACCGGTGATCCAGCCGTAGAAGGGTCAAGCCAACGCCTCACATGTGGCACGCCGTACTGCCCCAAACCCGAAGGTTCAAAAGGCAGTTCAAGACGGTCACATAATCGAGTTAAGGTTTGTTGTCTTCTAGAGGGTCCACCGCTTAACTTGTACAATTTGTCCGAAAGATTTAAAAACCGGAAAAATTTCAACACTTGAAAATTTGCCGTACTGGGAAACAGTAAGTTAATGATATCCGTTCAAATAGTTTAACAGTTTCTAAATATCCGGAAAGAAATACGAATTTAAAATTTCCGATCGAGTCTACTATTACAAAACAAACCCCAGAATTTTCAACACCTGAAACAGATTAAAAATACCCAGAAGCATCAACAAGCACCTACGGACATTACCATAAAAGCCACGTGTCACAATCCTATCAATCCGCCGCGGAACCGCCGCGCAAGGCATGCTTGCGCCGCGGTTCCGCCGCCGTTTGATCGAATTAGGGGCTCGGGTTTTATGGTAATTCTTAGAATTCCCTGCTGATTTTTTTACATATTTTTAATTCAGAAAAATCCTAAAATTTAGAAAATTTCCAGAGAGGGGTCTAGATTCGTCGTTTCAGGTTCGAACGGAGTTTTAACTTCGTAAACACATCGCCTAATACTCTAGCTAGGCTCTGATACCACTGTAGGGTTCCTAGGAACTCTTGTGAAGGTTCAAAAGGCATCAAACATGCCCGGATAAAAATTTAGACGTGCCGAACAACCCAAAGCCGGGATCTTTGCTAGATTATTAGGGTTTAACATGCAAGATGATAACTTTTATCTAAGTGTGAGGGATTACAACATTTGTAGTCCGCTCCTTCGCTTCACAAGCTCCGAGTAGAAGTCCCTTTGCCGCGATCCACGATCTCCCGGACTCATGAGAGGCTCCACGACTCGAACGATCCATGCTAGCTCGAAGTATTCCAAATCTCCGATGATCTACCTTGAAGTTGCAAAAACTCAAGCTTTCTCACTCTAAAGAGATGAACACACTAATCACATGGGCTAGATGAGATGAGGATGAGAGAGTAGTAATTTTGCTTTCTTTTTATATCATTTTCTCATATTTATTCATCACTTAAGGATTTTCTAGCAAGCTTTTCAAGAGAGAAGAAGATGATAATGGAAAATCAATAATGATATTCTTCCTTTTGTGATGAATAGAAAGAAGACTATATGATTGATTTGTTAACCATGGTCAAGGTTGAGTGGCTAGGATTTAGTAGAGAATAAACTAGAGTTAGGGTTTGGTTGAGTTAAAGAAAGTGTCATCCAAAATATCTTAAGAATGACAAAACCAAAAACTTCTAGAAGATGCATGAAACATCTAACCCAAAACAAACCCTAACCTCAATTAATCATCCTTAAACATGTTTAACAATTAATCATATCATGTCACAATAATATATATCACATATATATTATATATTTGCAACAAAAGAAAATAATACAATTAACATATATCGCATATATATCAATGTATTATCCAGTGAGAAAATGAAATAATAAAGCGAGCCAATATTAGATAATGTAATACAATATATCATATATATTATTATACATTAAATAATCGAATCAACACTTGATTCGATGATCCGGCTATATCGAATATTACCGACTAATATATCATGTACCGATTCATCGAATCAACACTTGATCCGATGTCCCAGTTCATATCTAAATATCGCGAGAATATAATACGGTATCTCATATCGCATTATTCTCGGTCCTGCACATATCACATATGTGCCTCTACTCCGTTTCGCCTGAGCCAAGAAACCTTTGTATAGGACTCTAAAGAATCGTCAATACGCCGGTAGCAGGTGATGATCATATCAAACACCCATAAGCTGCAAGCGGTCAGCTAAACGTAACAGCCACCCAGGTATTGAGCGATCAGAAGATCAACAAGCTAGCATGTGCGTTCTCCTGTGAATCCAACCAGTAACACTCCCGTACAGTCCGATCTGTTCGTCTGATATGTCGCATATCAAGTCTAGGGGTGGTATACGTCAGACCCCAGTAACCGATAAGTCGTGTCGATGCGTGGCTCATAACGGGTCGAGAAACTACTAGTAACACTTACCAGTAAATCTCTATATCAGCCCTGGCCAGGGACTTCCAGTTATAGCCAATCGAACACAACACAACATCAACTCCCTATACCGGGAGAGACGAATCCCCTCCTATCGCTCATTGCCTCCATGTGATTCGGGACTGTACCCAAAAGCCACCGTTTTGCACACCCTCTTGGACGTAGTAAGATGGAAATCAAAGCATAGTGGGAATCACACAAGACTCTTTGACGATCTCGGGTCTACAGACTACCCTGTACCAGTGTCACAGGAGAACTGCCATCTGATGTGTGGTATATCACCATCTGGGATTCTCGACGAGTCCGTCCAGTGTACCCAGTCTCCACTGAGCACCCGTACACCATCTCTGATGTCTAACACCGATGGATATGGGATCATCCATCGCCCATCATATGGGTCAAGATGCGTATACGCTAGTCTACTTTGGTGTATCGATGCCCTGTCTCGATATACCCTCGACTAGGAACAGTTATAGGATGTACTCATCGACTACCGCGGCCCCACTAGTATGATCTCATCATAGTCCTAGTAGTCGAGTACAGATCCTAAGGGCTTTATCAACATGTGAGAGTAAAATAGTAAACCAATACAAGTCAACATGTTAAGATAAAGTGAAACCAAATAGCATACTAACATGACGAGCAAGAAAGTCATCTCTATATATATCCAAGCATCCATTATAATATACATCATATGTACAACAATGGCCTCTAGGGCATATACATAACTAACACATAGCGTTATGCCTCTGGGCTAGGAATGTTAATACATGTCGCATATTCTATGTTATGTTTAGAATGGCGCATTTACCCTATTATTTGGATGTTGTGCTTGGACTAGTAGTCATAGAACACTGCACCTATTATTGACGATTCATGTTGCACGAGCACGGATTGTATGCTACACACACCGTCAATAATTGCTATGTCACACACAAACCACTTATACATATTATATTGCTTGGTTAGGGACAGTGTGACATTGATTCATATTCTTATCACATATGACATTTAGCGTACTTGTATACCTATAGAGTATTGTACCATTAGTGATAGGTACATACACACTTTACGATATAGCTACAGGTGTACCTTGCTCAGATATTCCACTTATACCCGAGGGGGTATACTACATCAATTCTTATAGGTAGATACCTATGCCTTGCTATACCTGTATGTTGCACATATATCTGTTACAGCTACATAATTACCTTTACTTTGTGTTATTTAGAATTGGGTAAACTAGGAACCGCATGATATTTATAATAACTTATTGCAGTTAATTAGCGGTATTTCTTTTATATGCTCGTATTTCAGATATGTCACACATATTATATTCATGGATTTGCGCATTGTTATTTGGATTTTTCATGATGTTTTCTGGTTTTGGGAACTGCGGGAGTTCATGAAATTATGCATTATTTAAAAAACCCGGTTTCCTTGATATGATATTTGCGCATCCACCATGAGTTTTATCGATTCTGATTTATATATACCCCTACGAGGAGGCGTCGAGGCCGTGGAGGGTACATGGTGGGGCTCGGAGGTACCCCGGGGCAAGAAAGGGATGTCGTACCACGCCGATGAGCCCGGCAGGGGAACCATACCATCCGGTGACAGTACCAATGACCTGGCGGTTATCATGGGGATACAGACGGGTGTCATGTACGTATGGATACGTCGAAAAGCGAGGGTCAGAGCTAGGCACTCGAGCTTTCGGTATAGCGTATGATACGTACCTATCAGGATGCCAGTCTTGGTGACAGCATCTGATAGATCAGTATTTCTGTGTCGATTCTTAGCACATTGGTTTCATGATATTTTTAATTACTCTTTGTATATATAAAAGAGGGTTAGGACGCTGTTATATATACCCTTACACCAATATTAGTGGAGTGGAACGCTAATATATTTGTATTGATCTCATCATATTTATTTATGCATTGACCTCATCATATTTATTTATGCAAATATATTTAGGATGTTAGAATTTTTACTTGAGATTTGATTTGGGATATAGGTGGTTCGTTTGAGATTGGATATTAGGTATATACGAGACTCACTTGATTTTGTACATTCGGGATATAGGAGATTTATTCGATATTGTACATTGAAGAGATATGAGACTTATATGATATGAGAGCCAATTGGAGGCTGATTAGAGGAATTGGGATTTTGAGTGTCTTGATGGATTGTGATCCTACCACGATATCAGGTTTCCGTGGAAATGACATATTTCACTCCATACCTCACATTTATCTGTTTTTGCACTGTTTCATTTATTTTTAGTACCTGTTAGTGTACCCTTCAGATTGTTGCATATCTACATTCTCACATCATTATTGCATGATTATTGCATACTGATTGTCATATCATTATTGCTTCATATATTTGTTGTACCTGCTAGTGTACTTTCCATTATTCTGCATTCTTATGACCTATTATTACTGTTAATTGTATATCTTAGATTCACGCTGTATGTGCATACTTTCGATTACCTGCATATGTTATTTACTATTCACGAGTTGGCAACTCACCCCCGTTGTGCCACAGGTGTTTTGCAGGGTGTTTCCCCAGAGTAGTCAAGGCAGGCTATTCATCTACCATCTTTTCCTACAGATACCGCATCGGCTCATAGTGTGCTGTTTTGCTTAGGTGGGTTTTGGTGGTTATCTGTATTTTGTACTGTATATTCGTTGTATCTTGTACTCTCCATCTACTGTTATGTTGTTGACTTAGAGACTTGGTGAGGACGATATTGTATATTATTGTGGAATTGTTATCTTTTATACAGTTTCCTTTCTATTGTCCTTTATTTCTTCGCTACGGCATCGTATATTTGTGGTGGTGATTGTTTTCCGCCTTTGGGCGTGAATATGCTCCCGTTTAGGGATGCTTTATTTATCTATATTTGTTGTACCCATTTTGGGGTTAGTTTTTACAAAGGAGGTGTTGCCAAAATTTTTAAGAAAGAAAGTTGGACCTTTAAAGAATTTGGGTTGTGATTTCAAATGTTTCGAAAACTTTTATTATCTTTTCCTGTCTTTTAATGGTTTAGATTTCTGGGTTTTGGCTTTCTTTTACTGCGTTGCGTCTTTAGGCATTGCGTAGTATTAGGGCCGTCACGTGCCAATTTCGGGTCGTGACACTAAACACCCTAGGTTTCTCAACACATGAGACATTTATGGTGGAGGTAAAAGTAGAAGAAGCATGAGGAGATGAGAGTGTGAAGTATGAAGCAACTCAAGAAAATGGCTAAGTGTTGTGTGAAGCAAAGAATGAATCCTCTCACAGAAAAATATCTCACAACAACAAATATCGAGTATGCCACAATAGTAAACCATAAGTCACCCCATGAGTCACCAAGTGAGCCATGCTACAATAAATGCACATCACACCTCATCCCTCCACATCATAAACCATTTAAACAAAATGATTAAAACATATATGTAGTGGCATCTTCTAGAAGTATCTTGAATACCCCTCATCCGTATATACATACCCGTATCCGTATTCCGAAAAATAGGAATACAAAGAGACGAAAATAATCCAATAATATAATACTAGAATCCGGCTTAAACCAAAGTGCACTAGTATTATCCGTTCGTATCATGATACGTACATAAGTGCACGTATACGATCGAACCCCACCGTAAAACCATACGGCCTCTACATCGTTTCGCCCGAAGCAGGGAAACCCTCTGTGTGGGACTCTAAAGACTCGTCAATACGCTGGCAGTGGGTTTAACCATAAGCATGTCTGCGGCATTAACTGTACGTAACGGCTACCAAGGTATTAAGCGAAAGGAAGGCCGACGAGCAAACTTATACAAACCCCTACTGAACCTGTCCGTGACAATCTCCGTACAGTCCGGTTGTTCGTCTAAGAGTATCGCATATCGAGTCTAAGGGGGTGGTGTCACGACCCGGAAAAGGCACGTGACAGGCACTTGAATCATGTGAAGTCTACAGGACCCTACCTAAATGAAGTAAGCCAAAAGCCCAGAAATCTAAACCTTTTTACGGGAAAAATAATGGAGATGCAGTTTTGAAATAAGGTTTTTATGAAAATCAAGTTCTTTTTTTAAAACATAGATAATAGTATACGAAAACACAACATTGTGTCTAAATTGAAAACGTTTTTGTCAGTGAAAATTTTGGCAGCACCTCCTTTGTAATTTTAATCCAAAAATGAATACAAGCAATAATATATAAGGCATCCCCAAGAAGGAGCTAGCTCTTCGCCAAATGCCGGAAACAACCACGTAAGAATGAAAATTTACAATGCCGAAAGGCGAGGATCAAAACAGAGAAAGAAAGCACGAAAACTAATGTATCACCATGAAAATGCCAACAATAATGAATATAAGAACGCGACTCTAAAGAATATACAAACTGTGGTTATCAAAGTCTACAAAAATATACAAGTCTAGTTGATGGAGCTTTTAACTAGATACAACTCAAATAAATAACAAGTACAACTGAAATATAAAGTACAACAACGACGGTGGTCACGATGCAATGTATCCCACCTACCAAAGCAATCACCCGAATGAAAGTGGAGTGCCAGTGAAACCGCTACAGAACCTGTACGGCTAAATCTTAAGAAACTGTGGCACAACGGGGGTGAGTTGCCAACTTGTGAGTAGAAGACATCACCGAGTAGAAATCGCGTGTATGACAATATCCTAGGTCATACGGTACTATAATATTAGAATAATAATGATATGATAACATCGAGTAGCAGTAAAGGTAGTACTATGAGCATATGTAAAATGTCAGAACTCGTGTCCGTGTCACAAGGTAACTATATGTCATGTATATTATATATGAATGCATCATCAAATGAGTGTGTCCAGCATCGACACACAAAATCTTCAGAAAATTTGAGTGGCCAATATCGACACTCGAAACATCATGAAAACCGTGTCCATCAATGACACATCATCCTCGTATCTCGGGCTCCGTCAATCCGGATCGACCCAAATCATCTGATCACACGACTACGGTCTGTATCCTCCGGATCTCCGCCGCGTAAAATATCACCGGTAGGTAGTGCTCCCCTGCCGTGCTCATCATCTACATCTTGAGCTTCTCTTCCCGGGGTACCTTACCGGGTCCACCATGTACCCGCAGACGGATCATCCTACTCCTCGAATCGGGTCTCGAAAACAACCTCAGAACCGAGAAAAAATCATGGTGGACGCTACTCATCATATCAAAGAAAACTACATCTTTCTCTTTTAAAATAATCATAAGTTTATAATATTCACATGTGGTTTCTCAAATCCAGAAATCTCATGAAACATCCGAAATCTCAAAATCACGAGTCAATGAACAGTGAATATCAGCATAAAGCCCCACAAGAATACATAACTGAATGCAATGGGTATCTATGTAAAGAATGCAATATCTAAACTATCATATGAGAGCAAGCATACAAATAATAGGTTTAAACTACCAGCTAGCAGGTTATACCAATGAGGTAACGTTTTCTAAAGTGTACATGACATGGCAATTACCGATGATGATGTGTGTAAGCCGGCAAGCAAGTGTACGTGCAACATATGCATCATTGGTAATAATGAAATTGTCCTAGCAGAAAAGATCATAATAGCTAAAGGAAACACATGTATATATATGCAATGCAAAGAGAATAACATGAGTATAATGGAAGATGAATAGTAAACGCAACATTATAGAATAAAAATATCTGTATACGAGTCATACAGTTTTAGTGTTTGAAATAGCACGAATCATGGTTGATTGATTCTGCTTCTTTGAATAAAAGAAAAGAAAAGAAAAGAAAATAAGTTTTATTTAGAAGTTTTAGTAAAGTAACTGCAATCAACACGGCGTTGCGTGTAGCTTAGCTGTGGTGAATACGGGTCGTCCTCTGCGATTCGTGGAATTTTATAGTTCTTGCTTTAGATTGGTTGAAAGAAATAGAAAAAAGAAAAATAAAGAAAATCAAGAAGATAGTTTGAACATCTAATTGAATAAAATCAAAAAAATTGTTCAAGATTTAATTGAATTATCAAGAAAATTTATATGAAGAAGGCTTGTAGGATTCTTTAGGATTTAGTAGCCATGGATGACTAATAAAGATTACTTCTCCTATCTGTTGATAGATTTAAAACTAGATTGATGGCGATGAATGAGAATTAGGGTTCTTTGGAAGAAACTAGGGTTTCTCCTCTATTGACCCTTGTCCATTCATTGATCTCCATTCTTGTACAGCCCTTAACAAAAGGATCGTCAATCTTATCTCCAATCATGGTTATGATTATCAAGAAATTGATGTCACGCCCGATAAGGATGTTGATGATTCTTTTGCTAAAGTTTATAAACTTCATAAGACTTAAAAGGAGTATAGAATTTTCTCACCCATTGATCTACCCTAATCCTACGAATCCTATCAAGCGGAGAATTACTTGCGCATTATGAAAATAAAATAAGAAATTGTGAAAGAATTCATAATGTGGAAATTAAAAGAAAGCGAAATTAAAACTAATGATCACCTTTATTACTCAACCTCCCAATACATTTCTTCGAGTATAGATTACAAGAGAAAGAAGAATTTGCTCTCGATCTCTGCCTTGAAGAAGTAAATGTTCCGTTGCTCTTCACGTCGCTTGATCACCTCGAATCTTGGACCTGTCGTGGTTCGCTTGCTCATTGACGGTGATTGGCTTCGCGTAAAGGAGACTTGCTTGATTGATCGCTTGATTGATTTCTCGATGGATTTCTTGATCTTGGATCTCATGATCGAAGATTCTTGATCTTAGATCTTAGATCCCCTTTTGATCTTGGATTTGATCTTTGAGATTGATTTTTCTTGAATATTGGATGTTTTTCATTTTAGATCTAGATCCCCAAATGATGTAGCCCTCGGTCCTTTTTATAGCCTCGAAACCAGTAACAGAAACCCCTAACAAACTAAGTTTGTCACGCCGAAGATTCCAGAAAACTCTCGAACCGTACTCCCTTGAATCGGCTGCGGATCCGGGGCGACTTGGCCTGACTCGGCCGCGGTTCCGTGGCCTAATTGTGAGTCCTTTGCTTCAAACTTCTGGAGTATTTTTCTGTTGGTATCTGGGTATTTCTTTGATGTCTGGAACCTTCTTATCTCTTCCGAGTCTCTTCCAGTATTTGATTCTTTGACTTTCTTTACTTTATCGGGAGATTCTTGATTCCTGATATCTAACCTGAGCTAATCTTACAGAATATCTTCAATGAACAATGTTAGTTATGTTTGAGATACAAAATATTATGCGTAAAAATATTAAACATACAATTTCCTTCATAAAGTTGATTATAATATATAAACATATGGTAAATGATATTTTGCAGATGAACTTCTAATATGTGTTTTATTTATAACAAACATCTTTAGATGATTAAGAAAAGTAAGTAAATTGTCTTGTTAAAAGTGCACTATTTTCGTCTGAACAAATACCCCCAAATTTAAAAATTTGGGCAGCACCTCCCTTTTATATTTTGATCCAAAACCACAAATACATAATAAAATAAAGGCATCCCCAAGCGGGAGCTAGCTCTTCGCCAACCGGCGGATCACAACCACGCAAGCCAGTAAGTATAAGTATACGACGCCCAACGACGAAGTTTACCAAAAAAGATAAAGAAATAAGCAAGAGATCAAAACCACAAGTAGCGGAATACCCCTCGCTCTAATTCTCGCAACCACAAGCCTCACTAAGTCTCATTACTAATACAAATTCTAGTTTGATTGATGGTGTTGACTAGATACAATATGAAATGTAAATACAAGAGTGGGTACGATACAAATGTACCACCTACCAAACAAATCACCCAAATATAGCTATATGCCAGCGATGCCGCTACGGATCCATGCGATCAACCTGCAAGAACTGTTGCACAACGGGGGTGAGTTGCCAACTCGTGAATAGAAATATATCAAAAGGTAGAAATTGAATAAACAACGAGTCCTAGGTCAACTGCATCATAAAGATAATACTACGATATCTAGGGTGACTATATCTGTATGTGTGCCAACAATGTAATCAGTACCTATATTTATGCGGATATCATCAATCATATGATCAATGTCTGTATGCATGCGGATGCTGTCCACGTGTCAACCAATGACACAATATCATCATGCATATAAATATCATAAAAGTTTATCCATGAAAATATGAGGATATAAATAAACGTGTGTCTCTCGCTACACATCAAAATCGTGGAACCTGAGTGCCCAGCATCGAAACTCGAAAACATCATGAAACTCGTGCCAAGTATCGGCACGTAAATCTTCATATCTCTCGGGCTCCGTCAGTCCAAATCGGCTCTCGGGCTCCGTCTGCGGGATCAGCCCGCGGGCTCCGGCAGACGGGTCGGCCCCCATATCCATTTCTTGACCCGTCAGTATCCTTCGGATAACCTCCAGGCCCAACCAATCACCGGTAGGTAGTAGTCCCTCTGCCAGGCTCATCGTCATCCCCACGATCTTCTCGTCCAGAGGTACCGTACCGGGTCCACCATGAACCCGCAAACGGATCATCCAACTCCTCGAATCGGGTTTCATATATCACCTTCTCAGAACCGAGAAAACACATGGTGGACGCACTGAAATATCATATCAAGAGAAACTGGGTTTTTAAAACAATATATACTTTCTTTTAAAATGACCACGGTTCTCAAATTCAGAAATCTCATGAAAACAGCATATCTCAATGCGTATAATCGTAGAGTATGATGTATGCGACATATAACAAACTGTAAGCATATCCGTATATCATGTAGCATGGAACAGTAATATGCACATGTCGAGGGAAAGACGCATTTTTAAATGAATCCAGTTTTAAAATATATCTTGCGGTTCCCAAATTCTCCCAGTTCAAATGAAACATCGTATAAGGTGCATATGTAACTATAGCAAGTAAACTATGCAAGGGGGTCATATCATTATGCAGCAATCCTACTCTGTAGTGATATGGCAATTATCGATAATGAAGTGTGTGAGCCGGCAAATCTGTGTAAGTGTAACATACGCATCATCGATAATGGTGTAAGTGTACTAAAACAGGTATATGCAATGCACTGAAAATAGCATGAATGCAGCTTAAGGTAAAACATCAGCTAAAAGCTATAAGGTATACGTATCTATCATATGTCTGAGTCGGTGAATCTATCAATCGGCATCTAGCCTCACAACATCACGTATGGTATAGTCCATCATACGGCATCCTCTAGTCAAGGGTATGGATAAATCATCAAGTCAAACTCATCACTTACGGAAAGTCATCGCACGGCGTCATAATACCAAAAGGGATCCTATCAACCTTTACGACAATGAGGGTACGGACCTAACGTCCCGTATGGCATATCAATCAAGATTCACACATTATAATTATCTATATACTTATGTCCTAGGTAACATCCATAACAATCTCATATCAGGGGACCGGCGAAGGTATCAATCATCTCAATCGACTCACACACGTATACGAACATATCACCAATCATCATATTACATCGTCTTATCTTTTCATCCCATTTATCTCCCACATCAATTCAATTTCACATATCCAATCTATCTTTACTATAAGCATACATATCTAATCTAACATACACACCCGAACTATACAATCAGTTTTCAGAGGGGCGAATCGTAGTTTTGAAAGTAAGGGCTACGGTGTTTTACAAGAAAAAGATATCATTTGAAAATCCGTAACGTCCCTTAAGGTATTTGTTTAAAAGATGCATACGATTCTTTATTTTAAAATAGGTATGGTTCGGATGACACACCTACGTCAGCTATCTAGTCCTATAGTATCCAATATGGCCGCATCATCGAACATCGTCCTCAAAACCCGTCATCACATAACAATCGTATTATATCACTACTAACTATCCTTTAGTTTCAAATACGGTTCTCTAACTATCTTATAACCCTATCCCTAGTTTTCTATTAAAGGTTTCCTTAACCATATTCTATATATAATCGGTTTCCATCAAAGTTTACGGGGGTGCTATACGCCATCCACCCGATTTCCCCCGTAGATATAGATCTACTCACCTTGATCTTCGCTTGATGATGCCGATGTCGCCACGTGCTTGCTTGTCGTCTCGAAGTCCTCATGAGGGTACCTATATATAATAACGTATCGTATCGCATTAAAATCCAATTCAAAACCAAAACGACAAGCGGATCTCACATAGGTCAAAACCTATGGCCTACATCTCACAATTCAACCAAATAACCCTCGATATAGACGTACAAACGTCAAGTGATCGATATCATAAAAAATGTAACATTTCATAAAATATAAAATATTGTTTTTGGAATTTAATATGAAAATAATATTTTTCCCGAAAACTGTCCGATTTGCGAAATTGGGGTTTTCGAAAAAAGGTAAAAATATATACCAATAATTGTGAAATAAATGGAAATTAAAATGATTTATTCATTTAATAATATATTTAAAGGATTTGGCATTTTTAAAATTATTTATATGCAGTTTCGATAAAAACCCGATCAGTGCACTGCTAATCGCAATTAGGCCAAATCCGTGTTTTTACAGTTTTCATGGTTTGTGCACCATGACATGTTACATGTTATGTCATTTGTGTTGTTTTATTTTATGGTTGGGCTTTTGGGTGAGAAAAGAAAAGAAAAGAAAAGAAAAGAGGAATGATTGAGGGGCGAGAGAGAGGGGACATAATGATCAGATGAAACCATGCTAGAAGAGAGAATGAGAGTGAGAAAGAGAGAGAGAGAGAGAGAGGGAGAGGGCTGCCCCTTTCATTTTTCCCCACCATTTTCTTATCCTTCTTCACCTCAAGCTCCCTCATTCTACCCTCATGACCCATCTCAATTCCCTCACCAAAACCCTATACCCCTTTTACAAAAAATGACCACCTCCTCACCCTTATCACATTGTTCCAAGAAAAGTGCGATTTTGATGACTTTGGACTTCTAGGGTTTCACTTGGTGGCATCATTGAGGTATAATCTCTAAATTAGTTTAGTTTTTGGTTTGTTATATTCTAGTTGAAGTTTAGAATCGATTTAGTGAGGATATGTGAACTTTGGAAATTTCTAGAAGAGGTTAGGGTTGGATTGAATCTAAAGATGAAATTGAGGTTAATAGAGACCTTATAAACCCTCTAGAGTTAGTTTCATGGACTGAAACCAGATTTAGAACTCCAAACCCCCAAACTTAGAAATCCGACGTCGGAAAATTGTGAGAATTGTGATGGTATTTAGGAATCTGGAGTGACTCGGGGACCTGGAAAATTATTTAGCGAAGACTGAGAAATGAGTAGGCAACCTGGAGTGTACAGTGAAGACCTGAGCCCCTCCCCCTATTTTATGGCCGCATTTTTAATCATTCTGGCCGCAAGTTGCGGCCAGAGAAGTGTGGATATTGGTGAAATTTGTTCTGTGGCATTGTTATCCTATATCTAGAGCAACCCAATGTGCAAAATCTCTTAGTTTGGCTTGTGGTAAAATCTGGAGTGGTTTTCCTATGTTGCTGTTTTCGTGTTTTCCGTTTTCTGAAATTTGGATTCTTGTATTTGATATTTTATTTAGTTGTTGGATGTTTTTACATCAACAACTAGGGATAATTTGTCGGTTTTGCATACGTGAGCTATATGTTCTAACCTATAGGCGATACGTATGCCGTTTTGGATTTCAGAACTTGATTTTTATAGCGTTGCTATATGTGTTGTTATTGTAGGTACCTTCGCGCGGATTCCGAGACGACGGAGTGTGGCGTCATCGGCTTCGGCAAGCGAAGGCCAATGTGAGTAGATCTATATCTACGGGGGAAGTCGGGTGGATGGGGTATAGCACCCCCGCACACTTTGATGGAAACCGATTTATATTTAGATTATGGTTAATGAAACCTTCAATAGAAAACTATAGATTCAGTAAAAAGGATAGTTTGATAAACCATATTAGAAATTAAGGATAGTTAGAAGCGATATGATACGACTAGTATGTGATGACGGGACTTGAGGATGATATTTGTTGATATTGCCATTTAGAGTACTATAGGACTAGATAGCCGACGTAGATGCGTCATCCGAAACATACTTATTTCTAATCTGAAAAATCGTATGCATCTTTGAAACAGATACCCTGAGGGACGTTACGGATTTTCGAATGATAAATTTTCTTTAAAAACACCATAGCCCCTACTTTCAAAACTACGATTTTCATCTTTCAAAAACTGTTTGTATGGTTCGGGTGTGTATGTTAGATTAGATACTTATGCTTATAGTAAAGGAAGAATGTATTTGTAAAATTGACTTGATGAGGGATATAAATACGATGAAAAGGATATATGACGCGATATGATGATTTGGTGATATGTTGGTATACGGATGCGAGTCGATTAAGATGATTTATACCCTGCCGGTCCCCTGATATGAGATTATTGCGGATGTGATCCGGGACATAGGTATATAGAGATATTTATATGTGTTGTGAATCGTGAGTGTTAGCCGTACGTGACGTTAGGTCCGTACCCTCCCCGTCTTATAGGTTGATAGGATCCCTGATAGCTTAATACCGCCGTACGATGATTTTCCGTGCGTGATGAGTTTGACTTGATGATTGATCTATACCTTTGACTTGGGGTTTCCGTACGATGGATTATACCGTTCGCGATGTTGTTAGGCTGGATGCCGATTGATGGATTCACCGACTCGATCATGTTAGATATGTATACCTTATAAATTTTAGCTGACGATTTACCTTATGATGCATTCATATTATTCGCATTGCATTACTTAGACCTGTGCTAGTACACTTACACCATTATCGATGATGCGTATGTTACACGTACACAGATTTGCCGGCTCACACACTTCATCATCGATAATTGCCATGTCACTACACAGTAGGGTTGCTGCATCACGACACACATATTGTACACCATACTTGCGCACATACATACTGTACACCATACTTGCGCACATACATACTGTACACCATACTTGCGTACATACATACTGTACACAATACTTGTGCACATACATCTTGTACACCATACTTACGCACATACATATTGTACACCATACTTGCGCACATACATATTGTACACCATGCATGCGCACTTACATTTGTACACCATACTTGCGTACTTGCGCACATACATATTGTACACCATACTTGCGCACATACATATTGTACACCATACTTGCGCACATACATATTGTGCACACCGTACTTGCGCACATACATATTGTAGACCGTACTTGCGCACATACATATTGTACACCGTACTTGCGCACATACATATTGTACACCGTACTTGCGTACACACATATTGTACAGCGTACTTGCGCACACAGTACACCTTACTTGCGCACACATATATTGTACACCGTACTTGCGCGCACACATATTGTACACCGTACATGCGCACATACATATTGTACACCTTACTTGCGCACATACAAATTGTACACCATACTTGCAGACATACACATTTGTACGTCCATACTTGCGTATATACACATATGCACCTTTATACGGTTTTGCATTCGATTTTGGAGATTTGGGAACCGCATGATATATTTTAAAACTCGATTCATTTAAAAGAGCGGTTTCCCATCGATATGTGCATATTACGGTTCCATGTTGCATAATATACGGATAAGCTTACATTCTGTTATATGTCACATACATCATGCTTTATGCTTTTACGCATTGAGATATGCTGTTTTGATGAGCTTTCTGAATTTGAGAATCGTGAAGATTTCAAAGGAAAGCATGTACTAGTTAAAAAAACCCGATTTCTGTTGATTTGATATTTCAGTGCGTCCACCATGTGTTTTCTCGGTTCTGAGAGTGGCATGTGAAACCCGATTCGAGAAGCGGTAGGCACCGCCTGCGGGTACATGGTGGACCCGGTGAGCTACCCCCGGGCAAGAAGACTCGTATATGTTAGACGGTGAGCCTGGCAGGGGAGCACTACCTCCTGGTGATAGTATTTGGACTCGGTGGTTATCCGGAGGATACCGACTGGAGTAGCAAGATAAATTTAAGGGCCGACCAAGGTGTGCGGCGCCTGAGGGCCGATCTGAGGATTTGGCGCCTGAGATATATGAGGATTTATGTGTCGATGCTGGACACGGTTTTCATGATGTTTCGAGTTTCGATGCTGGTCACTTAGGTTCCATCATTTTGATGTGTCGCGAGGGACACCCGTTGATTTATATTCTCATACTTTCATGCATATGCTTTTATGATATTCACAGACATTGATTATATGGTTAGATGAGATCCACATGCATACATACATTGATTATATGGTTGGATGAGATCCACATGCATATAGACACTGGTTATATTGTTGGATCGTATCCATATACATATAGGTATTGATTACTTTGTTGGCACATATGATGACCCGGTCACCCTAGATATCATAGTATTATCTTTATGATATAGTTTACCTAGGAGTCGTTGTTTATTCGATTTCTACCTATAGATGTTTTTCTACTCACGAGTTGGCAACTCACCCCCGTTGTGCCACAGTTCTTACAGGTTGACCGCATGGATCCGTAGCGGCATCGCTGGCACATAGCTTCATTTAGGTGTTTTGCATTGGTAGGTGGGGCATTTGTATCATACCCACTCTTGTATTTATATTTCACATTGTTTCTAGTCAACTCCATCAATCAAAATTAGTAAATTGTATAAGTAATGAGACTTGGTGAGATTGTGGTTGCGAGACTTAGAGCGAGGGGTTTTCCGCTACTTGTGGTTTTGATGTCTTGCTTATTTCCTTATCTTTTTGTGGTGAACTTCGCCGTTGCGCGTCGTATACTTACATATACTGTCTTGCGTGGTTGTGATCCGGCGTTTGGGGAAGAGCTAGCTCCCGCTTGGGGATGCCATTATTCTTGTTATGTATTTATAGTTTTGGATCAAAATATACAAAGGAGGTGCTGCCCAAATTTTTAAAAGACGAAATACGTTTTCAAACTAGTAAATTTCACTTGAATTTTTATGTTTTTTTTCTATGCATTAAGAAGACAAGATTTCATTATACCTTTATTTTATAACTTCACCTCCTTTATTTTCTTAAAAAGGTTTCGATTTCTAGGTTTCAGTTTACTTGAATTACGTTACGCCTCTAGACGTTGCATGATTTAAGTGCTGGTCACGAGCTAATATTTCGGGTCGTGATAAAGTTGGTATCAGAGCGCTAGGTTTAACCTTAGTTCGAGTCTATGTTTGACTATGCAGAGTCTAGGACGGGTATGTATTTCGGAACCTAGGCTAGACCTTACGGAACGTAGATTTGAACGGGGGGAGGGGTATTAGACCCGAACTTTCGTTTTATCGGCTGACCCTAATTGATGGAGTAGGTAGCTTGAGTAGAATGACGTGCCGCACGTATGTTTCGCGACATATTTACGATACGATACTCCACTTAAGAAAACTTACGATGTACATATTTTGAGATCTATGATTCTTTTCACACCCATGATTATACATCAATTTGAGATCCTTGATTCTGTTCGTTTCCATGATCATACTTTCATTGATTCTGTTCCTCCTTATGATCATGTATCCATTCTGGATCTGTCGTTTCCTTTCACGCTTTTGATCTGTTTTCATCGATACTCGATTGAGGTTCCTGTTACCATAGTTTGAGCGCAGTTTGAACTGCTGTTAGTGATGCGGTCAGGGTGAGCTCATTTGGTACGAGGATTAACCATTGTGGTTTCTGGTGACACGGGAACGTCTCGAGTTAGTATTTATGTTGTGACCTCTTGGGTGAGGCGAGTGTTTGGTTTTGCACCGGATGAGCGGGCCATTGACAGAGGCTGCCAGTTGTGAGAGGACTGTTGATGTACAGCATACCTCAGAGATTATGATGTCGCCTACCGTGCAGACAGATGACCCAGCTGTTGCTGAGATTGATAGGATGTCGCTTACAGAGCTTTCGAGCTGAGATCGCCAGAGCTTCTAAGCAGAAATGCGACAGATGATAGCTAGTCTACCCCGAGTTGAGAGACGAAGGTGATTCGTCAGATTGATGCGCCGACGCAGGCCTAGTTGAGTTGAAGATTTTCAGTGCAAAGAGTCTTACTCAGATCTAGAGCAGACCGATCCAGAGATGACCGTTGACGTATCGTTCTTCCTAGTGGATTGAAGCATTGCTTAGCATGCGGGCGAAGGGTATTCACATGTTGTATAGGAGAAGTTAAAAAAAAGTTCGAACGAGTGTCAGAAACCCATTTTTCTAAGTTTAAAGTGTTCGGAGGAACATGCAAGTGATTCTGTGGACCCTCTAGAAGAATGAAACCCTAACTCGACATGATGACCATGGAATCGCTTTTGAACCTTAGGGTTTACGGCAGTTTAGTGGTGCCATCAGTGTGGCTTAGGTTTGCCCTTCTACAGCTGGTCCAGAGGTACAATGGTATGTACCAGATATATTTAGACTGTGCTCAGGTGTTGAGCATTCGGGAAATTTTGGGACCTCGATGACTCAATCGAAAAGTTTGACGTCGTCCAGATATCATGTGATAAGAGATCAGCAAGCTAACCAGCTTTGGATAGAGGACCTCACCCAGATGCGTTGTGAGTTGATCGAGAACGAACGAGTATTGAGTATTCCTCTGATGGTTGGGACGAGTTCGGCCAGATATCTTCTACAGAGTGATGAAGATACAGAGTACGCGATTTCGAGTCCGTGTGAGAGACTTCGGATTGACCGTGGCCGAGAACAGTAGCAGTACACAGACAGCAAGACGTGACATCGAAGCGGACAATGATAAAGACGATTGGAGCCAGAGGTTCGTGCGCGATGCTGACGAGCTGTTGCTACTCCCCGTCGAGATTTGAGATCTGATATGCATACAGAGGCGTTGGGATACGGCCAGTTCACGAGGAAATGTGTGCGGAACACGCAGATGTCTAGAAAACAAGTAAAGATTATGTAAGAGTACCAGCCTCTGTACAGTTCGGCATAGGCGAGATCGGAAGAGACCATGAGCAGGATTCCTTCCAGGACACTGCTGCATTGAGATTTGCACCCAGGATCAGTTGTGTCATGTGTATTCAGAGGACTAGAGGCCGACGCCAGTAACGTGCTGCTTTACGAGTGGTCGTGATTTTTGGCCGAGAGATGACCAGAGAAGTGCTAGAGCGGAATCGTTCCTGTTAGCACACCTGACCGGGTCGATTAGTCGATGGATTGCAAGATTGGTAAATCCACAGAAAAGATAAGGACCCAGAGACTCAGGACGCCAGACCGTGAGCAGGAGGCAAGCGGATATTCTTGTTCTACCGGTTTTAGGCGCACCGACACATTTTTCGACATTGCAGGAGGTGTACCTCAATGTCATTAACTGCGATTTGCGTTGTGATCTGAGTATCACGCTTATATCTCTTGGATTTGAGTTTTGATGATTGAGTTTCATGATATTGTTTTCGTGTACCATGGCTGCACTTACTGGGTATTTACATTTTGCGCATAGTTATCGCACTTTATATATATTTTATACACCGTTGTGTTGATTTGCGATTTGTGCTCATCCGTTGCATTTGATGTCGATTTTGTACCTTCGTAGCATGTGTTTATGATTTCGTGGATTTCATACGAATGATGTGATTTTTTCACTCGGTATAGCTCACATGTGCGTGCAGTGCATTGATACGGATATTGTCCACATAGTTGCATACGTTTTTTATTTATGCACCCTGGTACACCCGGTGTTGCTTTTATGCGTTGAGTTATTGATTGTATTTCATGCAATTGATGCACCAGATATTGTTTTTGTGCACAATAAAAGCACCAGATATTGTTGTCGTGCATACACGTTGCACTGGACAGATGTTTTCGTGCACATCTGTTGCACTTAGTTTTGGATTTTGTGCATATTGTGGCACCAGTATTTGGATTTGATTTCCATGCGCACCAGACGCACGTGATTGTTGGGTATGCCTTTTGAGTCTGACTTTGCTTTTTGAGCACTTTGTTTTCATGATAGGTACTATATATTATATAGTAGCCGAACATGACTGATCTGAGGACAGTACCTGAGTACTTGGATGCATTAAAAGCTTACCAACAGGTTTTCAAAGGAGCTATAGTCTCACTATTTCCTACGTGTCCGTGAGCGACGCAAACGTTTTTAAAAAGAAACCTTTTGGATATTTTGGAACGACGGAACACATATTTATCAAAACATATATGAATGTATATTTATTAATTTACAAATGAGTGTCCGTCACTTGTGCCCTGAGTTACGCATCAAAAGGCAATTTAGAAAAGATTTTGAATATGTTGTATTCAGTTTTAAGGTTTTCCAAAGATGCGTACTATACACATATTATAGTCTTTGACGAGTGTATATTGTATTTCAGTAGTGGAATTTGAGATCTGTATCTTCATTGTAACTCCGAGGATATGTGTACAAATCAGATAATTTGCGTGATGCTTGACGGAGTTCGATTTCGTATTCGTTTTCGAGTTTCGTATTCGTTTTCAAGCGCACGCGATGCGCTGTGGTATTTCTGCATCTTCCATGATTTCGGAGCTCCGTTGATTTGAATTGAGTATTGAAATGTTTTAATATTTGGGGGTTTAAATTTAAATTCGGGGACCGAATTTCTTTAAGGGGGAAGATTGTAACATTTCAGAAAATATAAAATATTATTTTTGTAATTTAATATTAAAATAATATTTTTCCCGAAAACTGCCCGATTTGCGAAATTAGGGTTTTCGAAAAAGAGTATAAATATATACCAATAACTGTGAAATAAATGGAAATTAAAATGATTTATTCATTTAATAATATATTTAAAGGATTTGGCATTTTTAAAATTATTTATATGCAGTTTCGATAAAAACCCGAATAGTGCACTGCTAATCGCGATTAGGCCCACTACTACAAATAAGGGTTGCCCCTATGGATTTATCCGTAGGGGCAACCCACTGCCCCTACGGATATGACTGTAGGGCGAAAAAATACCTCGTAGGTGCAAGTTGAAGCCCTGAACTTTTCCCTATGAGCAAATTGTTGCCCCTACGGATTTCTGTGTAGGTCCTGTTGCCCCTACGGAGTAGGCCGTAGGGTAAAAAAAGTTATATTATTTACGATTTTTTTAATATATTATATGTACCTACGGATAGAACCGTAGGTCCATGTTCTACCCCCTACGGATAACTGCGTAGGTACTTATCCGTCGGGGCAAAATATCAGGAATCCTGAGATGTTGCCCCTACGGATAACGCCGTAGGGGCGAGGCTGTAGCCCCTACGGATATGTCCGTAGGGGCACTCCTAACCCCCTGAAACTGAGATCAAGGGGGAAAATATCAGTTACTGCTGATATTTTGCCCCTACGGATATAGCCGTAGGGGCAACATGGGTACCTACGGATTAATCCGTAGGTACACATTATCTGTATTTATTTTTAAAAAAGGGCTGCCTGATTTTTTCCCGCCCTGTGCACAATAATATATAAAACAATAAAATATAAAATTAATTATCACACAACATATATCGCAGTATTCATAATCACATCTCACGCATATAATATACAAAAGAAACCAAAAAACTGAATATGATATAAATATAAACCAATATTAATATCGCCTAAAATGTTTCAAAATGTAGTACAATATGTATCATATAAATAAATACATGTTTCATAAAATAAGAATAAAAAAGCTAGCCTAGCTCGGTCCAGCTCGACCTCTGATAAACGCTAGAATCTGGCGCCCCTGCTCCTCGGTCAATAAACCATGCAATTCGGCACGTGCGGGAGTCTGAGCGGGCTGTGGAGCTGGTGATGTGGTCTGCGCAGCCGCCGTCGAGGTAGTGGCTTGCGGAGCCGTGACTGCGGGAGTCTGAGCCGGCGGTGGAGCTATAGGAGCTGTCTGTGGAACCGCAGCCGATGTAGTGGCTTGCGAAGCCGCAGCCGAAGGAGATGCATGTGGAGGCTCGGCCGATATACCCCGTCGCGTCTGGACCTAACGTGTGAAATAAGCGTGTAAGAACCGTGTATTATTCGAATTCTTATCATTATCGAGTTATTTCGAAACCCTATTTGGATATCTAGTTTGGAAAACCGTAGTTTATTTTAATTAGATATGTACATGTATGATTAATCAAACCTAAGTCTACAACCAAATAAGCTCAGGCTACGTACTGATATTGGATATGTTGATATCTATAATATGACATGATATTTTACTATTAAGTAGTATACATACCAGCATCTCCTTCAACTCCTGAACGGTGGCCTTCAAGCTCTCCAGTTCCTGCTGGATACGTCGCTCACTGGAGACGGAGGAAGTAACCGCCGGGGTGGAGTCCAACCTCATATGGGCCCTGCTAGGGCCCAGTCCTCGGCATCTCTCCCAACCTCCATGGTGCCGTCCGTGTGCGGCATCCAGGACTGGGGTCAGCAGCCTCGAATGCTGCCTTCCCCCTAACAACTGTCAGAACATTATATTTAGCACATACTGGTCTATAAAATTGACAAGAAATACCAAAATCAACAAATTCAAAGCCTTACCTACAGAGATAGAAGATGTGCTCCTCTGGTATCTGCATGTATCAAATTTGAATAATATTAATTAATTTCAGTACATACATATTAACAAGGTAAACTCGCATATAACGCTGCTTACTCATAAGACAGGGAGTGAACAAGCTCTTGTAGATCATCAGGCGCAAATCTAATCTCATCAAGCAGCCCATGATAATGAGTTGGACGACTAAACAAGGTCCACGACTTACAATCATTCCCGCATGAGAGCACATATAAAAATCATAGTTTCTAGGATGACAAATTTTATTGTCAACTACTGTCACCACCTACAGCTAGACAATAATAAAAATTACTATCTAAGTAAGAGCAAAAGGAATGTGTGTATATTTATGATATAGCATTCTAAATCGATATACATGCACTATATGATATATAAATATACCTGGAGGAACGGAAGTGGCCTCTGTCCCTGATATGGACGCATCACCAACAACTAGACAATCAAACATTGATAATATAAGTAATTTTCACATAAACAGGCATGAATATCTATAATATTACATTCAAAATGGATATTAGAGAGCGCACAAATCTGACCTGCACAAATCTGATGTATGCTTTCCATTGGACACTAAGAAGTCTCTAAAGGGAAAAGCCAATGTGAAAGCCATCATTAGTTCATATCAGAAGATTGATACTGAAACAGAGAACAATGAATGTCATTTTCTTCTTCTTCTGCCACATTACTATGTTCTCCTTCTTCTTCTGCCACATTCCTGTCTTCTCCTTCTTATTATGTGTGCGTGCAAATTCAATGAAAGCAGAAACTCCAGTGACAAACTTAGGTTGCATACATTATTGCCAATTCACATACATGCAGTCCTTAACCCTGACGTACTCATGGGCCATGTTAGACTGTATCATATAAATTGTAGGTTATGATGACAATATTAAGAATATGGATTAATAGTGGGTAGGAAAAGTATTTCTCAAATGGATTTTGCATCTAAAAACCATAAACTACTAAGTAATAGCATATATAATTTTTTTAGTATAAAGGTTGTTATTTTAAGTTTTCCCTTATAGTGATATGATCTAACTGCCTTTATAAACTACAAGTGTACAGAAAATTATGATAAGAAACCATAAGAAAGGGTCGTAGCCATGCATAACCTTGAATCTACATACCAAATCATGCACAAGCAAGCAATTATTGTCACCTTGCCTTGGAATATAAAATATCTTGGAAGACTATAAGCGAGCATTTAAATCTTGATAACTTTTGACTTCAACATATATTTTTCTCAAGTACCATGAAATATACTTCCTCCGTATAAACCGTTTTCAAGAAGATGGATTAACAATGACAAATTATCCATTGTGGCTCACTATGTTAGCCTTTTCTCTTCTATTGACCATCTTACTAATCTGCTTGGTAAATTTATTCGGAACCGGTTGCGAATCATTAAAAGACATGCATAAGAAAGGAAGCTAAAATACAGATATATAGCATACCGATACATCGAAACTTGAAAGTTGCGATGATAACCAAGAGATATTTATTTCTACACACGTGGTGGACTTGCGAATGCGTCAGGCATCATGGACAAATATTTGAGAACATGGAAAGTATTATTAGTATAAAGTAATTAAAGCTTTTAAACACCTTGGGTAGATATTTTCTTAGTTGATGCAATCATATCATGAGGACTAAATTTAAGCTATTGTACATATGCATATGTATTTTTCTAATCTAATATCACACACACACACACACACACACACACACAGAGAGATAACACCAGTTTGGTAGAGAAATCAGGTAGCAGGACCCTGAAAAAATGGAGTCCATAGCATTGCTCATCATCATCATCCATGATCCCTTTTGATAATATTTCTTCAAAGGGATCATAGATGATGATGATGAGCAATGCTATGGACTCCATTTCTTCAGGGTCTTGCTACCTGATTTCTCTACCAAACTGGTGTTCTCTCTCTCTCTCTCTCGGTGTGTGTGTGTGTATGTGATATATTAGATTAGAAAAATACATATGCATATGTATAATAGCTTAAATTTAGTCCTCATGATATGATTGCATCAACTAAGAAAATATCTACCCAAGGTGTTTAAAAGCTTTAATTACTTTATACTAATAATACTTTCCATGTTCTCAAATATTTGTCCATGATGCCAGACGCATTCGAACGTGCACCACGTGTGTAGAAATAAATATCTCTAGGTTATCATCGCAACTTTGAAGTTTCGATGTATCGGTATGCTATATATCTGTATTTTAGCTTTCTTTCTTATTGCAGGGTTAATTTCTAGCATTATTTCACTTCTACATGCATTGTAGTTTGTAAAACGGCATGGAGAGTATGAAAAAAGCGATTTAGACTGTTTATAGTAGACTATAGTGATGTCGATTCTAAAAAGGATAACATTAATTTTCAGTTTAATATCCATACATGATAAACCAAGTTGAAGGGAACAAGAATGGTATAGAACACATCTTACGATCTTTGTAGCCAACTTCACAATCAACCTAGAATATGTCGACACTTTTATGCTTGAGTATTACATTTCATACCAACGGCCAACCCGTGAGTTTCCATATAGGCTGTGATTCAATACACAGATAGGGTAGTTTTGGGGATTGAATCCTACCCCCGTCTTTTGATCAATCACTAACCTGGTAACAGACGTGGAATCTACCGGGTTGGTAGGTTAAGCATTTGTCTTTCTGCATATACAACATTAAAGCCTTCTGTGCACTGCCAGGCCCAAAGTGCACAAGGTCTATTTAAAGGATTCATTGGATTTTCTTTTCATCAGGGAAAAAAAATTGTAACCGATTCAAGTTCATCAAAATGGAAACTTAGGGTTTTGCTCTTTTGACCATGAAGCATAACATTGATACCACTAAGGTAGTGGATTTCTCCACCATCGAAGATTAATTTATTTAATAACTAATGGGAATAAAGGTTCTTAGGCTTTAAAACACCATATAATTCCAATGTGTGATGTAAGTCCTATCCTAAGTGGCTGATTATGTTTCAAGTTCTAAAATGCCGCACTTTTCTGAGCTTAATTATCATAAATTTATCTATCTATTTTCTTCCAAAAAGAAAAATTTAAGATATCTATCTATATGACTACACCATTATAGCTTATAATTTATAGCCATGTGTGATTATCAAGCATTTCCAACATTAATTTAAGATGAAAAGGCAAATGTTGCTATAGCCTTTGCTTGCACATAAAAAATAAAGGGTAAACTAGCAATGAGGGCCATCATGTAACATATGGTAATAGTTTACCTAGTTGAATCATTATACATGAAGAATTTAGCCAAGATATGAAACTACTAAAGTGGATTTTGTTCTCTCAGGCCACTGAACAAACACATTGTGTTCCTGCAAATGTAGCACAGTAATATTAATAACAGCCAAACCAAGAAAGCTGATTTTGCTCTTCATTTTGATAACCAAAACCTAATATAATTTTCATTACATGCAAGAAGCGATTTATCAAACTGCCGAGCTAAGAAATGTTCTTACCTTGGCTGGGTTACGGTTTCCGAAACCCTCGTTTTGTCGAGTTTCAATGCCAGACTCTGAAAATTGAAACTATGGTTTATGAAAACCAAAATGGAGTTTCCAAACCATGGTTTCAAAAAGTTTGAAGGGCTCGAACCATATATTTTTGAACTCCAAAAAAAGTTCAATCTCGCAAAGTTTCATGTTGTCTCTCTCTTTATTCTCTCTATCCCGCACTTAAAATAAATTAAGTGAAATGAAACTATGGTTTAAACTCTGATTTCTCAACAATTGGATTAGGGTTTTAGTAAGATTAAAATAGAATATCTAGCATAGATTATTGACCAAAAATGCAGACTAGTGCCCACTGATCCCAGAACTGTCCAAACTCGTTAACAAAGTAAAAGAAATCTCATGAAAGCCCCGTATGAGACACAGAATGAAAATAAAACCTATATGTTACTTTGCACACGAACCCTAATCTCAACCCCAACCGACCCCTAACCCTAAACGTAACCCTAACTGAAACTGACCCGATGCCTAACCCTAACCCTCACCCGTACCCTTACCCTGCCCTCAACCTAACATCATCAAAAGAGGGAAATAAAAGAATTAAATTAGAAGTAGAAACTGGAGATTTACTAACCTTTTTCGCGGTGGAAGAGACGACGGAGGAGGCGACGAGGAAGTCTACGAGGCTCGGGATCGAGGCGCTGGAGGAAGTCGACGAGGTTGTTATGAGGAGGCGACGGAGGAGGCGACTGAGGAGGCGACGAGGAAGTCGACGAGCCGGCACGGGAGGAAATCGATCGCGGGGCGCGGGAATATGTAGCTCTAATATGAAACTATTTGATTCGTGTCTCGATAATTATGTCCTCCACAACCTTTGCTATGGTCGGCTTCCAAGTTAATGCGACAAGCACTTAAAGAAGTATCACCATCTACTATATATCAAAAAATGTAGCAAACAAGGACGAGAAATTTATAACCAACATGCCACGAATATTGATATTGTAAATATATATATATATATATATATAAGTAGACATTTGAATCTAGACAAATAGAAAACAAAACTTTATTGCTCCCTTGTCTCTTATCAAAATCATTAGAAATGTTCATTTTTAGGGGGCTCAAAATTTCCTTCACAAGCTTTAAAAGAAACCTAGAAAAATTCTCACCCCGTGCCGCAACCCCCTGCCCTAACCCTAACCCTAACCCTAACCCCAACCGCAACCCCCACTGAACCCCAACCCCAACCGCAACCCCAGCCCCAGCACCAACCGCAACCCCAACCCCAACCCCAACCCCAACCGCAACCCTAACGCTAACCCCAATGGATGCCTCATCGGTACCCAAACCATGAACCCTAGCCTTAAAATAATCAAAAAATTGTTTAATTTAAGATTTCCTAACCTGTGCAGTGTAGGCGTCGACGATCGATCGGAGGCGACGACGAAAGCAGGCGACGACGAAATCGGAGATGAGGAAGAACCAGACGGTGGCGACGAGGAATCGTCCTGTGCTGGCGACGACGAGAACGGCGACGAAACACAAGCGATCGGTGGGAACGAGGGTTTGGCGATTTTGGGTTCGCGGGCGATGGAAAAATAAATTTTAGGTAATGAGCGTAGGGATCGATCCGTGCCTTTTTAATTAAATCTCTATTTAGATGCCCCTACGGATAAGTCCGTAGGTACTTGGTTTGCGGCTCCGTAGGGGAAAACAACAATTTACGATTTAATATTTTTTAAATTAATATGTAAGGACCGTAGGTGCAACCTTTTATCCCTACGGAGTAATCCGTAGGGCCAAACTAAATCTGCCCCTACGGATGTTGTTATCCGTAGGGGCAACCCCCTATTCTAGTAGTGGCCAAATCCATGTTTCTACAGTTTTCATGGTTAGTGCACCATGACATGTTACATGTTATTTCATTTTTGTTGTTTTATATTATGGTTGGGCATTTGGGTGAGAAAAGAAAAGAAAAGAAAATAGGAATGATTGAGGAGAGAGAGAGGGGACATAATGATGAGATGAGACCATGCTAGGAGAGAGAATGAGAGTGAGAAAGAAAGAGAGAGGGAGAGTGCTGCCCCTTTCATTTCCCCCACCATTTTCTTCTCCTTTTTCACCTCAAGCTCCTTCATTCTACCCTCATGACCCATCTCAATTCCCTCACCAAAACCCTATACTCCTTTCACAAATAATGATCACCTCCTCACCCTCATCACATTGGACCAAGAAAAGTAGGATTTTGATGACTTAGGACTTCTAGGGTTTCACTTGGTGGCATCATTGAGGTATAATCTCTACCAATTAGTTTAGTTTTTGGTTTGTTATATTCTAGTTTAAGTTTAGAATCTATTTAGTGAGGATATGTGAACTTTGGAAATTTCGAGAAGAGGTTAGGGTTGGAATTGAATCCAAAGATGAAATTGAGGTTAGTAGGGACCTTATAAACCCTATAGAGTTAGTTTCATGGACTGAAACAAGATTTAGAACCCCAAATGCCAAACTTAGAAACCCGACGTCGGAAAATTGTGAGAATTGTGATGCTATTTAGGAATCTAGTGTGACTCGGGGACCTGGAAAATTATTTACCGAAGACCGAGAGATGAGCAGGCAACCTGGAGTGTACAGTGAAGACCTGGGCCCCTCCCCCCATTTTATGGCCGCAATTTTAATCATTCTGGCCGCAAATTGCTGCTAGAGCAGTATGGATATTGGTGAAATTTGTTCTGTGGCATTGTTATCCTATATCTAGAGTAACCCAATGTGCAAAATCTCTTAGTTTGGCCTGTGGTAAAATCTGGAGTGGTTTTCTTATGTTGCTGTTTTCGTGTTTTCCGTATTCTAAAATTTGGATTATTGTATTTGATATTGTATTTGGTTGTTGGATGTTTGTACATCAACAACTAGGGATAATTTTTTGGTTTTGCATACGTGAGCTATAGGTTCTAACCTATAGGCCATCCGTGTGCTGTTTTGGATTTCAGAACTTGATTTTTATAGTGTTGCGATATGTGTTGTTATTTTAGATACCTTCGTGTGGATTCCGAGGCGATGGAGCGTGGCGTCATCGGCTTCGGCAAGCGAAGACCAATATGAGTAGATCTATATCTACGGGGGAAGTCGGGTGGATGGCGTATAGCACCACCGCACACTTTGATGGAAACCGGTTCATATGTAGATTATGGTTAATGAAACTTTTAATAGAAAACTATAGATAGAGTAAAAAGGATAGTTAGAAAAACCATATTAGAAACTAAGGATAGTTAGAAGTGATATGATACGACTAGTATGTGATGACGGGACTTGAGAATGATATTTGTTGATATTGCCGTTTAGGGTACTATAGGACTAGATAGCCGACGTAGATGCGTCATCCGAACCATACTTATTTCTAAACTGAAGAATCATATGCATCTTTTAAACAGATACCCTGAGGGACGTTACGGATTTTCAAATGATACATTTTCTTTAAAAACACCGTAGCCCCTACTTTCAAAACTACGATTCGCATCTTTCAAAAACTGTTTGTATGGTTTGGGTGTGTATGTTAGATTAGATACTTATGCTTTTAGTAAAGGTAGAATGTTTTTGTAAAATTGACTTGATGAGGGATATAAATGCTATGAAAAAGGATATATGACGCGATATGAAGATTTGGTGATATGTTGGTATACGGATGCGAGTCGATTGAGATGATTTATACCCTTCCGGTCCCCTGATATGAAATTATTGCGGATGTGACCTGGGACATAAGTATATAGAGATATTTATATGTGCTGTGAATCAAGAGTGTTAGCCGTACGTGACGATAGGTACGTACCCTCCTCGTCTTATTGGTTGATTGGATCCCTGATAGCTTAATGCCGCCATACGATGATTTTCCGTGCGTGATGAATTTGACTTGATGATTGATCCATACCCTTGACTAGAGGTTGCCGTACAATGGATTATACCGTACGCGATGTTGTTAGGCTGGATGCAGATTGATGGATTCACCGACTCGATCATGTTAGATATGTATACCTTATAGCTTTTAGCTAACGATTTACCTTATGATGCATTCATGTTATTCACATTGCATTACTTATACCTGTTCTAGTACACTTACACCATTATCGATGATGCATATGTTACACGTACACAGATTTGCCGGCTCACACACTTCATCATCGATAATTGCCATGTCACTACACAGTAGGGTTGCTGCATCACGACACACATATTGTACACCATACTTGCGCACACACATATTGTACACCATACTTGCGCACTTATATATTGTACACCATACTTGCGCACACACATATTGTACACCATACTTACGAACACACATATTGTACACCATACTTACGCACACACATATTGTACACCATACTTGCGTGCATACATATTGTACACCGTACTTGCGTGCATACATACTGTACACCGTACTAGCGCACATACATATTATACACCATACTTGCGCACATACATATTGTACACCGTACGTGTGTACATACATATTGTACACCGTACTTTCACACATATGTATTGTACACTGTACCTGCGCACATACATATTGTACACCCTACTTGCGCACATACATATTGTACACCCTACTTGCGCACATACATATTGTACGCCCTACTTGCGTACATACATATTGTACACCCTACTTGCGTGCACATACATATTGTACACCATACTTGCATACATACATATTGTACACCATACTTGCGGACATACACATTTGTATGTCCATACTTGCGTATATACACATATAGACCTTTATACGGTATTGCATTCGATTTTGGAGATGTGGGAACCACATGATATATTTTAAAACTGAATTCATTTAAAAGTGCGATTTCCCCTCGATATGTGCATATTACTGTTCCATGTTGCATGATATACGGATATGCTTACATTCTGTTATATGTCGCATACATCATGCTTTACGCTTTTACGCATTGAGATATGCTGTTTTCATCAGATTTCTGGATTTGAGAACTGTGGCGATTTCGAAAGAAAGCATGTACTGTTTTAAAATCCCGGTTTCTCTTGATATGATATTTTAGTGCGTCCACCATGTGTTTTCTCGGTTCTGAGAGTGGCATGTGAAACCCGATTCGAGGAGCGGTAGGCACCGTCTGTGGGTACATGGTGGACCCGGTGAGATACCCCAGGGCAAGAAGACTCATATATGTTAGACGGTGAGCCTGGCGGGGGAGCACTACCTGGCGGGGAAGCACTACCCGGCGATAGTATTTGGACTCGACGGTTATCCGGAGGATACCGACCGAAGTAGCGAGATGGATTTGAGGGCCGACCAGGGTGTGCGGTGCTTGAGGGCCGATCTGAGGATGCAGCGCCTGAGATGTATGAGGATTTACGTGTCGATGCTGGACACGGTTTTCATGATGTTTCGAGTGTCGATGCTGGACACTCAGGTTCCATGATTTTGATGTGTCGCGAGGGACACCCGTTGATTTATATCCTCATACTTTCATGCATATGCTTTTATGATATTCACAGACATTGATTATATGGTTGGTTGAGATCCACATGTATACATACATTGATTATATGGTTGGATGAGATCCACATGCATACAGACACTGATTATATTGTTGGATCATATCCGCATACATATAGCTATTGATTACATTGTTGGCACATATGATAACCCGGTCACCATACATATCATAGTATTACCTTTATGATATAGTTGACCTAGGAGTCGTTGTTTATTCGATTTCTACTTATAGTTGTTTTTCTACTCACGAGTTGGCAACTCACCCCGTTGTGCCACAGTTCTTGCAGGTTGACCGCATGGATCCGTAGCACATAGCTTCATTTGGGTGTTTTGCAATGGTAGGTGGTGTATTTGTATCGTACACACTCTTGTATTTATATTTCACATTGTATTTAGTCAACTCCATCAATAAAAATTAGTATATTGTATAAGTAATGAGACTTAATGAGATTGTGGTTGCGAGACTTAGAGCGAGGGGTTTTCTGCTATTTGTGGTTTTGATGTCTTGCTTATATCTTTATCTTTTTGTGGTGAACTTCACCGTTGGGAGTCGTATACTTACATATACTGTCTTGCGTGGTTGTGATCCGCCGTTTGGCGAAGAGCTAGCTCCCGCTTGTGGATATCATTATTCTAGTTATGTATTTGTGATTTTGGATCAAAATATACAAAGGAGGTGTTGCCCAAATTTTTTAAAGACGAAACACATTTTCAAACTAGTAAATTTCACTTGCATTTTTATGTTCCTTTTCTATGCATTAAGAAAACTTGATTTCATTATACCTTTATTTCAAAACGTCACCTCCTTTATTTTCTTAAAAAGATTTAGATTTCTGGGTTTCAGTTTACTTGAATTGCGTTACGCCTCTAGACGTTGCGTGATTTAAGTGCTGGTCCCGAGATAATATTTCGGGTCGTGACAGATCGATATCATCAAAAATTTCAAAACTTAAATTCATTAACATCACGAAACATACGGAAGAAACCAAGAAAACATGCTCCAGATTTTAGTTCAGGTCAAAACTAAGTGCACAAACAGTACTGGGTTGATGTATAGGGTGTAAATGACCTACAGAAATAACCTGTGCACCTAATTCTACAACTTGGCTGGCCCCTACCCCCAAAAATCCGGCCAGCTCGGTTCTGCAGGAGAATTGGGGTCTCGTTTTGTTAGGGTAGCCTCGTGGTGTCTTAATTTGGTCCCTGGTATTGTTTGGTTGTCTCAGAATTCCCCCAGGTCATCCCAGATTCCCTGCACCCACTATATCGTCACAAAACCGACAGGAAAGTTTCCAAATTTCGTATTTTGGGTTAAGTTACTGGTTTGGTCCAGGTTTCACTCTTTAAGAGGGTTTAGGGTCACTAATAAGGCTCATTAACACAACCACCACTAAAGAAAACCCTAACCCTTTCTTTGAATTTTCAAAGTTCACTAAACCGTATCAAAACACTTCTAAATTTGAATAGGTAATAAAGTAATTTAAATACAATCCTAATGGTGCAGAATTTACCTCATTTGGCAACTTAAGAATTTTCTTAAGTTTCCCTAAGTCTCCAAAATCAGATTTTGCTTGGTCCAAAGTGCTCGTAAGAAGCTTGTGCATGTTTTTTCTGAAGAGGGAATGATGTTTTTGTGTGTTTTTCATGGTGTTTTTAGGGTTGTAGTAAAGGAGGGAGAAGAGGCAGCAGCCATGAAAGGAGGGAGAGGAGAGATGATGAAGATGATGAATGATTGCAATGGCCCTTGGTCAAAGTTAATCCTTTACCCACTCCCACTCTCTCTCTTGCCCATCCCTCAATATCTTAATCATTTCTTTTGTTTTCTTTTCTTTTCGCAATAGGAAACCCAAAACAAATAACCATACACACAAGAATCATGTAGGAAAAATGTAACAAGTGTGAAAATGATAAGGTGCATGTCATGTGCACAAAAATCGGATTAATGCAAAATTAGCGATATTTAATCGCGATTAGCATTAAAAGTGAATATAATTAATCATGAAAGTTTGTAATTTGCATAAATCACATAAAACACCCTCATTTCAGTAATTTCTAAAATTTTCCAAATTTTTCCCAATTTATCGGTATTTAATTATACGACCTCATTAAAATATTCAATATATTTATTATTTAATTATAAAAATTCCCAAAATTATATTTTATTTTTCTGAAATGTTACAATCTTCCCCCTTAAAGAAATTCGGTCCCCGAATTTAAATTTTAAACCCCTCAATTCCTAAAACATTTCAGTACAAGATCATGTCTTCGGGGCTCCGAAACTACGGAAGATATAAAAACACTACAGCGCATCGCGTACGCCTGAAAAACGAGTACCAAACTCAAAATCGAACTCTGTCAAGCGTCACGCAAATCATTGGATTCGCATGCATATCATCGAAGTTACAAGGGAGATACAGATCTCGAAATCCAATACCGAAACCTAATATACACTAGTCAAGTACTATAATATGTATATATTACGCATCCTTGAAAAATCTCCAAAAATGGAATAGACACATGCAAAAATCTTTTCTGAATTTCCGTGTGATGCGTAACTCACGACATAACTGACGGACGCTCATTTATAAAGTAATAAATATACTGTTACGTTTAAAAATAAATAAATAAATAATTAAATAAATAAAAATCCTTTAGGCGAATTTTCTGATTTTCGGTAAAATAAACCGTATTTTTCGTAAAACTTAACCATAATTATTTTTCACCATAAATTTAAAAAGACCTATTTCAACGATATAATTACTAGTATTTGGTGTTTATTTAGTGACTTATAAATTATTAGTTTATTAAAATATTTTCCGTAATTAATTAAATTTAAATATTAACATACGCTTTAACTATACATAATTAATGCAAATTACAAAATTGAAATGAGTTAATTTTACAAAGTGAACCATGACTTCTTTGAATCAAGTGTGTTTATGTAAAATTCTTTTTCAAATCTCTTCATGGTTCTAGAATTTTCCTTGGTTTTATTAGAAAAGAAAAGAAGTGAACAAAATTAAATAATTTGAAAAGACTTAAAGGAAATGGTTTCTTCATGAGACTTCTACACAATTCTACCCTCATTTCTCTCTCTCTCTCTCCACTCCACCTCTAGTGGCCGGCCTCACCCCATGGCAGCCCCCCCATTTTCCAAGCTCATTTTCCCTTCAATAATCATAAAAAATTCAACAAAAAATTCCAAAAATAAACCTCAAAATCAATATTCAATCTCTACCATTTTCCTTTGACCTATTTAGCATGGATTTTGGAGTAGGAAACCATTCTTTTGGAGGCATATTTTCATGTTTGTATCTCATGTTGTGGAGATATAATTCTTATTCCAATGATTAATTGTGGTTAAATGCTTTAATCTAGCATATTTAGATTTTCTTAATTAATTCTATTTGCAAGTTTAAAATTTCAAGATAGGGTTTATAAAATCAAGTTAGGGTTTTTATTAATTGAGTGGGGTTTTAATAAGTAGTTTAACATTTTTAGAAAGGAAAAATCTAGCATGGTTGATGTATTGTAAATTGTTCATTCAAAATTGTTTAAATTAAACAATTTTGCTAACTTGGTTTTTATAAAATACATATATTGATGATATAAAATTCTAATTAAGATTTTTATCATTAGATTGTGGTTTTAATGAGAATATTAACATGTTAAAGGAATTAAAAACCTAATTTAGTTACTGGTTTCAAATTGATAATGGAAAATTGTGATAAATATGCTATTTTTCTAACTAGGTTTTAGAAATTTCTTAAATAATTGAGATTTAAAATATAATTATGGTTTCATGACATTATTAATATCATAAATTGTAGTTTAATAATTTATTTCATGCAAAATCAAGTTTAGTTGTGGAATTTGGAAGTTTTGCTTACAAGGTGTTGAAATCGGATAAAATTTCAAACTAGAATTTTCAATTTAAGACAAATTAGTGTGGTAAAAATATAGTAATGGTTTATATAATATAGTTATGTTATTTAATGAATATTATGACCATTAGTTTCATTTAAATATCAAGTTTTGAAGTAGAACGGTAAATTGACATTTTCAAGGTTTTGCGAAATAGGACGATTTGATCGATTTTAAGGTTTCGATGATTTAAACCATATTTTATATTATAAATAATGAGTTTTGAAACTACGAGTTGTTTGTTGGTGTTTTATCTCGATCAATCGGCGTTTGTACGCCGACATCGAGCGATATTTGGTTCTTTTGCATGAGCGGGTCATAGGTTTTAACCAATGCGCGTTTCGTGCGTCGTTTTGGTTTTGTCCATGATTCAGTTTACGATATTATATATGTTTGCATATAGGTACCCCTCACATGGACTTCGGACGAGGAAGAAGAGGAGGGCGACATCGTTTTCGGTAGACAAGGACCAGGTGAGTAGATGTATATCTACGGGGAAAGTCGGGTGGATGGCGTTTAGCACCCCCGCTAACGTAGAATAGGAAAATTACTTATTGTCATTAGGAAGTCGGATGTGACCTTAGATTCTTGGCGAGTAGGACCCTATTAAAGACTTTAGGTTGTACTAGACTGATTTAGAAAGACTTTACCAGAGGATGAATGTCTTGAAGGGAATTCGTAGGTTTCAGGTAGAAACACACACACACGCACACACAGAAACTTGACTTGGTGTATATGTGTATGTGTGTGTGTCTATATATATATATATATATATATATATATATAGGAATGTGTGTAGGTACACACACACACACACACACACATACACACACACATATACACACACACAACATGTATATGTGATATAAGGATGTTATATGATACATGGGGATAAGACGATATAACTGGGCTTGATGCCGTGATTTCTTGGCTATACAGTCGTATTATTATGTTAGCGGATCGTTGGAAAATGATAAAATGGATATGTATACATAAACGATAATAGGTGATGATGACATTGAGATATATGAGACTCTAGAATAGAAACCGGACTGTAATATGTGACTGAATAACGATATGATATATGCGTGACTTGATTACGATATGATATATTTGACTTAATCACGACTTGAAATATGTGACTTAATCACGATATGATATATGTGACATTATATTTCTGAAGACCAGTTGACGATGTATATTTACGCAGACAATGATATATGATTGATGATATTGCGATGTATGCGATTACAGTACAGTACCCTTGATCATGACATTATTTGATGATGATATTATATGAATGATGATGTACATAGGTGATAGTTGATCCGTACCCTGATTTTGGGATGCCGTACGATGGATTTTACCGTACGAGGCGTAGATGTGATGATTGATCCATACTCTTTACTCGAGGAAGTCGTACTATATACGTGACGCTATTGAGGCTAGATCGCTGACTATTAGAGATATCGACTTAGACTGTAGGTGGATTCTTATTTCCTATCGATTAGTTCCTTTAGTTTAGTTCCTTAGTAGGTTAGACAAATACTAGTTTAGGCTTGAGTCATATAGTTGTAGTTAGATATGCATATTCCAAATTTGTGGTTAATACACATTCATCTTTACACTCAGATTGTAATCATCAGCTGCATGTTCATATATATGTTTCTTTAGTCAGTACGAAACTCTACCTGTTAGGACACCGGCACCATTACCGATGATGCGCATATTCCACGTACACTTATTTGCCGGCTCACACACATCATCATCGGTAATTGCTATGTCACGTAAACTTTAGAACATATTATCTTTTATTGATAGAATCAGCTAAAGGCTAGATCAATATAAAATTGTGATTACTATCTGGTGTTTGTCTAGACATTGCATTTATTACTTAGACATTTCATGCATTCACATTTTCATGTTATCATGCAGTATTGTGGGGCTTATGCCGATACTTTTTATTTACTTCCTCATGATTTTGGGATTTTGGATTTCTATGAGATTTCTGGATTTTAGGGAAAACTGGAAGAATATATATAAAAACTTCTCTCTCCCTCCCTCTCTTTTTAAAATATAAGTTGCGGTTTTCTCGTGATGTATGTGTCGTCCACAATGAGATTTCATGTTTTCTGTTGGATTTCGAGACCCGATTCGAGGAGTGGATGAACCGTCTCGGGTACATGGTGGGCCCAGTATGGTACCCCGGGGCAAGAAGATCGAGTTGCAGACGATGAGCCTGGCAGGGGAAGACTACCTACCGGTGATGTCTAGCGCAGCAGATATCCGGAGGATACCGACCGCTGTCGTGAGATTTGATGATATGGGCCGATCCGAACTGACGGAGCCCGAGATATTGAGACTTGAGATTTACATGTTTTGTGTCGATGCTTGACACGGATTTCCATGGATTTCATCGGTGATGTTTCAGATTTCTATACAAATTTTACAATTATAAAAGTTAATGATTTCTTATACAGATATATCCAGATTTCAGGGTTGATTGTTTTACATTCATGGTGCATGCATACTCATACACATGACATATTACTATTTGAGGCACTGACACGAGCACTGAGCATTAGCACTTACGCATAGTTTATTACCCTGCCACTACTAGATGACTAGTGATATATTAAGTATATTATTATGACCTAGGACAACGCCGTGCATTCAATTTCTTCTCGCAGATGTCTTCTACTCACGAGTTCGCAACTCACCCCCGTTGTGTCAAATTTTTCTTACAGGTTTCGATGTACAGGTTTTCCTTGGCAGCAAGCTGGCACATCATTTCATTCAGGGTGATTTGTCTGGTAGGTTGGTTCACTTGTATCAGGACCGCCGTTGTACTTTTACTATTTCATTTGTATCTAGTAAGCTCCATCAACCAGACTTGTATTACTTGTTAGTCTGGAGGACCAGTTGTTTTTATTTCGACCTTAGAGTCGCGCTTGTATTATTATGGTTTCTGGTGGATTTGGCTTTCTTTTGAGTTTTGAGCCTCGCCCTTCGGCGTTGTATATTATTGTGCATTGTGTGGTTGTTTCCGCCTGTTGGCGTAGAGCTAGCTCCCGCTTGGGATGCTTTTTTTTTATTGTTTGTATATATAATTCTTGTTTGTACTCGTTTGGGGCCAGCTTTTACAAAGGAGTCTCTGCCGAAATTTTTGAGAAAATTTGATGTTGCTTTTAAACTTGTTTTCCTACATGTTTTTCTTTACTTCTTCTTTTATATGGTTTAGATTTCTAGGCTTCGGCTTACTTAGATTACGTTGCGCCTCTAGACGCTTCGTAATTTATGTGTCGGTCACGTTCTGTACCATCGGGTCATGACAAAGTTGGTATCAGAGCGCTAGGTTTAACTTTTATCTTAGTCTAGGATGACCCTTGGTTGATGGAGTAGGTGACTTAGGTAGAGTGACCTACCGTGGGTTTGATCCACGGCATATTTACGATACGCTACTCTGCTTAAGGAGCCTTAGGATGTACATTCCTTTGCACCGTATTCTGTTCGTTCCTTGATCTATCTTCGTCGATATCGGATGGTGGTTTCTGTTACAACGGTCGCACGGGCAGAGGGAGCTGCAGATCGAATGTGATGACCATTAGGGTATCGTTTATTCTTGAGGATTGAAGCATTGTTTAGCGTGCGAATGAAGGGTATTCACATGCCGTCCAGACGAAATTTTCGAACGATTGTCAGAAACCCATTTTCCCAAGTTTAAGGTATTCGGAAGAACATTCAGGTATTTCTATAGACCCTCTAGAAGAATGAAACCCTAACTCGACATAATGACCACGAGAACGCCTTTGAACCTTAGGGTTTACGGCAGTTCCGCGGTGCCATTAGTGAGGCTTGGGTTTTCCCTTCTACGGCTGGTCCGCAGATACTGGGGCATGTACTGGATATTTTTAAACTGTACTTGACTGTTGAGCTCTCGGGGAATTATGGGATTTTGATGAATCGATCGAAAAGTTTAACGTAGTCCAGATATCTGGTGAAGGGATAGATTACGTGGGAGGCTCTCGATATGAGCATAGCCGTTTGTAGCGCAGTCAGCACAGCGGTGAGGAGACGAGTCTGAATCAGTCGACATTAGAAAATGCGCACATTGACGATAGTGTTTACGATTGTGATTTGGTGATTTGAATTTTATATTTCTGTTGTTTGGATTTTGGTATTTTGTTCCATGATTGGTATTTTCTATGGTACATTCATTACACTCTATTCGTGTTTCATATATCAGTGGTATTAATGTTGTTTTGTACATAACTAGTGCACTCGATCTGGTTTTATACATTTGAAATATTGATTTGATTTCATGCATATGGGTTGCACATAATTTTGACGTATGCTTCGACATAGTTTTCATGCATTTTCCATACTGTGATTTCGATTTTGATATTCGGTGTATGTTTTTTGTGCACCATGTGCACTTGATTGAGATTCTTGCGCACACTTAGCGCACTTGATGCGATTTTGTACACACCAGATACACTAAATCGGGGTTTTGTGCAGATTAGATGCGCTTGATATTATCGTCGTGCACGCCCGTTGCACTTGACAGATGTTTTTGGTGCATACCTGTTGCACTCAGTTTTGTTTCTGTGCGTATTCGTGGCATCTGTATTTGGTTTCTATTTCAGTGCGCACCGGACGCACATGATATTTTTATGATGTGACGGGGAATGATTTCATTATGAGCAGTATGTTTTTATAACCGTTACTATTTGATTTAGTAACCAGGCGGGACGTGTATGTTAAATAAAAGATATATATATGTATAGATATTTTTTTTTAAAATAAACGTCTGCTACTTATGCCGTGACACGTGCATCGCACGACGATTTTAAAAAGGGGGTTTTTGCATGCTTCTTTATTCAGATGTTTGGACGATTTTACTACAATGCGCACTATATATAAGTTATAGTTTTGATGTATATCATGTAGGTTTTCATATTGGGCTTTGATATTTTATTCTCACCATAACTCCGAAGATTGCGTTATGTTTGATGGAGTTTTGACTTTGAGTTATGTATTCGTTTTTCATGCGCATGCATTGCGCTAAGATGTGTTTTACTTATTGATGATTTCGGAGCCCCGACGATTTGAGTATTTTGGCTGAATGTTTTAGTAATTGGGGGGAGTTTTAATTTAAATTCGGAGATTGAATTTCTTAAAGGGGGAATATTGTAACGTTTTAAAAATAAATAAATAAAAATCCTTTAGGCGAATTTTCTGATTTTCGGTAAAATAAACCGTATTTTTCGTAAAACTTAACCATAATTATTTTTCATCATAAATTTAAAAAGACCTATTTTAATGATATAATTACTAGTATTTGGTGTTTATTTAGTGACTTATAAATTATTAGTTTATTAAAATATTTTCCGTAATTAATTAAATTTAAATATTAACATAAGCTTTAATTATACATTAAATTAGTGTAAATTACAAAATTGAAATGAGTTAATTTTACAAAGTGAACCATGACATCTTTGAATCAAGTGTGTTTATGCAAAATTCTTTTTCAAATCTCTTCATGGTTCTAGAATTTTCCTTTGTTTTATTAGAAAAGAAAAGAAGTGAAAAAAATTAAATAATTTGAAAAGACTTAAAGGAAATGGTTTCTTCATGAGACTTATACATAATTCTACCCTCATTTATCTCTCTCTCTCCACTCCACTTCTAGTGGCCGGCCTCACCCCATGGCAGCCCCCCCATTTTCCAAGCTCATTTTCCCTTCAAAAATTTTCAAAAATTCAACAAAAAATTCCAAAAATAAACCACAAAATCAATATTCAATCTCTACCATTTTACTTTGACCTATTTAGCATGGATTTTGGAGTAGGAAACCATTCTTTTGGAGGCATATTTTCATGTTTGGATCTAATGTTGTGGAGGTATAATTCTTATCCCAATGATTAATTGTGGTTAAATTCTTTAATCTAGCATATTTAGATTTTCTTAATTAATTCTATTTGCATGTTTAAAAATTCAAGATAGGGTTTCTAAAATCAAGTTAGGGTTTTTATTAATTGAGTGGGGTTTTAATAAGTAGTTTAACATTTTTAGAAAGGATAAATCTAGCATGGTTGATGTATTGTAAATTGTTCATTCAAAATTGTTTAAATTAAACAATTTTGCTAACTAGGTTTTTATAAAATACATATATTGGTGATATAAAATTCTAATTAAGGTTTTTATCATTATATTGTGGTTTTAATGAGAATATTAACATATTAAAGGAATGAAAAACCTAATTTAATTACTAGTTTCAAATTGATAATGGAAAATTGTGATAAATATGGTATTTTTGCTAACTAGGTTTTAGAAATTTCATAAATAATTGAGATTTAAAATATAATTATTGTTTCGTGACATTATTAACATTAAAAATTGTAGTTTAATAATTTATTTCATGGAAAATCAAGTTTAGTTGTGGAATTGGAAAGTTTTGCTTACAAGGTGTTGAAATCGGATAAAATTTCAAACTAGAATTTTCAACTTAAGACAAATTAGTGTGATAAAAATTTAATAATGGTTTATATAATCTATTTAGGTTATTTAATGAATATTATAACCATTAGTTTCATTTAAACATCAAGTTTTGAAGTAAAACGGTAAATTGACATTTTCAAGGTTTTGCGAAATAGGACGATTTGATCGATTTTAAGATTTCGATGATTTAAACCATGTTTTATATTATAAATAATGAGTTTTGAAATTACGAGTTGTTTTTTGGTGTTTTATCTCGATCAATCGGCATTTGTACGCCGATATCGAGCGATATTTGGTTCTTTTGCATGAGCGGGTCATAGGTTTTAACCTATGCGCGTTTCGTGCATCGTTTTGGTTTTGTCCGTGATTCAGTTTACGATATTATATATATTTGCGTATAGGTACCCCTCATGTGGATTTCGGACGAGGAAGAAGAGGAGGGCGATATCGTCTTCGGTAGACAAGGACCAGGTGAGTAGATGTATATCTACGGGGGAAGTCGGGTGGATGGCGTTTAGCACCCCCGCAAAGGTAGAATAGGAATATTACTTATTGTCATTAGGAAGTCGGACGTGACCTTAGATTCTTGGCGAGTAGGACCCTATTAAATACTTTAGGTTGGCCTAGACTGATTTAAAAAGACATTACCAGAGGATGAATGTCTTGAAGGGAATTCGTAGGTTTAAGGTAAACACACACACGCACACACAGAAACTTGACTTGGTGTGTGTGTGTGTGTGAGTGTGTGTGTGGGGGGGGGAATGTGTTTAGGCATATATATATACACACACAACATGTATATGTGATATAAGGATGTTATATGATACATGGGGATGAGACGATATAACTGGGCTTGATGCCGTGATCTCTTGGCTATACAGTCGTATTATGATGTTAGCGGAACGTTGGAAAATATGAAAATGGATATGTATACATTAACGATAATAGGTGATGATGACATTGAGATATACGAGACTCTAGAATAGAACCCGGACTGTAATATGTGACTGAATCATGATATGATATATGTGTGACTTGATTACGATATGATATATGTGACTTAATCACGACATGGTATATGTGACTTAATCACGATATGATATATGTGACATGATATTTCTGAGGTCCAATTGACGATGTATATTTACGCAGACAATGATATATGATTGATGATATTGGGATATATGCGATTACAGTACAGTACCCTTGATCATGACATTATTTAACGATGATATTATACGAATGATGATGTACATAGGTGATAGTTGACCCGTACCCGGATTTTGGGATGCTGTACGATGGATTTTACCGTACGAGGCGTAGATGTGATGATTGTTCCGCACTCTTGACTCAAAGAAGTCGTACTATATACGTGACGCTATTGAGGCTAGATCGCCGACTATTAAAGATATCGACTCAGACTGTAGGTGGATTCTTGTTTCCTATCGACTAGTTCCTTTAGTTTAGTTCCTTAGTTGGTTAGATAGATACTAGTTTAGGCTTAAGTCATATAGTTGTAGTTAGATATGTATATTCCAAATGAGTGGTTAATACACATTCATCTTTACATTCAGATTGTAATCATCAGTTGCATGTTCAAACATATATTTCTTTAGTCAGTATGAAACTCTACCTGTTAGGACACCGGCACCATTACCGATGATGCACATATTCCACGTACACTTATTTGCCGGCTCACACACATCATCATCGGTAATTGCTATGTCACGTACACTTTAGAACATATTATCTTTTATTGTTAGAATCACCTAAAGGCTAGATCAATATAATATTGTGATTACTATCAGGTGTTAGTCTAGACATTGCATTTATTACTTAGACATTTCATGCATTCGCATTTTCATGTTATCATGCAGTATTGTCGGGCTTATGCCGATACTTATTTTTTACTTACTCATGATTTTGGGATTTTGGATTTCTATGAGATTTCTGGATTTTGGGGAAAACCGCAAGAATATATATAAAAACTTCTCTCTCTCTCCCTCTCTTTTTAAAATATAAGTTGCTATTTTCTCGTGATGTATGTGTCATCCACAATGAGATTTCATGTTTTCTGTTGGATTTCGAGACCCGATTCGAGGAGTGGATGAACCGTCTCGGGTACATGGTTGGCCCGTATGGTACCCCGGGGCAAGAAGATCGAGTTGCAGATGATGAGCCTGGCAGGGGAAGACTACCTACTGGTGATTTCTGGCGCGACGGATATCCGGAGGATACCGACCGCTGTCGTGAGATTTGATGATATAGGCCGATCCAGACTGACGGAGCCCGGGATATTGAGACTATGAGGTATTGAGACTTGAGATTTACATGTTTTGTGTCGATACTTGACACGGATTTCCATGGATTTTATCGGGGATGTTTCAGATTTCTATACAAATTTTACTGTTATAAAAGTTAAAGATTTCTTATACAGATATATCCAGATTTCTGGGTTGATTATTTTACATTCATGATGCATGCATACTCATACACATGACATATTACTATTTGAGGTACTGACACGAGCACTGAGCATTTGTACTTACGCGTAGTTTATTACCCTGCCACTACTAGATGACTAGTGATATATTAAGTATATTATTATGACCTAGGACAACGTCGTGCATTCGATTTCTTCTCGCAGATGTCTTCTACTCACGAGTTGGCAACTCACCCCCGTTGAGCCAAATTTTTCTTACAGGTTTCGATATACAGGTTTTCCTTGGCAGCTTGCTGGCACATCATTTCATTCAGGGTGATTTGTTTGGTAGGTTGGTTCACTTGTATCAGGACCGCTGTTGTACTTTTACTATTTCATTTATATCTAGTAAGCTCCATCAACCAGACTTTTATTACTTGATAGTCTAGAAGACCAGTTGTTTTTATTTCGACCTTAGAGTCGTGCTTGTATTATTATGGTTTCTGGTGGATTTGGCTTTCTTTTGAGTTTTGAGCCTCGCTTTTCGGCGTTGTATATTATTGTGCATTGTGTGGTTGTTTCCGCCTGTTGGCGTAGAGCTAGCTCCCGCTTGGGATGCTTTTTTTTATTGTTTGTATATATAATTCTTGTTTGTACCCGTTTAGGGCCAGCTTGTACAAAGGAGACTATGCCGAAATTTTTGCGAAAATTTAATGTTGCTTTTAAACTTGTTTTCCGACATGTTTTTCTTTACTTCTTCTTTTATATGGTTTAGATTTCTGGGCTTCGGCTTACTTAGATTACGTTGCGCCTCTAGACGCTTCGTAATTTAAGTGCCGGTCACATTCCGTACCTTCGGGTCGTGTCATATACATTCATATAAGTTTTACTCAAATATACGTCCCGTCGTGTTTTTTTTGAAATATCCCAAAAGGTTTTCCTTTATAAATGTTCGTGTTGCTCGCGGACACGTAGGAAATAGCGAGACTATAGCTCCTTTTTGAAAATCTCTGGTTAAAATTTTAAGTGCATGCAAGTACCCAGGCACTGTCCACAGATCTGTCCTGTTCGGCTACTATATAATATAGTACCCATTATGAAAACAAGGTGCTCAAAAGCAAAGTCGGCCTCAAAAGGCGTATCCAACAATCACGTGCGTCTTGTGCGCACGGAAAGCAAGTCTAATACAAGTGCTACAAATGTGCACAAAACCAAAACTATGTGCAACGGGTGTGCATGAAAGTATCTGTCCAGTGCAACGGGTGTGCACGACAACAATATCAGGTGCATCTGATATGCATGAAGAATCTCGATTTAGTGTATCTGGTGTGTTCCAAAATCGCATCAAGCGCCCAAGTATGCGCAAGAATCCAAATCAAATGCGCAAGGTGCACGAAAACAAATATCCAATATCGAAATCAAAATCAAAGGTATACAACACATTTCAATCCAAATCCAAATCAAGTATACTGTGGTATATAATCTCACAACCATGTACATCAGCGTGCAAAAAATCGAATCAAAATACTAAAAATGCATGAAAACTATGCCGAAAGCATAAGTCAATCACATGCATACCATAGGCATGAAATGAAAATCAATATCTCAAGTGACATCAAATCGAAGTCAAGTGCAACTGTGGTGCACAAAATCTCAATCCAGTGCATCCAGTACACGAAATATCAAATCAACCGTAGGAAACCACGAAATCATAAACTTTTGCAGCTAAGGCACAAAATCGATATCGAGTGCAATAAATACGCACAAATCGCAAACCGAAGTAGCGGTATATAAACAGAAACTGAGTGCAATAACTGTGCACAAAATGCAAACACACAGCAGGTGCAGCCGTGGTGCACGAAAACCATATCACGAAACTCAATCATCAAAACTCAAATCCAAGCGATATAGGCGTGATACTCGAATCACAAACGCAAATCGCAATAAATGACATTGAGGTACACCTCCTACAATGTCGAAAAAGTGTCGGTGCGCCCAAAACTGGTAGAGCAAGAACATCCGCTTGCCTCCTGCTCACGGTCTGGCATCTTCTGTCTCTGGGTCCTCACTTTGTCTGTAGGTTACCAATCTCGCAATCTATTGGCTCGTCGGCCCGGTCCAGTGTGCTAACGGAAACGATTCCGCTCTGGCACTCCTCTGGTCATCTTTCGGCCAATTATCACGACCACCCATAAGGAAGCACATCACTGGCGTCGGCCTCTGGCCCTCTGAATACGCGTGACACATCTGATCCTCGGTGCAAAACTCATCGCAGCAGTGTCCTGGAAGAAACCTGCTCAGGGTCTCTTCCAATCTCGCCTATACTGAACTATACGGAGGCTAGTACTCTTGCATAATATTTTCTCGTCTTCTGGACATCTGCGTTCTCAGCACAGCAATTCATCAGAAACTGGTCGTGTCTCACGCCTCTGTATACATATCAGATCTCCAACCCCAATGGGGAGTAACTACAGCTCGTCAGCACCTCGCACGAACCTCTGGTCCCACTCGTCTCTATCATCGTCCACTTCGACGTCACGTCGTGCTATCAGCGTACTGCAAATGTTCTCGGCTACAGTCAATCCAAAGTCTCTCACACAGATTTGAAATCACGAACTCGGTATCTTCATCACTCTATAGAAGATCTCTAGCCGAACACGTCCTCGGGAACTCGTCCCAACCCTCGGAGGTATACTCCATACTCGCCCGTTCTTGATCAACTTACAACGCATCTGGGTGAGGTCCTCTATCCGAAGCTGGTCAGCCTACTCGTCTCCTATCACAGGATATCCGGACGACGTTAAAATTTTCGATCGAGTCATCAAAGTCCAAAAATTTCCCGAAAGCTCAACACCTGAGCACAATCTACTAATATCTGGTACATACCACAGTACCTTTGGACCAGCCGTAGAAGGGAAATCCCAAGCCTCTGTTAGTTATATGTATGCCCTAGAGGCCATTACTGTACATACGATGTATATTGTAGTGGATGCTTGGACATATATAGGTAGAACTTTCTTGCTCGACATGATAGTATGCTATCTGGTTGCTCTTTATCTTAACATGTACTCTGATTGTCTCTATGTCACATGTTGATAAAGCCCTTAGGATGAGTACTTGGCTACCAGGACTATGATGCATATCATACTAGTGGGGACAGTGTAGTCACCAAGTACATCCTTCAAATATTCCTAGTCGTGGGAGTACCGAGACAGGGCATCGATACTCCAGAGTAGACTAGCGTATGCGCTTCTTGACCCATATGATGGGCGATGGATGATCCCATATCCATTGGTGTTTGACACCAGAGAAGGTATACGGGTGCTCAGTGGAGACAGGGTATACCAGATGGACTCGCCGAGAACTCCCAGATGGTATTATACCTCATGTCAGATGGCAGTTCTCTGGTGACACTGGTACAGGTTAGTCTGTAGACGCGAGATCGTCATAGAGTCTTGTGTGATTCCCACTGTGCTTTGATTTCCATCATACCACGTCTAAGTGGGCGTGCAAAACGGTGGCTTTTTGGTACAGTCCCGAATCACATGGAGGCAATGAGCGATAGGAGGGGTTTCCTCTCTCCCGGTATAGGATGTTGATTTTGCGCTGCGTTCGATTGGCTATAACTGGAAATCCCTGGCCAGGGTTGCTGAGATTTCCTAGTAAGTTTTATCAGTAGTTTCTCGAATTATTATGGACCTCATATCGACACGACTTATCAAGCGATTGGGGTCTGACGTTTACCACCCCTAGACGAGATATGCGACATATCAGACGAAGAGACCGGACTGTACGGGAGTGTTGCTGGTTGGATTCACGGGAGAAAGTATAGGCTTGCTTGTTGATCTTCTAATTGCTCAATACCTGGGTGGCTGTGACGTTTAGCTGACCGCTTGCAGCTTGTGGGTGTTTGATATGATCATCACCTACTGCCGGCATATTGACGATTCTTTAGAGTCCTACACAGAGGTTTCCTGGCTCAGGCAAAACGGAGTAGGAGCACATATGTGATATGTGCGGAACCGAGAACAATACGTGTATGTGATACCGTATTAGATTCTCACGATATATGATATCGGCCGTATAACATTTTGAAAATCGTTTCGGTGAAATTTCGGAAAATCGGTAAAATAAGGGGGTTTTCTGGAAAAAGTCAAAATACAAATATCTTTATTATAAAATTAAATATACATATTCTAGCTATGTAATTGATAGTATATGGTGTTTATAGAGCCACTGGTAAAATTTCTAATTTTCTGAAAAAATTTCCGAAAATAATTATTTTAATATTATTTTAAGCCGTCACTAATACATTTAATTAGGGAAAATTACAAATTGGAATGGGTTGAAACAAATTTTGTGCATCATAACAAATTAAAAAAATTTTAACACGTTATTTTTGAAATGAAATTATGCTGTCAAACGGCTTTAGAAAATATCGACGAAAAAAGGCTTAGAGAGTGAATTTAGTGTAAATAGATGTTTGGGGTATAACATTTATTTTTTTTCCCCACACCCACACCCACACTCACTCACCCCCATCCCCTGTAATTCCATGTCATGCACTCTACGAACTTGCGGGGAGGCGGAATATATGAAAAACGATTATCAAAGCTTCGTAACACGGACTTGAGCGCATGAATCGTATCTAAACCGTTACTAGCAAACTACGAGATGTTTAACTACTCAGATTCGAAGTTATACCTCACGTTACTTGACCTTCGGGTCCTCATCGCTGTCCTCCACTCCTTGTAGGCTCCTTGGAAGATCGGCACCTCAACGGCCTCCACGAGTCAAAGACGATCCACCCGAGAGCTCCTACGCCAAGCTTGATCTCTAACTTGAGATAATTAGGTTGCTCAAAGTGCTAATCTAAGCTACCTAGGGGATATAGAGCGAGATTATGGATGTATTAGTTTAGCTAACCCTTGATCTGAACATATGAGAGGTTAGGGTTAGGGTTTCAAGAATGAGAGAGCTTGAGGAGAGAGAAGGTGATGATAAGAATGATATTGAAAAATGAACTCATTTGAATATATCAACCATAACAATTTATCAAATAAATAATATACATAATTAATCATCATGGTTGATGCATTCACCTTGTGTGATTCATCTCATGAGTCATTTGCTCAATAAATGAAGCATTAACTCCATGGATGTATCACACAAATGAGTCATTAAGCAATAAATGCTTATGCCACCTTAACCCCCAAGTCACCATGCATCTAGAAGCTTCCCGGAAAATTACGAGAATGCCCCTCCAATCCGTGGAAACACGGAAAAACTTTAGACTGTGTAAATCCAATAACCTGATACTAGAATCTGGCTTAAACCAAAGCCGGCTAGTAAAAATTGTCCGAACGCCGTACGTGCGTAAACACACGTATGCGTCCGAACCCTTATCGTAAAACCATACGAGCTCTATATCATTTCGCCTGGAGCAGGGAAACCCTCTATGTGGGACTCTAAAGACTCGACACTACGCTGGCAGTGGGTTTAACCACAGACCGCAAGCGGCACTAGCTGTACGTAACGGTCCCCAAGTAGATGTCGATAAGAAGGCCGATGAGGAAACCCATCCGAACTCCTACTGAGCCTGATGTGACAATCTCCGTACAGTCCGGTCTGTTCGTCTAAGATTATCGCATATCGATCCTAGGGGCGGCAAGCGTCAGTCCCCTAATAGCGGTATAAGTCGTGTCGGAGCGTAGCCCAGTACATCCTGAGAAACTACTGGAACTTACCAGTAAATCTCACTTGCCCTGGCCAGGGACTTTGCGTAATGGCTCTCTGACACAGCACGATATCAACTCTCAATACCGGGAGACACGAATCCTGTCTAACCGCCTGTCATGACCTGAAAGTACGGAACGTGACTGGCACTTAGATTACGAGACGTTTAAAGGCGTACCGTAACCTAAGTCAGCCAAAGCCCAGAAAAATCTAAACCAAAATCAAAAGAGAGTGAAGGAAAAACTTTAATGAAAACGATTTTTCAAATCAATTAAGTTGCAAAGAATCCCTTTTTAAAACATCATAAATTTCTGAAAATTTCGGCAGAGTCTCCCCTGTATTTTCTATCCCCCAAAATGGATACAACAAGATAATAAACCTGTAATCATAAAAATGGCATCCCCAAGAGGGAGCTAGCTCTTCGCCCAAGGCGGATCACAACCACATGCAATATAATAACAATATCAAGAAAAGAGCATAAAAGAAATGCAAAATACCAGAAAACACAACGCCGGCTCAAGTGAGCTCGACCCAAAAGAAACCACATATATACAATCTCTCAGTCTCATCACTAGTTCGCATATACAATATAAAGTGGTAGATGGAGTATACTAAATACAATGATAAAGCAAAAAGAAATAAAGTGTGCTCGCAACCCACCTACGGGCGATGTCGCGAGTCTGAGCAAAAGGAACTGATGATAAGATAGCCCGCCGCTACAAGACTGACGGGTCCGACCTGGAAGACACTATGGCACAACGGGGGTGAGTTGCCAGCTCGTGAGTAAATATAACATCTAATAAGGCAATCGTAAGAATGCTCGCAATGCGGCACAACAAGTATGTCCATATGTGATATAATATCTCTAGTATGCATGCACAGGTATGCAACGTTATTACTAAATCTTTAAGTGTTTTAAATGCTAAGAACCATCAAGAAATCATCTGAAAACCCATGTCAAGCATCGACACCAAATAGGAATCAAATCTGTCTCAATATCGGGCTCCGTCAGTCCGGATCGGCCCATATCATAAATCTCACGACAACGGTCGGTATCCTCCGGATATCCGCCGCGCCAGACATCACCAGTAGGTAGTCTTCCCCTGCCAGGCTCATCGTCTACAGCTCGATCTTCTTGCCCCGGGGTACCATACCGGGCCCACCATGTACCCGAGACGGTTCATCCACTCCTCGAATCGGGTCTCGAAATCCAACAGAAAACATGAAAACTCATGGTGGACGACACATACATCACGAGAAAACCGCAACTTTGTTTTGAAAATGATAAATATAAGGTTTTGTTAAATTCTTGCGGTTTTCCCCAAAAATCCAGAAATCGCAGCAATACTGAAATCCTCAAGAAAATCATAATGTCCACATGTTATATATGATAAATGTCTATGATATCAATGCATACGATGTGAATTTTGGCTAGAAATCTATATAAATATGATGATGATGCGAGGTATACGTATGCTATGCAATTTCATATAACAAGTATGAATGCAAGTGGCGATATTATGATAAACAGGTTCTATAGTGCACGTGGCATGGCAATTACCAAAGGCGTGTGTGTGTCACATGAACAGTGCGCGTGCAACAGATGCCAATGGTAATGGTGTTCGTGTCCTACGAAGTGATATCGCATAAGTATAGATGAATGTCCATGCAATCTAATATACTGTTCGCTATAAGGGTATGCAGTGTACATGAATGGATAAGCTAGCTAACAATATAAATCTTGCAAAAAGTAGGGTAATCCTAACTAGGGGTGCCTCGTGCCATCCAGACGATTCCCCCATAGATGAATACATCTACTCACCTGAAATCCCCGCTAATCCGATCCGACCACCGCCTTGCCTTTACGCGCCGTGTCCGATGTTTCCCCGACCGATCCTATATTTGCACAACACCAAGTATAAGATTACAAAACCTAAAACGCTGCAAGTCACAATCTACAATTGTCGACGCTCTCGAATTAAACATAGTATGCACTCGGTGCGCGGGAAAACGGACGAAAATCGCTAATCTTTAACTAGAATCGACATTTCGGGGAAATCGACAAAACTAAAACCCGACTAGACGAAATCCCGCATTCGCGCACTCTAATAGTCCTATACGAAGCTAATTATATCGCTAACATAAAGCAATTTGATCGCATTCTAATTTTTGTAAAAATCTAGTAAGCAAATTTCAAACCGATTCGATGCAAACGCGCAATTTAACGATTTAGCGAGCGTAACCTTACGCAATTAACCACTCTAATCAAATAGGTAACCAAAGCCCTAACTTAACTCTAACAACCATGCTTCAAACCCTAGTTCAACACCAAATCCCATTCTTGATTTTCATGAACAAGAATTTACAACTAAATTAATTCTTCAAAATTGAATTTTTAGCACATATAACTACAAGTTAACAAACTAGTTTAGGATTTTACCTCACAAGTGGAACCCTAGCATGATGAAGTCACCAAGAAAGCCTCCTTTATCCTATTTTTAAACTAAATTTGGTTGAGGAGAGAGTGGATTAGGGTTTAGCTTTGAATTGAGATGGAAATTTGTGAGTTTTTATTGAATTTTAGCAAGAAATGAAGCAAGAAAGAAGTGAGGAAATGGGGAATTTCTGCAGCAAGGGTTCGGCCAGCAGCTTGAGGAGGTGATGGGGGGAGTTTTGGAGAAGTTTCTAGGTCAACAAAACACCATATGTTCTCATTTAATGCTTTTACATCAATATTTTCACAAAAAGCCTAATTTTAATTCATTTTTTCATAAAATTTCCAACCCTAAAACCAAAAATTTGCAAGTCATGATACAATTTTATTATCACCATATTTTAGCTTATAAATATTCCTAATTATGAAATTTACCTAATTAAATTTGTATTTATCACTAATTTAATGTATTTAAAAAGGCTTAAAATAATAAAAAAAATAATTAATTACGAATTTTTTTTATTTAATTAGAAAATTATAAGTGACATTTTAGTGACAAAATTATAGTAATATCTTATCTAAATTTTGTATAATTAGGTCTACAATGAAAAATACCTATTTTGATTTTTTACGGAAAAAGCCGAAAAATTAGCCGATTACCGAAAAACTGCCTAAACGATTTTCGAAGGGTTACAATCTTCCCCCTTAAAGAAATTCGGTCCCCGAATTAGAATTTAACTACGCGTACCTTCAAAAAGATGGGGATATCTCTTCCTCATCTCGACCTCGGTCTCCCAGGTGACCTCCTCGCTGTTCGGGCCACGCCAAAGGATCTTGACGGACGGTATAACCTTCGATCTCAATTTCTTCACCTGCCGATCCAAAATGACAACCGGCTGCTCGGTGAAAGAAAGATCACGCTCTAACTGGATCATCTGGTGTTGAATCGCCTGGGAAGGATCATGAAGGTACTTGCGGAGCATCGAGACATGGAATACGGGGTGAACATCGGGGAAGCTAGGTGGAAGAGCTAACCGATAAGCGACTGGACCAACACGCTCTAGAATCTCGAAAGGACCAACATATCTAGGACTCAGTTTCCCTTTCCGCCCAAATCTCATCACACCTTTCATCGGTGAGACCTTCAGAAAAACATGATCGCCAACAGCGAACTCGAGTCGGCGACGGCGCCTGTCAGCATATGATTTCTGCCTGCTCTGTGCCGCTCTCATCCTGTCCCGAATCAGCTGTATCTTCTCGGTCGTCTCCTGTACGATCTGCGGCCCTAAAATACTGCTCTCCCTGAGCTCTGTCCAACATACAGGCGATCGACATCTCCTCCCATATAAAGCCTCGAAAGGTGCCATCTGAATCGTCTCCTGGAAGCTATTATTGTAGGAAAACTCGATCAAAGGCAAATGAAGATCCCAGCTACCACCGAAATCTAAAACACAAGCCCTGAGCATGTCCTCAAGAGTCTGAATCGTACGCTCCGACTGACCGTCAGTCTGCGGATGAAAGGCTGTGCTAAAACTCAATCGGGTGCCCAATGCTTCCTGGAGTTTCTGCCACAATCGGCTGGTAAACTGGGTGCCCCGGTCGGACACGATGCACGTCGGAACGCCATGCAGTCGCACTATCTCATCAATATAAACCTGGGCGTACTGAGAAAATCCAAAAGTGGTCTTCACTGGCAGAAAGTGAGCCGCTTTCGTCAGTCGACCCACAATCACCCAAATAGAGTCATACCCTCGACTGGTCCTGGGTAGACCCACAATGAAGTCCATGGAGACTTGCTCCCACTTCCACTCAGGGATGGGCAAAGGCTATAACTCGCCGGCTGGCCTCTGGTGCTCGGCCTTGACTTGCTGGCAAGTCAAGCATCTCGACACAAAGTCTGTAATATCCTTCTTCATCCCGTCCCACCAGTAAACCTCTCTCAAATCACGGTATATCTTGGTGGAACCTGGGTGAACACTGTATACTGATCTATGTGCCTCCTCAAGAATATCACGCCTCAGTCCCTCTGAATCTGGCACACACAGTCGAGTCCCAAATCGAAGTATTCCCTGATCATCAATCACGAACTCGGAAACTCTGCCCTGCCGAATCTGCTCAATAATCTCTAATGTACAGGCATCGCCGGACTGTGCCTCGTGGATTCATATCAGATTATTGTATTTTTATACCGCCCAATTTTTATCATATTGCTTATCGATAGGAACTCTTGAGCCGTGTTTGCTAGTCAATTGCAGGATACAGGTTCTCGGCTCTGAACGCCAAAATTCATGAAAAAACACGACAAAACCCGGGTTCCTGCCATTCACAGATAAAACACGGATCTCCGCTCTTTATCCGTCTGTTTCCACACACCAGTTTAAGAGACAAAATGGCAAATCAATGTCATTTTCATGCACAAGGCTCAAGGGAAACACAAGATCCAAGAAATCTACGCGGAGCTCGAGACAATCATGGAAAAAAAGTCCACATCAAATCACCTTTCCATCAACAGAAATACTGGAAGAAATATGGAAGTATTTTCAGAAAACACATATGCCAAACTACAGACAACATCAGACCAGGGGGGCCCACAAAATTTGAGGAGCCAACTCCTCAATTAGGCCGCGGAACCGCGGCCTAAGCATGCTTAGGCCGCGGATCCGCGGCCATACTGGCGAGTCAGAGGGTCGTATTTCAGGGGTGTTTTGGTATTTTTATTTGTGTTCTGGTGGTTGCCCTAGGGTTTCATTTTTCAGCCTATAAATAGCCCAGAACTTTGTGAAGGAAAGGGTCCATAATCTTGTATTTTTTTCTCTAGGTTTTAGAATACATGTTCTTCTTCCTCTTCTCATCTCTTCTCCATTAAAACTTGTAGTGAGCTTGTGAGTGAAGAATGATGAATAAAGAAGAACCGTTTATTATTATGCTTGTCTTATTCTCTTGTTAATTGTTGTAATTTTCATTTGTTAACTTAGTTGTTGTTATTTTTCTTGTTGTTTCTTTCTTCTCACTTTTCTTTATCCTTAAAACAACCATGATGCTTACGCTTGATCCTCGCCAAGGTCAGGTCGCAAATAGCTAGTTGTTATCTTCTAATCTCTTTCTTTCTATCTTCCTCTTTTGTTTTGTTTTATTTTTCCGTATCATGATGTGTGAGTAGTTTCAATCTTATTAGGGTAGGATAAGGGAAGTTTGAGAGAAGGAAATCTCTCTCACTCTTTCCTTGCCCAACAGCTTAATTCGACTCCCGTTAATTGAACCACAATCCGCTCCTTACGACACCCTATCCTAAATGATAGCGGTGATTCCGTAGTGAGACCGGTTATGGTTGAATTAACCGGAGGTTATGGCTAAGAGCCAAGAACGGACGGACAAGCACCAAAAGGAAGAACTTATGCGTTGGAAAGCCTAGCTTATACTCGCAAGTTCCTTCCTAGTCGTGCTAATCCTCGTTGTTGCCGATTACCGTAACACCGATATTAAGAGGGGCAACGAAAGATGTGGGAGACTCCTGACTCAAACTAACCTAATCCTAACCCTAACAAGCTCTCTTTACATATCATTTTAACACTTAGATAATCACAAACAAATCTGGACTCTCGGACTTAACTCGTTAAAACACATAGAAAAAGACTCCCATCTCCCTGCGGACGACCCGTACTCAACTGGCTAGCTACAAGCGAAACCGTCTTGATTGCGGTATTTAACTAAAACTTGAACACGCAGAATCCCTATCAATCAAATGGCGCCGTTGCCGGGGAGACGGTAGTTTATTTCTTTGTGTAATTTCGGGTTAACTTGTGAATATAAATATAACCGAAAAACAAAACAAAAAAATATACGTTGTAAAAAAATCATCTTGTTATTTTTGATTAGTTTTTGTGCAAGTGTGCAGGAAAATACGAAGTTCGAGTTCAGTGGCCAAGACGTAGAATATACGGAGTTCAAGTTTAGTGCAAAAGAACTGGGATAATCCAAAATTCAAGTTCAGTGCCAAAGACGTGGGAAGATAGACCCACATTTCGCGGCTACATCGCGACGGATCAAAACGAAGCCAACGGTCTACTGAAAAATCTGGAGCAGTTACAGTAAGCAAATAAAGATTCAAGACATCCAGACAACCAGAGGAGACCGAGACCAGAACCTCCACAAAAATTCAAGGCCCAAGCTCACCATCTTGCCGCGGAACCGCGGCCTAAGCACATGTTTGGCCGCGGGACCGCGGCCAGTTAGTGGCTTCAGGGTACCATTTTTTCTGGGTAACTCTCTCTTCTCTCTCCCACTCCTCTGAACTCCACTGAACTGTGTTTTCTGCAGCATTCTTTGCGCAAATTCTCTTCCCCCTTCCAATAAACCGTTCTTGTGCAGGATTCTTTGCGCCGCGCTAAAAAAATAAAAATTGTTTGCAGTTGATTTGTTACCGCTTTGCATTCTTTAATACGGACTTAAGGGGCTTGAAACCAATTCAGATTGGGTGGGGATTTCATCACTCTTCCCAGGACCCCAAAAATCACAAAAGCATATGCATTGTCCATTGTAATTAAAAAATACTAGACTGCAGCCCTAAGGACTTCGCTCTCATTAGGAGAAGTTAAACCGTGTTTAGAACCTCGCTTAACGGTATATTGTTTACGGGGTGTCTAGGAAAGTGTTAACGGCGCAACCGCCAAAAGAGAAAGGGTTATTTAATTAAGGAACTTCGCGAAAGCGTTGGAAAACCTCCCCTTATCTCTGCACTTACCTGGCCTCGTGATCAGTGTATTTTTAAGCCCGTTTCTCAACACTGTTTTACTTCGACAATCAAGTTCTGGAGCAGGTCTAGCAGACCTAGGTGACCCTAGATCTAGGTGTGATTGTGCATATCTTGTTTGTGATTGCTTAAAGCCGTAAGTCCGTACATATTTCTGTACAGCTCTTTCTAAAAAATAAAGGAAAAAAATCAAAAACTTTTATAAAACTTGCCCTTTGTCGCCAAAATCCATTTTTTCACCCACCACCCATCGCCTTTCTCCATTGACGTTTTCTTACCCTCACCTTCTCCGCTTTGACTATACTAAACTCGTTTAGTGTATGTCCGCTTGGACTCGGGACACTAGCGCCCGTCTAGTCCGCGTTACGTTAGTCGCTACCGACTACGCGATCGACTCAGACGTCGATATTCCGCCAACTCCTCTTTCACCCCTTCCTTTGCCGGCCAACTCCGACATTGACCGGAATTCTGTTCATACATCTTCACCTTCACCTTCACCAATCTCTTCTTCCGCGATGTCAGGATTTAATCCGAACATCTCTTTGACTACCCCTGGATTGGCTCCACCTCCTACGGAGACCAATAACCCACCACCACCGCCTGTTGTAGCGCCGCAGCGAATCGCGCTCCAGGATCGTTTCTATCCCACCCGTTCTGCACTTCCCACCTGCCTTTCTCTTCCACCGGCCAATGGGGATAATTTTGAAATTAAGCCCCACTTCATCAACATGCTTCCACGATTTCATGGGCTTGAATCTGAAGATGCCTATATCTTCATCAACAAATTTCAAAACGTCTGTGCCATGATGAAAACCACCCAACTGTCGGACGATGCTATACGTCTACGGGTCATTCCGTTCACTTTATGCGATCTTGCTGAAAAATGGCTGTATAGCACCGCTTCCCATTCCATAACCAGTTGGGACGAGTTTGTAAAAGCGTTTCTCAAGAAATTTTATCCGAATCATAAAACCGCAAGGATTCGAAATGAAATCAACCAATTCTCTCAGCTTCCTTCTGAACCCTTCTGGAAGTGCTTTGACCGGTACAAAGACCTTCTTGTTCAGTGTCCTCACAACGGTATAGAGAAATGGCAACTTTGCCAAACCTTATACGAGGGCCTGAACCCAGCAACGAAGCAGTTATTGGAAACCATCTGTCAGGGCCACTTCCTATTGAAATCTGACGAGGAAGCGTGGCAGTTCTTTGACGACCTTGCGGAGCAAACGCTACAATGGGAGAGCACCAGACCGACTTCTTCTTCTTCTACCTCCACTTCTACCGGTCAGTCTAGGGTAGGAATTCACCAACTTGATGTCTCTATTGCGATGAAAGCTGAAATGGCTGCAATAACAAGAAAGCTTGAAGCGATAGAGAGCAAATTTTCTTCTCCTGCTCCTGCCCCTGTTCTCCCCCTTCGTACCATTTGCGCTTGTTGTTCCGATCCTTCTCACTTGACCGAAGAGTGTCCTTACAATCCACCCTCGCAAGGACAGGATCAGGTTAATGCTGCATTCCAGCAAAGACCGAGGAATGATCCATACTCTTCCACCTACAATCCCGGTTGGAGGAACCACCCCAATTTCCCTTGGAATCAGAATCAGAATCAATTCCAAGGCAACAATTTCCAAAGGCCCCCTCCGCCGCAACAACAAGCGCAACAACAAACTCAACATCAATTTCAGCAACCCTTCCAACCCTAACCTTTCCAAAATCAGACGAACAACTTTGCACCCAACAATTCTTTTCCACCAAACAACTTTGTTCCGTCAAACAACGATAAGGTTTCCTCGCTCGAACGAAGTCTGGAGGCGTTCGTTAAACAATCGACTCAATCCACCGCAAACATCGAGTCTTCCATTCAATCCTTAGTGCAACACACTGCCGCACATGGGCAAAGCATCAAGACCATCGAGGCCCAGATTGCACAGCTGAACGCGGCCTTAAGTGAGCGAGAGAAGGGGAAGCTCCCGTTCCAGCCACTCCCAAATCCCGGTCACCCACATAATGCACATGTTGCTCTTGAACAACAGAACCATAATGTGAGTGCCGTGACCACATTGAGATCGGGAAGGATGCTGCAAAACAACATTGGCAAACGGATCAACGATGACACCCCGGCCGCTGCTTCTTCTTCTGCTTCTTCTTCTTCTTCTTCTTCCTCGTCTTCTGAGCCTATTCTCCGTTCTTCACAAGGCTCTCCTTCCTCTTCTTCTGCTCTGAACGGACCCACTTCTCACTCCACGAAAACACCTGTTCTGGGATCCGTTCCAACTCCACAATCTCCTCCTCCAGCATTAGACTCAACCAATTTTCAAAATGTTCCATTTCCAAACCGGTTGAGGTCTAATAAACAAAATCCTCAAATGGAGAAGATTCTGGAGTTATTTAAGTAGGTTAACATTAACATTCCTCTTTTAGATGCTGTCCAACAAGTCCCGTCCTACGCGAAAATCTTAAAGGACTTGTGCACGAAAAAGAGGAAGTCTCAGGTACCCAAGAAAGTTTTCTTGGCTAGTGCTGTGAGTGATGCCCTTACCCAATCTTTACCACAAAAACGAAAGGACCCTGGCTGTCCTACGATTTCTATTACTATTGGGGATAAGAACATCAACCGCGCACTATTAGATCTTGGTGCCAGTGTTAACCTGCTTCCGTATTCAGTATACGAGCAATTAGGCGTCGGAGAGCTGAAACCCACGCACTACACTCTCCAAATGGCCGACCGATCGATCACCCATCCTAGGGGTGAGCTAGAGGATGTGTTAATAAAAGTCGGGGACTTCATATTCCCCGTTGACTTCATTGTATTAGACACACAGCCTGTAGCTAACCCCCGGAATCAAATTCCGGTGATACTCGGTCGCCCATTTCTTGCAACCTCAAATGCTGTGATCAATTGTCGCAATGGTTCGATGAACCTATCTTTTGGAAACTTGACAATTGAACTCAACATTTTTAGGTTGGGGAATCAGCCCGCCGAACCTAATGCTCATATACTGGACGTCTGCTCGATCCAGGAGATCACCCCAGAAGAGTGTGAATTCGAGGAGTTTCTGTTTGATCACGATAATCTTGACGCCACTAGTGCGTTTCTCTTCGAACCTGCTGCTGTTTCTGCGCCCGACAACGACTACGAGTGCTTCATGTTCTTGAACGATCTTAACCGCGCATAACCCGAGTTTGAATCTTTCGAATTTCCGGATGAGTTACCTGAACTATCCGACTCGGTCGCTTACACTCGTTTTGAACCTTTGCTGGAGTCCTTTGAGTTCGAGACCTCTGCAACAATCTTGCCTTTAATCGTTTCACCCCCGACGCTCGAACTCAAGCCTTTGCCGTCTCACCTTAAGTATGCTTACTTAGGAGAGAACGAGACCCTCCCTGTCATCATTTCGGCTTCTCTAGCTCCCGAGCAAGAGAAAGCCCTTCTCGCGGTCTTGCACAGCAACAGGCAAGCTTTTGGCTGGTCCATGGCGGACATCAAGGGGATTAGTCCCCTGATCGTTGAGCATCACATTCATCTGATGGATGATGCCAAACCAGCCCGGGATCCACAAAGACGTCTCAATCCAGTCATGAAAGAGGCTGTGAAGAAGGAGATCGTAAAATGTCTAGATAGTGGTATCATTTACCCTATCTCTGTTAGCCAGTGGGTTAGCCCCATCCACGTTGTCCCCAAGAAGTCGGGCATCACGATCATAACCAACGAGGCGAATGAATTAATCCCTATTCGCACCCAAACTGGGTGGCGAGTATGCATCGATTACAGAAAACCCAACGCCGCAACGCGGAAAGACCACTTTCCGCTACCTTTCATTGACCAGATGCTTGAACGATTGGCCGGACACGAGTACTACTGCTTTCTTGATGGCTACTCCGGCTATAATCAAATTGCCATCGCCGAAAAATACCAGGACAAGACCACTTTCACTTGTCCTTTTGGCACGTTTGTGTAGGGTTCCTAGGCACTCCCAAGAGGTCTCATAAGGCATCAACCATGCCAATTTCAAAATTTACGGGTGCCGAGAAACCCTAATACGGATCGTTAACTAGATGTTTTAGGCGACAAAAGCGAATAGTTAACAACTTAACTACAAGAACGGAAATACAACCTTTGTAGATCCGGTGCTCCACCTCCATAGCTCCGCGATGAAGTCTCCTCGCTGTCCAAATCAAATCCCGGGCTCTAGCGTCGGCTTCATCGGAGAAAAAGCGGGCTAGGTCATCGACGACGATGCCGAAGATGATCTACGTCAAGGCATCGCTAGATCAAGCTCCAACTTCACCAAGTCATGAAACTTGTGAAGAAAACACACTCTACTACTTGGCAAGAGGTAGAGGATGAAGAAATAGGAAGTGGGTAGACTTTAGAATTGGATTTCTCACTCTTTTTCATCAATCACCATTGATGGTCCAAGGTTTCTTCATGTTGAAGATGAAGAAGAAGAAGAAGAAACATGTTATGATAAGTTAATTCAAAATAGAAAATAAATTGAATACTTATCATGTTGCAACCATGGTCAAGTGTAGAGAATAAATCATGGTTAAATGGAATGGTTAGGGTTAAGCATGAAGACAAAATGGTCACTTAGTCAAAACTTCATGAACTTTCAATGTAAAACAAAACTAGCAACCATTTTCTTTTCTTTTGCCATTTCTTTTCCAAAATAAAATAAATGAAATAAATAAATAAATGAAAAAGAAAACCCTAACCATTACACAACCATGGTTTAATCTTTACACAAACCTTAGCAAACATGTATCATCAAACATGATACAATCAAGTGCACAAAAGTATATCACATATACAATGTGCACAACCAAGTGAGAAAATCCAATTAAAGTGAACCGATACTAGTTAATGCAAAGTGATATATCAAATATATAATTATACATTAAATCATTAAATCAACACTTGATTTAATGATCCGATCATATCGCATACAACCGACTAGTATCCTATGTATCGGCTTACCGAATCAATCCTTGATTCGATAACTAGGTTATATCGCATACAACTATTCGATACATTCATCGCGAGAATGGAATACGGTATCACATACTCGCATTATTCTCGGTCCCGCACATATCTCATATGCGCTCCTATTTCGTTTCGCTTGAGCCAGGAAACCTCTGTGTAGGACTCTAAAGACTCGTCAATACGCCGGCAGCAGGTGATGATCATATCAAACACCCACAAGCCGCAAGCGGTCTGCTAAACGTAACGGCCACCCGGGTATTGAGCGATCAGAAGATCGACGAGCAAGCCCGCTCACACTCCTGTGAATCCAACCAGTAACACTACCGTACAGTCCGGTCTGATCGTCTGATATATCGCATATCTCGCCTAGGGGTGGTAAACGTCAGACCCCAATAGCTCGATAAGTCGTGTCGATATGAGGTCTATAACAATTCGAGAAACTACTGGTAACACTTACCAGTAAATCTCAGCAACCCTGGCCAGGGATTTCCTGTTATAGCCAATCGTACACAGCGCAACATCAACTCCCTATACCGGGAGAGACGAATCCCCTCCTATCGCTCATTGCCTCCATGTGATTCGGGACTGTACCCAAAAACCACAGTTTTGCACGCCCTCTTGGACGTGGTAAGATTGAAATCAAAGCACAGTGGGAACCACACAAGACTCTATGACGATCTCAGGTCAACAGACTACTCTGTACCAGTGTCACCAGAGAACTGCCATCTGACGTAAGGTATAATACCATCTGGGAGTTCTCGGCGAGTCCGTCCAGTGTACCCAGTCTCCACTGAGCACCCGTATATCATCTCTGATATCAAACACCAATGGATATGGGATCATCCATCGCCCATCTGTATGGGTCGAGAAGGTATACGCTAGTCTACTCTGGTATATCGATGCCCCGTCTCGATACACCCACGACCAGGGACTTTGAAGGATGTACTTACGGACTACCCTGTCCCCACTAGTATGATCTGCATCATAGTCCAGGTAGTCAAGTACACATCCTAAGGGCTTTACCAACATGTAACAGAGAGACAATCAGTGTACACGTTAAGGTAAAGATCAACCAGATAGCATACTATCATGTCGAGCAAGAAAGTCATCCCTATATATGTCCCAGCATCCACTACAATATACATCCTATGTACAGTAATGGCCTCTAGGGCATACATATAACTAACAATCTCCCACTTGCACTAGGGCCATCTGTAGCAGTGGTTGCAGTATGTCATACTCAACCATCCCATAAAAATCTCTCTCTGGGAACAGGCCTTTGTGAGTGGATCCGCTGTGTTGTCCTCTGAGTCTACTCTCCTGACCTTGATCCCCTAGAGATCAACCATCTCCATGATCAGGTGACACTGCCTTAGAATATGTCTGGATCACTGATGGGACCGGCGTTCCTTGGCATAAGCTACAACTCCATTGTCTCACAATGGTTGGAACGTAGTTCATCTCATGAACCAATATACACCCAAACAGCCTCTTTGGTAGCATCTTAAGTAGCGATGTATCCAGCCTTTATCGTCTAGTATGCCACGGTATCTAGCTTGGAACTCTTCCAACATACCGTCCCTTTACTGAGGGTAAAGACAATGCCTGCGACTGATATTCAGTCGTCTTTATCACCCTGGAACCCTTCCAGTGATTCTCTTCTGGATCGGTTGATACCATCTCACTACAACTAGTGAGAATCCTAACATCCAATTAGATCTATCTCATAGATCCAAAACCCAGGATTTAGGAGGTATCACTTTGATCATATAGAGAATCATTGTGATAAACGGAGATTGATCGAGCGTAGCATAGGAAACTCCTTCCCTATCAAGAGTATGTCACCCACGTACTCTACGAGGATCGTCACCATACTCCCTACTACCTTTTTGTTTATACAAGGTTTATCTACCATTTTGATGATGTCAACTTCTGTGACTAATCCATCAAAACAGATGTTCCAACTCCACGATGCCTGCTTTATCCTATAAAGGATCTTGCACACGTTTCCGCTGTTCCCACTGTCTACGAGGCCCTCTGGCTGTGTACTTATAGACTGCCTTTTCTAAAACATCATTTACAAAAGCTGTCATGACACCCAACCACCAGATATCGTAGTCATGGTATGTAGCCGTGGTAAGTAGGATCTGGATGGACTTAAGCATAGCCACTGGAAAAGGTTTCATCATTATCCACGCCTGGTCGATGACGAAAACCTTTAACAAGTCTAGCTTTGAAAGTCACAACTTTTCCATCTATACCAAGTAATCTTCTCAAGATATACTTGCTCCTGATGGGGATTTAACCCTTCAGATATAGCAACCAAAGTCCATACTTTGTTGGTGTATAAGGATTCCATCTCAGATCACTAAGCATCCAGCCATTCTTACAGAGTCTTACTCCTGATGGCCAGCTCGAAGCTAGTTGGGTCATCATCTCATGATGCAATCCTCGCTCCCACTGTCATAGAGAAACAGAAGTATCTCTCAGGTGGCTGAGGAACCCTACTAGATCGGCGGAGAGGCTGAGGTTCGTTGGTTACTATTTAATCCTTTAGTTCTACCAAATCATCAGCTGCAGTTTGTATAGCTGGAACATTTCCAGTTCTACATAACAGATCTTGCCTCGAGCTTGTCCGGATTATGCTTTTAGACATAGGTCGGACAACCCCAAATCTTAACTAACTAAAGATATGGGCTCTTCCCTTTCTATATCACATATGAAGCGTAGGCAACTGATTTGATTGGAACCCTATTCAATAGGTATGCAGCTTCTCAAGCGCATTACTCCCAAAAGGAAATAGGAAACTCAGTAGTACTCATCATAGGGCACACCATATCAAATAGGGTGTATCTGCTCCGCCCCGATATACCATTGTGCTATGGTGTATACGGAGGAGTAATGCTGAGAGAGAATCTTATTCTCCTTTAGAAAAGTCCAAGAATTTCGTGCTCAAGTATTCTCCTCCTTGATTTCATCAAAGGACATAATACTTATACCCGTTTTGGTTCTCTACTTCTAACTTATATTCTGTGAATATCTCAAAAGGTTCGGACTTGTGTTTCAACAAGAACATATGTCTGAATCTAAAGAGATTATCAGAGAATGTAATGAAGTACAAGGAACCGGTCTTGGCATGTGTAGACAGGGGACCTTACATACATCAACATGTATCATCCCAAGAGTTTACTAACTCTTTCTCTGCTTCTAGTAAACAGAGCTATGGTCATCGTATCTTTGTGACATGACTGGCAAGTTTCATAAGATGTAAATTCAAACAGATTTAAATATGCATCTAAATGTAACTTCAGCTAGTCAGGTCGCATTGATATGACCTAGTCTACAATGCCTCAAGAAGGATTTGTTCATTTCTGAACTCATCCTCCTGTGTGTGTTCTGTATACTAAGAACTGTAGTTTGATTTAGAACATCAATGCTTTTAGATAACGTGCCTGAACCGATCAACTTTTGATATAGGAAATGTTCAAAACATTATCCAACTATACAAAATTTTATCATTTCTTTACTAATAAAGAGATAGATATGATTTTGTATATCAGCTTCGGTATCTAATAACATTCGTTCAGAATCAATGTATTTGGAATACAGGGTGACAGTGACCAACAGACTTGGCTGCAACACTTGCCCCGTTTTCTGCCTCATGAAACTTATCACCCGTTCTCAGTTCTCTACCTTTCTGTAGCCCTATGTAACATATTACATATCTGGGATCCTGATCTGGTATCACATACCTAGGACGTAGAGGATACAGAGAAACAGTTCTTTGTAATGAACACACCCGAAGTTGATGCATCAGCATGCACTCTCTTCGTTTGGGCGGCACGGGAATTGTGGTAATCCCCAATTTCCTGCTCTGTCTTATAACAATTATAAGTTGGAGCGGGACCAACATTCCCCAGCTCAGTATAACAAGCGGGTTCGGTCAATATTCCGTATTATTATCTTGATTAAGGCATGATATGGTCGCTACCTGGAGAGAGAGAGAAGAAAACACTCAGCGTGCGCTCTTGCAAGAATAGATTGGTTTTATTTTATCTAATCAGGATGGCTCCCACTGCTTTTTATCAAATCTTCCTTCAAACCCTAAAAGGAAAGACTAGCCGGGATTAATTACACGCTACAAGTTCGCCAATCTTTCAGCCAGGCCAGTGTCGGTACTTTGAGGGAGGTCCCCGGTGCTTTCGCACGAACCTAATTACTGTAAACCTCGTTTTCCAAGAGGCGTAACCCCGTTGACACCTTTCTAGACACCTACTTGATCGGCTAATTGTAATGTGTAAAACTCTCCCAGGAGTAACTCTTACTCGCAGCGGGTATTGGGATCCAACTATCTCATAGAAGGTATGCAATCTCATTGCAAATTTCAACACTTGAAATTCCCGATAAAATTTTGCCCCGAACGATCTATGACCTTGACAAGGTCAACAAACCATAGACCGCAAGTCAAGTTCAACCCGTCATTTCTTGATTGAATCAAACCCACCCGCACGACCCTTGACAAGGTCAACAAGGCCGCACGACTACCTTAACCCAATCTGCATCATATGCATAAGCAGATAAATACTGGTTAGCTACCGCACACTGCGCCTTGACAAGGTCAACAAACGCAGCACGAATACTAAACAGGATTTATCTGAAATGACGGAGGGCTACGACAGGTTTTTCTGAAAACCTATTGCGTAATGAACTTGATATCGTTGTAGAATCAACTGATTTTAAAATGGAGTTTTTTTGAGGCTTTTCTAGTTTTGCTAAAGGGGTCACTCCCGGTGAAGGGATCGTCGGCCCTTTCCTCGTCGAATGAGGTGCGGGATATATCATATATATCACTGTGCAAAGCAAAAACACTTAAAAGCAATCAAAAGACAAACCGAGTGTGTAGCATCTGCCAGTTATTGCTAAAGGATCACTCCCGGTGAAGGGATCTTGGTCCTTTCCTCATCGAATAAGGTGCAGGATATATCGTATATACCGCTGTGCAAAGCAAGAACTGTAGATACCTGTTTTAATTTGAAATTCGATTCTACAATATCTTAGGTTTCTTTTATTTCATTAATCACATTAATGAAGTCCCATCATTTAAGTTACCTAAACATCACAGATAAATACGACGTACACTTATGCCATCCGCATTCGCCTCGATGTCCCCTCGTGCACCGTTAGGTTAGGTAACTAACGGCAGAGCGGGGCAGGGCTAGTGCGGGTGTAAAACATAAGTAACGCCTATATAATATATCATATATACTATATACAGTATCTATCACAGAATATATCACATGATCACATCACAGATATCGCAGCAGAAGAAACATATAAAATATTGGATATACTAGGACGTCCGTGTTTTCAATACGAGCCAGTATAAAACACGGATTCCACGGTCGCGATGAATTGCCAAACCCACACCCCTAGACCCCTACGAGAGCGGCAAGCAACCCTACCAATTCTAGAGTTAGGAGACCCGGACTCGACTCCTCGAGTTGGTCTCCCACTGGACTCCAGAACCCGGTTACTTGTGCTCCCCTCCTTGGGTCTATCCTAGTGCGGAAAAGTAAATAATATACAAAGGGTGACAACTTCCGCAACCTGGAAGTGCCCCAATAAAAGAATATTACATACAAGTTTTTACATGAATGAAAATGAAAAACACTCATCTCACAAAAAAAACCCCGGCTATTCAAACACGACGATCCAATATAACATATCCAGCAACACATAACATCACATGTCATCAACGTAAGTAAATATGCGCATCCCAATTGTCGTTGACATATAGCAACGAAACCGGCGATATCACATATTACACTTACGGTCGCAAAAAAGAAAGTGTAAAACTACAACAGTTGGAATCCGCAATCTTCTCAGACATCACATACCTGACCAAATGAATTTCTTAGAAATCGCATGCCTAACAATTATAAACCCCGCATTTTAGTCTCATCATTGAAAACACTTTTCAATATCAAGTCGGGCAATTCAACAAGATTCCCGATATCCTGATCGAATGCTCGTCGCAAACTTTAGTAGGCGGCCGCACCCCCGATACCATCGACGAAGTGCACCAAGGCGGAACACCGCTGCCGCGAGCACCCGAACGGATGCTTTCGGCGACGGGGTTCTCCTACAGTCACTTGGTCGGGGCTATGGAGCGAGGCTGTCTATTAAGTTTACCCGGCGAGTATCCGCGTACGCTACGTGATTGCGACGGACTTTTGATCACATCAAAATTCTGTGGCAACCGATCAAGTGAGACTAAAGTGCTATGTTTATAACATTCATACAGTTATCTCATAACTTTTGTGAATTCCAATTATTGTATCCCATTCCAGATAAATAGAAAATGTTAAACTTTTCGATCGAACAGTCAAACACCCAAGTTTTCCCGAAACAGATCAACACTTGAAATAAGTCTAAAAACATTCAGTTCGTGCCTCAGTACCAACGGTCCAGCCGTAGAAGGGTCAAGCCAACGCCTCACATATGGCACGCCGTACTGCCCCAAACCCGAAGATTCAAAGGGCAGTTCAAGACGGTCACATAATCGAGTTAAGGTTTGTTGTCTTCTAGAGGGTCCATCGCGTTACTTTCACTACTTAGAACGTCTTTAAACCACGGAAAAATCCAACACTTGAAAATTTCCCGACAGGGGAAAAGTTGGGTATTTTTATCCGGTCGAACTTTTTAACATATTCAAAAATTATCCGAAAAAACAAATAGACAAAGTTTGATAATCCGATCGAATAATCGAATCCCCAAAACAACCCCAGAAAATTCAACTCTTGAATAAATATTAAAAATTCCCAGAAAATCCAGCATAATAAAATAGGAAATACTGTGCAACTAAGGAAAGGTGACGTCATCACCTCGCCGCGGAACCGCCGCCGAAGCTAGGCTTCTGCCGCGGTTCCGCCGCACTTTGATGGATTCATGGGTACGGGCTTCACAGTAATTCTTACAATTCCCTGCTGATTTTTCTGCATATTTTTAATATCGAAAAACTCCAGATTTTAGAAAAAGTCCAGAGAGCATGTTTGGTTTAGGGTTTCGGGTTCGTTCGGGTTTCAAACTTTGTCTACGCATCGCCTAAGGCTCTAGCTAGGCTCTGATACCACTGTAGGGTTCCTAGGCACTCCCAAGAGGTCTCACAAGGCATCAACCATGCCAATTTCAAAATTTACGGGTGCCGAGAAACCCTAATACGGATCGTTAACTAGATGTTTTAGGCGACAAAAGCGAATAGTTAACAACTTAACTACAAGAACGGAAATACAACCTTTGTAGATCCGGTGCTCCACCTCCATAGCTCCGCGATGAAGTCTCCTCACTGTCCAAATCAAATCCCGGGCTCTAGCGTCGGCTTCATCGGAGAAAAAGCGGGCTAGGTCATCGACGACGATGCCGAAGATGATCTACGTCGAGGCATCGCTAGATCAAGCTCTAACTTCACCAAGTCATGAAACCTGTGAAGAAAACACACTCTACTACTTGGTAAGAGGTAGAGGATGAAGAAATAGGAAGTGGGTAGACTTTAGAATTGGATTTCTCACTCTTTTTCATCAATCACCATTGATGGTCCAAGGTTTCATCATGTTGAAGATGAAGAAGAAGAAGAAGAAAAATGTTATGATAAGTTCATTCAAAATAGAAAATAAATTGAATACTTATCATGTTGCAACCATGGTCAAGTGTAGAGAATAAATCATGGTTAAATGGAATGGTTAGGGTGAAGCATGAAGACAAAATGGTCACTTAGTCAAAGCTTCATGAACTTTCAATGTAAAACAAAACTAGCAACCATTTTCTTTTCTTGTGCCATTTCTTTTCCAAAATAAAATAAATGAAATAAATAAATGAATGAAAAAGAAAACCCTAACCATTACACAACCATGGTTTAATCTTTACACAAACCCTAGCAAACATGTATCATCAAACATGATACAATCAAGTGCACAAAAGTATATCACATATACAATGTGCATAACCAAGTGAGAAAATCCAATTAAAGTGAACCGATACTAGTTAATGCAAAGTGATATATCAAATATATAATTATACATTAAATCATTAAATCAACACTTGATTTAACGATCCGATCATATCGCATACAACCGACTAGTATCCTATGTATCGGCTTACCGAATCAATCCTTGATTCGATAACTAGGTTATATCGCATACAACCATTCGATACATTCATCGCGAGAATGGAATACGGTATCACATACACGCATTATTCTCGGTCCCGCACATATCTCATATGCTCTCCTATTTCGTTTCGCTTGAGCCAGGAAACCTCTGTGTAGGACTCTAAAGACTCGTCAATACGCCGGCAACAGGTGATGATCATATCAAACACCCACAAGCCGCAAGCGGTCTACTAAACGTAACGGCCACCCGGGTATTGAGCGATCAGAAGATCGACGAGCAAGCCCGCTCACACTCCAGTGAATCCAACCAGTAACACTACCGTACAGTCCGGTCTAATCGTCTGATATGTCGCATATCTCGCCTAGGGGTGGTAAACGTCAGACCCCAATAGCTAGATAAGTCATGTCGATATGAGGTCTATAACAATTCGAGAAACTACTGGTAACACTTACCAGTAAATCTCAGCAACCCTGGCCAGGGATTTCCTGTTATAGCCAATCGTACACAGCGCAACATCAACTCCCTATACCGGGAGAGACGAATCCCCTCCTATCACTCATTGCCTCCATGTGATTCGGGACTGTACCCAAAAACCACCGTTTTGCACGCCCTCTTGGACGTGGTAAGATGGAAATTAAAGCACAGTAGGAACCACATAAGACTCTATGACGATCTCGGGTCAATAGACTACTCTGTACCAGTGTCACCAGAGAACTGCCATCTGACGTAAGGTATAATACCATCTGCGAGTTCTCGGCGAGTCCGTCCAGTGTACCTAGTCTCCACTGAGCACCCGTATATCATCTCTGATGTCAAACACCAATGGATATGGGATCATCCATCGCCCATCTGTATGGGTCGAGAAGGTATACGCTAGTCTACTCTGGTATATCGATGCCCCGTCTCGATACACCCACGACCAGGGACTTTGAAGGATGTACTTACGGACTACCCTGTCCCCACTAGTTTGATCTGCATCATAGTCTAGGTAGTCAAGTACACATCCTAAGGGCTTTACCAACATGTAACAGAGAGACAATCAGTGTACACGTTAAGGTAAAGATCAACCAGATAGCATACTATCATGTCGAGCAAGAAAGTCATCCCTATATATGTCCCAGCATCCACTACAATATACATCCTATGTACAGTAATGGCCTCTAGGGCATACATATAACTAACAGTTTGCATATCGACGCATGCCCTTTGGGTTATGCAATGCGCCCGCTACCTTCCAGCGGTGTATGATGGGAATCTTCTCAGACATGGTGGAAAAATTTCTGGAGATTTTCATGGATGATTTCTCCATCTTCGGCGATTCCTTCAACGTGTGTTTGCTGCATCTTGACACTGTCCTTACCCGATGTAAGGACAAGAATCTCACTTTGAATTGGGAGAAATGCCACTTCATGGTGCGCGAAGGTATTGTCTTAGGACATATCATCTCGCAAAATGGCATAGAGGTTGACAAAGCAAAGATTGAGGTCATTTCCAATCTACCTCCTCCCCGATGCGTCAGAGATATCCGAGCCTTCCTTGGCCATGCCGGTTTCTATAGATGGTTCATCAAGGACTTTAGCAAGATTGCTAGGCCCTTGACTCTTTTGCTGGCCAAGGATACGCCATTCGACTTCAACTCGAGCTGTGTGACTGCATTCGAGTCATTGAAAAGCTCACTCACTTCTGCTCCCGTTCTTTCTTCACCTGACTGGATGCACCCATTCGAGATTATGTGCGATGCATCCGACTTTGCCATTGGTGCTGTCCTTGGACAACACATCAACAAGATGCCGCACGTAATCTATTATGCGAGCCGAACCCTGAACGACGCCCAACTCAATTATACAACAACTGAGAATGAATTCTTAGCTCTTGTATTTGCTTTAGAAAAGTTCAGGCCCTACCTCATCGGCTCTCCAGTCATTGTCAACACCGACCTTTCTGCTCTGCGCCATCTTTTTGCGAAGAAAGATGCAAAATCTCGGTTAATACGTTGGATCCTCTTGCTTCAAGAGTTTGACCTTGTCATTAAGGACAAACGAGGATGTGAAAACGTAGTTGCCGACCATCTCTCACGACTTCCTTCTTCGCCTTCGCTTCCAATTCCGATCAACGACGTTTTCCCGGATGAACAGCTCTTGACAGTATCTTGCGAACCCTGGTTCGCAGATATTGTGAACTATTTGGCCACGGGATTACTACCGACTGAATGGTCAAGTCAGGACAAACTTCGCTTCTTATCCCAAGTAAAACACTTTTACTGGGACGAACCCTATTTGTTCAAGTACTGTCCCGACCAGATTATTCGTCGGTGTGTCCCTGACGAGGAATTCAAGAGTGTGCTGTCATTTTGCCACGATCAAGCGTGTGGCGGGCATTTTGGGCCCAGAAAGACAGCCGAGAAGATCTTGTAATGTGGCTTCTACTGGCCACAACTCTTCAAAGACGCTTACGACTATTGCAAGACTTGCTCCCGGTGCCAACACATGGGCCGGATATCCTGGAGGAACGAGATGCCGCTCCAACCGATCTTGGTCGTGGAGATTTTCGATGTTTGGGGATAGATTTCATGGGGCCGTTTCCCAGCTCTTTTGGGAACTTGTACATCCTTCTCGCTGTTGATTACGTCTCTAAATGGGTCGAGGCTGTGCCCAGCCGGACTAACGACAACAAGGTTCTTTAAAAAAAACATTTTCTCCCGGTTTGGGCACCCCCGAGCGATCATTAGCGACAATGGAAGTCATTTCTGCAACAAGACTTTCGAGGCCTTGATGCGGAAATATTCCATTAATCATAAGCTCTCTACGCCCTACCACCCCCAAACCTGCGGGCAGGCCGAAGTTTCAAATTGGCAAATCAAGCAGATACTGGAGAAGACGGTTTCCAAGAACCGTAAGGATTGGTCGCTGAAACTCACTGATGACCTTTGGGCCTTTCGAACCGCTTATAAGACCGACCTTGGCATGTCTCCGTATCGGCTCGTGTACGGAAAAGCCTGCCACCTACCTGTCGAAATAGAGCATCGCGCAATTTGGGCGATAAAGGAGCTGAATCTGTCTCTCGAGGATGCGGGCAGCCATCGGAAGCTGCAGTTGAACGAATTAAGCGAGCTTAGGGATAAGGCTTACGATAACGCGGTTGTCGTTAAGAACCGAACGAAGGTGTTTCACGATAAACACCTTTTGCGCAAAACCTTCGTACCTGGTCAGCAGGTACTGCTTTACGACACCCGACTTCACTTCCATCCTGGAAAGCTCAGATCTCGCTGGAAAGGACCGTATTTTGTGCGGAATGTGTATCCGCAGGGCGCTGTGGATTTGGAAAATCCAAAGGACGGTTCATTTTTCAAAGTGAACGGACACCGATGCAAACCGTACCTTAGCGCCGAACCAACAGAGGAGCTCCTGTTCTTACAGGAGCCGGTTTACCCTGCATAATCTTCCTTTGCCTACCTCCAAACTTCGGTTATCCAGCCAAGAACAGTGGACACTGTTCCAAATAAGTTTGGGGGTATGTATAAACCATTTTGTATATATTTTTGTATATTCTTTTTCTTTTCTTTAAAAAAAAAAAAATTTGTGTATCGCTAATCGACAATTTTGAACCTTCAAATGATCTCTTCATGCAATGACAGTAAGGACACTGTCCAGTTTAAGTTTGGGGGTACGCTCGGTACGCATTTCTTACCTTCGCATTCATATGTATATTTTGCATCTGCATATTAAAATCCATAAAATCCATAAAAATCTGAAAATTTTCTAAAAACAAAAAACTTTTTTGTCAAGTTTGCTAGTGGGAGAACTCTGATTCAACATTTCAACGGTTTTGTTTGATAAAATAAGAATAACTAAATCTTATGTTTAGATTTTGAAAACCTGAAAGATAACTCTCCTTTGAAGTTAACTATAGCTGATATAAGTCTTTACATCACACTACACGTGTCGTGAGTTTTTGGGAATTAGATGACAAGTCTTTTATGTTTAAAAACTTTTAGACAGATAAATGATTTTCTGAGGATCAAATAGGTTTGTTCTGAAATAAGTAATGTCAAGAATAGTTTATGAAGGAATGTTATTGATGCCATAATTGGAACTAAGTCTGAAAAATAACCCATCTGAAACTTGATTGGAATGATTACACACCGACCCACTAAACACGTCTTTTATCCAAAAAAATAATTGAACTGCCGGTTATATCTCCGTTCGTATTAAATCATCTGATTTTCACGCCAAACTGTCTTTTGTTTTTGGACCTAGGTAACTTGAGTAATTAAGTCCGCTGGGGTGTTTCTACACCTAATGCCCTAAAATCAACTGGTTTGGGTGCATTAGCCCAAAGCTCGCTAAGAAGCCTAGAAAGTCCAGATTAAAACAAAGTCAAGCAAGTGTTCTCTCCGAGTTAAAATTCCTAACGGTTCTTTGTGTGAGAATAATCTTGATAAAAGACGGGCTTTTATAAAAATTTTAGCGGAGATATGAAGGTTTTATTCTATGATAAAGACTATTGCACGTTCACAGAGGTGTGTATGATATGAAAACAAGAAAAAGGTGGAGTTAAAAATAAGACATAGTTTCATGTTAAGGAAGATAGAAATTCTGAAGTTGAAACCTTACTGGAAAACAAAACTTGAAAAATGCTTAACTCTTTATAAAACTTATGTGATCCTTTTAAAATTGCTATCTGGGCTTTATTGTGCGACATGATGACTTTAATCGATCCTTCTGGAACTTAACGACACTATTTGCACTGCACGTAAAGACATATAAAATCTGTAGTTAAATAAGAAGCGAGGTGTGAAAAATAAAGGTTCAATAGTCTAGACTTAGGATTATAGAATTGTTATTTTCTGAAACAAAACTTTAGGGTTTGAATCTTAGTTATTTTACAAAACCAACTTGACCGGATTTTGTGGGTAGTATCCGCTGAAAACCTTCAGGAGACAACACTCCTCCTACTAGGGACACCTAGAGGTTTAACGGCTTGTTGCACATGCTCAGTGCAATCGCGTTCCCTGCGAAAGTGAGGTTAGGAAATTTTTTTTGAATAAATTGGCTTTGCTCGGGACGAGCAAATAATAAGTTTGGGGGTATTTGTTCATATCAGATTATTGTATTTTTATACCGCCCAATTTTTATCATATTGCTTATCGATAGGTACTCTTGAGCCGTGTTTGCTAGTCAATTGCAGGATACAGGTTCTCGGCTCTGAACGCCAAAATTCATGAAAAAACACGACAAAACCAGGGTTCCTGCCATTCACAGATAAAACACGGATCTCCGCTCTTTATCCGTCTGTTTCCACACACCAGTTTAAGAGACAAAATGGCAAATCAATGTCATTTGCATGCACAAGGCTCAAGGGAAACACAAGATCCAAGAAATCTATGCGGAGCTCGAGACAATCATGGCAAAAAAGTCCACATCAAATCACCTTTCCATCAACAGAAATTCTGGAAGAAATATGGAAGTATTTTCAGAAAACACATATGCCAAACTACAGACAACATCAGACCAGGGGGGCCTACAAAATTTGAGGAGCCAACTCCTCAATTAGGCCGCGGAACCGCGGCCTAAGCATGCTTAGGCCGCGGATCCGCGGCCATACTGGCGAGTCAGAGGGTCGTATTTCAGGGGTGTTTTGGTATTTTTATTTGTGTTCTGGTGGTTGCCCTAGGGTTTCAATTTTCAGCCTATAAATAGCCCAGAACTTTGTGAAGGAAAGGGTACATAATCTTGTATTTTTTCTCTCTAGGTTTTAGAATACATGTTCTTCTTCCTCTTCTCATCTCTTCTCCATTAAAACTTGTAGTGAGCTTGTGAGTGAAGAATGATGAATAAAGAAGAACCGTTTATTATTATGCTTTCTCTTGTTAATTGTTGTAATTTTCATTTGTTAACTTAGTTGTTGTTATTTTTCTTGTTGTTTCTTTCTTCTCTCTTTTCTTTATCCTTAAAACAACCATGATGCTTACGCTTGATCCTCGCCAAGGTGAGGTCGCAAATAGCTAGTTGTTATCTTCTAATCTCTTTCTTTCTATCTTCCTCTTTTGTTTTGTTTTATTTTTCCGTATCATGATGTGTGAGTAGTTTCATACTTGTTAGGGTAGGATAAGGAAAGTTTGAGAGAAGGAAATCTCTCTCACTCTTTCCTTACCCAACAGCTTAATTCGACTCCCGTTAACTGAACCACAATCCGCTCCTTACGGCACCCTATCCTACATGATAGCGGTGATTCCGTAGTGAGACCGGTTGTGGTTGAATTAACCGGAGGTTATGGATAAGAGCCAAGAACGGACGGACAAGCACCAAAAGGAAGAACTTATGCGTTGGAAAGCCTAGCTTATACTCGCAAGTTCCTTCCTAGTCGTGCTAATCCCCGTTGTTGCCGATTACCGTAACACCGATATTAAGAGGGGCAACGAAAGATGTGGGAGACTCCTAACTCAAACTAACCTAATCCTAACCCTAACAAGCTCTCTTTACATATCATTTTAACACTTAGATAATCACAAACAAATCTGGACTCTCGGACTTAACTCGTTAAAACACATAGAAAAAGACTCCCATCTCCCTGCGGACGACCCGTACTCAACCGGCTAGCTACAAGCGAAACCGTCTTGATTGCGGTATTTAACTAAAACTTGAACACGCAGAATCCCTATCAATCAGTGGATACGGTCAAGTAACTGTGGGCGTGCTCTGAAATGGGCCAGCTGTCCCCCTGTAGGAGTAAACTCGAACTGCACTCTGCTGTCACATAACACCTGCCAATCCGCCGACGACTGCATCTGCACTGCGCTCAAACAAGATAAGCTACCTCCGGGCCTTCTACTCAAAGAATCTTCCACCGCATTCGCCTTTCCCGGATGGTATAAAATCTCGCAGTCATAATCCTTCACCAGCTCCATCCATCGGCGCTGTCTCAGGTTCAGATCTCGCTGCTGGAAAATATACTTCAAACTCTTGTGGTCAGTGAATATCTGGCACGACTCACCGTATAGGTAATGTCTCCAGATCTTAAGTGCAAATACCACTGCAGCCATCTCTAAATCATGGGTGGGGTAGTTCTGTTCGTGTTTCCTCAGCTGCCGAGAAGCATACGCGATAACTCTGTCGTGCTGCATCAATACACATCCCAACCCCACTCGAGAAGCATCACAATATACCACGAACCCACCTGATCCTGAAGGCAATGCTAACAATGGTGCAGCAGTCAGACGAGTCTTCAACTGCCGGAAACTATCCTCACATGCCTGGGTCCAATCAAAAGGAACCCCCTTCCGGGTCAACCCGGTCAACGGTGCAGCAATGCGGGAGAAATCCTGGACAAAACGTCGATAATAGCCGGCCAGACCTAGAAAGCTGCGAACCTCTGTAACTGATACTGGTCTAGGCCAACGCTGAACTGCCTCGATCTTCTTCGGGTCCACACAAATACCATCTCTCGTCACCACATGACCCAAGAAGTCGACGCAGTCTAGCCAGAATGCGCACTTGGAGAATTTGGCGAACAGCTGATGCTCCCTCAAAGTCTGCAATGTGATACGTAAGTGCTGCTCATGCTCCTCCCTGCTCCGAGAATAAACCAAGATGTCGTCAATGAACACAATAATGAACTGATCGAGATACGGCCTGAATACACGGTTCATCAAATCCATAAATGCTGCCAGGGCATTAGTGAGCCCGAACGACATCACTAAGAACTCATAATGACCATAACGAGTACGGAAAGCGGTCTTCGGAATATCCTCCTTCCGAACCCGCAACTGGTGATAACCTGACCGTAAATCAACCTCCGAGAAAAACCCTGCACCCTGGAGCTGATCAAATAAGTCATCAATGCGGGGTAGGGGATACCTGTTCCGCACAGTAACCCGGTTCAGCTGATGATAATCAATGCATAAACGCATACTTCCGTCCTTCTTCTTAACAAACAAGATGGGAGCACCCCAAGGTGACACACTCGGTCGGATAAACCCTTTGTCCAGCAAGTCCTGTAACTGATCCTTTAGCTCTCTCAGCTCCGCCGGGGCCATCCGATAAGGCGGTATAGAGATAGGCCCCGTGCCAGGGATCAAGTCAATACAGAACTCAATCTCGCGCTCTGGTGGCAGACCAGGCAGCTCGTCAGGAAATACATCAGGAAACTCTCTCACAACAGGGACCTGGTCCAACGGAACCTCTGTGGAGCTAGCATCACAAACATAGGCTAAGAATCCCTGACACCCTTTCCTTAAGAGCTGACCAGCGCGGAGAGAAGAAATTAAGCTGGGAAGGGTAGCACTACGATCTCCCTGAATAATAAGAACCGGCTCACCAGGAAAACTGAATCTGACTGCTTTTTCACGGCAGTCCACGGATGCATAACAGGTGGCTAGCCAGTCCATACCAAGAAGAACGTCAAAGTCTAGCATATCGAGGAGAATCAAATCAACTGAAGAATCTCTCTCTCCGATACGAACGAAACATGATCGGTACACAAAACGGGCAACAAAAGACTCGCCTATCGGGGTAATAACGACAAGCGGCTGATCTAACGGAGAAGACTCTCGGCCCAACCTCGGTGCAAAGTACGTGGATACATAGGAATGTGTGGAGCCTGGATCAAATAATACCCGTGCATCAAAAGAACATACTGGCAGAGTACCTGTCACGACGGCATTGGATGCCTGTGCATCCTGAGGAGTCAATACGAACACTCGGGCCTGTCCACCACTAATAGCTGGTTATCCTCTGCCTCTACCTCGGCCTCTGCCTCTGCCTCTGTCGCCTCGTCCTGTCGAAACTGGACCGCCACGCCCATGGCCTCTAGAAGCATCTGACTGACGTGGAGCATCGTCAGGAGTAGGAAGTAAAGCTCTCTGAGAAGGTGGTGAGGGTGGTAAAGTCACATGCGGGACTGTCGCCGCGCCCGGACGTCCCATGGTACAGTCTCTGACACGGTGGTACTGACTCCCACACCGAAAACATCCTGGAGACGACTGCTGGGTCTGTGGATATGAACCAAATAACTGACCTCGTCTCAATCCTCTGCCTCCACCATCTCCCGAAAATAATCTATCGCGGTGTCTACCCATCTGCCGCTGAGCTGGCGTATCAGTGCGGATCCTCTTCGGCCCAGAAACGACCGGAGTCTCAGAAATAGGCTCCTCCAACAGTAAGGCTGCATCCATCGCGGCTGTGTATGTATCAATGTGCTGGGTGCCGATGGCAAGGAATAGCTGTGTATCAAGCCCTCGTACAAACCTCTTTATTCTCTTCTCTTCTGTGTCGACTAGGTACGGAGCATATCGAGACAACTGGGTAAACTGTATATCATACTCCGACACTGTCATCCTAGGAGTCTTGCGCAAAGACTCAAAACTACGGGCTCGAGCATCTCGGACACTCTCCGGAAGAAAACGGGCAAGAAATGCAGATGTATACTCATCCCAGGTCATAGAAGGCAGACCTGCAGCTCGGCCTCTCTCTACTGAATCGTACCATGTCTGGGCAAGACCCTCCAGACGAAAACTCGCAAACTCCACCAATCTATCATCAGAACACCTCAACTAACGGCAAATCCGAGCCATCCTATCAAGAAATGCCTGTGGGTCCTCTGTCGTGTCTGTACCGGTAAAAGCTGGAGGTCTCAATCTCATGAACTCCTGTAGTGAAACAGGGATAGTCTCCGTAGCAGCAGCAGGAGTGACCATCTGTGCAGCAGGTACGATCGTGGTCTGTGTGGTGGAAGGAACGTCCTCGGATCTCTGTGCCCGACTGGACTCAACTAGAGATCCCATCATCTGCCGCAACTCTTGCACGCCGGCCTCTAGTCTGGCAATACGGTCTGGATAAGGCGGATCAGTATGACCCTGAGGGACAGGCGTATCATCCCGCTCGATCCTCGCCTCAGACGAGCCCGCTCGAATCTCATCCCTAGCGGCAGCCCGCTGAGCTCTTGTAGTCTTTGGCGGCATCGAAGCTGGAATAAGAAACAGGACTGATAAGATCATTGCAATTGAATCAAGGAATCAAGAAAGGAAATACAAGCAATTATGTCCTAAGGTCACTTAGGCGGAGTACCGTATCGTAAGTATGCCGCGGATCATACCCACGCTACGCCACTCTGCTTAAGTCACCTACTCCATCTACCAAGGTCGTCCTACACTCAGAAAGGTAAAACCTACGCTCTGATACCAACTTTGTCACGACCCGAAAGTACGGAACGTGACTGGCACTTAGATTACGAGACGTCTAAAGGCGTACCGTAACCTAAGTCAGCCAAAGCCCAGAAAAATCTAAACCAAAATCAAAAGAGAGTGAAGGAAAACCTTTAATGAAAACGATTTTTCAAATCAATTAAGTTGCAAAGAATCCCTTTTTAAAAAATCATAAATTTCTCAAAATTTCGGCAGAGTCTCCCCTGTATTTTCTATCCCCCAAAATGGGTACAACAAGATAATAAACCTGTAATCATAAAAATGGCATCCCCAAGCGGGAGCTAGCTTTCGCCCAAGGCGGATCACAACCACATGCAATATAATAACAATATCAAGAAAACAGCATAAAAGAAATGCAAAATACCAGAAAACACAACGCCGGCTCAAGTGAGCTCGACCCAAAAGAAACCACATATATACAATCTCTCAGTCTCATCACTAGGTCGCATATACAATATAAAGTGGTAGATGGAGTATACTAGATACAATGATAAAGCAAAAAGAAATAAAGTGTGCTCGCAACCCACCTACGGGCGATGTCGCGAGTCTGAGCAAAAGGAACTGATGATAAGATAGCCCGCCGCTACAAGACTGACGGGTCCGACCTGCAAGACACTGTGGCACAACGGGGGTGAGTTGCCAGCTCGTGAGTAAATATAACATCTAATAAGGCAATCATAAGAATGCTCACAATGCGGCACAACAAGTATGTCCATATGTGATATAATATCTCTAGTATGCATGCACAGGTATGCAACGTTATTACTAAATCTTTAAGTGTTTTAAATGCTAAGAACCATCAAGAAATCATCTGAAAACCCATGTCAAGCATCGACACCAAATAGGAATCATATCTGTCTCAATATCGGGCTCCGTCAGTCCGGATCGGCCCATATCATAAATCTCACGACAACGGTCGGTATCCTCCGGATATCCGCCGCGCCAGACATCACCGGTAGGTAGTCTTCCCCTGCCAGGCTCATCGTCTACAACTCGATCTTCTTACCCCGGGGTACTATACCGGGCCCACCATGTACCCGAGACGGTTCATCCACTCCTCGAATCGGGTCTCGAAATCCAACAGAAAACATGAAAACTCATGGTGGACAACACATACATCACGAGAAAACCGCAACTTTGTTTTGAAAATGATAAATATAAGGTTTTGTTAAATTCTTGCGGTTTTCCCCAAAAATCCAGAAATCGCAGAAATACTGAAATCCTCAAGAAAATCATAATGTCCACATGTTATATATGATAAATGTCTATGATATCAATGCATACGATGTGAATTTTGGCTAGAAATCTATATAAATATGATGATGATGCGAGGTATACGTATGCTATGCAATTTCATATAACAAGTATGAATGCAAGTGGCGATATTATGATAAACAGGTTCTATAGTGCACGTGGCATGGCAATTACAAAAGGCGTGTGTGTATCACATGAATAGTGCGCGTGCAACAGATGCCAATGGTAATGGTGTTCGTGTCCTATGAAGTGATATCGCATAAGTATAGATGAATGTCCATGCAATTTAATATACTGTTCGCTATAAGGGTATGGAGTGTACATGAATGGATAAGCTAGCTAACAATATAAATCTTGCAAAAAGTAGGGTAATCCTAACTAGGGGTGCCAAGCGCCATCCAGACGATTCCCCCATAGATGAATACATCTACTCACCTGAAATCCCCGCTAATCCGATCCGACCACCGCCTTGCCTTTACGCGCCGTGTCCGATGTTTCCCCGACCGATCCTATATTTGCACAACACCAAGCATAAGATTACAAAACCTAAAACGATGCAAGTCACAATCTACAATTGTCTACGCTCTCGAATTAAACATAGTATGCACTCGGTGCACGGGAAAACGCATGAAAATCGCTAATCTTTAACTAGAATCGACATTTCGGGGAAATCGACAAAACTAAAACCCGACTAGACGAAACCCCGCATTCGCGCACTCTAATAGTCCTATATGAAGCTAATTATATCGCTAACATAATGCAATTTGATCGCATTCTAATTTTTGTAAAAATCTAGTAAGCAAATTTCAAACCGATTCGATGCAAACGTCGCAATTTAACGATTTAGCGAGCGTAACCTTACGCAATTAACCACTCTAATCAAATAGGTAACCAAAGCCCTAACTTAACTCTAACAACCATGCTTCAAACCCTAGTTCAACACCAAATCCCATTCTTGATTTTTATGAACAAGAATTTACAACTAAATTAATACTTCAAAATTGAATTTTTAGCACATATAACTACAAGTTAACAAACTAGTTTAGGATTTTACCTCACAAATGGAACCCTAGCATGATCAAGTCACCAAGAAAGCCTCCTTTCTCCTATTTTTAAACTAAATTTGGTTGAGGAGAGAGTGGATTAGGGTTTAGCTTTGAATTGAGATGGAAATTTGTGAGTTTTTATTGAATTTTAGCAAGAAATGAAGCAAGAAAGAAGTGAGGAAATGGGAAATTTCTGCAGCAAGGGTTCGGCCAGCAGCTTGAGGAGGTGATAGGGGGAGTTTTGGAGAAGTTTCTAGGTCAACAAAACACCATATGTTCTCATTTAATGCTTTCACATCAATATTTTCACAAAAAGCCTCAGTTTAATTCATTTTTTCATAAAATTTCCAACCCTAAAACCAAAAATTTGCAAGTCATGATACAATTTTATTATCACCATATTTTAGCTTATAAAGATTCCTAATTATGAAATTTACCTAATTAAATTTGTATTTATCACTAATTTAATGTATTTAAAAAGGCTTAAAATAATAAAAAAATTAATTAATTACGATATTTTTTTTATTTAATTAGAAAATTATAAGTGACATTTTAGTGACAAAATTATAGTAATATCTTATCTAAATTTTGTATAATTAGGTCTACAATGAAAAATACCTATTTTGACTTTTTACGGAAAAAGCCGAAAAATTAGCCGATTACCAAAAAACTGCCTAAACGATTTTCGAAGGGTTACACCGCCACTGCCTCCAAGTGCTCGGGACTGCACCCAACTGCTACCAGTTTGCATGACTCCTTTGAGCCGTGGTAGGGTAGCAATCTATGAACAGTGGGACACACTCGAGGCGAAGTAGCAGTGTCAAGTCTGCGGACTATGCTGTACTCATGTCACCTGGGAACTGTTAACTGACGACGGGTATAATACCAACCAATCAGTTCCCCTGCGAGTCCTGTCCGGTGTACCCGTAACCTAACGAGCACCTGTATACTATCTCCAGTACGACGTACTGACGGCTGTAGGACAGACCATCTCCCCAACTGGGATGAGAAGCGTACACACTAGTCTACTCTGGAGTATCGATGCCCTGTCTCGATAATCCTACGACTAGGGACAAGTATAGGATATTTCTTATAGACTACCCAGCCCCCACTAGTGTGACTGCCATCACAACACTGGTAATCAAGCAAAGATCCTATGGGCTCTACTAATATGTATAAGTGATACGTTATAAGAAACATATGCACATATTAAAGTAGACACAAACCAAGTAGCATACTACAATTTTTAGCAAGACTGTATATACAACTGTGAATATCCTAAGCTTCCATTAAGTAATATACATACAAGTATGATACAATAATGGCCCCTAGGGCATATACACTAACAATCTCCCACTTGCACTAGGGCCATGAGCTGGCATATCGTAGACCTATCATCTCGAATACCCTCTCGAACTGCGTCTGAGGAATGGCCTTTATGAATGGATCAGCAATGTTATTCTCCGTCTCTACTCTTTTCACCTCGATCTCCCGGCGATCGACGATCTCCCTGATCAGGTGATACCGCCTTAAGATATGTCTGGATTTCTGATGGGACCTGGGTTCTTTCGCTAAAGCTATAGCGCCGTTGTTGTCACAATACAGAGGTATTGGATCAACACTGGTAGGAACCACCTGATGTTCTATGAGGAATTTCTTCATCCACACAGCTTCTTTTGCGGCATCGCAAGCAGCTATGTACTCTGCTTCCATTGTTGAGTCAGCAACGGTCTCCTGTTTGGAACTCTTCATACAGACCGCCCCTCCATTGAGGGTAAAGACATAACCCGACATGGACTTTGTAACACCCGAGTCCAATAATACTATTTCTGGTTCTAGTTGTGTGTTATACATTGCTCATTTCGATTATCCTAATGGTTTGGTGCTTATTGCTAAATTTTAACCGGTTAAGTCATTTTGGCACATAACAAATTTTAACTCCTAAAATGAAATTAAAAATATCCATGTTGGCCTACTCGTCGCCACTAGTCGCGTGGTAGCGTCCGCGCGTCGAGATTTCGTCCCGTTCGGCTAAACGGGCAAGTTTGGACGACTACGCGCGCGTACAAGTGTCTGACTTGGGGGCATGCATTTTAATCATTAAACACCTCTTTTCAAAAATTGGAACTCGCTTAAAATCCTATAATTTGAATTTGGAACATTTGGGCGCAACCCGGGCGCGATTTGGAAATGTTTCATTTAGCGCCGAAAATACCCATTTTAATTTAATATTATAAACTATATATATATACAATTCTGTTAAAATTTAACCACTAAACATTCACAAATCTCATTCTCACTCTTTTCTATCTCGTGATCAGCCAATCACGAGGCTTCTTCTCGTGGGCCCCGCCTTCCATATCTCTCTCTCTCTCTTCGTCTCTCTCTCTCTCTCCTCATCAAATCTCTCTCTCTCCCTCTATATTATCTTCCTCACGTCCCCTACAGGAAACCATCGCGAGAAACCCCACGAGAACTCGAACCCTAACCCTAGCCACCACGAGCCCTCGCCGTCGACCTCCCCGCGACCTCGCCGTCGCCTCCTCAGCCTAGCCGCACCCTCCTACCTCCTTCCTCCGTCTCCTTCCGTGCCTGCACCCAACCCCGACGACAACACCCGGCCGCAGATCTCGCCGTCGACGCCGCCTCCCGTCACCAACGACGCCTGAGACTCCCTCTCTTCCTCCTCGTCCCGACCTCGTCGTCGCCTTCCTCCTCCCCTCGCCGGACCACAGAACCCATAACCACAACCCTACCACCCTCTGCAGTTCGCCGGAAAACGCGCCGTCGACCCTCGTCGACGTCACCCTCGCCACCTCCGACCACCTCCTTTCCCCCTCGATCACCAGAGCCGACCACCACCCTCCTCTACTCGTCGCACCACCCTCTCCAGCGAACCCCGAGGCTGTCCAACCTTCGCAGCCGCCGTCGCTGCCTCGCCGGCGTTCCAGCGCCGTCGAGCCCGCGTGGTTGCCCCCTGGTGTCTTCCTGTAAGCATCCCTTATCTTTCCTTTTGTGCGAAATCCCCCCCCGCTGATCTTAGTACGTTTATCGTGTTGCTAACTTCGTTGCCGATGACTTTTGCCGGAATCCGGCCGTGCCGTCATTTGGACCCGACACTCCAGCGAAGTACCCTGGTCCGTGTGATCCCGCTGTTCGCTGTTGGTGCTCGATCCGTGCACCCGTCTCGTGTTTTCTGCCGACACTGCATCCGTGCTTTCCGGTTTGCGAAACCATCGAGGCAAGATTTCTTGCTACATGCTACGTTAAACTAATTAAATGCTTGACTCACAAACTTGCTATATTAACTAGTATTGCTACTTATCTCATTGGATGAAATATGATGTATATTATAATACTGCCACCTAAATCGTATTTTGCCACCTAACCTTTATAACAACTACCTGCTAATCATTTTACTATTTAGAGGTTAATAGTCGCACACTTATATCATTATTACCGGTTGTTATTAATATTGTTTTACCCTGTGATTATTGCACTCCAAGGGTGCTTGAACCTGTTATAAGAGAATACAAAGCATCACTGTGTTTACCTGGAATAATATTGTTATTTACTGTTCCTGCTGTTGTTCCTTATTCGTTACTATACCTGTTATAAGCGTACATTTGATTGCATTACATACTTACCCGATCTTGATACACCTGACATATGTACTGATACACCGGACATGACACCCTGTACATATCGACTCAACCTGTTGAAACGTGACCTGACCTGTTACCTGATTTCATGCCTAATACCGACAAACCTGACCATTCCTGCTGTCTATCCAGACAGACCTACTTTTACCTGATGTTGTGTTGGCATTAGTCCTTGACTACTGAATAGCTGACCTGACATACATAACTTGGGGGTATGGGGAAATCAAAGGTGAAACCGACTTGTAACTCAACAGTTCGATACTTGTTCTGATCAGTCTTACGGGCTTGGCCAGTCCGGGAGTGATGATGCTGACATCACTCATCCATCCTACTACCTATTACTGCTTAGCGGCACGTCTCGGATTCAGCCCCGAGGACCTTGACCGTGGTCCCGAGCACGCACGGGATACTATTGAGTTACATCGACGATTCATCAATTGATTTCAAAGACTATAGAGTAGAAACCTGATAGGACAGTTTAGTCACCGTTGCACATTACCCTGCTCTGTTATTTCTTAGTACTGCTTTATTCATGTTCATACCTGCATTGCTTATTACCATGTTTATATTATATTATTTGGTTGACATGACGCGCTGACATCTGGGTTTTGCATGGCCCAGATTCTTTACCACTGTCGCTGACCGAGCAGGAGTACTTCAGCCAGCAGGCTGATTTGTGAGTTCTGCAGTGGTTAGTTCATTTATTGCATTTTATTTCCAGGTTCGATCCCGCATTATGGGACGTACCTTTCCATTATTGTATTGGATCATTGCTTCCGCATTTATTTTTCATTGACTCTTATCATTATGGATTTGGACATGTGTTAGATAGTTTATTTATCTTGTTCCTGATATCTCTACAACCGTAATGTGACTGTGGATGGATACTTTCTACCCACAGGTAGCATGGTTGGTTATGTCACGTGCCCAATCTTGCGTACTCTGGGAAGCGGGGCGTGACATGGTTCTTTTGGTATCAGAGACATGGGTTTGTTGGGTTGATTCTTTTGTAGTTGGGTATTGTACCCGATACACGAATCAGAATACCCGTGATTAGGAAACATGTCCTGCCACCTTGACCGTTTTACCATTCTTGAATCACATTCTTCCGGATTATATCTTTTACGACGTGCAAACTTACTTTGCATGTCGACTCGAAAACCTGATTTCTTGTTATCCCTAGGACTTGGGCGACTTGGGTGGAGTTAAGTGATTGCGGCTATGATACCGCGGCATAGCTACAATGCGGTACTCTATTTAAGTATCTTGGAGTTCTAGCCTTAATCCATATTCAGAATCTATCATCATGCTAATGTTGGGTATTTTGAGTTCAGGATTATGACAGGTAAGAGGTTGAAGACGTACCGGAGGCATGTGAACGAAGCCGCCATGCTTGGAGTGATAAGAGAAATGTTGGAAATCAAAGAGACAGACTGAGCTGATCCAGCAATAGCAGATTCGTTTCAGGAGGGTTTACAGATCGTTCAGCAGTCTGTAAACAACGATGGAACTAGACCAGTTAGCCGAGTAGGGACCGTGGCAGATTTCAGACGTTTGGGTCCTACTACTTTCACTGTTCTGGAGGAGCCGTTGCCAGCCGAGCCGTAGCTAGTGACACGGAGAATTTGCTGATTGCGACACAGATTCCAGAGGACAAAGGAGTTGATGTGGTGCGCATTCAGTTAGTGGATTACGCTCGAGAGTGATGGCTTGTGGAGGAGACCCGCTTGCCCAAGCCGATCAGTTGGGCGAAGTTTTTCTAAGAACCCCCTGGAGAAGTTCTTCCCGCAGACTGCGCGGGGGAAAGGGGAGAATTTTATCGGACTAAGGCAGAATGGAGCAACCGTGGACGTGCATGCAGCGGAGTGGACGAGACTCAGTAGTCTCGCTGGACCTTTCACGGCCAACGATGCAGACAGCAGTTGCGGTAAGGAAGCAGTTCTGTCGGGCCAGTCGAGTTTAGGGCTAGGCCGACAAACGGTGTTCTTGCAGCTATGGAAGTTGATAGTAATGAAGATCCGGCAGTTGTTTGCGACTTTATGGATGTGTTTGAAGATATATCAGGCTTACCGCCGAAGCGAGATGTGGAGTTTGCGATTGACCTTATTCCTGGTGCAGCGCCAGTATCAAAATCTTATTATCCGATGGCACCGGTGGAATTGGAAGAAGTTAAGAAACAAGTTGGTGAATTACTCGAGAAGGGATGGATTCGAAGCAGCAACTCACCTTGGGGAGCTCCAGTTCTTTTAGTAAAGAAGAAGAATGGCACGAGAAGGATGTGCATTGATTATCGGGAATTGAACCGGGTGACTATTAAGAACAAGTACCCGATCCCTCGCATTGGAGAACTTTTTGAGCAGCTTAGTGGCGCGAGGTTATTCTCGAAACTGGATTTGCGATCAGGATATCATCAGGGCCGAGTAAAAGCAGAAGACATTTGCAAGACGGCGTTTCGAACTCGATATGGACATTTCGAGTATCTAGTGATGCCCTTCGGAGTAACGAATGCGCCGGCAATATTCATGGATTTGATGAACAGGGACTTTTCACCATACCTGGACCAGTTTATTGTGGCATTCATTGACGATATTCTGGTACACTCGAAGAGTCCGGAGGAGCATGCTGAGCATTTAAAGATCGCACTGCAGACTCTGAGACAGGAAAAATTGTTTGCGAAGATGAGTAAGTGCGAATTCTGGCTGGAAGAAGTGAAGTTTCTGGGGCATGTCGTGTCGGGCGATGGAATCGCCGTTGATCCCGAGAAGATTGCAGCAGTTCGAGATTGGCCAACTCCAAAGAATGTTGCGGAGATAAGAAGTTTTCTTGGACTCGCCGGATACTACAGAAGATTTGTGGAGAACTTCGCTCGTTTAGCTGAGCCGTTAACCAAGCTTACGCGCAAGGAGGTACCGTTTGTTTGGACGGAGGGATGTGCATTGGCCTTCGAGACGTTGAAGCAGAAGTTGATAACCGCCCCTATCCTAACCGTACCGGATAATTCAGGAGGACTGGTGATTCACAGCGACGCATCTGGAAAAGGATTGGGATGTGTTTTGATGCAGAATGGGAAAGTTGTCGCTTACGCATCGAGACAACTGAAGACTCATGAGAAGAATTATCCAACTCATGACTTGGAGCTTGCATCCGTGATCTTCGCCATGAAGATTTGGAGACACTACCTTTTGGGCGAGAGAGTCGAAGTCTTTACAGATCACAAGAGTTTGAAGTATGTATTCACTCAGAAGGAGTTGAACATGAGGCAACGCAGATGGTTGGAGCTGATGGCCGACTACGACCTTGATCTTAAGTACCATCCGGGAAAAGTTAACGTCGTGCCAGATGAGCTAAGTCGGTTACCAGCAATTCAGATATTGACCGCACAAAGGGAGATCATTGCGGATTTCCAGAGATTTGACTTGGAGGTTTTGCTACCACATGCTACGGGACAGTTGATGCAGTTACAAGTACAGTCGTCCTTAGTTGAGAAGATTAAAGCGTCACAATCGCAGGATCCTAGACTGCAAAAGTTTCGAGAGCAGGTTGAAGCCGGATTACGAACCAATTTACTGATCCATGAAGACGGTTCGTTGAGATATGGTAGCCGTGTATGTGTGCCAAAAGGGGATATACGTGAAGAGCTTATGAAGGAGGCACACAGTTCAGCTTACTCCGTACATCCAGGAGGGACAAAGATGTACCGAGATACTCGACAGCACTTCTGGTGGGAAGGTATGAAACGGGAAATTGCTCGCTTCGTGGCTAAGTGCTTGGTGTGTCAGCAAGTCAAGGCTGAACACCAAAGGGGTGCTGGTTTGTTGCAACCACTTCCGATTCCTCAGTGGAAGTGGGAACATATAACCATGGATTTCGTGACGGCTTTACCGCGGAGTCCAAAGGGCAACAATGCAGTGTGGGTGATTGTCGATCGGTTGACCAAAGCAGCTCACTTTATTCCTTTTCGGATTGGTCAATCGACGGAGACGTTGGCAGAGCGGTACATGCAGGAGATTGTGAGATTGCATGGAGTACCGGTGAGCATCGTGTCCGATCGGGACACTCGGTTCCTGTCGCACTTCTGGAAGAGTTTGCAAGAAAGTTTGGGGACTCGATTGAAGTTTAGCACAGCTTATCATCCTCAGACTGATGGACAATCGGAGAGAACGATCCAGACCCTTGAAGAAATGTTAAGGGCTTGCATGTTGGATTTCAAAGGTTCTTGGGAAGATCATCTACACCTGGTGGAGTTTTCGTACAACAATAGCTTCCAAGTGACTATTCAGATGGCTCTGTTTGAAGCGTTGTATGGTCGTAAGTGTCGTTCACCTGTTTGGTGGGATGACGTTGGTGAACGAAGGTTACTAGGACCAGATTTGGTGGTACAGACAGTCGAGAAGGTGAATACAATCAGGAAGCATATGAAGGCAGCTCAAGACAGACAGAAAAGTTGGGCTGACACGTCAAGAAGACCTCTAGAGTTCGCCGTGGGTGATTTGATATTCCTGAAGATATCACCGACTAGAGGGGTGATTCGCTTTGGAAGTCGGGGAAAGCTTAGTCCTCGATTCGTTGGACCCTTCGAGATATTGGAGCGTACCGTTTGGCGTTACCACAGTCATTGGCAGGAGTGCACGATGTGTTTCATGTGTCTCAACTACGGAGGTATGTTCGCGATGAAACTCACGTCTTGGATCATTCGGAGTTGACCGTACGGGAGGACCTAACCTTGAAGAGCGACCGGTTGAAATCAAGGATCGAAGAGAAAAGGTTCTTAAAAACAAAGTTATCCCTCTTGTGCTAGTTTCTTGGGGTAATCGTTTGCATGGAGAATCCACTTGGGAGCGAGAAGACGAGATCCGGCAGAAATTCCCTCACCTTTTCCAGTAGTTAGCTATCTTGTATTCTTGGAATTTCGAGGACGAAATTCTTTTGTAGTTGGGTATGATGTAACACCCGAGCCCAATAATACTATTTCTGGTTCTAGTTGAGTGTTATACATTGCTCATTTCGATTATCCTAATGATTTGGTGCTTATTGCTAAATTTTAACCGGTTAAGTCATTTTGGCACATAACAAATTTTAACTCCTAAAATGAAATTAAAAATATCCATGTTGGCCTACTCGTCGCCACTAGTCGCGTGGTAGCGTCCGCGCGTCGAGATTTCGTCCCGTTCGGCTAAACGGGCAAGTTTGGACGACTACGCGCGCGTGCAAGTGTCTGACTTGGGGGCATGCATTTTAATCATTAAACACCTCTTTTCAAAAATTGGAACTCGCTTAAAATCCTATAATTTGAATTTGGAACATTTAGGCGCAACCCGGGCGCGATTTGAAAATGTTTCATTTAGGGCCGAAAATACCCATTTTAATTTAATATTATAAACTATATATATATACAATTCTGTTAAAATTTAACCACTAAACATTCACAAATCTCATTCTCACTCTTTTCTATCTCGTGATCATCCAATCACGAGGCTTCTTCTCGTGGGCCCCGCCTTCCATATCTCTCTCTCTCTCTTCGTCTCTCTCTCTCTCTCCTCATCAAATCTCTCTCTCTCCCTCTATATTATCTTCCTCACGTCCCCTACAGGAAACCATCGCGAGAAACCCCACGAGAACTCGAACCCTAACCCTAGCCACCACGAGCCCTCGCCGTCGACCTCCCCGCGACCTCGCCGTCGCCTCCTCAGCCTAGCCGCACCCTCCTACCTCCTTCCTCCGTCTCCTTCCGCGCCTGCACCCAACCCCGACGACAACACCCGGCCGCAGATCTCGCCGTCGACGCCGCCTCCCGTCACCAATGACGCCTGAGACTCCCTCTATTCCTCCTCGTCCCGACCTCGTCGTCGCCTTCCTCCTCCCCTCGCCGGACCACAGAACCCATAACCACAACCCTACCACCCTCTGCAATTCGCCGGAAAACGCGCCGTCGACCCTCGTCGACGTCACCCGAGCCACCTCCGACCACCTCCTTTCCCACTCGATCACCAGAGCCGACCACCACCCTCCTCTACTCGTCGTACCACCCTCTCCAGCGAACCGCGAGGCTGTCCAACCTTCGCAGCCGCCGTCGCTGCCTCGCCGGCGTTCCAGCGCCGTTGAGCCCGCGTGGTTGCCCCCTGGTGTCTTCCTGTAAGCATCCCTTATCTTTCCTTTTGTGCAAAATCCCCCCCGCTGATCTTAGTACGTTTATCGTGTTGCTAACTTCGTTGCCGATGACTTTTGCCGGAATCCGGCCGTGCCGTCATTTGGACCCGACACTCCAGCGAAGTACCCTGGTCCGTGTGATCCCGCTGTTCGCTGTTGGGGCTCGATCCGTGCACCCGTCTCGTGTTTTCTGCCGACACTGCATCCGTGCTTTCCGGTTTGCGAAACCGTCGAGGCAAGATTTCTTGCTACATGCTACGTTAAACTAATTAAATGCTTGACTCACAAACTTGCTATATTAACTAGTATTGCTACTTATCTCATTGGATGAAATATGATGTATATTATAATACTTCCACCTAAATCGTATTTTGCCACCTAACCTTTATAACAACTACCTGCTAATCATTTTACTATTTAGAGGTTAATAGTCGCACACTTATATCATTATTACCGGTTGTTATTAATATTGTTTTACCCTGTGATTATTGCACTCCAAGGGTGCTTGAACCTGTTATAAGAGAATACAAAGCATCACTGTGTTTACCTGGAATAATATTGTTATTTACTGTTCCTGCTGTTGTTCCTTATTCGTTACTATATCTGTTATAAGCGTACATTTGATTGCATTACATACTGACCTGATCTTGATACACCTGACACATGTACTGATACACCGGACATGACACCCTGTACATATCGACTCAACCTGTTGAAATGTGACCTGACCTGTTACCTGATTTCATGCCTAATGCCGACAAACCTGACCATTCCTGCTGTCTATCCAGACAGACCTACTTTTACCTGATGTTGTGTTGGCATTAGTCCTTGACTACTGAATACCTGACCTGACATACATAACTTGGGGGTATGGGGAAATCAAAGGTGAAACCGACTTGTAACTCAACAGTTCGATACTTGTTCTGATCAGTCTTACGGGCTTGGCCAGTCCGGGAGTGATGATGCTGACATCACTCATCCATCCTACTACCTATTACTGCTTAGCGGCACGTCTCGGATTCAGCCCCGAGGACCTTGACCGTGGTCCCGGGCACGCACGGGATACTATTGAGTTACATCGACGATTCATCAATTGATTTCAAAGACTATAGAGTAGAAACCTGATAGGACAGTTTAGTCACCGTTGCACATTATCCTGCTCTGTTATTTCTTAGTACTGCTTTATTCATGTTCATACCTGCATTGCTTATTACCATGTTTATATTATATTATTTGGTTGACATGACGCGCTGACGTCTGGGTTTTGCATGGCCTAGATTCTTTACCACTGTCGCTGACCGAGCAGGAGTACTTCAGCCAGCAGGCTGATTTGTGAGTTCTGCAGTGGTTAGTTCATTTATTGCATTTTATTTCCAGGTTCGATCCCGCATTATGGGACGTACCTTTCCATTATTGTATTGGATCATTGCTTCCGCATTTATTTTTCATTGACTCTTATCATTATGGATTTGGACATGTGTTAGATAGTTTATTTATCTTGTTCCTGATATCTCTACAACCGTAACGTGACTGTGGATGGATACTTCCTACCCACAGGTAGCATGGTTGGCTATGTCACGTGCCCAATCTTGCGTACTCTGGGAAGCGGGGCGTGACAGACTTGGAGTCATCCTTGTCACTCTGGAAGCCGGAGTCGGCAAAGGTCTCCATTTGGAGGTCTTTTCCGCCATATACTAGGAACATTTCCTTAGTCCTCCTTAGGTACTTAAGAATGTTCTTTACTGCTATCCAGTGCTTCTCCCCTGGGTTTTCCTGATACCGGCTTACTATGCTCAATGCGTATGCTACATCTGGTCTAGTACATAACATCGCATACGTTATAGAGCCTACCGCAGAAGCGTAGGGTATAATTGACATGCGATCCCTTTCCAAATCAGTCTTGGGAGAGGGTGATTCCGTGACAAGCCGGTAGGTTACCGCGCTTAGAATCATCCATACTGAATCTCTTCACAATGGTGTCTATGTAGCTGGACTGTGAAAGTCCCAACATCCTTTTTGATCTATCCCGATAGATCCGAATGCCCAGAATGTAGGTGGCAACACCCAGGTCTTTCATGGAGAATTTCTGTGATAAGAATCTTTTGACTGACTGTAACATAGGAATATCATTTCCTATTAGGAGAATGTCATCTACGTACAAGACGAGGAATATTACAGCTCTCCCTGCAATCTTACTGTATATGCAAGGTTCATCTGGATTTTTGATAAAGTCGAATTCTTTGACAGCATCATCAAAACAGATGTTCCAACTCCGCGATGCCTGCTTTAGTCCATAAATGGACTTAAGTAGCTTGCATACTTTACCGCTGCTCCCACTCTGAATGAATCCCTCTGGCTGATCCATATAGACGCTCTCTTCTAAATTACCATTTAGAAAGGCCGTCTTTACGTCCATCTGCCAGATTTCATAATCGTAGAAGGCAGCAATAGCAAGAAGGACCCGAATGGATTTGAGCATAGCCACTGGAGAAAAGGTTTCGTCATAGTCCAAACCAGGTCTTTGACGGAAACCCTTTGCAACAAGTCTAGCTTTATAGGTTTCAACCTGTCTATCTACAGCAATCTTCTTTTTGAAGATCCATTTGCATCCTACGGGTTTTACCCCATCTGGAGCAATGTCCAAAGTCCATACTTTGTTAGTGTACATGGACTCCTTTTCGGTCCGCAATGCATCCAGCCATTTTACTGAGTCACCGCTCTGAATGGCTTGCTGGAAGCTAGTAGGCTCATCATAGTCAATAGTGCAATCCTCTCTATCCCCGTCAATGAGAAAACCATAGTATCTCTCGGGCGGATGAGACTGCCTACTACTCCTGCGGATAGGCGCTGGCATGTCCCTTTCTTCTGAAACCTCTGGTTCACCCATACTTTCAGTAACAGCTTGTGGTTCTTGAATTTCTTCCAGTTCTACTGTGCTCCCACTCTTCTAATTTTCTAAAAATTCAGCTTCTAAGAAGTAGGCATGACGAGAAATAAAAACCTTTTGTTCCTCTGCGTAATAGAAATAATACCCTTTGGAGTTCTTTGGATATCCCACAAACTTACATTGTACTGAGCGTGCCTCGAGCTTGTCCGGATGCTGCCTTTTTACAAAAGCTGGACATCCCCATGTCTTCAGGTACTGAAGATAGGGTTTCTTCCCACTCCACATCTGATATAGTGTGGTAGGCACAGTCTTGGTCGGAACCTTGTTCAAAACATATGTAGCTGATTATAGCGCATAACCCCAGAAAGATCGCGGTAACTCAGCCTTACTCATCATGGAACGAACCATATCCAATAGGGTTCGATTCTTCCTTTCCGATACACCATTATGTTGTGGTGTGTATGGAGAAGTAAGCTGAGAGAGAATTCCATTCTCTTTTAAGTAACCCAAAAACTCGGTACTTAAGTATTCACCACCTCGATCAGATCTCAGGGTTTTGATACTTTTGCCTTTTTGGTTTTCCACTTCATTCTTGTATTCCTGGAATTTCTCAAAAGCTTCGGATTTATGTTTCATTAAGAAGACATGTCCATACCTAGAGAAATCATCCGTAAAAGTAATGAAGTAGGAATAAGCACCTCTCGCATGTATAGACACTGGACATCACACGTCACTGTGTATGAGTCCCAAGAGCTCCGTTGCGCTTACTCCGTGTCCAGTGAACGGAGTCTTGGTCATCTTTCCTATGAGACAAGATTCACAAGTAGCATAAGATTGATATTCGAACGGATTCAAATATCCTTCTCTATGTAACTTAGTCAACCTTCTCTCATTGATGTGACCTAGTCTACAATGCCATAAGAAAGCCTGATTTAATTCTGGAGACTTTCTTTTAAGTGTGTTCTGGATATTGAAAACCTGAGCTTGACTCAATACGTATATGTCGTTATCTAATGTACCGGACCCAATCAAAACTTGATTTAGGTGGATGTGAACTATATCGCTTACGAATGTAAAATTATATCCCTCTCTTGAAAGTGAGGATACTGATATGATATTACAAGTCATACTAGGTACATACAGACAGTTACGTAGAATCAATATCTGCCCACTTGTCAAACCTAGGCAATATTCTCCCACGGATTCAGCGTCAACGCTCATTCTGTTTGCAACTCTGGGAGACAAATCACCTACCTTCATAACTTTACGGTTTCTCAAAGCATGTAATGAATTACAGATATGAGATCCTGCTCCGGTATCTAGTACCCAGGAAGTAGAGTTAATTGACAAACAGTTCTCAATTACAAATACACTTGTGGCGGAAGCCACAACATGCTTCATATCCTGGCTACTGGCTTCAAAAGCCCTGCAATCTTTCTGCCAATGCCCAATCCCATAACAATATGAACGTTCCTCTTTTACTACATTCAGTCCTGAAACTTTTGCCCTTCTCTTTCCTTCTACTTCCCTGGTTTCCTTCAGGGTAGAAGGCAGAGACTGTAGAATCAAGTCAGTATCTGACTCGTTTCCTAACGTGGTCTCCAGGTCCTGGAGCTCATCAATATAGCTTGTCATTGTAAGGACGTTGTCCCCTACAGATGACCCGAAATCCAACCTCGCTTGAATTAATTCGTTCAAGATCTCATATCTTGTGATATGAGATTGCTCTCCATATAAATCTTTGTTATAGAGAAAGATGGAAACTGAGTCCATCTTCTCGTGCTGCTTCTGGTATACACCATCAACTGAAGCTAACACGAGGCACTTGGCTTTCGCTTTATCTTTTTCCCTTGTCTGACGGATATCCATATCCGCGACAGTGGAAACTGGACCTGGGACGGCGGGATCTTGAGTAGTAATATGGTGGTCCAGCTTGTCATATGCAATGGATATCTGGACAGACCATTGCGTGTCATATAAGTCAGATTCAGTCAATTTGTTATCTAGACGTAACCTAATGGTGGTCACAAGGTCGCTGCAATTTAAGAGAGAGAAGAAAACTCTATTAGCATGATGCTCTTGCAAGTTTAGAGTGGTTTTTAATTTATCTAAACTGGATGGCTCCCACTGTTTCTCGAATCCCTCCTCAAACCATAAAAGAAGAATTAGCCAGGACCATTCTCACCGTACAATTCTTTCTTAACCGTTCAGCCAGGTCAGTGTCGATACTTCGAGGGAGGTTTTCCAACGCTTTCGTGAAGTTCCTTAATTAAAGAACCTCTTTTCTCTGGGGGCGTAGCCTCTCTGACACCTTTCTAGACACCTACTTGGTTTATAGCATTGATCGTTAAGTGACGAATCTCCTGATAAGTAGCATGTACTCACAGTAGGATCGGGATCCAAATATCATCGTATGATAATGTTGAAGGAATCCTACAAACATTCATCAAACTCCAAATGGTATGCAACACTATCAAGTTTCAGTTTCTTTAGAAACTCCCGATGTTGATTTTTACCCCATGCTCTTATGACCTTGACGAAGGCCAACAAATCATAAGTCACATGTCAAGTTCTGCCCATCATTATCTTGTTAATTTGAACCCACCCGTACATACCCTTGACGAAGGCCAACAAGCTAATACGACTGTCCCAAACCAACACATCTATCTATACACCAAATGAATACCCCAGCAGCTACCAAACACTATGCCTTGACGAAGGCCAACAAACATAGCTTGAATACTACTGACCATTCATAAGAAATGACGGAGGGCTACGAATGGTTTTGGCAAAACCATGAATGTAATGAACTTGATATAATTGAAGGAACCTGATAATTTTTAAAAGGAGTGGTTAAAGCTTCGCAATTAAAAATTCTGATCTTTCTAAAATAACCGAGTGGTTTCTTTTAAATTTGTTCCAACGATTAAACTTTGGTTTATTTTCTTTGCATTATAATAATGCGTCCCATCTTTATCCTATCATTGCAGAAAACAAAGAAAATACCACGTCCTCTTATGCCATCTGCATTCGCCACTGGGTCCCGTCATCACCCGTTAGGTTACTTAACTAACGACAGAGCGGGGGCTGGGCTAGCGCGGGTGTAAAATATAAGTGACGTCTAATAGCTATCATATATAGATATTGTACATTCGTCAGACGCAATAATAAGCATTCCAGATCACTGATGAACTTTATTGGATATACTAGCAATCCGCATTTGCTTTGAGCCTGCAATAAAAGACGGATTACACAGTTGTGATGAATAGCCATTACCCCAACCCTTAGACCCCTACGGGTACGACAAACTACCCGCCAAGTACCCGAAGTGAAGCGGTCTCCCTTAACAACGTGAGTAGGCCACTAAACATTTCAACGTACCCGGTAGTTTTTGTACCCCGCCTTGGGTTTATCCTAGGAGCAAAAACAGTAAAAAGAAATAATACAACGGTGGCTACAACCGCAACCTGGATGCGCCCCGCAAAAGATTATTACATCATATTACAATTATACCGAATGAATGAATATTAAACCCATCTCAAACCCCGGCTAATCATCACAACACTCCAATCAAGTCCATATACACAAACAGTAAACATTACAGAAATGTGCAACCCCCTGCTAACCGACATACTAGCAGTTAGGGGAGGTTTACGAACACATTAAACATTACAGATAAAAACCCAATTAGCAAATAACTTAGAACATCGACAACCTTTATCCGTGTCTACCCCAAAAGCAAACCTGTACTGAAGTAACCTGGGTAGAAACAGAACATACAGGAAACCAAAACACCAAAAAATATGAATTACTATGCAAATCCGAGTCAACTCGGGGTTGACTCGGCGGCGGATCCGCGGCCAAAAGCACCTTCTTTCCGCGGATCCGCGGCCGTCTTGCCGAGTTAGGGGCTCGTATTTTCCCAGTATTCTTATATTTCCCTGCTGTGAATTTTAAGGCATATCAAATATTTTTTCGACACGTTTAAAATTTACAGAAACTGTTAGGGTTCCGGGGTTTCGTTTTCGTGTTTTCCGTCGATCGAACTTCTAATTAGTAGCTAACAAGCTAGTAATGGTTTAGTTGGCTCTGATACCACTGTAAGTCCATGTCACACACCCCACGAACTTGCGGGGAGGCGGAATATATGGAAAACGATTATCAAAGCTTCGTAACACGGACTTGAGCGCATGAATCGTATCTAAACCGTTACTAGCAAACTACGAGAGCTTTAACTACTCGGATTCGAAGTTATACCTCACGTTACTTGTCCTTCGGGTCTTCATCGCTGTCCTCCACTCCTCGTAGGCTCCATGGAACATCGGCACCTCAACGGCCTCCTCGAGTCAAAGACGATCCACCCGAGAGCTCCTACGCCAAGCTTGATCTCTAACATGAGATAACTAGGTTGCTCAAAGTGCTAATCTAAGCTACCTAGGGGATATAGAATGAGATTATGGATGTATTAGTCTACCTAACCCTTGATCTCAACACATGAGAGGTTAGGGTTAGGGTTTCAAGAATGAGAGAGCTTGAGGAGAGAGAAGGTGATGATAAGAATGATATTGAAAAATGAACTCATTTGAATATATCAACCACAACAATTTATCAAATAAATGATATACATGATTAATCATCATGGTTGATGCATTCACCTTGTGTGATTCATCTTATGAGTCATTAGCTCAATAAATGAAGCATTAACTGCATGGATGAATCACAAAAATGAGTCATTAAGCAATAAATGCTTATGCCACCTTAACCCCCATGTCACCATGCATCTAGAAGCTTCCCGGAAAATTACGAGAACGCCCCTCCAATCCGTGAAAACACGGAAAAACAATAGACTGTATAAATGCAATAACCTGATACTAGAATCTGGCTTAAACCAAAGCCGGCTAGTAAAAACTGTCCGAACACCGTACGTGCGTAAACACACGTATGCGTCCGAACCCTTGTCGTAAATCCATACGACCTCTATATCGTTTCGCCTGGAGCAGGGAAACCCTATGTGTGGGACACTAAAGACTCGACACTATGCTGGCAGTGGGTTTAACCACAAACCGCAAGCGGCACTAGCTGTACGTAATGGTCCCCAGGTAGATGTCGATAAGAAAGCCGATGAGGAAACCCATCCGAACTCCTACTGAGCCTGATGTGACAATCTCCGTACAGTCTGGTCTGTTCGTCTAAGACTATCGTATATCGAGCCTAGGGGGCGAGAAGCGTCAGTCCCCTAATAGCGGTATAAGTCGTGTTGGAGCGTAGCCCATTACACCCTGAGAAACTACTGGAACCTACCAGTAAATCTCGCTTGCCCTGGCCAAGGACTTTGCGTAATGGCTCTCTGACACAGCGCGATATCAACTCCCAATACCGAGAGAGACGAATCCTGTCTAATTGCCACTACCTCTAAGTGCTCGGGACTGCACCCAACTGCTACCTGTTTGCACGACTCCTTTGAGCCGTGGTAGGGTAGCAATCTAAGAACAGTGGGACACACTCGAGGCGAATTAGCAGTGTCAAGTCTGCGGACTATGCTGTACTCATGTCACCTGGGAACTGTTAACTGACGACGGGTATAATACCAACCAATCAGTTCCCCTGCGAGTACTGTCCGGTGTACCCATAATCTAACGAGCACCTGTATACTATCTCCAGTATGACGTACTGACGGCTGTGGGACAGACCATCTCCCCAACTGGGATGAGAAGCGTACACACTAGTCTACTCTGGAGTATCGATGCCCTGTCTCGATAATCCTACGACTAGGGACAAGTATAGGGTGTTCCTTATAGACTACCCAGCCCCCACTAGTGTGACTGCCGTCACAACGCTGGTAATCAAGCAAAGATCCTATGGGCTCTACTAATATGTATAAGTGATACGTTACAAGAAACATATGCACATATTAAAGTAGACACAATCCAAGTAGCATACTACCATTTTTAGCAAGACTGTATATACAACTGTGAATATCCCAAGCTTCCATTAAGTAATATACATACAAGTATGATACAATAATGTCACCTAGGGCATATACACTAACATCCCCATGTGGCTGAAATTCAGTAGCACTTCCCCCGCTATTTCCCAACTCCATTCCACACAAATAAGAAAAGAAAACAATAAGAAAAGTGGTATGGTTGTGTTGACCTTGGACTTCTTTGACTTGTCAATACTTTCCCCACCTCATTCTCTCTCCAATCTCCCCATTCCAGCCGACCCTTCCTCCATATGCAGCAGCCCCTTTTCCCCCCAAAATCCCACTTCATTTTGGCATAAAAAATTCACCAATTTCTATCAAAAATCAAAGCTAAAATTCAAATCAAAGCCCTACCCATTTTCCCTTATCTTTTTTAGTATGGATCTTGGTGCAAGGATTTCAATTTGGAGGTCTAGATTCATGTTAGATCTCAAGCTAATTGTGGAGGTATAATCCTAACCATGTAGTTAAATTGTTGATTAGTGCTTTAAGCTAAGCTAATTAGGTGTTCAATTCGGTTTTTTTGCAAGTTTGGATGATTCAAGGGTATGGTTTGAATTAAAAAGTAAGGGTTTGTGATTTGCAATTAGGGTTCTTATCATGTAATCATGGTTGCAAAGTGTAGATTATCATCTTAAGGAAATGAAAACTTAATCTTTTTGATAATATGTAAATTGTTAGATGTAAAATGTCCAAATTAAGCTTTTTTTTTTTTCTAAACTAGGTTTTTAGAAATTATTGAAAATGTGAAATTTAAAATCTAGTTAGGGATTTTATAAATTGATTATGGTTTTAATATGGAGATTAACATGTTAATGGGATGCTAAAACTAATCTATTTGCTAGTTTACAAATTGTTGCTTTTAATGTGTTAAAATTGGGTATTTTGCAAACTAGAATGTTGAATTCAATGAAAATTGATTAGAATAAAATCTAGTAAGGGTTTATATAACCTAGTTATGATATTTTGTAAATATTATGGGCATTTGTTTCGTTTAAACATCAAGATTTGTATTAAAACGGTTAACGACCGCTAACTAGATTTTTTGGAAATAAAACGATTAGTTTACTTTTATGGTTTTGATGAATTAAAACCTATTTCTTATATAATTAGTGAGTTTTGAAACCACGGTTGGTTCGTTTGAGTTTTTCGCCATCACTCGGCATTTGTAAACCGATGTCGAGGGTTTTGGGTTGATTTGTGAAAGCAAACCATAGGTTTTGACCTATGTAGGATTCGTGTGTCGTTTTGGTCATGAGTCGGATTTCAATGCGATACGGTGCGTTATGATATGTAGGTACCCCATGTGGAGTTCGAGACGACAATCAAGCGCGTGGCGACGTCGGCACCGGCGAGCGAGGATCAGGTGAATAGATTTATATCTACGTGGAGAAGTCGGGTGGATGGCGTATAGCACCCCCGTAGTTCATGGTGATGTATACGAATACGTATACACACATATATTGATTATATATTGTTTGAGATTATTAATATTAAAGATGGATATTTGGTGTGTTGGATTGGTTTAGTGTTGCGAAACCCTAGAGTAGTGGTTGCACCACACATACACACACACCCATACTTGCATACATTCTTCTTTCATATGTGCGTATATGGGAATATATTTTTATGTGTTCACATAGGTATGGGACTATGTGTTCATATACAGGATTTGAGAATAGTACTTGGGATTTGAGATGAGTCGATGAGATTCAATTTGAGGCCGTGAGATCAGTGATATGACAGGGTTCGTATTCGATATACGACCTGATGTTTTGGCGGGTCCTTTGACGTAGTTTTCACACACGTGCATACATACATAGATGGTATCAGTATTGTAATAGACAGAGATCAGTACCCGGATTAGGATCTTTGATAAAGAAGATACCAGATGAATAATGTGATGAACATGATATTGACCCATACCCAGATTTGGGGATGCCGTACGACGGATTTACGTACGAGCTATATATTGATGATAGATCCGCACTCTTGACTTCGGAATATCTGATTATAGATATGGTATAGGATGTGATATTATCGAGGCAGGATCATCGACTAATATTTATGTTTATATATATATCGACTCAGATGTTAGGCGGTTTCCTTACCCTTAATTCAGCTTGTTAGTTCAGCCGTATAGTTTAATATAGTTGTCAGACTAGATTAGATTCCTACCTATTTAAAAAACTAACGGATCGCGGGTATTTTTAAAGACAGGTCAAGGGATTCTACGGATATTTCAAAGGACTTATCTTTTCTTAAAAACACCGTAGCCCTTATTTTCAAAACACCGCGATTCCGGTTATATTCAAATGGCACCACCGTAGAACTCATATTTATATTAAATATAAATTTTTTATCTTGTGTCTAGTATTTAGCTCCCGCTCATTATTGCTGTTCGCTCCGCACCGCATACTTATATTGTGATTCCTATTTGCATTGTTGATATCATGCTGTTAGGACACCAACACCATTACCGATGATGTGTATGTACCACGTACACTTACTTACCGGCTCACACACATCTTTATCGGTAATTGCCATGGCACGTACACTTTAGAAATACTATTGCATTGACATAGGTTGTTAGCTAATAATTTAGACATGATATTAGTGTACTTGCCTTATATGCTAGATTAGACATTGTAGTTATTACTTGTTACTTCATGCATGTTATTATTCATTGTTATGCAGCATTCATGGATTTTTATACCTATATTCACTGTTTACATGCTATTGAGAATTTGGATTCGGATTTCCATGAGATTTTCTGGATTTGGGGGAAAACCGCAGAACTTATATAAACTTCTTTTCTCTCTTTAAAATAAAAAGTGCAGTTTTCCCATGCTATATGAGTCGTCCACCATGAGTTTGCTGATGGATTTCGAGACCCGAGTTCGAGGAGTGGAGGAACCATTTCGGATACATGGTGGACCCGGTGCGGTACCTCGGGATAAGAGGATCGCAGATGATGGCGTTGAGCCTGGCAGGGGAGCACTACCGACCTGTGATTTTACCCGACGCGTCGGATATCTGGAGGATACCGTCGTGGTCTTGAGATGGATGGTATAGGCCGGTCTGGACTGACGGCGCCCTAGATTTCGAGATATTGAGGTACTGAGATTTCGAGATATTGAGGTACTGAGATTTGATGATACAGGCCAATCCGGATAGCCGGAGCCTAAGATTTTGAGAGATTGAGATTTATGTTTTGTGTCGATGCTAGACACTGTTTATGCTGATTTCATTATGATATCTCATTTTAAGAATACAAAGGAAATCTCACTAAATTATGAAAGCAGTTTCTTTAGTACATGTATTCTGTTTTCATGCAATCATACATCATCCAAATGATATATTGCTACCTGAGTCACTGACACGGGCACATGGGATTACACTTAGGTTAGATATTTACCCTAGCCATTGTTATAGGCTGCTGGTTATATATTTGAGGATATTTTATGATCGTTGACCTAGGATTGCGTTGTTCATGCGATTTCTGTTCGTAGATGTTTTTTTACTCACGAGTTGGCAACTCCCCCCGTTGTGCCACAGTTTCTTGCAGGTTTTGCCGTACAGGTTTCTTTACGGCTTTGCTGGCACTACTTCTTTCGGGTGACTTGCTAGTAGGTGGGTTTATTTGTATCGTACCCATCATTATACATTGTATATTATTATTCAGTTGTATCTAGAAGTTCCATCAACCAAACATGTATTTATTTCAGAGATAGAGACCAGTGATGTTTATTCTTTCTTCCTTAGAGTAGCGCATTGTATTTCTATGGATTTCTTTCTATTTTGAGTTTCCTTTTGAGTTTTGATCTTCGCCCTTGGCGTAGTATATTATATTGCTTGCGTGGTTGTGACCGTCGATTGACGAAGAGTTAGCTCCCGCTTGGGGATGCCTTTTTATTGATTTTGTATACTATTCTTGTTGTATCCCGTTTGGGGGCCAGTATTTACAAAGGAGACTGCCGAAATTTTCAGAAAATACTTGATGTTTTTAAGGCGCATAATTCGGCTTATGCTATCAAAACTACTCGTTTTAAATTAGTTTTTCCTTCACTCTACTGCTTCTTTGGTTTTGATTTCTGGTTTTTGGCTTACTTAGATTACGTACACCTCGAGACGTTTCTTAATTTAAGTGCCGGTCATGTTCCGTACTTTCGGGTCGTGACTGGCCGGGTATATATGATATAGCCGGGTCATCGGATCAAGTGTTGATTCGATGAACTGATACAGATTATATTAGTCGGTTATTTGTGAAATAGCCGGATTATCGGATCAAGTGTTGATTCGATAATTTAATGTATAATTATATATTTGATATATTATATTACATTAACTAATATAAGCTCACTTAAAGATTCTTTTTCTCACTCGGGTAATACATTGATATATATGTGATATAAGTTAATTGTATTATTTTATTTTGTTACAATAAATATTGTATATGTGATATATAATATTGTAACATGTTATGGTTATAAATGCAACATGTTTTGTGGAGTTTAAATATGGTTAGGGTTTGGACTAGGGTTAAACTTTCATTAGGCTTTCAAGAAGCTTCTTGAAGCTTTGACTTTGACCTTGATATTTTGTGATATTTTGCATATATATTTCTTTAACCCAACCCAACCCTTTACCCTAGTTAAATCTCTACAAGGGTTAAGTTTTCTTTCTTAACCCATGGTTGCATTTCTAACCTCACATAAGTTTCATTATTCATCACAAAAGGGATATTCTTCTTCTTCTTCCTTGAGCTCTTGAAAAGCTTTCTAGCTTTTTCATATGTGATGAAAATGAGTGAGAAATTGAAAACAAATGAGAGCTAAATCCCAACTTCATCATCCTCATCTATTCTTGCCACTTAGATTAGTGTGTTTGCTTTGTTAATACTTGATTAGCAAAGCAAAAGCTTGGGCTTGAGTTTCTTCAAGGTAGATCATCTTTGTTATCGAAGATCGGAAGCAAACTTGCATCTTTCTCTTCATGGAGCCTCTCTTGAGTCTGGGTACTCGATGATCGTAGTGAAAGGACCTCAACACGGAGCTTTAGAAGTGAAGGAACAGACTACAAAGGTTGTAATCCATAACTCTTAGAAGCAAAGTTGTTTCCTTGCTTTGTTTCGCCTAATCACTAGTATAAGATCTTGGTTAGGGTTGTTCGGCACATGGAAAATTTGATTTTGGCATGGTTGATGCCTTATAGAACCTTGTGATAGTGCCTGGTAACCCTACAGTGGTTTCAGAGCCAAGCTAGAGCTTTAGGCGAAGTCTAAACGAAGTTTAAAGTCCGATCGAACCCCGAAACGTCGATATATACCCCCTCTCTGGAAATTTTTTAAAATGTTGATTTTTTCCGTATTAAAAATACTTAGAAAATTAAGCAGGGAATTCTAAGGATTTCTGTGAAAAACGAAGCTCTAATCCCCTCAAGCCGCCGCGGAACCGCGGCAATACCATGCCTTGCGCGGTAGTTCCGCGTTCTAAGGTATTAGGGTTGGAATTTTCACAGTAACGTCCGTATATATTTCTATATGCTTCTGGGAATTTTTAATATTACTCAAGTGTTGAGTTTTCTGGAGATCTTTTGTATTCGTTGATTCGATCGGAAAGTTTAACTTCGTTTAATTTTTCCGGATAATTTAGAACGTGTTAAAAAGTTCAAACAGATATCAATAACTCACTTTTTCCCCTGCCGGAAAATTTCCAAGGGTTGGATTTTTCCTTAGTTAAAGAACGTTCAAAGTCGTGCAAGTAACGCGGTGGACCCTCTGGAAGAACACAAACCTTAACTCAATTATGTGACCGTCTGAACCGCCTCTAAACTTTAGGGTTTGGGGCAGTACGGCGTTGCCCCTTGTGAGGCGTTGGTTTGACCCTTCTACGGCCGGACCATTTGTACTGTGGCATGTGATGGATGTTTTTAAACTGATTTCAAGTGTTGAGAACTATTTGGGAAATCTTGGGTGTTTGATCATTCGATCTGAAAGTTTAACATTGTCTATTTATCTTGAATGTGTTACAATATTTGGAATCCACAAGTAGTTATGAGATAACTAATTTGAATGTTATAAATCTAGCAGTTTAGTCTCATTTGATCGGTTGCCACGGGATTTTGATGTGATCAAAAGTCCGTTGCAATCACGTAGAGTACGCGGATACTTACCGGGTAAACATAATAGACAGCCATGCCCCATAGCCCCGACCAAGTGACTGTAGGAGAACCCCATCGCCAAAAGAATCCGTTCGGGTGCTCACAGCAGCGGTGTTCCGCCTTAGTGCACTCCGTCGAGGGCATCGGGGGCGCGGCCGTATACTAAAGTTTTCGACGAGCATTCGATCAGGATGTCGGGAATCTTGCTGAATTGCCCGACTAGATATTGAAAATTGTTTTCGATATCGAGACTAAAATACGGGGTTTATAATTGTTAGGCATGCGATGTCTAAGGAATTCATTTTGTTAGGCATGCGATGTCTAAGGAGGTTGCGGATTCCAATTGTTGTAGTTTTACGCTTTCTTTTCTGCGACCGTAAGTGTAATATGTGGTATATCGCCAGTTTCGTTGCTATACATCAACGACAATTGGGATACGCATATTTACTTACGTTGATGATATGAGATATTATGTGTTGCTGTGATATGTTATATTGGATCGTGTTCTGAATAGCCGGGGGTTTTATGTGAAATGAGGGTTTTCATTTTCATTCATGTAAATTCTTTGTATGTAATATTCTTTTATTGGGGCACTTCCGGGATGAGGATGATGTCACCAATGTATATTATTTACTTTTCCGCATTAGGATAGACCCAAGGCGGGGAGCACAAGTAACCGGGTTCTAGGGTCCATTGGGAGACCATCTCGAGGAGTCGAGACCGGGTCTCCTACCTCTAGAATTGGCAGGCTTACTTGACGTTCTCGTAGGGGTCTAGGGATGTGGGTTTGGCTATTCATCACGACCGTGGAATCCGTGTTTTATACAGGCTCGCATTAAAATACGGACCTCCTAGTATATCAAATATTTCATATATGTTCTTCTGCTGTAATGTTCTGTGATGAGATCATATTACTGCCTGAGACGAATGTTTATATTTTATATATGAGATATATATTATATCTTGTTGATTTCGATTCAAATCTGATGCTTGTGAAGCATAATAAAATGGGACTTCATTAATGAGATTAATGAAATAAAAGAAACCTAAAGATGTTGTAGTAACTTATTTAAAAACTGGTAGCTCTAGTTCTTGCTTTGCGTAGCGGTATTCCTTGTAGAATATGCAACACCTTATTCAATAAGGAAAGAGCCGAGATCCCTTCACCGGGAGTGACCTCTTTAGCAAAACTAGCAGATGCTACACACTCGGTTTATCTTTTGATTATTTTTTTAGTTCTTGCTTTGCATAATGGTATTTGCGAAATATCCTGCATCTTATTCGATAAGGAAAGAGCCGAGATCCCTTCACCGGGAGTGACCTCTTTAGCGAAACTAGAAAAGCCTAAAAAACATTCCATTTAAAATCTCTCGATTCTACAACGATATCAAGTTCATTACGCAAAAGGTTTTCTTAAAAACCTGTCGTAGCCCTCCGTCATTTCAGATAAGTACTACTTAGTATTCGTGCTGCGGTAGTTTGGCCTCCGTCAAGGCGTAGTGTATGGTAGCTAACTAGTGCTTATCTGCTAGCATTTGATGCGATTGGATTAGGGTATTTATACGGCGTAGTTTGGCCTCCGTCAAGGGTCGTGTGGGTGGGTTTAATTCAATCAGGAAGTGACGGGTTGAACTTGACTAGCGGACTATGGGTAGTTTGGCCTCCGTCAAGGTCATAGGACGCTAGGGATAAAAATATTATTGGGAATTTCAAGTGTTGAAATTTGCAATGAGATTGCGTACCTTCTGTGAGATAGTTGGATCTCTTTACCCGCTGCGAGTAAGAGTTACTCCTGGGAGAGTTTTACACATTACAATTAGCCGATCAAGTAGGTGTCTAGAAAGATGTCAACGGGGTTACGCCCTTGGGAAATCGAGGTTTATTTTAATTAGGTCCGTGCGAAAGCACGGGGAACCTCCCTCAAAGTACCGACACTGGCCTGGCTGAAAGATTGGAAAACTTATAGGGTGTAATTAATCTCGGCTAGTCTTTCCTTTTAGGGTTTAAAGGAAGATTTGACTAAAACTGTGGGAGACATCCTGATTAGATATATTAATAACCAATCTAATCTTGCAAGAGCATACGCTGAGTGTTTTCTTCTATCTCTCTCCAGTTAGCGACCATGTCACGCCTTAATCAAGATAATAATACGGATGTATTGACCGAACCCGCTTGTTATACTGCACTAAGGAACGTTGGTCCCTCTCTAACTTATAATTGTTATAAGAAAGAGTAGGAAATAGGGGATTACCAGAATTCCCATGCCACCCAAACGAAGAAAGTGCATGCTGATGCATCTTCTTCGGGTGTGTTCATTACCAAGAACTGTTTCTCAGTATCCTTTACGTCCTGGGTATGAGATACCGGATCAGGATCCAGCAAATGTAATTTGTTACATGGGCTATAGATAGGTAGTGAACTGAGAACGGGTGATAAGTTTCTAGAGTTGGAAATGATGCAAGTGTTGCAGCCAAGTCTGTTGGCAGTTATCACCCTGTATTATTAGAATACATTGATTCTGAACGAATGTTATTAGATATCGAACCTGATATACAACATCATATCAGTCTCTTTATAAGTAAAGAAGGATATAATTTTGTATTGTTGGATAATGTTTTGAACACTTCCTATATCAAGAGTTGATCGGTTCAGGCACGTTATCTAAAAGCATAGACGTTCTAAATCAAACCACAGTTCTTAAGACACAGAACACAAACAAGAGGAAGAGTTCAGATATGAACGAATCCTTCTTGAGGCATTGTAGACTAGGTCATATCAATGCTACCCGACTAGCTGAAGTTACATAAAGATGCATATTTAAATTAGTTTGGATTTACATCTTGTAAAACTTGCCAGTCATGTCACAAAGATAAAATGACCACAGCTCTGTTTATTGGAAACAGAGAAAGTGTTGGTGAACTCTTGGGATTGATACATGATGATGTATGTAAGGTCCCTTGTCTACACATGCCTGGACCGGTTCTTTATACTTCATTACATTCACAGATTATCTCTCAAGGTTCGGACATATGTTCCTGTTGAAACACAAGTCTGAACCTTTTGGGAAATTCAATGAATGTGAGTTAGAAGTAGAGAACCAAAACGGGTATAAGTATTATGTCCTTTGATGTGATCAAAAAGGAGAATACTTGAGCACGGGATTCCTGGACTATTCTAAAGGAGAATGAGATTCTCTCTCAGCATTACTCCACCGTATATACCACAGGACGTTGGTATATCGGGGCGGAGCAATCACACCCTATTTGATATGGTGCGCTCTATGATGAGTACTACTGAGTTTCCTATTTTCTTTTGGGAGTTGTGCACTTGTGAAGCTGCATTCCTGTTGAATAGAGTTTCAATCAAATCAGATGCCTACCATTTCATATGTGATATGTGTAGGGTTCCTAGGCACTCTCAAGAGGTCTCACAAGGCATCAACCATGCCAATTTCAAAATTTACGGTGCCGAGAAACCCTAGACTACGGATCGTTAACTAGAAATCTAGGCGACCAAAGCAACTAGTTTACAACTAAACTAAAAGAACGGAGATACAACCTTTGTAGATCCGTTTCTCCACCTTCATAGCTCTATGATGAAGTCCTCTCCGCTGTCCAAATCGAACCATGACTCTAGCATCGGCTTCAACGGAGAAAAAGCGGGCTAGGTCATCGACGACGATGCCGAAGATGATCTACGTCGAGGCATCACTAGATCAAGCTCCACCTTCACCAAGCCATGAAAACATATGAAGGAAACACCCTATAGTACTTGGCAAGAGGTAGAGGATGAAGAAATAGGAAGTGGGTTCACTTTAGAATTGGATTTCTCACTCATTTTCTCCAATCACCATTGATGGAATCAAGGTTCTTCATCTTGAAGAAGAAGAAGAAGAAGAAGAAAATGTTATGATAAGTATTAAGTAAAAATGAAAATAATGATAATACTTATCATCTACCAACCATGGTCAAGTGTAGAGACTAAACTAGGGTTAGTAGGAATGGTTAGGGTTAAGCATGAGACAAAAATGGTCACTTAGGTCAAAGCTTCATGAAGCTTCAACTTGAATACAAATCAAGCCACCATTTTCTTTTCATGCCTTTCATTTTCCAAAAATCAATAGATAAATAAATAAGTGAATAAAAAAAAACCCTAACCATTAACATGTAACCATGGTTTGATCTTTACACAAAAACCCTAGCAAACATGTATCATCAAACATGATACAATTAAGTGCACAAAAGTATATCACATATACAATGTGCACATCCGAGTGAGAATATCCATTTAAGGTGAACCGATACTAGTTAATGCAAAGTAATATATCAAATATATAATTATACATTAAATCATTAAATCAACACTTGATTTAACGATCCGGTCATATCGCATATAACCGACTAGTATCCTATGTATCGGCTTATCGAATCAATACTTGATTCGATAACTAGGTTATATCGCATACAACCAATCGATACATTCATCGCGAGAATGAAATACGGTATCACATACACGCATTATTCTCGGTCCCGCACATATCTCATATGCGCTCCTATTTCGTTTCGCTTGAGCCAGGAAACCTCTGTGTAGGACTCTAAAGACTCGTCAATACGCCGGCAGCAGGTGATGATCATATCAAACACCCGCAAGCCGCAAGCGGTCTGCTAAACGTAACGGCCACCCGGGTATTGAGCGATCAGAAGATCGACGAGCAAGCCCGCTCACACTCCTGTGAATCCAACCAGTAACACTTACCGTACAGTCCGGTCTGATCGTCTGATATGTCGCATATCTCGCCTAGGGGTGGTTAACGTCAGACCCCAATAGCTCGATAAGTCGTGTCGATATGAGGTCTATAACAATTCGAGAAACTACTGGTAACACTTACCAGTAAATCTCAGCAACCCTGGCCAGGGATTTCCGGTTATAGCCAATCGAACACAGCGCAACATCAACTCCCTATACCGGGAGAGACGAATCCCCTCCTATCGCTCATTGCCTCCATGTGATTCGGGACTGTACCCAAAAACCACCGTTTTGCACGCCCTCTTGGACGTGGTAAGATGGAAATCAAAGCACAGTGGGAACCACAAAAGACTCTATGACGATCTCGGGTCAACAGACTACTCTGTACCAGTGTCACCAGAGAACTGCCATCTGACGTAAGGTATAATACCATCTGGGAGTTCTCGGCGAGTCCGTCCAGTGTACCCAGTCTTTACTGAGCACCCGTATATCATCTCTGATGTTAAACACCAATGGATATGGGATCATCCATCGCCCATCTGTATGGGTCGAGAAGGTATACGCTAGTCTACTCCGGTATATCGATGCCCCGTCTCGATACACCCACGACTAGGGACTTTGAAGGATGTACTTATGGACTATCATGTCCCCACTAGTATGATCCGCATCACAGTCCAGATAGTCAAGTATACATCCTAAGGGCTTTACCAACATGTATCAGAGAGACAATCAGTGTACACGTTAAGGTAAAGATCAACCAGATAGCATACTATCATGTCGAGCAAGAAAGTCCTCCCTATATATGTCCAAGCATCCACTACAATATACATCCTATGTATAGTAATGGCCTCTAGGGCATACATATAACTAACAATCTCCCACTTGCACTAGGGCCATCTGATAGCAGTGGTTGTAGTATCTCATACTCAACCATCCCATAACATCTCTCTGTGGGAACAGGCCTTTGTGAGTGGATCCGATGTGTTGTCCTTTGAGTCTACTCTCCTAACCTCGATCCCTTGGAGATCAACCATCTCCATGATCAGGTGACACTGCCTTAGAATATGTCTGGATCACTGATGGGACCGGCGTTCCTTGGCATAAGCCACAACTCCATTGTCACACAATGGGAGGAACTAAGTTCATCTCATGAACCAATATACACCCAAACAGCCTCTTTGGTAGCATCTTAAGTAGCGATGTATCCAGCCTTTATCGTCTAGTATGCCACGGTATCTAGCTTGGAACTTTTCCAACATACCGTCCCTCCACTGAGGGTAAAGACAATGCCTGTGACTGACATTCAGTCGTCTTTATCACCCTGGAACCATTCCAGTGATTCTCCCCAGGGTCGATTGATACCGTCTCACTACAACTAGTGAGAATCCTAACATCTAATTAGATCTATCTCATAGATCCAAAACCCAGGATTTAGGAGGTATCACTTTGATCCTATATGGAGAATCATTGTGATAAGCGGAGATTGACCGAGCGTAGCATAGGAAACTCCTTCCCTATCAAGAGCATGCCATCCACGTACTCTACGAGGATCGTCACTATACTCCCTACTACCTTTTTGTTTATACAAGGTTCATCTACCATTTTGATGATGTCAAACTCTTTGACTAACAATCAAAACAGATGTTCCAACTCCGCGATGTCTGCTTTATCCTATAAAGCATCTTGCACACGTTTCCGCTGCTCCCACTGTCTACGAAGCCCTCTGGCTGTGTACTTATAGACGCTCTCTTCTAAAACATCATTTAGTAAAGCTGTCATGACACCCAACCGCCAGATATCGCAGTCATGGTACGTAGCCGTGGCAAGTAGGATCTGGATGGACTTAAGCATAGCCACTTGAAAAGGTTTCATCATTATCCACGCCTGGTCGATGACGAAAATCTTTAACAAGTCTAGCTTTGAAAGTCTCAACTTTTCCATCTACACCAAGTAATCTTCTCAAGATATACTTGCTCCTGATGGGGATTTAACCCTTCAGATATAGCAACCAAAGTCCATACTTTGTTGGTGTATATGGATTCCATCTCAGATCGCTAAGCATCCAGCCATTCTTACAGAGTCCCACTCCTGATGGCCAGCTCGAAACTAGTTGGGTCATCATCTCATGATGCAATTCTCGCTCCCACTGTCATAGAGAAACCGAAATATCTCTCAGGTGGGTGAGGAACCCTACTAGATCGGCGGAGAGGCTGAGCTTCGTTGGAATCTACTGAATCCATTGGTTCTACCAAATCATCTGCTGCTGTTTGTATAGCTGGAACATTTCCAGTTCTACATAACAGATCTTGCCTCGAGCTTGTCCGGATTTTTCTTTTAAACATAACCCGGACAACCCCAAATCTTAACTAACTTAAGATATGGGCTCTTCCCTTTCCATATCACATATGAAGCGATAGGCATAGATTTGATTCGAACCCTATTCAATAGGTATGCAGCTTCTCAAGTGCATAACTCCCAAAAGGAAATAGGTAACTCAGTAGTACTCATCATAGAGCACACCTTATCATATAGGGTGTTATTGCTCTACCCCGATACACCATCGTGCTATGGTGTATACGGAGGAGTAATGCTGAGAGAGAATCTCATTCTCCTTTAGAATAATCCAAGAATTCCGTGCTCAAGTATTCTCCTCCTTGGTCACATCAAAGGACATAATACTTTGACCCGTATTGGTTCTCTACTTCTAACTTATATTCTGTGAATATCTCAAAAGGTTCGGACTTGTGTTTCAACAGGAACATATGTCTGAATCTTGAGAGATTATCAGAGAATGTAACGAAGTACAAAGAACCAGTCCTGGCATATGTAGACAGGGGACCTTCATACATCAACATGTATCATCCCAAGAGTTCACTAACTCTTTCTCTGTTTCCAGTAAACAGAGCTATGGTCATCTTATCTCTGTGACATGACTCGCAAGTTTCATAAGATGTAAATTCAAACTGATTTAAATATGCATCTACATGTAACTTCAGCTAGTCGGGTCGCATTGATATGACCTAGTCTACAATACCTCAAGAAGGATCCGTTCTTTTCTGAACTCTTCCTCTTATGTGTGTTCTGTATACTAAGAACTGTAGTTTGATTTAGAACATTAATGCTTTTAGATAACGTGCCTGATCCAATCAACTTTTGATATAGGAAATGTTCAAAACATTATCCAACAATACAAAATTTTATCCTTTCTTTACTAATAAAGAGATTGATATGATTTTGTATATCAGGTTCGGTATCTAATAACATCGTTCAGAATCAATGTATTTGGAATACAGGGTGACAGTGACCAACAGACTTGGCTGCAACACTTGCCCCATTTTCTGCCTCATGAAACTTATCACCCGTTCTCAGTTCTCTACCTTTCTGTGGCCCTATGTAACAGATTACATATCTGGGATCCTGATTTGGTATCACATACCCAGGACGTAAAGGATACTGAGAAACAGTTCTCTGTAATGAACACACCCGAAGATGATGCATCAGCATGCACTCTCTTCGTTTGGGTGGCATGGGAATTCTGGTAATCCCCAATTTCCTGCTCTGTCTTATAACAATTATAAGTTGGAGCGGGACCAACGTTTCCCAGCTCAGTATAACAAGCGGGTTCGGTCAATATTCCGTATTATTATTTTGATTAAGGCGTGATATGGTCGCTACCTGGAGAGAGAGAAAAAAACACTCAGCGTATGCTCTTGCAAGAATAGATTGGTTATTATTTTATCTAATCAGGATGGCTCCCACTGTTTTTATCAAATCTTCCTTCAAACCCTAAAAGGAAAGACTAGACGGGATTAATTACACGCTACAAGTTCACCAATCTTTCAGCCAGGCCAGTGTCGGTACTTTGAGTGAGGTCCCCCGTGCTTTCGTACGAACCTAATTAATGTAAACCTCGTTTTCCCAGAGGCGTAACCTCGTTAACACCTTTCTAGACACCTACTTGATCGGCTAATTGTAATGTGTAAAACTCTCCCAGGAGTAACTCTTACTCGCAGCGGGTATCGGGATCCAACTATCTCATAGAAGGTATGCAATCTCATTGCAAATTTCAACACTTGAAATTCCCGATAAAATTTTGCCCCTAGCGTCCTATGACCTTGACGGAGGCCAAACAACCCATAGTCCGCTAGTCAAGTTCAACCCGTCATTTCCTGATTGAATTAAACCCACCCGCACGACCCTTGACGGAGGCCAAACAACGCCGTACGAATACCCTAATCCAATCGCATCATATGCTAGCAGATAAGCACTAGTTAGCTACCGTACACTACGCCTTGACGGAGGCCAAACTACCGCAGCACAAATACTAACTAGTACTTATCTGAAATGACGGAGGGCTACGACAGGTTTTTCTGAAAACCTATTGCGTAATGAACTTGATATCGTTGTAGGATCGAATGAATTTAAAAATGGAGTGTTTTTTAGGCTTTTCAAGTTTTGCTAAAGGAGTCACACCCGGAGGGATCGTCGGTCCTTTCCTCGTCGAATGAGGTGCGGGATATATCATATATATCACTGTGCAAAGCAAAAACTCTTAAAAGCAATCAAAAGACAAACCGAGTGTGTAGCATCTACCAGTTATTGCTAAAGAAGTCACTCCCGGTGAAGGGATCTCGGTCCTTTCCTCATCGAATAAGGTGCAGGATATATCATATATACCGCTGTGCAAAGCAAGAACTATAGCTACCTGTTTTTATTTTGAAATTCGATTCTACAACATCTTAGGTTTCTTTTATTTCATTAATCACATTAATGAAGTCCCATCATTTATGTCACCTAAACATCACAGATAAATACGACGTACACTTATGCCATCCGCATTCGCCTGGATGTCCCCTCGTGCACCGTTAGGTTAGGTAACTAACGGCAGAGCGGGGAAGGGCTAGCGCGGTTGTAAAACATAAGTAACGTCTATATAATATATCATATATACTATATACAGTATCTATCACAGAACATCACATGATCACATCACAGATATCGCAGCAGAAGAAACATATGAAATATTGGATATACTAGGATGTCCGTGTTTTCAATACGAGCCAGTATAAAACACGGATTCCACGGTTGTGATGAATAGCCAAACCCACACCCCTAGACCCCTACGAGAGCGGCAAGCAACCCTACCAATTCTAGAGTTAGGAGACCCGGACTCGACTCCTCGAGTTGGTCTCCCACTGGACTCCAGAACCCGGTTACTTGTACTCCCCTCCTTGGGTCTATCCTAGTGGGGAAAAGTAAATAATATACAAAGGGTGACATCTTCCGCAACCTGGAAGTGCCCCAAATAAAAGAATATTACATACAAGTTTTTACATGAATGAAAATGAAAAAACACTCATCTCACATAAAAACCCCCGGCTATTCAAACACGACGATCCAATATAACATATCCAGCAACACATAACATCACATGTCATCAACGTAAGTAAATATGCGCATCCCAATTGCCGTTGACATATAGCAACGAAACCGGCGATATCACATATTACACTTACGGTCACAGAAAAGAAAGTGTAAAACTACAACAGTTGGAATCCGCAACCACCTCAGACATCGCATGCCTGACCAAATGAATACCTTAGACATCGCATACCTAACAATTATAAACCCCGCATTTTAGTCTCATTATCGAAAACACTTTTCAATATCAAGTCGGGCAATTCAACAAGATTCCCGATATCCTGATCGAATGCTCGTCGTAAACTTCAGTAGACGGCCGCGCCCCCGATACCGTCGACGAAGTGCACCAAGGCGGAACACCGCTGCCGCGAGCACCCGAACGGATGCTTTCGGCGACGGGGTTCTCCTACAGTCACTTGGTCGGGGCTATGGAGTGAGGCTGTCTATTAAGTTTACCCGGCGAGTATCCGCGTACGCTACGTGATTGCGACGGACTTTTGATCACATCAAAATTCCGTGGCAACCGATCAAGTGAGACTAAACTGCTATGTTTATAATATTCATTCAGTTATCTCATAACTACTTGTGAATTCCAATTGTTGTATCACATTCCGGATAAACAGAAAATGTTAAACTTTCCGATTGAACATTCGAACACCCAAGTTTTCCCGAAACAGCTCAACACATGAAATAAGTCTAACAACATTCAGTTCGTGCCTCAGTACCAACGGTCCAGCCGTAGAAGGGTCAAGCCAACGCCTCACATGTGGCACGCCGTACTGCCCCAAACCCGAAGGTTCAAAGGGCAGTTCAAGACGGTCACATAATCGAGTTAAGGTTTGTTGTCTTCTAGAGGGACCATCGCGTTACTTGCACTACTTAGAACGTCGTTAAACGACGAAAAAATCCAACACTTGGAAATTTCCCGACAGGGGAAAAATTGGGTATTTATATCCGGTCGAACTTTTTAACATATTCAAAAAAATATCCGGAAAGACACATAGACAAAGTTTGATACTCCGATCGAAACACCGAGTCCCCAATACAACCCAAAAATACTCAACTCTTGAGTACAGATTAAAAATTCCCATAACACTCAGCACCTGAAGCCATGAGTTACTATGCAAAATGGAAAGGCAACATCCATCATTTGACCGCGGAACCGCCGCAGAAGCCAGGCTTCTGCCGCGGTTCCGCCGCACTATGAACAGTTCATGGAAAAAATTTTGCACCGTAATTCTTAGATTTCCCTGCTGAATTTTTAAAGCATTTTTAATATGGAAAAATCCCAGTTTTTAGAAAAAGTCCAGAGAGCATGTTTCGGGTTCGGGTTTTGGTTCGATCGGACTTCAAACTGCGTCTACGCATCGCCTAAGGCTCTAGCTAGGCTCTGATACCACTGTAGGGTTCCTAGACACTCCCAAGAGGTCTCACAAGGCATCAACCATGCCAATTTCAAAATTTACGGTGCCGAGAAGCCCTAGACTACGGATCGTTAACTAGAAATCTAGGCGACCAAAGCAACTAGTTTACAACTAAACTAAAAGAACGGAGATACAAACTTTGTAGATCCGTTTCTCCACCACCATAGTTCTATGATGAAGTCCTCTCCACTGTACAAATCGAACCATGACTCTAGCATCGGCTTCAACGGAGAAAAAGCGGGCTAGGTCATCGACGACGATGCCGAAGATGATCTACGTCGAGGCATCACTAGATCAAGCTCCACCTTCACCAAGCCATGAAAACTTTTGAAGGAAACACCCTATACTACTTGGCAAGAGGTAGAGGATGAAGAAATAGGAAGTGGGTTCACTTTAGAATTGGATTTCTCACTCATTTTCATCAATCACCATTGATAGAATCAAGGTTCTTCATCTTGAAGAAGAAGAAGAAGAAGAAGAAAATGTTATGATAAGTATTAAGTAAAAATGAAAATAATGATAATACTTATCATCTACCAACCATGGTCAGGTGTAGAGACTAAACTAGGGTTAGTGGGAATGGTCAGGGTTAAGCATGAGACAAAAATGGTCACTTAGGTCAAAGTTTCATGAAGCTTCAACTTGAATACAAATCAATCCACCATTTTCTTTTCATGCCTTTCATTTTCCAAAAATCAATAGATAAATAAATAAGTGAATAAAACAAAACCCTAACCATTAACATGTAACCATGGTTTGATCTTTACACAAAAACCCTAGCAAACATGTATCATCAAACATGATACAATCAAGTGCACAAAAGTATATCACATATACAATGTGCACATCCGAGTGAGAATATCCATTTTAAAGTGAACCGATACTAGTTAATGCAAAGTAATATATCAAATATATAATTATACATTAAATCATTAAATCAACACTTGATTTAACGATCCGGTCATATCGCATATAACCGACTAGTATCCTATGTATCGGCTTATCGAATCAATACTTGATTCGATAACTAGGTTATATCGCATACAACCAATCGATACATTCATCGCGAGAATGAAATACGGTATCACATACACGCATTATTCTCGGTCCCGCACATATCTCATATGCGCTCCTATTTCGTTTCGCTTGAGCCAGGAAACCTCTGTGTAGGACTCTAAAGACTCGTCAATACGCCGGCAGCAGGTGATGATCATATCAAACACCCGCAAGCCGCAAGCGGTCTGCTAAACGTAACGGCCACCCGGGTATTGAGCGATCAGAAGATCGACGAGCAAGCCCACTCACACTCCTGTGAATCCAACCAGTAACACTTACCGTACAGTCCGGTCTGATCGTCTGATATGTCGCATATCTCGCCTAGGGGTGGTTAACGTCAGACCCCAATAGCTCGATAAGTCGTGTCGATATGAGGTCTATAACAATTCGAGAAACTACTGGTAACACTTACCAGTAAATCTCAGCAACCCTGGCCAGAGATTTCCGGTTATAGCCAATCGAACACAGCGCAACATCAACTCCCTATACCGGGAGAGACGAATCCCCTCCTATCGCTCATTGCCTCCATGTGATTCGGGACTGTACCCAAAAACCACCGTTTTGCACGTCCTCTTGGACGTGGTAAGATGGAAATAAAAGCACAGTGGGAACCACACAAGACTCTATGACGATCTCGGGTCAACAGACTACTCTGTACCAGTGTCACCAGAGAACTGCCATCTGACGTAAGGTATAATACCATCTGGGAGTTCTCGGCGAGTCCGTCCAGTGTACCCAGTCTCTACTGAGCACCCGTATATCATCTCTGATGTCAAACACCAATGGATATGGGATCATCCATCGCCCATCTGTATGGGTCGAGAAGGTATACGCTAGTCTACTCTGGTATATCGATGCCCCGTCTCGATACACCCACGACTAGGGACTTTGAAGAATGTACTTATGGACTATCATGTCCCCACTAGTATGATCCGCATCACAGTCCAGATAGTCAAGTACACATCCTAAGGGCTTTACCAACATGTATCAGAGAGACAATCAGTGTACACGTTAAGGTAAAGATCAACCAGATAGCATACTATCATGTCGAGCAAGAAAGTCCTCCCTATATATGTCCAAGCATCCACTACAATATACATCCTATGTATAGTAATGGCCTCTAGGGCATACATATAACTAACAATATGGAATGGGAAGAGCCCATATCTTAAGTAAGTTAAGATTTGGGGTTGTCCGGCCTATGTCTAAAAGCATTATCTAGACAAGCTCAAGGCAAGGTCAGTTCTGTGGAAATTTGTTGGATATCCCAAGCTTTCGTAAGGGAATATCTTCTACCAAACTGAGGAACAAAATATGTTTTGTTTTCTCAGCATTCCACCTTTTGGAAAGGGAACTTCTTGTGAAGAAATTAGTGGTCATGAGGTAAAACTGGAAAGAGATCCAGCTATACAAACTGCAGCTGATGATTTGGTAGAACCGGAGGATTCAATAGTTTCTAACGAACCTCAGCCTCTCCGTCGATCTAGTAGGGTTCCTCATCCACCTGAAAGATACTTTGATTTCTCTATGATAGTGGGAGCGAGGATTGCATCATGAGATGATGACCCAACTTGTTTCGAGCAGGCCATCAGGAGTGGGGACTCTGTGAAAATGGCTGGATGCTTAGCGATTTGAGATGGAATCATTATACACCAACAAAGTATGGACTTTGGATGCTTTTTCTGAATGGTTAAATCCCCATCAGGAGCGAGTATATCTTGAGAAGATTACTTGGTGTACATGGAAAAGTTGAGACTTTCAAAGCTATGCTTAAGTCCATCCAGATCCTACTTGCCACCGCTACATACCATAACTATGATATCTGGCGGTTGGGTGTCATGAATGCTTTTCTAAATGATGATTTGGAAGAGAGCATCTATAAGTACACAGCCAGAAGGCTTCGTAGAAGGTGGGAGCAGCGGAAATGTGTGCAAGATGTTTTATGTGATAAATCAGGCATCGCGGAGTTGGAACGTCTGTTTTGATGTAGTAGTCAAAGTGTTTGACTTCATCAAAATGGTAGATGGACCAAGTATATAAAAAAAGGTTGTAGGGAGTATGGTGATGATCTTCGTATAGCACGTGGATGACATACTCTTGATAGGGAAGGAGTTTCCTATGCTACACTCGGTCAATCTCCTCTTATCACAAAGATTCTCCATATAAGATCAAGGTGATACCTCCTAAATCCAGGATTATGGATCTATGAGATAGATCTAATTGGATGTTAGGATTCTCACGAGTTGTAGTGAGATGGTATCAATCGATCCTGGGGAGAATTACCGGAAAGGTTCCGGGGTGATAAGGACGACCGAATGCCAGTAATAGGCATTGTCTTTACCCTCAGTGGAGGGATGGTATGTTGGAAGAGTTCCAAGCTAGATACCGTGACATACTAGACGATTAATGGCAAGATACATCGTTACCAAAGATTCTACCAAAGAGGCAGTCTGGATATATATTAGTTCATGAGATGAACTTCGTTCCTGCCCTTGTATGACAATGGATTTGTGGCTTATGCCAAGGAACCCACGTCCCATCAGAGATCCAGACATATTCTTAGGCAGTATCGCCTGATCATGGAGATGGTTGATCTCTAGGGAGATCGAGGTTTGGAGAGTAGACAGAGAGGACAACAGCGCGGATCCACTCACAAAGGCCTATTTCCCATGGTTGAGTATGAGATACTTCAACCACAGCTTATTGTTGGGTATGAGATACTACAACAGATGGCCCTAGTGCAAGTGGGAGAATGTAAGTTATATGTATGCCCTAGAGGCCATTACTGTACATACGATGTATATTGTAGTGGATGCTTGGACATATATAGGTAGGACTTTCTTGCTCGACATGATAGTATGCTATCTGGTTGCTCTTTATCTTAACATGTACTCTGATTGTCTCTATGTCACATGTTGATAAATCCCTTAGGATGAGTACTTGACTACCAGGACTATGATGCAGATCATACTAGTGGGGACAATGTAGTCGCCAAGTACATCCTTTAAATGTTCCTAGGCGTGGGAGTACCGAGACAGGGTATCGATACTCCAGAGTAGACTAGCGTATGCGCTTCTTGACCCATATGATGGGCGATGGATGATCCCATATCCATTGGTGTTTGACATCAGAGAAGGTATACGGGTGCTCAGTGGAGACTGGGTACACTGGACGGACTCGCCGAGAACTCCCAGATGGTATTATACCTCACGTCAGATGGCAGTTCTCTGGTGACACTGGTACAGGTTAGTCTGTAGACACGAGATCGTCATAGAGTCGTGTGTGATTCCCACTGTGCTTTGATTTCCATCATACCACATCCAAGAGGGCATGCAAAACGGTGGCTTTTGGGTACAATCTCGAATCACATGGAGGCAATGAGCAATAGGAGGGGTTTCGTTTCTCCCGGTATAGGGAATTGATGTTGCGCTGTGTTCAACTGGCTATAATAGGAAATCCCTGGCCAGGGTTGCTGAGATTTACTGGTAAGTGTTATCAGTAGTTTCTCGAATTGTTATGGACCTCATATCGACACGACTTATCAAGCTACTGGGGTCTGACGTTTACCACCCCTAGGCGAGATATGCGACATATCAAACGAAGAGACTGGACTGTACGGGAGTGTTATTGGTTGGATTCACAGGAGAAAGTGTTGGTTATAGTGCCCTCAAAGTCAATTATTGGATCGCAGGTACGTGATTGCAATGATTGAGGATGACCTATACTGGTAGCATAGTTTTACTCGAGATGATAGTATGCTATCTGGTTTGCCTTTATCAGTCGTGTATATGTTCAGGTGACTGATCACTATTACACGTTGATAGAACCCTTAGGATCCTGCTTGACTACCAACAGTATGATGACGATCATATACGTGAGAGTTGGGTAGTCCATAAGCACATCCTTAAAAGTGGTCCCTAGTCGTGGGAGTTTCGAGACAGGGCATCGATACTCCTGAGTAGACTAGTGTATATAGTCGAGACCCCGACGAGGGGCGGTGGCCGGTCTCACAAGCCACTGGTGTCAGTTGGATCACCTAAGATGTATACAGGTGCTCATTGGGTTATGAGTACACCGGACAGGACTCGCCGGGAACATACTAGTTGGTATTTATACCTAGCGTCAGATAGTAGTTCCCTGGTGACATGTGTACAGGTTTGTTCATCGACCTGAGGTCGTCATTTGTCTCGTGTGAGTTCCCACTGTGCTTTGATTTCTACCCAACCACGGCTCAAAGGAGTCGTGCAAATGGGTCTTTTTTGGGTACAGTCCCGAGCCACATGGAGGCAAGTGAGCGGATCGGCAGGGGATTCGTCTCTCCCAGTATTAGGGGTGAGATCGCGCTGTGTCTAGGAGAGCCATTACAAAAAGCCCTCGGCTGAGACAGGAGATTTACTGGTAGGTACTCCAGTAGTATCTCAGGGTGTTCTGGGCTACACTCCGACACGACTTATACCGCTATTGGGGGTCTGACGTTACCAGCCCCCTAAGCCCGATATGCGATACTCATAGACGAACGGACCGGACTGTATGTATATTGTCACTGATAGGCTCAGTAGGGTTTCAGGATGAGTTCGCTCATCGGCTTCCCTTCAGGTCAGTACATGGGCAGCCGTTACGCACAGCTAGTGCCGCTGACGGCTTATGGTTAAACCCACTGCCAGGGTACTGATGAGTCATTAGAGTCCCCCACAGATAGTTTCCCAAGTTCGGGAGAAACGTTGTAGAGGCTGTATGGTTTTATGGCAGGGTTCGGAAAATGCTCGTGTGTTTACGCACGTGTCATATTTCGGTCAGATAATACTGGTGGGCTTTGGTTTAAGCCGGATCCATGTATTATACTGTGTAGATATAATATTTTTGTCTCAGTTGCATTTGTATTCGGTCGTAATACAAATGCCGGTATGTTTAGACTGTTACGGGGTTATCCTGAAATTCGTTTCGGGATCGCTTTTCGAAGTTGCCAGTTTTCTATCACCCGTCTTAAACATTTGGTTTAATGCTGAATTATCTTTTTCTTGAGGGTTAGTCATGAGGATGAGTCATGAGTGGAAGCTTCTTGTTTGGTGACTAGGTTTAGTGTGTCACCATTTTGCATTAATGGTTGATGAGGAGTTATTAGTGAGTCATCTTTTCTATTAATGCCTTTTGTTATGCTTAGGCTATTATGGTTGTGATATTTTGTGATAAAGCATTTCTTATGGTCACCCTTCCTCCTACACTCACCCCTCCTCTCCTTTAAAGTGGTCGGCCCCCTTCTTGAGTAAAGATGATGGTTGATTAAAAAGATATAGGATTTTGGTTCATGGAAATTTGATATGCTCATTTTCTGATTACTCCATTTCAAAAGGCAACTTCATTAACCGTTCATCCATAGTTTTGGATGAAGCAAGACAAAGTATTCTACTCATTCTCTACATCAATCTTGGTCATCTCTTTTAGCAAACTTGATGAACTAGTTGCCTCGGTATAGAGGCGGGAGCCCGTTTAAAGATCCGTAGATGTGGTGCCGCCTCGACGAGGAGCCAGGAGATCGGAGCAGCCGCAACGGAGCGTGGGATGATGGTTAAAGACCGAAGGACTCGGATCATTCGGTATAACCTTTCTATCCACTTTGTAGTTTGTTAGTTTAGCGTTAATGGCAGATCCGGGTTAAAGTATGCGATAGCGCCAGTTTAAAAGTTTTTGTTCCGCATTTGGCGTCTGAAAGACGGCCGGGGCGCTACCGTAGACTTTCATGGTATCAGAGCCACGCCTTTAAGCCTTACTAACTTACTCTAACGCATTTAAAATATCGATCGAACGGAATTTCGAAAACCGCATTTTTCTGTGTAAAGTTTCTGCCGATTTTTAAAACAGGCCTAAAAATCATTTTGAGCATCTCAGAAAATCGTGCAGGCTTTTTTAAGAATTCTGGTGAAATTTGGTCCAGTGACTCCACAGTACTGCCGCGGAACCGCCGCACAAACCAGGGTTTGGCTGCGGTTCCGCCGCACAAACCAGGGTTTGGCTGCGGTTCCGCCGCAGGTTTGGAGCATCAGAGTGCCATTTTTCTACAGTAACCTCCTTCATAGAAAATTATGGTTTCTGGAATATTTTTTTTGGGCCCAGATTTTGTTTGTGTACTGCAGATGTACGTGGGGCCCACTTCGGGAAGTTTTGTCGATTGAAATTTTAAACTTGTTAGTTTACAGTACTTACATTATATCTCCGACCGTGAATGTTGTAAGGTTAGTATAGCACCCAATGAAGAGTTTTGAAGCATCACATGACCCAAAGTTTTAATTTTTAAGGTGCTAAACTAACATGCAAAGGATAGATCCTAGAAAATTAGGGTTTACCAAACTTAAAGCTAACAAAAGTTAGGGTTTGAAGGCTACAACCTTTGTAGCTCCCGTTTTTGCTTCGCTCCTTAGGCTCTTTGGTGTTGAAACGAGGTCCTCTTGAACTCCCCTTGTGTCCACGATGATCCACCGCGGAGATATCCGTCCAAGCTCGCTACTTCGTCAAACCGAAGATAACACTCTAAACGAAACGGCTAAGCTTGTGTAGAATGTTGTTGTGGCTTTGGATCTCACTTCAAAAACCTTTCTTTGATTGTGTTTTTCTCACTAGAAAAAACTAGAGAGGAGAAGATGAAGAAGGATGAAAATGGTGGCTATTTTTCTTCAAGAGATAAAAAGATAACCATAGGGTTAACTTGCAAAAGAAAATAAATATCACTATATATATTTATTCCTTCTTGACTCCAACCATGATTAAATGATAGATGATTAATTTAACTTGGGTTTAGAATGATAAAGGAAAAGATAACCATGGTTTAGTGGTGGGTGAGAATGGTTAGGTCAAAAGAAGCATGTAGAAACTAGCATAATTATCCTTTCCTTTTCATTTTCTTTTAAAACCAAAATTAAATAATTATCCATTGTTTAATCTATGGTGTGAAGCTTATATTGCCACCATTTCCATATATAATCAACCATGATGGTTTGATGTATGTATGTGTACATGTATGCACATCTTCATGTGCTTGAAACTAGAAAAGAAAAATAGAAACACATGCATGCATGCATACATCCATCAAACCCTAGAAAAGTTTTGAGTGAGAAAACTATGTGTTAAATGATAAATCAACACTTGATTTATCAATCCGGTCATATCTCATATGACCCCACCAAAAGCAGTTCACCCGATCAATGTTCGGTATCATATACGCACATTTCAATCGGGTGCATGCGCATATCGCATATGCGCACCACAACGTTTCGCCTGGACTGGGTAACTCCTCTGTGGGACTCTAAGACTCGTCAATACGCCGGCAGAGGGTAATGATCATATCAAGTGCCCTCAAGCCGCAAGAGGTCAGCTAAACGTAACGGCCATCCGGGTATTGAACGATCAGAAGACAACAAGCGAACCTGCTACAACTCCCGTCGAGCCATCCGGCAACACTACCGTACAGTCCGGTCTCTTCGTCAGATATGCTGCATATCGAGCCTAGGGATGGTCACGTCGACCCCAATAACTCAATAAGTCGCGTCGGTGAATGGTCTATAACAGATCGAGAAACTACTGATAACACTTATCAGCAAATCTCAGCAGCCCTGGCCAGGGACTTGCTGTTATAACCAGTCGAGCACAGCACTGCATCAACTCCCAATACCGGGAGAGACGAAACCCCTCCTATCGCTCATTGCCTTCGTGTGTCTCGGGACTGTACCCAACGGCCACCTGTTTGCACGACTCAGTAGAGCCGTGGTAGGGTGGCAATCAAAGTACAGTGGGAGAACACACAAGGCTCTATGACGATCTCGGGTCTACAGACTAACCTGTACCAGTGTCACCTGAGAACTGCTATCCGACGATAGATATAATTCCATATAGGAGTTCTCGGCGAGTCCGTCCAGTGTACCCAGTCACCACTGAGCACCCGTGTATGATCTTGATGTCAAACATCGATGAATGTGGGAACATCCATCGCCCATCGTATGGGTCTAGTATCATATACGCTAGTCTACTCTGGTATATCGATGCCCCATCTCGATATACCTACGACTAGGGACGTTCCAGGATATGCTTATAGACTACAGATGTCCCACTAGTATGATCTCCATCATAATCAGAGTAGTCAAGCCGATATCCTCAGGGCTTTATCAGCATGTATGAATGAATAAAAGCATGATCAAATAAGCATGTCAGATAAAGAAGAACCAGATAGCATACTATCATGTCGAGCAAGAATGCAAACTGAATATATATATACATGTATAGATACATCCACTATCACATAATGGCCTCTAGGGAATACATATATCCAACAATCTCCCACTTGCACTAAGGCCAGTTATTGGCGTATCTCATACCCAACATCTCAAAAAGTCGCTCATGCTGCGGCTGAGGGAGAGCCTTGGTGAATGGATCCGCGGCGTTGTTCTTTGTGTCTACTCTCTTAATCTCGATCTCGCGGCGATCTACAATCTCCCGGATCAAATGAAAGCGCCTCAGGATATGTCTGGACCGCTGATGGGATCTGGGCTCCTTGGCTAACGCCATTGCCCCATTATTGTCACAATACAAAGGTATTGGATCAATAATGGTTGGAACTACTCCTAGCTCCGAGACGAACTTTTTCATCCAGACAGCTTCCTTGGCGGCATCATTTGCAGCAATGTACTCAGCTTCCATCGTAGAGTCTGCAACGGTATCTTGTTTGGAACTCTTCCAACTTACCGCCCCTCCATTGAGGGTAAATACAAACCCTGAGATAGATTTGCTGTCATCCTTATCGCTCTGGAAGCTCGAATCGGTAAAGGCCTCCATTTGGAGATCTTTATTACCATACACCAAGAACAATTCTTTAGTCCTTCGTAAGTACTTAAGAATGTTCTTCACAGCTGTCCAGTGGTTCTCCCCTGGGTTGGATTGATACCTGCTTACAACACTAAGTGCATAAGCTACATCTGGGCGTGTACATAACATCGCATACATTATAGATCCTACAGCCGAAGCATAAGGTATAATGCTCATGAGAGCTCTCTCTTCATCGGTCTTTGGACAAGAATCCTTGGAGAGAGTGACTCCATGGCAAGCGGGTAAGGCACCCCGCTTGGAGTCTTCCATACTAAACCTCTTTAGGATGGTGTTAATGTACCTGGTTTGGGACAGTCCCAATAACTTTTTGGATCTATCCCTATAGATCCTTATGCCCAGGATGTATGTGGCATCACCCAGGTCCTTCATGGAGAACCTTAGTGATAAGAATGATTTGACCGACTGTAGCATAGGAATATCATTTCCTATTAGAAGAATGTCATCCACGTACAATACGTGGAATGTGACAGCTCTTCCTACAGCCTTCCTATAAACACAAGGTTCATCTGGATTTTTGATGAAATCAAACTCTTTGATAACATCATCGAAACAGATGTTCCAACTCCGAGATGCCTGCTTTAACCCATATATGGATTTAAGCAATCTACATGCTTTCTCGCTGCTCCCACTGTCAATGAAGCCCTCCGGCTGATCCATATAAACACATTCTTCTAAATCTCCATTTAGGAATGCTGTTTTAACGTCCATCTGCCAGATTTCATAGTCGTAGTGAGCGGTAATAGCAAGTAGGATCCGAATAGATTTAAGCATGGCTACGGGCGAAAAAGTTTCGTCATAGTCCAAACCTGGTCTTTGACGAAAACCTTTCGCCACAAGTCTTGCCTTATAGGTCTCTACCTGCCCATCCACACCAATCTTTCTTTTAAAGATCCATTTGCACCCTACAGGTTTTACCCCAGGGGGTACAACGTCCAAAGTCCATACTTTGTTGGTGTACATAGACTCCATTTCGGATCTCATGGCATCCAGCCACTTCACAGAGTCACCACTCGTGATAGCTTGCTGAAAACTGGTAGGATCATCATCTTCCATGATACAGTCTTCTCTGTCACCATCAATGAGGAAACCGTAGTACCTCTCCGGTGGGCGAGAAGTCCTACCAGACCTACGGAGTGGCCGAGGTTCTTCAGTTTCTGTTGCAACAGCCGGTTCAACCAAATCGTCATTTGTAGTTTGTGTCTCCAGAACCTCTTCCAGATCTACTACCTTGCCATCATCTCTATCTGTGAAAAACTCTTTTTCCAAGAATGTGGCATACTGAGAAACAAACACCTTTTGTTCCTCTTTGTGGTAGAACAGATATCCATAAGAATTCTTTGGATATCCCACAATGTTACACATGACTGACCGTGTCTCGAGTTTGTCCGGATTCTGCTTTTTAACATAGGCCGGGCAACCCCAAATCTTAATTCTCTTAAGAGATGGTCTCTTCCCATTCCATATCTCATATGGCGTGGTAGACACGGCTTTGGTCGGAACCCTGTTTAGCAGAAACGCTGCAGTCTCCAACGCATGCCCCCAAAACGAGACTGGTAACTCAGCGTCACTCATCATGGACCGGACCATATCTAATAGGGTCCTATTCCGTCGTTCTGACACACCGTTGTGCTGTGGTGTGTAAGGAGGAGTGAGCTGAGAGAGAATCCCATTCTCTTTTAGGAAGTTTGCAAATTCTGTACTGAGATACTCTCCACCTCGATCTGATCGAAGCATCTTAATACTCAAGCCGGTTTGTTTTTCTACTTCTTGTTTATATTCAATGAATTTCTCGAAAGCGTCGGACTTGTGCTTTAATAAAAATACATGACCGAATCTTGAGAAATCATCAGTGAATGTAATGAAGTATGAAAAACCGCCTCTAGCCTGTGTAGACATAGGCCCACATACATCACTATGTATGAGGCCCAGGAGCTGAGTAGCTCTTTCTCCGTGTCCGGTAAACGGAGTTTTGGTCATTTTACCCTTGATACAAGACTGGCAAGTCGCATAAGATTTATATTCAAAAGAGTTTAAATATCCATCTTTATGTAACTTGTTTAGTCTTGTTTCGTTAATATGACCAAGTCTACAGTGCCAAAGAAAAGCTTCATTTAATTCTGAAATTTTTCTTTTATTAGTGTGTTGTATACTGAAAACTGTGTGTTGATTTAGGACATATATTCCGTTATTAAGTGTACCATACCCAACCAACATTTGATTTAGGTGAATGTTCATAACATTGTTCTGCAACACAAAATTATATCCTTCATTGTCCAACAAAGATACGGATATTATATTACATAGCATATCAGGTACAAAATAACATGGATTCAAAATCAAAATACATCCAGACGGCAACCCCAAGTGATACTCTCCCATTGCGACTGTATGTACATTGGAACCATTTCCAACACGGAGAGTATGGTCACCTGTCTTCAAAACCTTGCTATTTCTCAGCCCCTGCATAGAATTGCAAATGTGAGAACCTGAACCGGTATCCAATACCCAGGAAGCAGAGTTTATAGAAAAACAGTTTTCAGTCACAAACGCACCTGAAGCAGAAGCATCACCATGCTTCTTCTTAAGACTTAGGTACTCCGTGCAGTTGCGCTTCCAATGTCCTGTCTTGTGGCAATGAAAACACTCGCCTTTCCCTGGGACTCCAGCCGTGGACTTTCCCTTTCCCTTCACCTTTTTGACTCCGCCCTTAGGATTAGTGGATTTCTTCTTTTTCTTTCCCTTGGCCTTAGCTTTCGGGCGAGAAGAAGAAGACTGTCCAATCGTCATAACGGGAGTCTTTGCTGACTTCATAGTGCTCTCTGCACTCCTTAACATATTAAGGAGTTCAGGGAGGTCCTTCTCCATGCCATGCATGTTGAAGTTCACTATGAACTGAGCAAAGGTGGAGGGGAGGGACTGCAGAATAATATCTATATATTGTTCATTGTCCATAGTCCATCCGAGGTCCTCAAGCTCTTCTATAAGAGCTATCATCTTCAAAACATGGTCTGCTACTGGTGTGCCAGGGGCCATCCGCATGTGAAACAGTTTCTTTGATGCCTCGTATCGTAATACGCGGGACTGCTCCCCATACAACTCCTTTGTATGGAGCAGTATCCCGTGAATGTCCATGTCCTCGTGCTGCTTTTGATGTGTGTTATCCATCGATGCAAGCGCGAGGCATGTGGCCGTGGCACAGTCAGCGTCCCATGTCTTGCGGACTTCTATGTCCGCAACTGAGGATTTTGGGCCTGGGACGGGCGGGGCTGAAGCCGTGAGGACATATGATACTTTATCATAAGTCAAGGCGATCTTCAGATTCCTTAGCCAGTCTTTATAGTTGGTCCCATTCAGTTTGTTTTTATCTAGTAGAAGCTTAAGTCCAGTCATTGGTATCTGCCATTAAGAGAGAGAAAAGAATACACTCAGCGAAAGCTCTTGCATAGATTAGATTGGTTTATTATCTTGTCTAATCGATGTTTCCCACAGCTTTTTATCAAGTTTTTCTTTCAAACCTTAAAAAGAAAAACTAGCCAGGATTAATTACAGTCTACAACTTCGCTAACCGTTCAGCCAGGCCAGTGTCGGTACTTTGAAGGAGGTTCCCTATGCTTTCGCACGGACCTAATTAGAGTAAACCTCGTTTTCCCAGAGGCGGAGCCCCGTTAACACCTTTCTAGACACCTAATGAGTTAGCTAATTGTAAACTGCAAAACTCTCCTAGGAGCAACTATTGCCCACAGTGGGATCGGGATCCAACCATCATATGGAAGGTATGCAATCTCATTGCAAATTTCAACACTTGAAATTCCCGATGTAATTTTTACCCTTAGTACTTATGACCTTAACTATGGTCAACAAATCATAAGTACCAGTCAAGTTCTACCCGTCATTTCTTGATTAATTAGACCCACCCATATGACCCTTAACTATGGTCAACAAAGTCGCATGAATGTCCTAATTAATCTGCATCATATGCAGTGTAGGGAGACATCACTTAGCTACCGTTCACTACGCCTTAACTAAAGTCAACAAACGTAGCACGAATACTAAGTACTCTACTTCCTAAAATGATGGAGGGTTGCGAATGATTTTTAAGAAAATCTTTAACGCTTTGAACTTGATATCGTTGTAGAATCAAACAGTTTTTCAAAAGGAGTGGCTTAAGCTCCGCAGTTTTGAAATGTAGCTTTTTCATAAATAGCCGAGTAGTTTTTAAATCCGATTCTACAACATCTTTTTAGGTTTATTTTCTTTACATTAATCACATTAATGTAATCCCATCATTTAAGTCCTAAAGCCAATCACAGAAAAGAAACGAAAATAACACGTACGCTTATGCCATCCGCATTCGCCGCAATGTTCCGTTATGCACCGTTAGGTTACTTAACTAACGGCATAACAGGACGGGACTAGCGCGGGTGTAAAACATAAGCAACGTCTACTATATATCATATATATAATATATCATTCGTCTCAGATATCACAGAACACATGCAGCAGAAATATAGATATAACGTGGGATATACTAGGACGTCCGTATTTAGTATTTAGCCAGAATAGAAAATACGGATTCCACAGTCGCGATGAATAGCCAAGCCCACACCCTGGACCCCTACGAGAGCGGCAAGTGACCCTACCAATCCTGGAGTTTAGGAGACCCGGTCTCGACTCCTCGAGATGGCCTCCCACTGAACCCCAGAACCCGGTCACCTGTGCTCTCCTCCTTGGGTCCATCCTAATGCGGAAAAGTAAATAATATACAACACTGGTGACACAACCGCAACCTGGAAGTGCCCCAAATAAAAGAATATTACATTACATTTGAATTTACATGAATGAAAATACAAAACTCTCATCTCACAAAAACCCCCCGGCTATTCGATCGCGACAATCCTGCACATCATATCTCAGCAACACAAAATATCACATATCATCAACGTAAGTAAGTATGCGTACCCCGATTGTCGTTGATGTATAGCAACGAAACCGGCGATATCTAACATACTACACTTACGGTCACAGAAAAGAAAGTGTAAAACTACAATATTTGGAATCCAGATTCTCTTTAGACATCATAAATGCGAAATATCACATATTCCGTATTTCATACCTAAACCATATGAATTCCACATATTGTATCACATTCCAGACAAACAGACAGTATTAAAGTTTTCGAACGAACAATCAAGCACCCAAGATTCACTAAAGCTCAACACTTGAGCAGGGTTCAAAAAATTTGGAGTGTGACACAGTAGCGGCGGTCCAGCCGTAGAAGGGTCAAGCCAACGCCTCACATGTGGCACGCCGTACTGCCCCAAACCCGAGGGTTCAAAGGGTAGTTCGAGACGGTCACATAATCGAGTTAAGGTTTGTTGTCTTCTAGAGGGACCACCGCAAAAAGACTTGCACGTATTTCCAAATTATTTAAACCCCGTGAATATTGAGTAAATGATATTCGTTCAAACACTTCAATACTTTCTAGTTTACCCGGAAAAGTTACGAAATGAAAGTCCCGATCGAATCGATGAATCCAAAAACATCTCCAGAATTTTTCAAAACTTTATTCAGTTTAAAAATACCCAAAAAATTAAACATGCAGAAAGTAGAATTACTGCAGAAAAAATATACACTAATTCATTTGTACGGCCGCGGAACAGCGGCCTAAGCAAGCTTAGGCCGCGTTTCCGCGGCTGTAACTACTGTTCATTGGATTATTTTTCTGCCGTAATTCTTATATTTTCCTGCTATGATTTTTACATATTTTTAATTCTGGAAAATGTCAAGTTTTAGAAAATTTCCAGAGAGCACCTAAAGAAACGGTATTTTTGTCCGATCGGGGTTTTCTCTTCGTAAAAATGTCACCTAATGTTCTAGGTCGGCTCTGATACCAATGTAAGGTTAGTATAGCACCCAATGAAGAGTTTTGAAGCATCACATGACCCAAAGTTTTAATTTTTAAGGTGCTAAACTAACATGCAAAGGATAGATCCTAGAAAATTAGGGTTTACCAAACTTAAAGCTAACAAAAGTTAGGGTTTGAAGGCTACAACCTTTGTAGCTCCCGTTTTTGCTTCGCTCCTTAGGCTCTTTGGTGTTGAAACGAGGTCCTCTTGAACTCCCCTTGTGTCCACGATGATCCACCGCGGAGATATCCGTCCAAGCTCGCTACTTCGTCAAACCGAAGATAACACTCTAAACGAAACGGCTAAGCTTGTGTAGAATGTTGTTGTGGCTTTAGATCTCACTTCAAAAACCTTTCTTTGATTGTGTTTTTCTCACTAGAAAAAACTAGAGAGGAGAAGATGAAGAAGGATGAAAATGGTGGCTATTTTTCTTCAAGAGATAAAAAGATAACCATAAGGTTAACTTGCAAAAGAAAATAAATATCACTATATATATTTATTCCTTCTTGACTCCAACCATGATTAAATGATAGATGATTAATTTAACTTGGGTTTAGAATGATAAAGGAAAAGATAACCATGGTTTAGTGGTGGGTGAGAATGGTTAGGTCAAAAGAAGCATTTAGAAACTAGCATAATTATCCTTTCCTTTTCATTTTCTTTTAAAACCAAAATTAAATAATTATCCATTGTTTAATCTATGGTGTGAAGCTTATATTGCCACCATTTCCATATATAATCAACCATGATGGTTTGATGTATGTATGTGTACATGTATGCACATCTTCATGTGCTTGAAACTAGAAAAGAAAAATAGAAACACATGCATGCATGCATACATCCATCAAACCCTAGAAAAGTTTTGAGTGAGAAAACTAATGGTTAAATGATAAATCAACACTTGATTTATCAATCCGGTCATATATCATATGACCCCACCAAAAGAAGTTCACCCGATCAATGTTCGGTATCATATACGCACATTTCAATCGGGTGCATGCGCATATCGCATATGCGCACCACAACGTTTCGCCTGGACTGGGTAACTCCTCTGTGGGACTCTAAGACTCGTCAATACGCCGGCAGAGGGTAATGATCATATCAAGTGCCCTCAAGCCGCAAGAGGTCAGCTAAACGTAACGGCCATCCGAGTATTGAACGATCAGAAGACAACAAGCGAACCTGCTACAACTCCCGTCGAGCCATCCGGCAACACTACCGTACAGTCCGGTCTCTTCGTCAGATATGCTGCATATCGAGCCTAGGGATGGTCACGTCGACCCCAATAACTCAATAAGTCGCGTCGGTGAATGGTCTATAACAGATCGAGAAACTACTGATAACACTTATCAGCAAATCTCAGCAGCCCTGGCCAGGGACTTGCTGTTATAACCAGTCGAGCACAGCACAGCATCAACTCCCAATACCGGGAGAGACGAAACCCCTCCTATCGCTCATTGCCTTCGTGTGTCTCGGGACTGTACCCAACGGCCACCTGTTTGCACGACTCAGTAGAGCCGTGGTAGGGTGGCAATCAAAGTACAGTGGGAGAACACACAAGGCTCTATGACGATCTCGGGTCTACAGACTAACCTGTACCAGTGTCACCTGAGAACTGCTATCCGACGATAGATATAATTCCGTATAGGAGTTCTCGGCGAGTCCGTCCAGTGTACCCAGTCACCACTGAGCACCCGTGTATGATCTTGATGTCAAACATCGATGAATGTGGGAACATCCATCGCCCATCGTATGGGTCTAGTATCATATACGCTAGTCTACTCTGGTATATCGATGCCCCATCTCGATATACCTACGACTAGGGACGTTCCAGGATATGCTTATAGACTACAGATGTCCCACTAGTATGATCTCCATCATAATCAGAGTAGTCAAGCCGATATCCTCAGGGCTTTATCAGCATGTATGAATGAATAAAAGCATGATCAAATAAGCATGTCAGATAAAGAAGAACCAGATAGCATACTATCATGTCGAGCAAGAATGCAAACTGAATATATATATATATACATGTATAGATACATCCACTATCACATAATGGCCTCTAGGGCATACATATATCCAACAAATGTCATTCGAGCGGTAAATTGCGTCTAATTGCTATAGCTCTTTTATACGGGTTTGCGAACGTGACAATCGCGTTGATATTCTGTGCTGTGCTGTGATGTTGCGGTTTTGTCATGGTGGATAGCGGTGCGCAATGGTAGTGCAGTTTGGATTTATTTGTGTAAGTCCACGTTACCCTTCCCGGTTCTTTCGGGGATGTGGAAACGGTAAAAAACGATTTTTACGGTGAAGGTAACATGGACTTTAGAACACGATCTTTGCCAAACAAACATCTAGCACCCTAACTACAAGTTTAACTACTATGTTAGGGGTTATACCTAGGTCTTGAACTCCTTCTCTTCTTGCTCCTTGGAGTGGTTGGATCGGCCTCACCTCGTCGTCTTCTTGTTGTCGAAGATGGATCCACCCGAAAGCTTCTACCTTGGGCTCCTACCTCAACCGAGAGGAAACTAAAGTCCTTGGCTTGCTAGACCTTGAACTTTAGAATGAGTAGAGAAGTGTTTTTAGGGTTTTATCTCAATGGCTCATGTTTCTCAACTCATGAGACATGAGAGCCATGAGCAAGAGGAAGAGGGAGAGCTTGGATGAGAGAGAATGAGAATGATAGAATAAGCTTGACTTTTTACAACCATGCTCTCAAAAAAGAAAATAATCATGATAATAATAATAATTAAGTATTTGTGATGGTTCATATCAATGGCCATTATCATTTCATGCATTCATTTTGTAAAGAACAACAAGCAAGCAAAAGACATAGCCATGAAATGATAGCCATGAAATGATGATGGCCAATGAGTCCAAAATAGTCAACCAGTCAATAAAGTCAACAAGTCAACAAAAGTCAAACTTTCAACTCAACCATGGCACAATAATACTTAATTAATATTATTATTAATCATATTTATTATTCTCATTAGGGTTTAGAAAAAGTCAACATTCAACAACCCTAATGAGAATCCTCTGCCTCTGTCTCTGTCAACTGTGCATACACACCCGCATCCGTGTTCTGAGAAACACGAATATAAAGAGATAAAACCAATCCTAAAACGTATACTAGGATCTGGCTTAAACCAAAGCCCGCTAGTAATAACTGCCCGGACACCAAACGTGCACAAGTGCACGGACGTGAACGAACCCTGTCGCAAAACCATGCGACCTCTACTCTGTTTTGCCCAAAGGCGAATAGCTCTCTGTGTGGGACTTTAAAGACTCGACACTACGCTGGCAGTGGATTTAACCACAGGCCGCAAGCGGTACTAGCTGTACGTAACGGTCCCCACGTAGATGCCGATAAGAAGACTGATGAGGTGAACCCATCCGAACTCCTACTGAGCCTGAATGTGACAATCTTCGTACTGTCCGGTCTGTTCGTCTGAGAATATCGCATGGTGGGCCTAGGGGGCGGTAAACATCAGTCCCCTAATAGCGGTACAACTCATGTCGGAGTGTAGCCCAGAACACCCTGAGACAACACTGGATAACCTACCAGTATATCTCGTTTGCCCTGGCCAGGGACTTTGTGTAATGGCTCTTCTAGACACAGCACGATATCAACCCCCAATACCGGGAGAGACGAATCCTGTCTAACCGTCACTGCCTCTAGGTGCTTCGGGACTGCACCCAACTGCTTCCTGTTTGCACGACTCATTTGAGCCGTGGTAGGGTAGCAATCTAAGAACAGTGGGAACACACTCGAGGCGAAGTGACAGTGTCAAGTCAGCGGACTAAGCTGTACTCATGTCACCTGGGAACTTATAACTGACGATAGGTATAGTACCAACCAACAGTTCCCGACGAGTCCTGTCCATTGTTCTCGTAACCTAACGAGCACCCGCATACTATCTCAAGTACGACGTACTGACGCCTGTGGGATAGACCATCTCCCCTGCTGGGATGAGAAGCGCATACGCTAGTCTATTCCGGAGTATCGATACCCCGTCTCGATAATCCTACGACCAGGGACCTGTATATGGATGTGCTTGTAGATTACCCAGCCCCCACTAGTGTGACTGCCATCACAACGCTGGTAATCAAGCAAAGATCCTAAGGGCTCCATTAATGTGTATAGGTGATATGTTAAAAGAAACACATGCACACATTAAAGTAGAAACAAACCAAGTAGCATACTACCATTTCGAGCAAGATTGTCTATACAACTGTGAATATCCCAAGCTTCCATCAAGTAATATACAAACTAGTATGATACAGTAATGGCCTCTAGGGCATATACACTAACAATCTCCCACTTGCACAAAGGTCATGTACTGGCGTATTGAAGACCTATCATCTCGATCGGCCGCTCGAATTGAGTCTGGGGTAAGGCCTTCGTGAATGGATCTGCAGTGTTTTCTTCTATAGCAACCCTCCGAACCTCGATCTCCCGGCGATCCACGATCTCCCTGATCAGGTGATACCGCCTCAAGATGTGTCTGGACTTCTGATGGGACCTGGGTTCCTTCGCTAAACTATAGCCCCGTTGTTGTCACAATACAGAGGTATTAGATCAACAATGGACGGAACCACCTGAAGTTCTGTCAAGAACTTCCTCATCCAGACGGTTTCTTTTGCGGCATCAGATGCAGCGATATATTCCGCTTCCATCGTTGAGTCAGCAAAGGTTTCCTGTTTGGAACTCTTCCAGCAAACCGCCCCTCCGTTGAGGGTAAAGACATAACCCGACATGGACTTGGAGTCATCCTTGTCACTATGGATGCTGGAGTCAGCAAAAGCCTCGATCTGGAGGTCTTTTCCGCCATACACCAAGAACATCTCCTTAGTTCTTCTCAAGTACTTTAGAATGTTCTTTACTGCTATCCAGTGTTTCTCCCCTGGGTCCGACTGATACCGGCTTACAACGCTCAATGCGTATGCTATATCTGGTCGGCACACAACATCGCATACATTATAGAGCCTACCGCAGATGCGTAAGGTATAGATGACATGCGAGCCCTTTCCAAATCAGTCTTGGGAGACATCTCTTTGGAGAGGGTGATTCCGTGACAAGCCGGTAAATTACCGCGCTTTGAATCTTCCATACTGAATCGTTTCAGTACGGTGTTGATGTACCTGGACTGCGAAAGTCCCAACATCCTTTTAGATCTATCACGATAGATCTGGATCCCCAGAATGTAGTTGGAATCGCCCAGGTCCTTCATGGAGAACCTCTGTGACAAGAATCCTTTGACTGACTGTAGCATAGGAATATCATTTCCTATTAGGAGAATGTCATCCTCGTACAAGACGAGGAATACCATAGTTCTCCCTACAATCTTATTGTAAATGCATGGTTCATCTGGGTTTTTGATAAAGTCGAATTCTTTGACAGTATCATCAAAGCAGATGTTCCAACTCCGCGATGCCTGCTTCAGTCCATAGATGGACTTGAGCAACTTGCACATTTTACCGCTGCTCCCACTCTGAATGAATCCCTCCGGCTGATCCATATAGACACACTCTTCCAAATTTCTATTTAGGAAAGTCGTCTTTATGTCCATCTGCCAGATCTCAGAATCGTGGAAGGCAGCAATGGCAAGAAGGATCCGAATGGATTTGAGCATAGCCACTGGAGAAAAGGTCTCGTCATAATCCAAACCAGGTCTTTGACGAAAACCCTTTGCAACAAGTCTAGCTTTATAGGTTTCAACCTACCCATCTACACCAATCTTCTTTCTGAAGATCCATTTGCAGCCTACGGGTTTTACCCCTTCTGAAGCAAAGTCCAAAGTCCAAACTTTGTTAGTGTACATGGACTCCATCTCGGTCCGCATTGCATCCAACCATTTTACCGAGTCACCGCTCTGAATGACTTGCTGGAAGCTAGTAGGCTCATCATAATCAATAGTGCAATCCTCTCTATCCCCGTCTATAAGAAAGCCGTAGTATCTCTCGGGCGGATGAGACTGCCTACTACTCTTGCGGAGTGGCGCTGGGATGTCCGGTTCTCCTGAAACTTCTGGTTCTTCCAAGCTTTCAATAATAGCTTGTGGTTCTGGAATTTCTTCCAGTTCTTATGCACTCCCACTTGTTCCTTTTTCTAAAAACTGATGTTCCAGAAAGTGGGTATGACGAGAAACAAAAACCTTTTGTTCCTCTGCGTAATAGAAAACATACCCCCTGGAGTTCTTTGGGTATCCCACAAACTTACACAGTACTGAGCGTGCCTCGAGTTTGTCCGCATGCTGCTTTTTAACAAAAGCTGGACATCCCCATATCTTCAGATATTGAAGATGGGGTTTCTTCCCACACCACATCTAATATGGTGTCGTAGGCACAGTCTTGGAGGGAACCTTGTTCAAAAGATATGCAGCTGATTCTAGTGCATAACCCCAGAATGATCGCGGTAACTCGGCGTTACTCATCATAGAACGTACCATATCCAATAGGGTTCGATTCCGCCTTTCTGATACACCATTGTGTTGTGGTGTGTATGGAGGAGTAAGCTGAGAGAGAATTCCATTCTCTTTTAAGTAGTTCAGAAACTCAGCACTCAAGTATTCACCACCTCGATCAGATCTCAGTGTCTTTATACTTTTGCCTGTTTGTTTTTCAACTTCATTCTTGTATTCCCGAAATTTCTCAAAGGCTTCGGATTTATGCTTCATCAGGAAGACATGTCCATACCTAGAGAAATCATCTGTGAAAGTAATGACGTATGAATAACCACTTCGCGCATGCATAGACATTGGACCACACACATCACTGTGTATGAGTCCCAAGAGCTCACTTGCTCTTACTCCGTGTCCAGTGAACGGAGTCTTTGTCATCTTTCCCATGAGACAAGATTCACAAGTGGCATAAGACTGATACTCGAACAGATTCAAGTATCCCTCTTTATGTAACTTAGTTAACCGTGTCTCATTAATGTGACCCAGTCTACAATGCCATAAGAAAGCCTGAATTAATTCCGGAGACTTTCTTTTAAGTGTGTTCTGGACACTGAAAATCTGAGCTTGATTCAATACGTATATCCCGTTATCTAATATACCTAACCCAATCAGAACTTGATTTAGGTTGATGTGGACCACATCTCATACAAAAGTAAAATCATATCCTTCCTTAGAAAGTAAGGATACAGATATTATATTACAAGACGCACCTGGTACATACAAACAGTTACGCAGAATCAATATCTGCCCAGTTGTCAGTCCAAGATGTTATTCCCCTACGGATTCAGCGTTCATGCTCATTCCGTTAGCAACCCTGAGAGTCATATCACCTATATTGATAACCCTACGGTTTCTCAGAGCCTGTAACGAATTACAGATGTGAGATTCTGATCCGGTATCCAATACCCAGTATGTAGGATTAACTGACATACAGTTCTCTATTACAAACACACCCGAAGCCAAAGCCACAACATGCTTCGAATCCTGGCTACTGGCTTTGCTAGCACTGCAATCCTTCTACCAATGTTCATTCCCGTAATAATAGGAACGTCCCTCTTTTACTACATCCAGTCCCGAAACTTCTGCCCTTCCCTTTTCTTCTACTTCCCTGGTTTCCTTCAGGGTATAAGCAGAGGGCAGAGACTGTAGAATCAAGTCAGTATTTGACACGTTCTTCAACGTGGTCTTCAGGTCCGTGAGCTCATGATAGCTGGTCTCTGTAAGGACGTTGCCCCCTACAGATGTGTAACGTTTCGAAAATCGTTTCGGTGAAATTTCGGAAAATCGGTAAAATGAGGGGGTTTTCTGTAAAAAGTCAAAATATAAATATTTTTATTATAAAATTAAATATACATATTCTAGCTATGTAATTGCTAGTATTTGATGTTTATTGAGCCACTGGTGAAATTTCAAATTTTCTGAAATTTTTTCCGAAAATAACTATTTTAATATTATTTTAAGCAGTCACTAATACATTTAATTAGGGAAAATTACAAATTGGAACGAGTTGAAACAAATTTTGTGCATCTTAACACATTGAACAAAATTTTAACACGTTCTTTTTGAAATGAAATGAAGTTGTTAATCGGTTTTAGAAAATATTGAAGAAAAATGATTTTTTTTGGTGAAATTAGTGTAAGTTGAAGTGGGGTATAACATTTATCTTTGTTTCTCACCCAAACAAAACCCACATCCATTTCCAAAATTTCTGGGCCGAGCCCATGCTGTCCCCCTCCATCTCACACTTCTATTTGGTTTGAAAAGGAAACAAGAGAAGAAAAGGAAATGAAAGGATAAAGAATGTATAAGAATGGGCTTTTGACTTTTATCTTTGACTTTGAAACCAACACCCTCACTCTCTCAGCTCTCTCCCCCTCCCTCAAAGCCGAGCCCACTGCTGGAATTCAGTAGCCCTTCCCCTGTCATGTCCCCATCTCCTTTCTTCTCCAAAAGTCCACAAAAATTATCAAAAATCAAAGTAAAACCTCACCAAAATCAAAATCCGACTCCTAACCATTTCTCATTAGCCAAAATTGCATGGATCTAGGGAACAAGATTCCAATTTGGGAGGCTATGTGTGTGCTTGTTGATCTTCAAATTTATTGGGTACAAATTCTAACCATTTTTGCTTAATTTGCTAGTTAATTTCTTAAAGCTAATTTATTTAAGTGTTAATTAGGCTTTAGTTGCAAGTTTGGAATTTCTAGAATTGGGTATGGATCAACTTAGGGTTTTATATCATTTGAACATGGTTTAAGTGTATAATTTATCATATTATGGCAAGTAAAATCTTACCTAGTAACTAGTTTGCTAATTGTTATTTTAAAATTTTACTAATTAAGTTATTTTGCTAACTAGGGTTTTTGGAAAATTATTAAATGCGTTAGATTAAATATAATTAAAGTTTCATGTCATTATTAATATTATAATGAGTGGTGTAATACCCTTGGATCATGCAAAACCAAGCGTAGTTATTGTTTTGTGCATTTACACTCGAAATTGTTAAAATTAGATAAATTGCAAAACTAGAATTTTTAGTTTTATAAGAATGGATGAGATTAATTTTTGAAATGGGTTGTATGACTTATTTAAGAAGTTTAATAAGTATTATGGCCACTAGATTTGTTTAAACGTCGATTTTTGTACTAAAACGGGTAATTTTTGCTTGCTAGATTTTCGGAAAAATGGCTTTTAAAGTGAGTTTGCGGTTTATGTAAATTTTAACCTATTTTATATTATAGATGTGTTCGTGGATGCTCAAATGAGTGTGTTTAGGTTTTCATGATGGTTTGACGTTTGTACATCGACATCGAGGGTTGATTTGGCTATTCTTGCATGCGTAGGCGATAGGTTTTGACCTATGCGTGATACGCGTGCCGATTTGATTTTCGTATGCCGTTTCGATTTCAAATTTGGTTTTAATGCGATACGGCGCGTTATGATATGTAGGTACCCCATGTGGACTTCAAGACGACAAGCAAGCGCGTGGCGACGTCGGCCCCGGCGAGCGAGGACCAGGTTAGTAGATTTATATCTACGGGGAGAAGTCGGGTGGATGGCGTATAGCACCCCCGCAGTTCGTGGTGATGTATACGAATACGTATACACACATATATATTGATTATATTGTTGAGTTTATTGATGATAAAGATAGAATTTTGGAGTGATTGGACATGTTTAGTGTTGCGAGACCTAGAGTAGAGGTTGCACCACATTTACACACACACACATACTTGCATACATTCTTCTTTCATATGTGTCTTTATGGGGTTATATTGTTATGTGTTCACATGGGTATGGGACTATGTGTTCACATACTGGATTTGAGGATAGTATTTGGGATTTGAGATGAGTCGATAAGATTTGATTCAGACCGCGAGAACGGTGATATAGCAGGATTCGTACTTGAGATACGTCCTGATGTTATAGCGGATCTTGGGACGACGACACGAGTGAATAGTGCTATACATTGAATGGTTGGCTTGTGATCGTGATATGAGATAAGATATGTTAAGATATTCATAATAGGTCGCATTAGGCGATGTATACCTCTTTATGACGATATATGATGATGATATCGGTTTGTATGAGGCTGTAGATCAGCTGTCGGATCATGATTAGATTTATGATATTAGTATTGCACTAGACGTAGATCAGTATCCCGGATTATGATCTTTGATAAAGAGGGTACCCAATGATTTATTTGATGAATACGATACTGACCCGTACCTAGATTTGGGATGCTGTACGACGAATTTACGTACGAGCTATATGTTGATGTTTGATCCGCGCTCTTGACTTGGGAATATTTGATTATAGATATGGTATCGGATGTGATATTATCGAGGCGGGATCACCGACTAATATATATATATATATATATGTATGTATGTATGTATGTATGTATCGACTCAGGTGTTAGGCGGTTTCCTTACCTTCAGTAGCCAGTTAGCTTAGCCCTTTAGTTTAGTGTAGTTGTTAGACTAGATTTGTATTAAAAATAGATTGTTATCTTTGTGTCTAGTATTTCGCTCCCGCTCATTAATGTTGTTCGCTCTGCATCGCATGCTTATATTATGTTTCATATTCTATTGTTGATATCATGCTGTTAGGATACCAGCACCATTACCGATGACGCGTATGTACCACGTACACGTACTTGCCGGCTCACACACATCTTCATCGGTAATTGCCATGTCACGAACACTTTAGAAAATACTGTTTCATCTGACATAGGTTGTTAGCTAATAGTTTAAACATGATATTAGTATACTTTCCTTATATGCTTGTTTAAACATTGTAGTTATTACTTGCTACTTCATGCATACTGTTACTCATTGTTATGCCGCATTCATGGATTCTCATGCCTATATTCATGGTTTTACATGCTATTGATGATTTGGATTCGGATTTCCATGAGATTTTCTGGATTTGGGAGAAAACCGCAAAACTTATATAAACTTCTTTTCTCTCCTTTTAAATAAAAAGTGCGGTTTTCCCATGATGTATGAGTCGTCCACCATGAGTTTGCTGATGGATTTCGAGACCCGATTCGAGGAGATGGAGGAACCGTTTCGGGAACATGGTGGACCCGGTGCGGTACCCCGGGACAAGAGGATCGCAGATGATGGCGTTGAGCCTGGCAGGGGAGCACTACCGACCGGTGATTTTACCCGACGTGTTGGATATCCGGAGGATACCGTCGTGGTCTTTAGATGGATTGTAGGGGCCGGTCTGGACTGACGGCGCCCTAGATATTGTGATTGAGACATTGAGATTTTGAGATATTGAGGTACAGAGATTGCGGCAAAGAGATATCGAGATATTTGGATACTGTTTTGTGTCGATGTTAGGCACCGTTTATGCTGATTTCATTTATGATACCTCATTTTAAAAATTCAGAAATCTCACTAATTTATGAAAGCAGTTTTCTTCAGTACATGCATTCTGTTTCATGCATTCATACATCATCCATATGATACATTGCTACCTGAGGCACTGACACTGGCATATAGGATTACACTCGGGTCAGATATTTACCCTAGCCATTGTTATAGGCTGTTGGTTATCTTAATTGAAGATATATTTTGATCGTGTGTCCTAGGATTGCGTCATAAATGCGATTCTTGTTCGTAGATGTTTTTCTACTCACGAGTTGGCAACCCACCCCCGTTGTGCCACAGTTTCTTGCAGGTTTTGCCGTACAGGTTTCATTACGGCTTTGCTGGCACTGCTTCTTTCGGGTGACTTGCTAGTAGGTGTGTTTATTTGTATCGTACCCATCATTATGCATTGTATATTATTATTCAGTTGTATCTAGAAGTTCCATCAACCAAACATGTATTTATTTTTGGGATAGAGACAGTGATGTTATTCTTTCGACCTTAGAGTCGCGCGTTATATTTCTGTGGATTTCTTGTTGTTTTGAGTTTCCTTTTGAGTTTTGATCCTCGCCCTTGGCATTGTATATTATATTTCTTGTGTGGTTGTGACCGTCGATTGACGAAGAGCTAGCTCCCACTTGGGGATGCTTTTTATTGATTTCGTATACTATTCTTGTTGTATCCCGTTTGGGAGCCAGTATTTACAAAGGAGACTCGCCGAAATTTTCAGGAAATATTTGATGTTTTTAAAAACGCATAATTCGGCTTATGCTATTAAAACTACTTGATTTAAATTGGTTTTCCTTCACTCTACTACTTTCCTTAGTTTGGATTTCTGGGTTTTCGGCTTACTTAGAATACGCACGCCTTGAGACGTTCGTAGTTTAAGTGCCGGTCATATTCCGTACTTTCAGGACGCGACAAAGTTGGTATCAAAGCGTTAGGTTTTACCTTCGGAGCGTAGGATGACCCTTGGTTGATGGAATAGGTGACTAAAGTAGAGTGACATACCGTGGTATGTTCCGCGGCATACTTACGATACGCTACTCCACTTAAGAAGCCTTAGGATATACATTTCTTTGCTCAGTATCATATTCATTCCTGATCTAGCCTCGTCGGTACCAGTTACAGTTTGCTGCCACGATTACGGGCAGGGAGAGCTACGGCTAGAGTTGTGGTCAGCATGAGCTCGTCACGAACGATGACTGACAAGGGCGTAATTCTGGCGACACACGATTGCAGAGATGTGTCTTTTTACTATGTTTTCACGCCACGAGCATTTGGCGGATCGCCTTTACGAGATTTCTCGGACGTGCCGATCAGTACCAGAAGATTGAGCCAATGATAGAGGCCAGCCAGATTTTGATGACCGTTGGCGTATTGCTTACTCCTGATGATTGAGGCACTGTTCAGCGTGCTGACGAGTGAGCCAGTCGTTGCTGCGAACGACGAGATATCGCCCCAGATGTTGGAGCTATTGTAGTACGAGCTGTACTAAGAGATGATAGAAGGTCGCTAGTCACCAAGGATGAATGATTAGGACATGTGGTTCGTTCGCTACGCCGATGCGAGGTCATCAGATAGATTGATTCCAGCTAGAGACGACTTCACGCGGAGACGTTGAGAGTCGACAGAGACGATCAAATGTCAGCAACCTATTATTCTAAGTTTAAAGTATTCGGAAAGACATGCAGGCAATTCTATGGACCCTCTAGAAGAATGAAACCCTAATTCGACTTAATGACCGTGTGAAAGACTTTGAACCTTAGGGTTTGCGGCTGTTCCGCGGCGCCATTGGTGAGGCTTGGGTTTGCCCTTCTATGGCTGTACCATCAATGCTGTGGTACGTACTCGATACTGTTAAACTGTACCCAAGATGTTGAGGTTTTGGGGGATTATGAGGTTTTGACAAATCGATCGGATGGTTCGACTTCATTTGAATGCTAGGTGGTGAGATGTATTCTTAGGAGACTCCAGATACGAGGATAGCCGTTGGAGCTCAGTCCATGCAGCCACGACGAGACGAGTCCGAAGGAGTCGACATCAGAGAAAAGTGGAGTAAGAGGTTCGTACGAGATCTTGATGAGACGACGTTCCACTCCGCCATCAGAGATGTGATACGCATGCCGAGGTATTGTGCTTGGCTATACCTTCCAGAAGGAGTCACGATGAGTATGTAGCCGTTCCGGGATAAGAAACTGATATAGTAAAGGATGATGACTTCCGGACAGTTCGGCAGAGACGAGATTTGGGAGAGACCTTGACAGGACCTTTCTGGAATGAATTACGAGAAGACTTGGACCCAGGAGTGGTCATGTTACGCACACCAGCAGACCAGAGTTCATGATCATTGTCGAGACATGCTATGAGTGACCACGACAGTTGGCCAGAGATTCTTGGAGGATGTGCTTGAGCGGGAATCTTCCGCCATATTTGATTTCTGTATTTTGGGCGGTCTATTTGCATGATTGATTTTGATGATTGAGTTTCATGATATTTGTTTTCATGGACCATGGTTGCACTTGCTGAGTATTTGCGATTTTTGCACAGTTGTGGCACTTGATCTCGTTTTCGTGCCTTGGTTTCTCACGTTTATGATTTTATGGGTTCCATGCAGTTGAGTTGATTTTGTGCGTATATACGCATACTATTTGGTTTTTGGCACTCGGTATTGTTCACATATGCTTGCAGTGCAGTGATACGCATTTTGTCCACTTAGATGCACTGGACTTCGATTTCGATTATGATGCTCGATATTGGTTTTGTGCACCTTGTGCACCTGATTGGATTTTGCGCATGTTCGGTTCTTGATATTGGATTTCATGATTTCGTGCATGATAGATGCACCTGCCTTGGATTTTCGCGCTTATTGAGCGCATGTTTTGAGATGCGATTTGGTGCTCACCAGATACACTAAATCGAGATTTTTCGTGCATGTCAGATGCACCTGATTTTGCTGTCAGGCACACACGTTGCCTATGACAGATGTTGTGTGCACACCCGATGCACTTAGATGTTGTTTCTGTGCGCATATATGGCACATATATGGATTTTGATTTCCGTGCGCACCAGACGCACATAGCATTTATATGCATATTTTGGGATTGATTTCTTATGGAGCAGTACATTCTTATGATGATTGTTATGAGTTTTTGTACTGAGCAGGACTAGTTAGAGGACAGTACCTAAATATTTTGCATGCATTGATAGTTATTAAAGGGATTTCCAAAAAGCGAGCAATAGTCTCAGTATCTACCTACGTGTCTGATATGACACGAAATGTTTAAAATAAGGAGACCCTTCTAAATTGTTTCGAAAAAGGCGGAATGTACATATTAAACAAAGGATATATATATATATATATGTAGTAATTTTCTTACAATAGACATCCGCCACTGTGCAGTGCTGCGAGCATCACACAACGATTTGAAGAAGATTTGCCATGCATTGCTTCCAGATGTTTTAATGATGTATATCATATTGATTTTCATTTTTGGATTTAGACATTGTGTCTTCACCATGACTCTGATGATTGCGGGATGCTGGATGGAGTTTTAATTTAAAATTCGGGGACCGAATTTCTTTAAGGGGGGAAGATTGTAAGGTTTCGAAAATCGCTTCGGTGAAATTTCGGAAAATCGGTAAAATGAGGGGGTTTTCTGTAAAAAGTCAAAATACAAATATCTTTATTAAAAAAATTAAATATACATATTCTAGCTATGTAATTGCTAATATTTGATGTTTATTGATCCACTGGTGAAATTTCAAATTTTCTGAAAAATTTTCCGAAAATAATTATTTTAATATTATTTTAAGCCGTCACTAATACATTTAATTAGGGAAAATTACAAATTGGAACGAGTTGAAACAAATTTTTTGCATCATAACACATTAAACAAAATTTTAACACGTTATTTTTGAAATGAAATGAAGTTGTTAATCGGTTTTAGAAAATATTGAAGAAAAATGCTTTTTTTTGGTGAAATTAGTGTAAGTGCATGTGAGGTATAACATTTATCTTTTTTTCTCAACCAAACAAAACCCACACCCATCCCCAAAATTTTTGGGCCGAGCCCATGCTGTCCCCCTCCATCTCACACTTCTATTTGGTTTGAAAATAAAACAAGAGAAGAAAAGGAAATGAAAGGATAAAGAATGTATAAGAATGGGCTTTTGACTTTTATCTTTGACTTTGAAACCATCACCCTCACTCTCTCACCTCTCCCCCCCTCAAAGCCGAGCCCACTGCTAGAATTCAGCAGCCCCTCCCCTCTCATGTCCCCATCTCTTTTCTTCTCCAAAAGTCCACAAAAATTGTCAAAAATCAAAGTAAAACCTCACCAAAATCAAAATCCGACTCCTACCTATTTCTCATTAGCCAAAATTGCATGGATCTAGGGAACAAGATTCCAATTTGGGAGGCTATGTGTGTGCTTGTGGATCTTCAAATGTATTGGGTATAAATTCTAACCATTTTTTCTTAATTTGTTAGTTAATTTCTTAAAGCTAATTTATTTAAGTGTTAATTAGGCTTTAGTTGCAAGTTTGGAATTTCTAGAATTGGGTATGGATCAAGTTAGGGTTTTATATCATTTGAACATGGTTAAAGTATATAATTTATCATATTATGGCATGTAAAATCTTACCTAGTAACTAGTTTGCTAATTGTTTTTTTAAAATTTTACTAATTAAGCTATTTGGCTAACTAGGGTTTTTGGAAAATTATTTAATGCGTTAGATTAAATATAATTAAAGTTTCATGTCATTATTAATATTATAATGAGTGGTTTAATATCTTTGGATCATGCAAAACGAAGCGTAGTTGTTGTTTTGTGCATTTTCACTCGAAATTGTTAAAATTAGATAAATTGCAAAACTAGAATTTTTAGTTTTATAAGAATGGATGAGATTAATTTTTGAAATGGGTTGTATGACTTATTTAAGATGTTTAAAAAGTATTATGGCCGCTAGATTTTTTTAAACGTCGAGTTTTGTACTAAAACGGGTAATTTTTGCTAGCTAGATTTTTGGAAAAATGGCTTTTAAAGTGAGTTTGGGGTTTTTGTAAATTTTAACCTATTTTATATTATAGTTAGTGTTCGTGGATGCGCAATGAGTGTGTTTGGATTTTCTCGATGGTTTGACGTTTGTACATCGACATCGAGGGTTGGTTTGGCTATTCTTGCATGCGTAGGCGATAAGTTTTGACCTATGCGAGATACGCGTGCCGATTTGATTTTCGAATGCCGTTTCGATTTCGAATTTGGTTTTAATACGATACGGCGCGTTATGATATGTAGGTACCCCATATGGACTTCGAGTTGACAAGCAAGCGCGTGGCGACGTCGGCCCCGGCGAGCGAGGACCAGGTGAGTAGATTTATATCTACAGGGAGAAGTCGGGTGGATGACGTATAGCACACCCGCCGTTCGTGGTGATGTATACGAATATGTATACACACATATATATTGATTATATTGTTGAGTTTATTGATGATAAAGATAGATTTTAGGTGTGATTGGATAGGTTTAGTGTTGCGAGACCTAGAGTAGAGGTTGCACCACATTTACACACACACATACTTGCATACATTCTTCTTTCATATGTGTCTTTATGGGGCTATATTGTTATGTGTTCACATAGGTATGGGACTATGTTTTCACATACTGGATTTGAGGATAGTATTTGGGATTTGAGATGAGTCGATAAGATTTGATTGAGACCGCGAGAACGGTGATATGGCAGGATTCGTACTTGAGATACGTCCTGATGTTATAGCGGATCTTGGGACGACGACACGGGTGAATAGTGTTATACATTGAATGGTTGGCTTGTGATCGTGATATGAGATAATATATGTTAAGATATTCATAATAGGTCGCATTAGGCGATGTATACCTCTTTATGATGATGATATCGGTTTGTATGAGGCTGTAGATCAGCAGTCTGATCATGATTAGATTGATGATATTAGTATTGCACTAGACGTAGATCAGTACCCCGGATTATGATCTTTGATAAAGTGGATACCCAATGATTAATTTGATGAATGCTATACTGACCCATACCCAGATTTGGGATGCCGTACGACGGATTTACGTACGAGCTATATATTGATGTTTGATCCGCGCTCTTGACTTGGGAATATTTGATTATAGATATGGTATTGGATGTGATGTTATCGAGGCGGGATCACCGACTAATATATATATATATATATGTATGTATGTATCGACTCAGGTCTTAGGCGGTTTCCTTACCTTCAGTAGCCAGATAGCTTAGCCCTTTAGTTTAATGTAGTTGTTAGACTAGATTTATATTAAATATAGATTGTTATCTTTGTTTCTAGTATTTAGCTCCCGCTCATTGTTGTTGTTCGCTCCGCATCGCATGCTTATATTATGTCTCATATTCTATTGTTGATATCACGCTGTTAGGACACCAGCACCATTACCGATGACGTGTATGTACCACGTACACGTACTTGCCGGCTCACACACATCTTCATCGGTAACTGCCATGTCATGAACAATTTAGAAAATACTATTTCATCTGACATAGGTTGTTAGCTAATAGTTTAGACATGATATTAGTATACTTGCCTTATACGCTAGTTTAGACATTGTAGTTATTACTTGCTACTTCATGCATACTGTTATTCATTTTATGCCGCATTCATGGATTCTCATGTCTATATTCATGGTTTTACATGCTATTGATGATTTGGATTCGGATTTCCATGAGATTTTCTGGATTTGGGGGAAAACCGCAAAACTTATATAATCTTCTTTTCTCTCCTTTTAAATAAAAAGTGGGGTTTTCCCATGATGTATGAGTTGTCCACGATGAGTTTGCTGATGGATTTCGAGACCCGATTCGAGGAGATGGAGGAACCGTTTCAGGTACATGGTGGACCCGGTGCAGTACCCCGGGACAAGAGGATCGCAGATGATGGCGTTAAGCCTGGCAGGGGAGCGCTACCGACCGGTGATTTTACCCGACGCGTCGGATATCCGGAGGATACCGTCGTGGTCTTGAGATGGATGGTAGGGGCCGGTCTAGACTGACGGCGCCCTAGATATTGTGATTGAGACATTAAGATTTTGAGATATTGACAGAGATTGCGACACAGAGATATCGAGATATTTGGATACTGTTTTGTGTCGATGCTAGGCACCGTTTATGCTGATTTCATTTATGATACCTCATTTTAAAAATACAGAAATCTCACTAATTTATGGAAGCAGTTTTCTTCAGTACGTGCATTCTGTTTCATGCATTCATACATCATCCATATGATACATTGCTACCTGAGGCACTGACACGGGCACATAGGATTACCCTCGGGTTAGATATTTACCCTAGCCATTGTTATAGGCTGCTGGTTATTTTAATTGAGGATATATTATATGATCGTATGACCTAGGATTCCGTCAAACATGCGATTCGTGTTCGTAGATGTTTTTCTACTCACGAGTTGGCAACTCACCCCTGTTGTGCCACAATTTCTTGCAGGTTTTGCCGTACAGGTTTCATTACGGCTTTGCTGGCACTGCTTCTTTCGGGTGACTTGCTAGTAGGTGGGTTTATTTGTATCGTACCCATCATTATACATTGTTGTCACGACCCGAAAAGTACGGAACATGACCGGCACTTAAATTACGGTCGTCTCGAGGCGTACGTAATCTAAGTAAGCCGAAACCCAGAAATCAAAACCAAAGAAACAGTTGAGTGATGGAAAAACCAACTTAAAGCAATTAGTTTTAATAGCATAAGCCGAATTATGCGTTTTAAAAACATCAAGTATTTTCTGAAAATTTCGGTAGAGTCTCCTTTGTAAATACTGGCCCCCAAACGGGATACAACATGAATAGTATACGAAATCAATAAAAAAAGGCATCCTCAAGAGGGAGCTAGCTCTTCGTCAATCGACGGTCACAACCACACAAGCAATATAATATGCAACGCCAAAGGCGAGGATCAAAACTCAAAAGGAAACTCAAAACAGCAAGTAATCCATAGAAATACAACGCGCGACTCTAAGGTCGAAAGAATAAACATCACTGGTCTCTATCTCTGAAATAAATACTTGTTTGGTTGATGGAACTTCTAGATACAACTGATTAATAACATACAAAATATAATGATGGGTACGATGCAAATAAACCAACCTACTAGCAAGTCACCCGGAAATGGAAGTAGTGCTAGCAAAGCCGTAATGAAACCTGTACGGCAAAACCTGCAATAAACTGTAGCACAACGGGGGTGAGTTGCCAATGTTAGTTATATGTATGCCCTAGAGGCCATTACTATACATAGGATGTATATTGTAGTGGATGCTTGGACATATATAGGGAGGACTTTCTTGCTCGACATGATAGTATGCTATCTGGTTGCTCTTTACCTTAACTTGTACACTGATTGTCTCTCTGTTACATGTTGGTAAAGCCCTTAAGATGTGTACTTGACTACCTGGACTATGATGCGGATCATACTAGTGGGGACATGGTAGTCCATAAGTACATCCTTCAAGGTCCCTAGTCGTGGGTGTATCGAGACGGGGCATCGATATACCAGAGTAGACTAGCGTATACCTTCTCGACCCATACAGATGGGCGATGGATGATCCCATATCCATTGCTGTTTGACATCAGAGATGATATACTGGTGCTCAGTGGAGACTGGGTACACTGGATGGACTCGCCGAGAACTCCCAGATGGTATTATACCTTACGTCAGATGGCAGTTCTCTGGTGACACTGGTACAAATTAGTCTGTAGACCCGAGATAGTCATAGAGTCTTGTGTGATTCCAACTGTGCTTTGATTTTCACCTTACCACGTCCAAGAGGGCGTGCAAAACGGTGGTTTTTGGGTACAGTCCCGAATCACATGGAGGCAATGAGCGATAGCAGGGGATTCGTCTCTCCCGGTATAGGGAGTTGATGTTGCGCTGTGTTCGATTGGCTATAATCGGAAATCCCTGGCCAGGGTTGCTGAGATTTACTGGTAAGTGTTATCAGTAGTTTCTCGAACTGTAATAGACCTCATATCGACACGACTTATCGAGCTACTGGGGTCTGATGTTTACCACCCCTAGGCGAGATATGTGACATATCAGACGACGAAACCGGACTGTACGGTAAGTGTTAATGGTTGGATTCACAGGAGTGTGAGCGGGCTTGCTTGTTGATCTCCTGATCGCTCAATACCCGAGTGGCCGTTACGTTTAGCAGACCGCTTGCGGCTTGTGGGTGGTTGATATGATCATCACCTACTGCCGGCGTATTGACGAGTCTTTAGAGTCCTACACAGAGGTTTCCTGGCTCAAGCGAAACGAATTAGGAGCGCATATGAGATATGTCCGGGACCGAGAATAATACCAGTATGTGATACTGAATTCTATTCTCGCGATTTGTATCATCGGACGGTTATTTGAGATATAGCCGGGTTACCGAATCAAATGTTGATTTGATACATTGATACACTTGATATTAGTCGGTTATATGCAATATGACCGGATCATTAAATCAAGTGTTGATTTAATGATTTAATGTATAATTATATATTTGATATATTACTTTACATTAATTTGTATTGGTTCACTTAAGATTATTTTCTCACTTGATTGTGCACATTGTATATATATGATATATGTTTGCGCACTAGTTTGTATCATGTTTGATGATACATGCAAACTTGGCTGTGTGTATCACTTTAACCATGTTTAGGTTAATGGTTAGGTTTTATTTGTTTTATTTATTTTATTCATTTATTTTTGGCAAGAAATAAAAATGGTGGCTTTTTTTGGTTTTTACTTGAAGCTTCATAAAGCTTTGAAAAGTCTAGCCATTTTGTCTTTTGCCTTAACCTAACTATTAAACCTAAACCCTAGTTTATTCTCTACATGTGTTACTTCATCCATGGTTGCATTATGATGATGATTCACTTGATTTATTTTTAAAGAGATAATTCTTTTTCATTCTTCTTCATCATCTTCTTCAAGTGAAGAAGAAAGCTTTCCTGAAAATTTCTAAGTGATGAAATCAAGTGAGAAATCCAAATCCAAAGTGAACCCACTTTCTAATTCTTCATCCTCTACCACTTGCCATGTAGTAGAGTGTGTTATCTTCTCAAGTTTCATGACCAAGTGAAGATGGAGCTTGAGTTAGAGTTGCCTCGACGTAGATCATCTTCGACATCGAAGTCAACGACCTAGCCCGCTCATTTCTCCGACGAAACCATCGCTAGAGTCCGGGATCCCGGTGATCGCAGCGAAGGGACGTCATCACGGAGCTAAAGAAGTGGAGGACCGGATCTACAAAGGTTGTATTTCCATTCACTTAGTAGCAAAGAAGTTTGCTTGCTTGTTTGTTTCGCCTATCCCCTAGTTAACGATCTATATTAGGGTTTCTCGGCACCTAAATTTTTGAATTTGGCATGGTAGATGCCTTGTGGAACCTCTTAAGTGTGCCTACGAACCCTACAGCCAACTCGTGAGTAGAAAAACATCTACGAATAGAAATCGCATGAACAACGTAATCCTAGGTCAACAATCATAATATATCCTCAAATATATAACCAGCAGCCTATAACAATGGCTAGGGTAAAAGTGTAACCCAAGTGTAATCCCATGCCCGTGTCAGTGCCTCAGGTAGCAATATATCATATGGATGATGTATGAATGCATGAAACAGAATGCATGTCCTGAAGAAAACCGCTTTCAAAATTTAGTGAGATTTCTGTATCTTTTTAAAACGAGGTATCATAATGAAATCAGCATAAACAGTGCCTAGTATCGACACAAAACAAATATCCAAATATCTCGATATCTCTGTGTCGCAATCTCTGTACCTCAATATCTCAAATATCTCTGTATGTCTCAATCTCACTATCTAGGGCGCCGTCAATCCAGACCGGCCCCTACCATCAATCTCAAGACCACGACGGTATCCTCCGGATATCCGACGCGTCGGGTAATATCACCGGTCGGTAGTGCTCCCCTGCCAGTCTCAACGCCATCATCTGCGATCCTCTTGCCCCGGGGTACCGCATCGGGTCCACAATCTACCCGAAACGGTTCCTACATCTCCTCGAATCGGGTCTCGAAATCCATCTGCAAACTCATGGTGGACGACTCATACATCATGGGAAAACCGTACTTTTTATTTAAAAGGAGAGAAAAGAAGTTTATATAAGTTTTGCGGTTTTCTCCCAAATCCAGAAAATCTTATGGAAATCCGAATTCAAATCATCAATAGCATGTAAAACCATGAATATAGGCATGAGAATCCATGAATGCGGCATAACAATGAATAACAGTATGCATGAAGTAGCAAGTAATAACTACAATGTCTAAACTAGCATATAAGGAAAGTATACTAATATCATGTCTAAACTATTAGCTAACAACCTATGTCAAATGAAATAGGATTTTCTAAAGTGTTCGTGACATGGCAATTACCGATGAAGATGTGTGTGAGCCGGTAAGTAAGTGTACGTGGTACATACGTGCCATCGGTAATGGTGCTGGTGTCCTAACAGCATGATATCAATAATGGAATAAGAATCACAATAAGTATGTGATGCGGAGCGAACAACAATAATGTGCGGGAGATGAATACTAAACACAATGATAACTAATCTGCATTTAATAAAATATGAGTTCCATAGTGGTGCCATTTGAAATAACACGAATCGTGGGGTTTTGAAAATAAAGGCTACGGTGTTTTTAAGAAAAGATACGTCTTTTGAAATATCCGTAGAATCCCTTGACATGTCTTTTAAAATACCCAATATCCATTAATTTTGAAATAGGTAGGAATCTAACCTAGTCTAACAACTACACTAAACTATACGGCTGAACTAACAAGCTAACTGAAGGTAAGGAAACCGCCTAACATCTGAGTCGATACATATATATATATATACATATATATATATATATATATATTAGTCGGTGATCCCACCTCGATAATATCACATCCGATACCATATCTATAATCAGATATTCCCAAGTCAAGAGTGCGGATCAAACATCAATATATAGTTCGTACCTAAATCCGTCGTATGACATCCCAAATCTGGGTACGGGTCAATATCACATTCATCATACTATTCATATGGTATCCCCTTTATCAAAGATCATAATCCAGGTACAGATCTATGTCTAGTACAATACTGATACCACCTACGTATGCATGCACGTGTGTGAAACAATGCGTCAAAGGACCCGCTACAACGTCATGTCGTATCTCAAATACGAACCCTGCCAAATCACCGATCTCTCGGCCTCAAATCAAATCTCATTGACTCATCTCAGATCTAGAGTACTATCCTCAAATCCAGTATATGAACACATAGTCCAATACTCATATGAACACATAAATATATAATCCCATATACGCACATGTAAAAGAAAGGATGTATGCAAGTATGTGCGTGTGTGTGTATAGGTGCAACCCCTACTCTAGGGTTTCGCAACTACACTAAACCAATCACAGAACACCAAAAGTCCATCTTTATCATCAATAATATCAATTCAACATATACTAAATATATGTGTGTATACGTATTCGTATACATCACCACGAACTGCGGGGGTGCTATACGCCATCCACCCGACTTCTCTCCGTAGATATAAATCTACTCACCTGGTCTTTGCTCGCCGGTGCCGATGTCGCCACGCGCTTGCTTGTCATCTCGAAGTCCACATGGGGTATCTACATGTCACAACGTATTGTGCCGCATAAAAATCCAATTTAAAGCCAAAACGACACATGAATCTCACGTAGATCAAAGCCTATGGTTGCTCTCTCAAATCAACCCAAAAACTCTCGACATCGGCGTACAAACGCCGGGTGATCGAGAAAAACTCAAACGTACCATTCGTGGTTTCACATCACGCTAAACATATATATGAAATAGGGTGAAATCATCAAAACCAATAAATTGATTAAATCGATTTATTACAAGAAACCTAGTAAGCCTCAATTAGCGGTTTTAAAACAAAACTTGATATTTTAACAATTCTAATGGCCATAATACTCATTAAACATCTTAAATAAGTCATACAAACTATTTTCATAATTTAATCTCATCACTTTCAATTAAATTCCAAAACCATGTTTGCATAAAATTCCAATTTTAACAATTTACAAGCATCAATTAGTAAACTAGCAACTAGGTTAGTTTTAGCATATCATTAACATGTTGATCTACTCATTGTAACCTTAAGCAAGTGACAACCACTCTAATTGAATCCAAACCCTAACTTTAAATTCCAAGCCTTCACTTGAAAATTCAAGTCTTGAAATAGAAAACAAATTAAACACCAAATTAGCTTCACTTGAAGTATGGTAGCAACAGTTAAGTAACTTGGTTAGGATTTATACCTCACAACCATAGATCTAGCATGAAAATCTTGGCCTCCAAATTGCTCTCTTTTCACCACAATCCATGCTTTATAGGCTAAGGAAAAATGGGTAGGAGTTGGATTTTGATTTTGTGGGATTTTTGTGTTGATTTTTGGGCATTTTGTGATGAAATTTTGAGGTGAAATGAGAAAGAGAAGAGAGGGGGCTGCTGCTGCAGTGAGAAGAGGAGGGTTCGGCTAATTTTGGGGATGAGGAGAGAGAGAGAGGTGTTAAAATGCAAGGTCAAAGAAAGTCCAAGTCAACCCAACCCATACCTCTTTCTTCTTCTCATTTTCTTTTGTTTTTCTTTTCTTTTATCCAAAAGAAGTAGGGAAAGTTTAGGGAGGGGGCTGCTGAATTCAGCCATATTAGGGGAGAGGGTAAGGGTGTGGGTGAGTGTGGGTGAGGGAAAAAAGTTAAATGTATTACCCTAATTTTCATTAACACCAATTTCACCATCTAAGCCTTTTTCTTCAATATTTTCTAAAACCGATTAACAACTTCATTTCATTTCAAAAACAACGTGTTAAAATTTTGTTTAATATGTTGTGATGCATAAAAAATTTTTCAACTCATTCCAATTTGTAATTTTCCCTAATTAAATGTATTAGTGACGGCTTAAAATAATATTAAAATAATTATTTACGGAAAAATTTTCAGAAAATTTGAAATTTCATTAGTGGCTTAATAAACATCAAATACTAGCAATTACATAGCTAGAATATGTATATTTAATTTTATAATAAAGATATTTGTATTTTGACTTTTTACAGAAAACCCCCTTATTTTACCGATTTTCCGAAATTTCACCGAAACGATTTTCAAAACGTTACAATTGTATATTATTATTCAGTTGTATCTAGAAGTTCCATCAACCAAACATGTATTTATTTTTGGGATAGAGACCAGTGATGTTATTCTTTCGACCTTAGAGTCGCGCGTTATATTTCTGTGGATTTCTTGTTGTTTTGAGTTTCCTTTTGAGTTTTGATCCTCGCCCTTGGCGTTGTATATTATATTGCTTGTGTGGTTGTGACCGTTGATTGACGAAGAGCTAGCTCCCACTTAGGGATGCCTTTTATTGATTTCGTATACTATTCATGTTGTATCTCGTTTGGGAGCCAGTATTTACAAAGGAGACTCTGCCGAAATTTTCAGGAAATATTTCATGATTTTAAAAACGCATAATTCGGCTTATGTTATTAAAACTACTTGATTTAAATTGGTTTTCCTTCACTCTACTACTTTCCTTGGTTTGTATTTCTGGGTTTTCGGCTTACTTAGAATACGTACGCCTTGAGACGTTCGTAGTTTAAGTGCCGGTCATATTCCGTACTTTCGGGACGTGACAAGATGACCCGATAGCCAACCTCGCTTGAAGCAATTCGTTCGAGGTCTCATATCTTGCGATATGAGAATGCTCTCCATATAAATTTTTGTTATGGAGGAAGATAGAAACTAAGTCCATCTTCTCGTGCTGCCTCTGGTATGCACCATCGACTGAGGCCAACACGAGGCACTTGGCTTTCGCACAGTCTTTTTTCTATGTCTTACGGATATCAGTATCCGTGACAGGGGAAACTGGTCCTGCGACGGCAGGGGTTTGATTAGTTAAGAGGTGTCCCAGTATGTCATGGGCAATGGACATCTGGACAGACCTTTGCCAATCATAACAGTCAGATTCAGTCATTTTATTATCTAGATGTAACCTATGTGTGGTCACTGGGTCGTTGCAATTAAGAGAGAGAGAGAAGAAAACACTCAGCATGATGCTCTTGCAAGTTTAGATTGGCTTTTAATTTGTCTAAACAGGATGGCTCCCACTGTTTCTTGAATCCCTCCTCAAACCAAAAAGAAGAATCAGTCGGGATCAATCTCAGCGTACAATACTTGCTTAACCGTTCAGCCAGGCCAGTGTTGGTATTTCGAGGGAGGTTTTCCAACACTTTCGTGAAGTTCCTTAATTAAATAACCTCTTTTCCCTGTGGGCGTAGCCCCGCTAACACCTTTCTAGACACCTACTTGGTTTATAGCATTGATCGTTAAGTGAGAAATTTCCCGAGGAGTAGCATATTGATTGTTAGGGTACGAGCGTGTTCAAGTTTAAGTTTAAATACCGCAATCAAGACGGTTTCGCACGTAGCTAGCCGGTTGAGTACGGGTCGTCCGCAGGGAGATGGGAATCTTTTTCTATGTGTTTTTCGACGAGTTAAGTCCGATTGTTCAGATTTTGTTTGTAGTTATCTAAGTGTTGAGTTGATATTTAAAGAGAGCATGTTAGGGTTAGGATTAGGTTAGTTTGAGTTAGGAGTCTCCACATCTTTCGTTTCCCTTCTTAATATCGTGTTACGGTAATCGGCAACAACGGGGATTAGCACGACTAGGAAGGACTTTGCGAGTATAAGCTAGGCTTTCCAACGCATAAGTCTTCCTTTTGGTGCTTGTCCGTCCGTTCTTGGCTCTTACCCATAACCTCCGGTTAATCCAACCACAACCGGTCTCACTACGGAATCACCGCTATCATGTAGGATAGGGTGCCGTAAGGAGCGGATTGTGGTTGGGTTAACGGGAGTCGATTTAAGATGTTGGGAAAGGAAAGAGTGAGAGAGATTTCCTTCTCTCAAACTTCCCTTATCCTACCCTAACAAGAATGAACTACTCACACATCATAATAAAGAAAAATAAATCAACACAAAAGAGGAAGATAGAAAGAAGGAGATTAGAAGAATACGACTAACTATTTGCGACCTCACCTTGGCGAGGATCAAGCGTAAGTATCATTGTCATATGTAAGGATAAAGAAAAAAGAGAGGAAAGAAATAACAAGGAAATAACAACAACTACTTAACGAATTAAAATTACAACAAGCATAAATATAAGGAGACAAGCATGATAATAAAATGGTCTTCTTTATTCATCACTCTTCACTCAAAAGCTCACTTACAAGTTTAATGGAGAAGAGGTGAGAAGAGGAAGAAGAACATGTAACTAAAACTTAGCAAAAGAAATACAAGAATTGGACCCCTTCCTTCACAAACTTCTGGGGTATTTATAGGCTGAAAGATGAGAAACTAGGGCAACAATACGGGCCCTCATGAAAAGACCAAAGAGCCCCTGAAAACCCTAACCGTTTGGCGCCAAGATGGCCGCGGAAGGGCGGCCAAAACCCCCATTTGGCCGCGCTTCCGCGGCCGTTTAGAGGAGTTGGGCCCATATCTTTTTGGTGCTGGCCTGGTTTGGTGTGTACCGCATTCTGGTATATGTATTTTCTCATAATTTCTTCACGAATTTTCCAGAATTTCTGTTGAGGGAAAGGTGGACTTTTTGTCAAGATTTTGTCATGATTGCCTCGAGCTCCGCGTAGATCTCTTAGATCTTGTGCCACCATTGAGCCTTGTGCATAGATTTGACATTTTGTCTTCCTACTGGTATCTGGCAACATACGGATGAGGGATGGAGACCGTGTTTTATCTGTGGTCGGAAAGAACCCGGATTTTTTTCGTCTTTTCCATGAATTTCATCGTTTTGGAACCGAGAACCTGTATCCTGCAATTGACTAGCAAACACGGCTCAAGAGTATCTACGGATATGCAATGTGATAAAAATTGGGCGGTATGAAAATGCAAAAATCTGATATGAACAAATACCCCCAAACTTATCATTTGCTCGTCCCGAGCAAAGTCCATTTATTCTCAAAAAATTTCCTAACCTCACTTTCGCAGGGAACGCGATTGCACTGAGCATGTGCAACAAGCCGTTAAACCTCTAGGTGTCCCGAGTAGGAGGAGTGTTGTCTCCTGAGGGTTTTCAGCGGATACTACCCACAAAATCCGGTCAAGTTGGTTTGTAAAAATGACTAAGTTTCAAACCCTAAAGTTTTGTTTTAGAAAATAACAATTCTATAATCCTAAGTCTAGACTATCGAACCTTTATTTTTCACACCTCGCATCTTATTTAACTACAGATTTTATATGTCTTTACGTGCAGTGCAAATAGTGTCGTTAAGTTCCAGAAGGATCGATTAAAGTCATCATGTCGCACAATAAAGCCCAGATAACAATTTAAAAAGGATCACATAAGTTTTATAAATAGTTAAGCATTTTTCAAGTTTCGTTTTCCAGTAAGGTTTCAACTTCAGAATTTCTATCTTCCTTAACAGGAAGCTAAGTCGTATTTTTCACTCCACCTTTTTCTTGTTTTCATTTCATACACACCTCTGTGAATGTGCAATAGTCTTTATCATAGAATAAAACCTTCATATCTCCGCTAAAATTTTTATAAAAGCCTGTCTTTTATCAAGATTATTCTCACACAAAGAACCGTTAGGAATTTTAACTCGGAGAGAACACTTGCTTGACTTTGTTTTAAACTGGACTTTCTAGGCTTCTTAGCGAGCTTTGGGCCAATGCACCCAAACCAGTTGGTTTTAGGGCATTAGGTGTAGAAACACCCCAGCGGACTTAATTACTCAAGTTACCTAGGTCCAAAAACAAAAGACAGTTTGGCGTGAAAATCAGATGATTTAATACGAACGGAGATATAACCGGCAGTTCAAATATTTTTTTTGGATAAAAGACGTGTCTAGTGGGTTTGGTGTGTAATCATTCCAATCAAGTTTTAGATGGGTTATTTTTCAGACTTAGCTCCAATTACGGCATCAATAACATTCCTTCATATTCGCTTTACTTCATAAACTATTCTTGATATTACTTATTTCAGAACAAACCTATTTGATCCTCAGAAAATCATTTATCTGTTTAAAAGTTTAACATGAAAAACTTGTCATCTAATTCCCAAAACTCACGACACGTGTAGTGTGATGTAAAGACTTATATCAGCTATAGTTAACTTCAAAGGAGAGTTATCTTTCATGTTTTCAAAATCCAAACATAAGATCTAGTTATTCCTATTTTTTCAAACGAAAACCGTCGAATGTTGAGTCAGAGTTCTTTCACAAGCTAACTTGACAAAAAGTTTTTATATTTTTAGAAAATTTTTAAATTTTTATGGATTTTATGGATTTTAATATGCAGATGCAAAATATACATATGAATGCGAAGGTAAGAAATGCGTACCGAGCGTACCCCCAAACTTAAACTGGACAGTGACCTCACTGTCGTTGCATGAAGAGAGCAGTTTGAAGGTTCAAAATTGTTGGTTAGCGATACACAATTTTTATTTGTTTTTGTTTTGAAAGAAAAGAAAAAGAATATACACAAATATAAACAAAATGGTTTGTACATACCCCCAAACTTATTTGGAACAGTGTCCGCTGTTCGTGGCTGGATAACCGAAGTTTGGAGGTAGGCAGAGGAAGATCATTCAGGGTAAACCGGCTCCTATAAGAACAGGAGCTCCTCTGTTGGTTCGGCGCTAAGGTACGGTTTGCATCGGTGCCCGTTCACTTTGAATAGTGAACCGTCCTTTGGATTTTCCAAATCCACAGCGCCCTGCGGATACACATTCCGCACAAAATACGGCCCTTTCCAGCGAGATCTGAGCTTTCCCGGATGGAAGTGAAGTCGGGTGTCGTAAAGAAGTACCTGCTGACTAGGTACGAAGGTTTTGCGCACAAGGTGTTTATCGTGAAACACCTTCGTTCGATTCTTAACGACAACCGTGTTGTCGTAAGCCTCATCCCTAAGCTCGCTCAGTTCGTTCAGCTGCAGCTTCCGATGGCTGCCCGCGTCTTCCAGAGACAGATTCAGCTCCTTTATCGCCCAAAACGCGCGATGCTCGATTTCGACCGGAAGGTAGCAGGCTTTTCCGTACACAAGCCGATAGGGAGACATGCCAAGGTCGGTCTTATAAGCGGTTCTAAATGCCCAAAGGGCATCAGTGAGTTTCAAAGACCAATCCTTACGGTTCTTGGAAACCGTTTTCTCCAGTATCTGCTTGATTTGCCGATTGGAAACTTCGGCATGCCCGCAGGTTTGGGGGTGGTAGGGCGTAGAAAGCTTATGATTAATGGAGTATTTCCGCATCAAGGCCTCGAAAGTCCTATTGCAGAAATGACTTCCATTGTCGCTAATGATCGCTCGGGGGTGCCCAAACCGTGAGAAAATGTTTTCTTTAAGGAACCTAACGACAACCTTGTTGTCGTTAGTTCGGCTGGGCACAGCCTCGACCCATTTAGAGACGTAATCAACAGCTAGAAGGATGTACAAGTTCCCAAAAGAGCTGGGAAACGGCCCCATGAAGTCTATCCCCCAAACATCGAAAATCTCCACAACCAAGATCGGTTGGAGCGGCATCTCGTTCCTCCGGGATATCCGGCCCATGTTTTGGCACCGGGAGCAAGTCTTGCAATAGTCGTGAGCGTCTTTGAAAAGTTGTGGCCAGTAGAAACCACATTGCAAGATCTTCTCAGCTGTCTTTCTGGGCCCAAAATGCCCGCCACACGCTTGATCGTGGCAAAATGACAGCACACTCTTGAATTCCTCATCAGGGACACACCGACGAATAATCTGGTCGGGACAGTACTTGAACAAGTAGGGTTCATCCCAGTAAAAGTGTTTTACTTGGGATAAGAAGCGAAGTCTGTCCTGACTTGACCATTCGGTCGGTAGCAATCCCGTGGCCAAATAGTTCACAATATCTGCGAACCAGGGTTCGCAAGATACTGCCAAGAGCTGTTCATCCGGGAAAACGTCATTGATCGGAATTGGAAGCGAAGGCGAAGAAGGAAGTCATGAGAGATGGTCGGCAACCACGTTTTCACATCCTCGTTTGTCCTTAATGACAAGGTCAAACTCTTGAAGCAAGAGGATCCAACGGATTAACCGAGATTTTGCATCTTTCTTCGCAAAAAGATGGCGCAAAGCTGAATGGTCCGTGTAGACAATGACTGGAGAGCCGATGAGGTAGGGCCTGAACTTTTCTAGAGCAAATACAACAGCTAAGAATTCCTTCTCAGTCGTTGTATAATTGAGTTGTGCGTCGTTCAGGGTTCGGCTCGCGTAATAGATTACATGCGGCATCTTGTTGATGTGCTGTCCAAGGACAGCACCGATGGCAAAGTCGGATGCATCGCACATAATCTCGAATGGGTGCGTCCAGTCAGGAGAAGAGAGAACGGGAGCAGAAGTGAGTGAGCGTTTCAGTGACTCGAATGCAGTCACACAGCTCGAGTTGAAGTAGAAAGGCGTGTCCTTGGCCAGCAAAAGTGTCAAGGGCCTAGCAATCTTGCTAAAGTCCTTGATAAACCGTCTATAGAAACCGGCATGGCCAAGGAAGGCTCGGATATCTCTGACGCATCGGGGAGGAGGCAGATTGGAAATGACCTCAATCTTTGCTTTGTCAACCTCTATGCCATTTTGCGAGATGATATGTCCTAAGACAATACCTTCACGCACCATGAAGTGGCATTTCTCCCAGTTCAAAGTGAGATTCTTGTCCTTACATCGGGTAAGGACAGCGTCAAGATGCAGCAAACACTCGTCAAAGGAGTCGCCGAAAATGGAGAAGTCATCCATGAAAATCTCCAGAAATTTCTCCACCATGTCTGAGAAAATCCCCATCATACACCGCTGGAAGGTAGCGGGCGCATTGCATAACCCAAAGGGCATGCGTCGATATGAAAACGTGCCGAAAGGACAAGTGAAAGTGGTCTTGTCCTGGTCTTTTTCGGCGATGGGAATTTGATTATAGCCAGAGTAGCCATCAAGAAAGCAATAGTACTCATGTCCGGCCAATCGTTCCAGCATCTGGTCAATGAAAGGTAGCGGAAAGTGGTCTTTCCGCGTTGCGGCGTTGAGTTTTCTGTAATCAATGCAAACTCGCCACCCAGTTTGGGTGCGAGTAGGGATTAACTCATTCGCCTCGTTGGTTATGACCGTGATGCCCGACTTCTTGGGGACAACGTGAATGGGGCTAACCCACTGGCTATCAGAGATAGGGTAAATGATACCACTATCTAGACATTTGACGATCTCCTTCTTCACAGCCTCCTTCATGACTGGATTAAGACGTCTTTGTGGATCCCGGGCTGGTTTGGCATCATCCATCAGATGAATGTGATGCTCAACGATGAGGGGACTAATCCCCTTGATGTCCGCCATGGACCAGCCAAAAGCTTACCTGTTGCCGTGCAAGACCGTGAGAAGGGATTTCTCTTGCTCGGAAGCTAGAGAAGCCGAGATGATGACAGGGAGGGTCTCGTTCTCACCTAAGTAAGCATACTTAAGGTGAGACGGCAACGGCTTGAGTTCGAGCGTTGGAGGTGAAATGATGGAAGGCAAGACTGGTGCAAAGGTCTCGAACTCAAAGGACTCCAGCAAAGGTTCAAAACGAGTGTAGGCAACCGAGTCGGATGGTTCAGGTAACTCATCCGAAAAGTCGAAAGATTCAAACTCAGGTTGTGCGCGGCTAAGATCGTTCGTGAACGTGAAACACTCGTAGTCGTTATCGGGCGCAGAAACAGGAGCAGGTTCGAAGAGACACGCACTAGTGGCGTCAAGATCATCGTGTTCAAACAGAAACTCCTCGAATTCACACTCTTCGGGGGTGATCTCCTGGATCGAGCAAACATCCAGTATATGAGCATTAGGTTCGGCGGGCTGATTCCCCAACCTAAAAATGTTGAGTTCAATTGTCATATTTCCAAAAGAGAGGTTCATTGAACCATTGCGACAATTGATCACAGCATTTGAGGTTGCGAGAAATGGGCGACCGAGTATCACCAGAATTTGATTCCCGGGGTTAGCTACAGGCTGTGTATCTAAGACAATGAAGTCGACGGGGAATATGAAGTCCCCGACTCTTATCAACACATCCTCTAGCTCACCCTTAGGGTGGGTGATCGATCGGTCGGCCATCTGGAGAGTGCAGTGTGTGGGTTTCAGCTCTCCGACGCCTAATTGCTCGTATACTGAATACGGAAGCAAGTTAACACTGGCACCAAGATCTAATAGTGCGCGGTTGATGTTCTTATCCCCAATAGTAATTGAAATCGTAGGACAGCCAGGGTCCTTCCGTTTTTGTGGTAAAGATTGGGTAAGGGCATCACTCACAGCACTAGCCAAGAAAACTTTCTTGGGTACCTGAGACTTCCTCTTTTTCGTGCACAAGTCCTTTAAGATTTTTGCGTAAGATGGGACTTGTTGGACAGCATCTAAAAGAGGAATGTTAATGTTAACTTGCTTGAATAACTCCAAAATCTTCTCCATTTGTGGATTTTGTTTGTTAGACCTCAACCGGTTTGGAAATGGAATATTTTGAAAATTGGTTGAGTCTAAAGCTGTAGGAGGAGATTTTGGAGTTGGAACAGATCCCAGAATAGGTGTTTTCCTGGAGTGAGAAGTGGGTCCGTTCAGAGCAGAAGAAGAAGAAGGAGAGCCTTGTGAAGAACGGAGAATAGGCTCGGAAGACGAAGAAGAAGAAGGAGAAGAAGAAGAAGCGGCCAGGGTGTCATCATTGATTCGCTTGCCAATGTCGTTTTGAAGCACCCTCCCTGATCTCAGTGTGGTCACGGCACTCACATTATGGTTTTGTTGTTCAAGAGCAACAAGTGCATTATGTGGGTGGCCGGGATTTGGAAGTGGCTGAGACGGGAGCTTCCCCTTCTCTCGCTCGCTCAAGGCCGCGTTCAGCTGTGCAATCTGGGCCTCAATGGTCTTGATGCTTTGCCCATGTGCGGCAGTGTGTTGCACTAAAGATTGAATCGAAGACTGGATGTTGGCGGTGGATTGGGTCGACTGTTTAACGAACGCCTCCAGACTTCGCTCGAGCGAGGAAACCTTATCGTTGTTAGACGGAACAAAGTTGTTGTTTGGTGGAAAAGAGTTGTTGGGTGCAAAGTTGTTCGTCTGGTTTTGGTAAGGTTGGGGTTGGAAGGGCTGCTGATACTGATGCTGAGTTTGTTGCTGCGCTTGTTGTTGCGGCGGAGGGGCCCTTTGGAAATTGTTGCCCTGGAATTGATTCTGATTCTGATTCCAGGTGAAATTGGGGTGGTTCCTCCAACCGGGATTATAGGTGGAAGAGTATGGATCATTCCTCGGTCTTTGCTGGAATGCATTAACCTGATCCTGTCCTTGCGAGGGTGGATTGTAAGGACACTCTTCGGTCAAGTGGGAAGGATCGGAACAACAAGCGCAGATGGTACGAAGGGGGAGAACAGGTGTGGGGGCAGGAGCAGAAAATTTGCTCTCTATTGCTTCAAGCTTTCGTGTTATTGCAGCCATTTCAGCTTTCATCGCAATAGAGACATCGAGTTGGTGGATTCCTACCCTAGACTGACCGGTAGAAGTGGAGGTAGAAGAAGAAGAAGTCGGTCTAGTGCTCTCCCACTGTAGCGTTTGCTCCGCAAGATCGTCAAAGAACTGCCACGCTTCCTCGTCAGATTTGGATAGGAAGTGGCCCTGACAGATGGTTTCCAGCAACTGCTTCGTTGCTGGGTTCAGTCCCTCGTATAAGGTTTGGCAGAGCTGCCATTTCTCTATACCGTGGTGAGGACACTGAACAAGAAGGTCTTTGTATCGGTCAAAGCACTTCCAGAAGGGTTCAGAAGGAAGCTGGGAGAATTGGTTGATCTCATTTCGAATTCTTGCGGTCTTATGATTTGGGTAGAATTTTTTCAGAAACGCTTTAACAAACTCGTCCCAGCTGGTGATTGAGTGGGAAGCGGTGCTATACAGCCATTTTTCTGCGAGATCGCATAAAGTGAACGGAATGACCCGTAGACGTATAGCATCGTCCGACAGCTGGGTTGTTTTCATCATGGCACAGAAATTTTGAAATTTGTTAATGAAGATATAGGCATCTTCAGATTCCAGCCCATGAAAACGTGGAAGCATGTTGATGAAATGGGGCTTAATTTCAAAGTTGTCCCCATTGGCCGGAGGAAGAGAAAGGCAGGTGGGAAGTGCAGAGCGGGTGGGGTAGAAACGATCCTGGAGCGCAATTCGCTGCGGCGCTACAACAGGCGGAGGTGGTGGAAGATTGGTCTCCGTAGGAGGTGGAGCCAATTCAGGGGTGGTCAAAGAGATGTTCGGATTAAATCCTGACATCGCGGAAGAAGAGGAAGGTGAAGGTGAAGGTGAAGATGTATGAACAGAATTCCGGTCAACGTCGGAGTTGGCCGGCAAAGGAAGGGGAGAAAGAGGAGTGGACGGAGTATCGACTTCGGAGTCGATCGCGTAGTCGGTCGCGACTAACGTAACGCGGACTAGACGGGCGCTAGTGTCCCGAGTCCAAGCGGACATACACTAAACGAGTTTAGTATAGTCAAAGCGGAGAAGGTGAGGGTAAGAAAACGTCAATGAAGAAAGGCGATGGGTGGTGGGTGAAAAATGGATTTGGCGATAAAAGGGCAAGTTTTTATAAAAGTTTTTGATTTGTTTCTTTTTTTTTTTTTTAGAAAGAGATTTACAGAAGTATGTACGGAAATACGGCTTAAGCAATCACAAACAAGATATGCACAATCACACCTAGATCTAGGGTAACCTAGGTCTACTAGACCTGCTCTTGAACTTGATTGTCGAAGTTAAACAATGTCGAGAAACGGGCTTAAAAATACACTGATCACGAGGCCAGGTAAGTGCAGAGATAAGGGGAGGTTGTCCATCGCTTTCGCGAAGTTCCTTAATTAAATAACCCTTTCTCTTTCGGCGGTTGCGCCTTTAACACTTTCCTAGACACCCCGTAAACAATATACGGTTAAGCGAGCTTCTAAACAAGGTTTATCTTCTCCTAATGAGCGCGAAGTCCTTAGGGCTGAAGTCTAGTATTTTTTTAATTAAATGGACAATGCATATGCTTTAGTGATTTTTGGGGTCCTGGGAAGGGTGATGAAATCCCTACCCAATCTGGATTGGTTTCAAGCCCCTTAAGTCCGTATTAAAGAATGCAAAACAGTAACAAATCAACAGCAACAAATCAACAGCAAACAATTTTTATTTGCGGCGCAAAGAATCCTGCACAAGAACAGTTTATTGGAAGGGGGAGAAGAATTTGCACAAAGAAGCCTGCAGAAAACACAGTTCAGTGGAGTTCAGAGGAGTGGAGAGAGGAGAGAGAGTCACCAGAAAAAAATGCACCCCTAAAGCCACTAAATGGCCGCGGTTCCGCGGCCAAACAGGTGCTAAGGCCGCGGTTCCGCGGCAAGATAGTAAGCTTGGGGTTTGAAATTTTGTGGAGATGCTGGTGTGTGTCTCTTCTGGTTGTCTGGATGTCCTGAATTTGGATTTGCTCACTGGAACTGCTCCAGATTTGTACAGTGGACCGGATGCTTCGTTTTTGTACGTCGCGGTGTAGCCGCGAAAATGTGGGTCTATCTTCCCACGTCTTTGGCACTGTACTTGAACTCCGTATTTCCAACGTCTTTGGCATCGATCTTTGAGCTTCGTATTTCCTGCACACTTGCACAAAAACTAATCAAGAATAACAAGATGATTTTTTTTTTACAAAGGATATTTTTTTTTCGTTTTTTTCGGTTAGAGTTATACTTACAAATTAACCCGAAATTACACAAGGAAATAAACTACCGTCTCCCCGGCAACGGCGCCATTTGATTGTTAGGGTACGAGCGTGTTCAAGTTTAAGTTTAAATACCGCAATCAAGACGGTTTCGCACGTAGCTAGCCGGTTGAGTACGGGTCGTCCGCAGGGAGATGGGAATCTTTTTCTATGTGTTTTTCGACGAGTTAAGTCCGGTTGTTCAGATTTTGTTTGTAGTTATCTAAGTGTTGAGTTGATATTTAAAGAGAGCATGTTAGGGTTAGGATTAGGTTAGTTTGAGTTAGGAGTCTCCACATCTTTCGTTTCCCTTCTTAATATCGTGTTACGGTAATCGGCAACAACGGGGATTAGCACGACTAGGAAGGACTTTGCGAGTATAAGCTAGGCTTTCCAACGCATAAGTCTTCCTTTTGGTGCTTGTCCGTCTGTTCTTGGCTCTTATCCATAACCTCCGGTTAATCCAACCACAACCGGTCTCACTACGGAATCACCGCTATCATGTAGGATAGGGTGCCGTAAGGAGCGGATTGTGGTTGGGTTAACGGGAGTCGATTTAAGATGTTGGGAAAGGAAAGAGTGAGAGAGATTTCCTTCTCTCAAACTTCCCTTATCCTACCCTAACAAGAATGAACTACTCACACATCATAATACGGAAAAATAAAACAACACAAAAGAGGAAGATAGAAAGAAGGAGATTAGAAGAATACGACTAACTATTTGCGACCTCACCTTGGCGAGGATCAAGCGTAAGTATCATTGTCATATGTAAGGATAAAGAAAAAAGAGAGGAAAGAAATAACAAGGAAATAACAACAACTACTTAACGAATTAAAATTACAACAAGCATAAATATAAGGAGACAAGCATGATAATAAAATGGTCTTCTTTATTCATCACTCTTCACTCAAAAGCTCACTTACAAGTTTAATGGAGAAGAGGTGAGAAGAGGAAGAAGAACATGTAACGAAAACTTAGCAAAAGAAATACAAGAATTGGACCCCTTCCTTCACAAACTTCTGGGGTATTTATAGGCTGAAAGATGAGAAACTAGGGCAACAATACGGGCCCTCATGAAAAGACCAAAGAGCCCCTGAAAACCCTAACCGTTTGGCGCCAAGATGGCCGCGGAAGGGCGGCCAAAACCCCCATTTGGCCGCGCTTCCGCGGCCGTTTAGAGGAGTTGGGCCCATATCTTTTTGGTGCTGGCCTGGTTTGGTGTGTACTGCATTCTGGTATATGTATTTTCTCATAATTTCTTCACGAATTTTCCAGAATTTCTGTTGAGGGAAAGGTGGACTTTTTGTCAAGATTTTGTCATGATTGCCTCGAGCTCCGCGTAGATCTCTTGGATCTTGTGCCACCATTGAGCCTTGTGCATAGATTTGACATTTTGTCTTCCTACTGGTATCTGGCAACATACGGATGAGGGATGGAGACCGTGTTTTATCTGTGGTCGGAAAGAACCCGGATTTTTTTCGTCTTTTCCATGAATTTCATCGTTTTGGAACCGAGAACCTGTATCCTGCAATTGACTAGCAAACACGGCTCAAGAGTATCTACGGATATGCAATGTGATAAAAATTGGGCGGTATGAAAATGCAAAAATCTGATATGAACAAATACCCCCAAACTTATCATTTGCTCGTCCCGAGCAAAGTCCATTTATTCTCAAAAAAATTCCTAACCTCACTTTCGCAGGGAACGCGATTGCACTGAGCATGTGCAACAAGCCGTTAAACCTCTAGGTGTCCCTAGTAGGAGGAGTGTTGTCTCCTGAGGGTTTTCAGCGGATACTACCCACAAAATCCGGTCAAGTTGGTTTGTAAAAATGACTAAGTTTCAAACCCTAAAGTTTTGTTTTAGAAAATAACAATTCTATAATCCTAAGTCTAGACTATCGAACCTTTATTTTTCACACCTCGCATCTTATTTAACTACAGATTTTATATGTCTTTACGTGCAGTGCAAATAGTGTCGTTAAGTTCCAGAAGGATCGATTAAAGTCATCATGTCGCACAATAAAGCCCAGATAACAATTTAAAAAGGATCACATAAGTTTTATAAAGAGTTAAGCATTTTTCAAGTTTCGTTTTCCAGTAAGGTTTCAACTTCAGAATTTCTATCTTCCTTAACAGGAAGCTAAGTCGTATTTTTCACTCCACCTTTTTCTTGTTTTCATTTCATACACACCTCTGTGAATGTGCAATAGTCTTTATCATAGAATAAAACCTTCATATCTCCGCTAAAATTTTTATAAAAGCCTGTCTTTTATCAAGATTATTCTCACACAAAGAACCGTTAGGAATTTTAACTCGGAGAGAACACTTGCTTGACTTTGTTTTAAACTGGACTTTCTAGGCTTCTTAGCGAGCTTTGGGCCAATGCACCCAAACCAGTTGGTTTTAGGGCATTAGGTGTAGAAACACCCCAGCGGACTTAATTACTCAAGTTACCTAGGTCCAAAAACAAAAGACAGTTTGGCGTGAAAATCAGATGATTTAATACGAACGGAGATATAACCGGCAGTTCAAATATTTTTTTTGGATAAAAGACGTGTCTAGTGGGTTTGGTGTGTAATCATTCCAATCAAGTTTTAGATGGGTTATTTTTCAGACTTAGCTCCAATTACGGCATCAATAACATTCCTTCATATTCGCTTTACTTCATAAACTATTCTTGATATTACTTATTTCAGAACAAACCTATTTGATCCTCAGAAAATCATTTATCTGTTTAAAAGTTTAACATGAAAAACTTGTCATCTAATTCCCAAAACTCACGACACGTGTAGTGTGATGTAAAGACTTATATCAGCTATAGTTAACTTCAAAGGAGAGTTATCTTTCAGGTTTTCAAAATCCAAACATAAGATCTAGTTATTCCTATTTTTTCAAACGAAAACCGTCGAATGTTGAGTCAGAGTTCTTTCACAAGCTAACTTGACAAAAAGTTTTTATATTTTTAGAAAATTTTCAAATTTTTATGGATTTTATGGATTTTAATATGCAGATGCAAAATATACATATGAATGCGAAGGTAAGAAATGCGTACCGAGCGTACCCCCAAACTTAAACTGGACAGTGTCCTCACTGTCGTTGTATGAAGAGAGCAGTTTGAAGGTTCAAAATTGTTGGTTAGCGATACACAATTTTTATTTGTTTTTGTTTTGAAAGAAAAGAAAAAGAATATACACAAATATAAACAAAATGGTTTGTACATACCCCCAAACTTATTTGGAACAGTGTCCGCTGTTCGTGGCTGGATAACCGAAGTTTGGAGGTAGGCAGAGGAAGATCATTCAGGGTAAACCGGCTCCTGTAAGAACAGGAGCTCCTCTGTTGGTTCGGCGCTAAGGTACGGTTTGCATCGGTGCCCGTTCACTTTGAATAGTGAACCGTCCTTTGGATTTTCCAAATCCACAGCGCCCTGCGGATACACATTCCGCACAAAATACGGCCCTTTCCAGCGAGATCTGAGCTTTCCCGGATGGAAGTGAAGTCGGGTGTCGTAAAGAAGTACCTGCTGACCAGGTACGAAGGTTTTGCGCACAAGGTGTTTATCGTGAAACACCTTCGTTCGATTCTTAACGACAACCGTGCTGTCGTAAGTCTTATCCCTAAGCTCGCTCAGTTCGTTCAGCTGCAGCTTCCGATGGCTGCCCGCGTCTTCCAGAGACAGATTCAGCTCCTTTATCGCCCAAAACGCGCGATGCTCGATTTCGACCGGAAGGTGGCAGGCTTTTCCGTACACAAGCCGATAGGGAGACATGCCAAGGTCGGTCTTATAAGCGGTTCTAAATGCCCAAAGGGCATCAGTGAGTTTCAAAGACCAATCCTTACGGTTCTTGGAAACCGTTTTCTCCAGTATCTGCTTGATTTGCCGATTGGAAACTTCGGCCTGCCCGCAGGTTTGGGGGTGGTAGGGTGTAGAAAGCTTATGATTAACGGAGTATTTCCGCATCAAGGCCTCGAAAGTCCTATTGCAGAAATGACTTCCATTGTCGCTAATGATCGCTCGGGGGTGCCCAAACCGTGAGAAAATGTTTTCTTTAAGGAACCTAACGACAACCTTGTTGTCGTTAGTTCGGCTGGGCACAGCCTCGACCCATTTAGAGACGTAATCAACAGCTAGAAGGATGTACAAGTTCCCAAAAGAGCTGGGAAACGGCTCCATGAAGTCTATCCCCCAAACATCGAAAATCTCCACAACCAAGATCGGTTGGAGCGGCATCTCGTTCCTCCGGGATATCCGGCCCATGTGTTGGCACCGGGAGCAAGTCTTGCAATAGTCGTGAGCGTCTTTGAAAAGTTGTGGCCAGTAGAAACCACATTGCAAGATCTTCTCAGTTGTCTTTCTGGGCCCAAAATGCCCGCCACACGCTTGATCGTGGCAAAATGACAGCACACTCTTGAATTCCTCATCAGGGACACACCGACGAATAATCTGGTCGGGACAGTACTTGAACAAGTAGGGTTCATCCCAGTAAAAGTGTTTTACTTGGGATAAGAAGCGAAGTCTGTCCTGACTTGACCATTCGGTCGGTAGCAATCCCGTGGCCAAATAGTTCACAATATCTGCGAACCAGGGTTCGCAAGATACTGCCAAGAGCTGTTCATCCGGGAAAACGTCATTGATCGGAATTGGAAGCGAAGGCGAAGAAGGAAGTCGTGAGAGATGGTCGGCAACCACGTTTTCACATCCTCGTTTGTCCTTAATGACAAGGTCAAACTCTTGAAGCAAGAGGATCCAACGGATTAACCGAGATTTTGCATCTTTCTTCGCAAAAAGATGGCGCAAAGCTGAATGGTCCGTGTAGACAATGACTGGAGAGCCGATGAGGTAGGGCCTGAACTTTTCTAGAGCAAATACAACAGCTAAGAATTCCTTCTCAGTCGTTGTATAATTGAGTTGTGCGTCGTTCAGGGTTCGGCTCGCGTAATAGATTACATGCGGCATCTTGTTGATGTGCTGTCCAAGGACAGCACCGATGGCAAAGTCGGATGCATCGCACATAATCTCGAATGGGTGCGTCCAGTCAGGAGAAGAGAGAACGGGAGCAGAAGTGAGTGAGCGTTTCAGTGACTCGAATGCAGTCACACAGCTCGAGTTGAAGTCGAAAGGCGTGTCCTTGGCCAGCAAAAGTGTCAAGGGCCTAGCAATCTTGCTAAAGTCCTTGATAAACCGTCTATAGAAACCGGCATGGCCAAGGAAGGCTCGGATATCTCTGACGCATCGGGGAGGAGGCAGATTGGAAATGACCTCAATCTTTGCTTTGTCAACCTCTATGCCATTTTGCGAGATGATATGTCCTAAGACAATACCTTCACGCACCATGAAGTGGCATTTCTCCCAGTTCAAAGTGAGATTCTTGTCCTTACATCGGGTAAGGACAGCGTCAAGATGCAGCAAACACTCGTCAAAGGAGTCGCCGAAAATGGAGAAGTCATCCATGAAAATCTCCAGAAATTTCTCCACCATGTCTGAGAAAATCCCCATCATACACCGCTGGAAGGTAGCGGGCGCATTGCATAACCCAAAGGGCATGCGTCGATATGCAAACGTGCCGAAAGGACAAGTGAAAGTGGTCTTGTCCTGGTCTTTTTCGGCGATGGGAATTTGATTATAGCCAGAGTAGCCATCAAGAAAGCAATAGTACTCATGTCCGGCCAATCGTTCCAGCATCTGGTCAATGAAAGGTAGCGGAAAGTGGTCTTTCCACGTTGCGGCGTTGAGTTTTCTGTAATCAATGCAAACTCGCCACCCAGTTTGGGTGCGAGTAGGGATTAACTCATTCGCCTCGTTGGTTATGACCGTGATGCCCGACTTCTTGGGGACAACGTGAATGGGGCTAACCCACTGGCTATCAGAGATAGGGTAAATGATACCACTATCTAGACATTTGACGATCTCCTTCTTCACAGCCTCCTTCATGACTGGATTAAGACGTCTTTGTGGATCCCGGGATGGTTTGGCATCATCCATCAGATGAATGTGATGCTCAACGATGAGGGGACTAATCCCCTTGATGTCCGCCATGGACCAGCCAAAAGCTTGCCTGTTGCCGTGCAAGACCGTGAGAAGGGCTTTCTCTTGCTCGGGAGCTAGAGAAGCCGAGATGATGACAGGGAGGGTCTCGTTCTCACCTAAGTAAGCATACTTAAGGTGAGACGGCAACGGCTTGAGTTCGAGCGTTGGAGGTGAAATGATGGAAGGCAAGACTGGTGCAAAGGTCTCGAACTCAAAGGACTCCAGCAAAGGTTCAAAACGAGTGTAGGCAACCGAGTCGGATGGTTCAGGTAACTCATCCGAAAAGTCGAAAGATTCAAACTCGGGTTGTGCGCAGCTAAGATCGTTCGTGAACGTGAAACACTCGTAGTCGTTATCGGGCGCAGAAACAGCAGCAGGTTCGAAGAGACACGCACTAGTGGCGTCAAGATCATCGTGTTCAAACAGAAACTCCTCGAATTCACACTCTTCGGGGGTGATCTCCTAGATCGAGCAAACATCCAGTATATGAGCATTAGGTTCGGCGGGCTGATTCCCCAACCTAAAAATGTTGAGTTCAATTGTCATATTTCCAAAAGAGAGGTTCATTGAACCATTGCGACAATTGATCACAGCATTTGAGGTTGCGAGAAATGGGCGACCGAGTATCACCGGAATTTGATTCCGGGGGTTAGCTACAGGCTGTGTATCTAAGACAATGAAGTCGACGGGGAATATGAAGTCCCCGACTCTTATCAACACATCCTCTAGCTCACCCCTAGGGTGGGTGATCGATCGGTCGGCCATCTGGAGAGTGCAGTGTGTGGGTTTCAGCTCTCCGACGCCTAATTGCTCGTATACTGAATACGGAAGCAAGTTAACACTGGCACCAAGATCTAATAGTGCGCGGTTGATGTTCTTATCCCCAATAGTAATTGAAATCGTAGGACAGCCAGGGTCCTTCCGTTTTTGTGGTAAAGATTGGGTAAGGGCATCACTCACAGCACTAGCCAAGAAAACTTTCTTGGGTACCTGAGACTTCCTCTTTTTCGTGCACAAGTCCTTTAAGATTTTTGCGTAAGATGGGACTTGTTGGACAGCATCTAAAAGAGGAATGTTAATGTTAACTTGCTTGAATAACTCCAAAATCTTCTCCATTTATGGATTTTGTTTGTTAGACCTCAACCGGTTTGGAAATGGAACATTTTGAAAATTGGTTGAGTCTAAAGCTGTAGGAGGAGATTTTGGAGTTGGAACAGATCCCAGAATAGGTGTTTTCCTGGAGTGAGAAGTGGGTCCGTTCAGAGCAGAAGAAGAAGAAGGAGAGCCTTGTGAAGAACGGAGAATAGGCTCGGAAGACGAAGAAGAAGAAGGAGAAGAAGAAGAAGCGGCCGGGGTGTCATCATTGATTCGCTTGCCAATGTCGTTTTGAAGCACCCTCCCTGATCTCAGTGTGGTCACGGCACTCACATTATGGTTTTGTTGTTCAAGAGCAACAAGTGCATTATGTGGGTGGCCGGGATTTGGAAGTGGCTGAGACGGGAGCTTCCCCTTCTCTCGCTCGCTCAAGGCCGCGTTCAGCTGTGCAATCTGGGTCTCGATGGTCTTGATGCTTTGCCCGTGTGCGGCAGTGTGTTGCACTAAAGATTGAATCGAAGACTGGATGTTCGCGGTGGATTGGGTCGACTGTTTAACGAACGCCTCCAGACTTCGCTCGAGCGAGGAAACCTTATCGTTGTTAGACGGAACAAAGTTGTTGTTTGGTGGAAAAGAGTTGTTGGGTGCAAAGTTGTTCGTCTGGTTTTGGTAAGGTTGGGGTTGGAAGGGCTGCTGATACTGATGCTGAGTTTGTTGCTGCGCTTGTTGTTGCGGCGGAGGGGCCCTTTGGAAATTGTTGCCCTGGAATTGATTCTGATTCTGATTCCAGGTGAAATTGGGGTGGTTCCTCCAACCGGGATTATAGGTGGAAGAGTATGGATCATTCCTCGGTCTTTGCTAAAATGCATTAACCTGATCCTGTCCTTGCGAGGGTGGATTGTAAGGACACTCTTCGGTCAAGTGGGAAGGATCGGAACAACAAGCGCAGATGGTACGAAGGGGGAGAACAGGTGTGGGGGCAGGAGCAGAAAATTTTCTCTCTATTGCTTCAAGCTTTCGTGTTATTGCAGCCGTTTCAGCTTTCATCGCAATAGAGACATCGAGTTGGTGGATTCCTACCCTAGACTGACCGGTAGAAGTGGAGGTAGAAGAAGAAGAAGTCGGTCTAGTGCTCTCCCACTGTAGCGTTTGCTCCGCAAGATCGTCAAAGAACTGCCACGCTTCCTCGTCAGATTTGGATAGGAAGTGGCCCTGACAGATGGTTTCCAGCAACTGCTTCGTTGCTGGGTTCAGTCCCTCGTATAAGGTTTGGCAGAGCTGCCATTTCTCTATACCGTGGTGAGGACACTGAACAAGAAGGTCTTTGTATCGGTCAAAGCACTTCCAGAAGGGTTCAGAAGGAAGCTGGGAGAATTGGTTGATCTCATTTCGAATTCTTGCGGTCTTATGATTTGGGTAGAATTTTTTCAGAAACGCTTTAACAAACTCGTCCCAGCTGGTGATTGAGTGGGAAGCGGTGCTATACAGCCATTTTTCTGCGAGATCGCATAAAGTGAACGGAATGACCCGTAGACGTATAGCATCGTCCGACAGCTGGGTTGTTTTCATCATGGCACAGACATTTTGAAATTTGTTAATGAAGATATAGGCATCTTCAGATTCCAGCCCATGAAAACGTGGAAGCATGTTGATGAAATGGGGCTTAATTTCAAAGTTGTCCCCATTGGCCGGAGGAAGAGAAAGGCAGGTGGGAAGTGCAGAGCGGGTGGGGTAGAAACGATCCTGGAGCGCAATTCGCTGCGGCGCTACAACAGGCGGAGGTGGTGGAAGATTGGTCTCCGTAGGAGGTGGAGCCAATTCAGGGGTGGTCAAAGAGATGTTCGGATTAAATCCCGACATCGCGGAAGAAGAGGAAGGTGAAAGTGAAGGTGAAGATGTATGAACAGAATTCCGGTCAACGTCGGAGTTGGCCGGCAAAGGAAGGGGAGAAAGAGGAGTGGACGGAGTATCGACTTCGGAGTCGATCGCGTAGTCGGTCGCGACTAACGTAACGCGGACTAGACGGGCGCTAGTGTCCCGAGTCCAAGCGGACATACACTAAACGAGTTTAGTATAGTCAAAGCGGAGAAGGTGAGGGTAAGAAAACGTCAATGAAGAAAGGCGATGGGTGGTGGGTGAAAAATGGATTTGGCGATAAAAGGGCAAGTTTTTATAAAAGTTTTTGATTTTTTTCTTTTTTTTTTTTTTTAGAAAGAGATTTACAGAAGTATGTACGGAAATACGGCTTAAGCAATCACAAACAAGATATGCACAATCACACCTAGATCTAGGGTAACCTAGGTCTACTAGACCTGCTCTTGAACTTGATTGTCGAAGTTAAACAATGTCGAGAAACGGGCTTAAAAATACACTGATCACGAGGCCAGGTAAGTGCAGAGATAAGGGGAGGTTGTCCAACGCTTTCGCGAAGTTCCTTAATTAAATAACCCTTTCTCTTTCGGCGGTTGCGCCTTTAACACTTTCCTAGACACCCCGTAAACAATATACGGTTAAGCGAGCTTCTAAACAAGGTTTATCTTCTCCTAATGAGCGCGAAGTCCTTAGGGCTGAAGTCTAGTATTTTTTTAATTACAATGGACAATGCATATGCTTTAGTGATTTTTGGGGTCCTGGGAAGGGTGATGAAATCCCCACCCAATCTGGATTGGTTTCAAGCCCCTTAAGTCCGTATTAAAGAATGCAAAACAGTAACAAATCAACAGCAAACAATTTTTATTTGCGGCGCAAAGAATCCTGCACAAGAACAGTTTATTGGAAGGGGGAGAAGAATTTGCGCAAAGAAGCCTGCAGAAAACACAGTTCAGTGGAGTTCAGAGGAGTGGAGAGAGGAGAGAGAGTCACCAGAAAAAAATGCACCCCTAAAGCCACTAAATGGCCGCGGTTCCGCGGCCAAACAGGTGCTAAGGCCGCGGTTCCGCGGCAAGATAGTAAGCTTGGGGTTTGAAATTTTGTGGAGATGCTGGTGTGTGTCTCTTCTGGTTGTCTGGATGTCCTGAATTTGGATTTGCTCACTGGAACAACTCCAGATTTGTACAGTGGACCGGATGCTTCGTTTTTGTACGTCGCGGTGTAGCCGCGAAAATGTGGGTCTATCTTCCCACGTCTTTGGCACTGTACTTGAACTCCGTATTTCCAACGTCTTTGGCGTCGATCTTTGAGCTTCGTATTTCCTGCACACTTGCACAAAAACTAATCAAGAATAACAAGATGATTTTTTTTTTACAAAGGATATTTTTTTTTCGTTTTTTTCGGTTAGAGTTATACTTACAAATTAACCCGAAATTACACAAGGAAATAAACTACCGTCTCCCCGGCAACGGCGCCATTTGATTGTTAGGGTACGAGCGTGTTCAAGTTTAAGTTTAAATACCGCAATCAAGACGGTTTCGCACGTAGCTAGCCGGTTGAGTACGGGTCGTCCGCAGGGAGATGGGAATCTTTTTCTATGTGTTTTTCGACGAGTTAAGTCCGGTTGTTCAGATTTTGTTTGTAGTTATCTAAGTGTTGAGTTGATATTTAAAGAGAGCATGTTAGGGTTAGGATTAGGTTAGTTTGAGTTAGGAGTCTCCACATCTTTCGTTTCCCTTCTTAATATCGTGTTACGGTAATCGGCAACAACGGGGATTAGCACGACTAGGAAGGACTTTGCGAGTATAAGCTAGGCTTTCCAACGCATAAGTCTTCCTTTTGGTGCTTGTCCGTCCGTTCTTGGCTCTTAGCCATAACCTCCGGTTAATCCAACCACAACCGGTCTCACTACGGAATCACCGCTATCATGTAGGATAGGGTGCCGTAAGGAGCGGATTGTGGTTGGGTTAACGGGAGTCGATTTAAGATGTTGGAAAAGGAAAGAGTGAGAGAGATTTCCTTCTCTCAAACTTCCCTTATCCTACCCTAACAAGAATGAACTACTCACACATCATAATACGGAAAAATAAAACAACACAAAAGAGGAAGATAGAAAGAAGGAGATTAGAAGAATACGACTAACTATTTGCGACCTCACCTTGGCGAGGATCAAGCGTAAGTATCATTGTCATATGTAAGGATAAAGAAAAAAGAGAGGAAAGAAATAACAAGGAAATAACAACAACTACTTAACGAATTAAAATTACAACAAGCATAAATATAAGGAGACAAGCATGATAATAAAATGGTCTTCTTTATTCATCACTCTTCACTCAAAAGCTCACTTACAAGTTTAATGGAGAAGAGGTGAGATGAGGAAGAAGAACATGTAACCAAAACTTAGCAAAAGAAATACAAGAATTGGACCCCTTCCTTCACAAACTTCTGGGGTATTTATAGGCTGAAAGATGAGAAACTAGGGCAACAATACGGGCCCTCATGAAAAGACCAAAGAGCCCCTGAAAACCCTAACCGTTTGGCGCCAAGATGGCCGCGGAAGGGCGGCCAAAACCCCCATTTGGCCGTGCTTCCGCGGCCGTTTAGAGGAGTTGGGCCCATATCTTTTTGGTGCTGGCCTGGTTTGGTGTGTACCGCATTCTGGTATATGTATTTTCTCATAATTTCTTCACGAATTTTCCAGAATTTCTGTTGAGGGAAAGGTGGACTTTTTGTCAAGATTTTGTCATGATTGCCTCGAGCTCCGCGTAGATCTCTTGGATCTTGTGCCACCATTGAGCCTTGTGCATAGATTTGACATTTTTTCTTCCTACTGGTATCTGGCAACATACGGATGAGGGACGGAGACCGTGTTTTATCTGTGGTCGGAAAGAACCCGGATTTTTTTCGTCTTTTCCATGAATTTCATCGTTTTGGAACCGAGAACCTGTATCCTGCAATTGACTAGCAAACACGGCTCAAGAGTATCTACGGATATGCAATGTGATAAAAATTGGGCGGTATGAAAATGCAAAAATCTGATATGAACAAATACCCCCAAACTTATCATTTGCTCGTCCCGAGCAAAGTCCATTTATTCTCAAAAAATTTCCTAACCTCACTTTCGCAGGGAACGTGATTGCACTGAGCATGTGCAACAAGCCGTTAAACCTCTAGGTGTCCCTAGTAGAAGGAGTGTTGTCTCCTGAGGGTTTTCAGCGGATACTACCCACAAAATCCGGTCAAGTTGGTTTGTAAAAATGACTAAGTTTCAAACCCTAAAGTTTTGTTTTAGAAAATAACAATTCTATAATCCTAAGTCTAGACTATCGAACCTTTATTTTTCACACCTCGCATCTTATTTAACTACAGATTTTATATGTCTTTACGTGCAGTGCAAATAGTGTCGTTAAGTTCCAGAAGGATCGATTAAAGTCATCATGTCGCACAATAAAGCCCAGATAACAATTTAAAAAGGATCACATAAGTTTTATAAAGAGTTAAGAATTTTTCAAGTTTCGTTTTCCAGTAAGGTTTCAACTTCAGAATTTCTATCTTCCTTAACAGGAAGCTAAGTCGTATTTTTCACTCCACCTTTTTCTTGTTTTCATTTCATACACACCTCTGTGAATGTGCAATAGTCTTTATCATAGAATAAAACCTTCATATCTCCGCTAAAATTTTTATAAAAGCCTGTCTTTTATCAAGATTATTCTCACACAAAGAACCGTTAGGAATTTTAACTCGGAGAGAACACTTGCTTGACTTTGTTTTAAACTGGACTTTCTAGGCTTCTTAGCGAGCTTTGGGCCAATGCACCCAAACCAGTTGGTTTTAGGGCATTAGGTGTAGAAACACCCCAGCGGACTTAATTACTCAAGTTACCTAGGTCCAAAAACAAAAGACAGTTTGGCGTGAAAATCAGATGATTTAATACGAACGGAGATATAACCGGCAGTTCAAATATTTTTTTTGGATAAAAGACGTGTCTAGTGGGTTTGGTGTGTAATCATTCCAATCAAGTTTTAGATGGGTTATTTTTCAGACTTAGCTCCAATTACGGCATCAATAACATTCCTTCATATTCGCTTTACTTCATAAACTATTCTTGATATTACTTATTTCAGAACAAACCTATTTGATCCTCAGAAAATCATTTATCTGTTTAAAAGTTTAACATGAAAAACTTGTCATCTAATTCCCAAAACTCACGACACGTGTAGTGTGATGTAAAGACTTATATCAGCTATAGTTAACTTCAAAGGAGAGTTATCTTTCAGGTTTTCAAAATCCAAACATAAGATCTAGTTATTCCTATTTTTTCAAACGAAAACCGTCGAATGTTGAGTCAGAGTTCTTTCACAAGCTAACTTGACAAAAAGTTTTTATATTTTTAGAAAATTTTCAAATTTTTATGGATTTTATGGATTTTAATATGCAGATGCAAAATATACATATGAATGCGAAGGTAAGAAATGCGTACCGAGCGTACCCCCAAACTTAAACTGGACAGTGTCCTCACTGTCGTTGCATGAAGAGAGCAGTTTGAAGGTTCAAAATTGTTGGTTAGCGATACACAATTTTTATTTGTTTTTGTTTTGAAAGAAAAGAAAAAGAATATACACAAATATAAACAAAATGGTTTGTACATACCCCCAAACTTATTTGGAACAGTGTCCGCTGTTCGTGGCTGGATAACCGAAGTTTGGAGGTAGGCAGAGGAAGATCATTCAGGGTAAACCGGCTCCTGTAAGAACAGGAGCTCCTCTGTTGGTTCGGCGCTAAGGTACGGTTTGCATCGGTGCCCGTTCACTTTGAATAGTGAACCGTCTTTTGGATTTTCCAAATCCACAGCGCCCTGCGGATACACATTCCGCACAAAATACGGCCCTTTCCAGCGAGATCTGAGCTTTCCCGGATGGAAGTGAAGTCGGGTGTCGTAAAGAAGTACCTGCTGACCAGGTACGAAGGTTTTGCGCATAAGGTATTTATCGTGAAACACCTTCGTTCGATTCTTAACGACAACCGTGTTGTCGTAACTCTCATCCCTAAGCTCGCTCAGTTCGTTCAGCTGCAGCTTCCGATGGCTGCCCGCGTCTTCCAGAGACAGATTCAGCTCCTTTATCGCCCAAAACGCGCGATGCTCGATTTCGACCGGAAGGTGGCAGGCTTTTCCGTACACAAGCCGATAGGGAGACATGCCAAGGTCGGTCTTATAAGCGGTTCTAAATGCCCAAAGGGCATCAGTGAGTTTCAAAGACCAATCCTTACGGTTCTTGGAAACCGTTTTCTCCAGTATCTGCTTGATTTGCCGATTGGAAACTTCGGCCTGCCCGCAGGTTTGGGGGTGGTAGGGCGTAGAAAGCTTATGATTAATGGAGTATTTCCGCATCAAGGCCTCGAAAGTCCTATTGCAGAAATGACTTCCATTGTCGCTAATGATCGCTCGGGGGTGCCCAAACCGTGAGAAAATGTTTTCTTTAAGGAACCTAACGACAACCTTGTTGTCGTTAGTTCGGCTGGGCACAGCCTCGACCCATTTAGAGACGTAATCAACAGCTAGAAGGATGTACAAGTTCCCAAAAGAGCTGGGAAACGGCCCCATGAAGTCTATCCCCCAAACATCGAAAATCTCCACAACCAAGATCGGTTGGAGCGGCATCTCGTTCCTCCGGGATATCCGGCCCATGTGTTGGCACCGGGAGCAAGTCTTGCAATAGTCGTGAGCGTCTTTGAAAAGTTGTGGCCAGTAGAAACCACATTGCAAGATCTTCTCAGCTGTCTTTCTGGGCCCAAAATGCCCGCCACACGCTTGATCGTGGCAAAATGACAGCACACTCTTGAATTCCTCATCAGGGACACACCGACGAATAATCTGGTCGGGACAGTACTTGAACAAGTAGGGTTCATCCCAGTAAAAGTGTTTTACTTGGGATAAGAAGCGAAGTCTGTCCTGACTTGACCATTCGGTCGGTAGCAATCCCGTGGCCAAATAGTTCACAATATCTGCGAACCAGGGTTCGCAAGATACTGCCAAGAGCTGTTCATCCGGGAAAACGTCATTGATCGGAATTGGAAGCGAAGGCGAAGAAGGAAGTCATGAGAGATGGTCGGCAACCACGTTTTCACATCCTCGTTTGTCCTTAATGACAAGGTCAAACTCTTGAAGCAAGAGGATCCAACGGATTAACCGAGATTTTGCATCTTTCTTCGCAAAAAGATGGCGCAAAGCTGAATGGTCCGTGTAGACAATGACTGGAGAGCCGATGAGGTAGGGCCTGAACTTTTCTAGAGCAAATACAACAGCTAAGAATTCCTTCTCAGTCGTTGTATAATTGAGTTGTGCGTCGTTCAGGGTTCGGCTCGCGTAATAGATTACATGCGGCATCTTGTTGATGTGTTGTCCAAGGACAGCACCGATGGCAAAGTCGGATGCATCGCACATAATCTCGAATGGGTGCGTCCAGTCAGGAGAAGAGAGAACGGGAGCAGAAGTGAGTGAGCGTTTCAGTGACTCGAATGCAGTCACACAGCTCGAGTTGAAGTCGAAAGGCGTGTCCTTGGCCAGCAAAAGTGTCAAGGGCCTAGCAATCTTGCTAAAGTCCTTGATAAACCGTCTATAGAAACCGGCATGGCCAAGGAAGGCTCGGATATCTCTGACGCATCGGGGAGGAGGCAGATTGGAAATGACCTCAATCTTTGCTTTGTCAACCTCTATGCCATTTTGCGAGATGATATGTCCTAAGACAATACCTTCACGCACCATGAAGTGGCATTTCTCCCAGTTCAAAGTGAGATTCTTTTCCTTACATCGGGTAAGGACAGCGTCAAGATGCAGCAAACACTCGTCAAAGGAGTCGCCGAAAATGGAGAAGTCATCCATGAAAATCTCCAGAAATTTCTCCACCATGTCTGAGAAAATCCCCATCATACACCGCTGGAAGGTAGCGGGCGCATTGCATAACCCAAAGGGCATGCGTCGATATGCAAACGTGCCGAAAGGACAAGTGAAAGTGGTCTTGTCCTGGTCTTTTTCGGCGATGGGAATTTGATTATAGCCAGAGTAGCCATCAAGAAAGCAATAGTACTCATGTCCGGCCAATCGTTCCAGCATCTGGTCAATGAAAGGTAGCGGAAAGTGGTCTTTCCACGTTGCGGCGTTGAGTTTTCTGTAATCAATGCAAACTCGCCACCCAGTTTGGGTGCGAGTAGGGATTAACTCATTCGCCTCGTTGGTTATGACCGTGATGCCCGACTTCTTGGGGACAACGTGAATGGGGCTAACCCACTGGCTATCAGAGATAGGGTAAATGATACCACTATCTAGACATTTGATGATCTCCTTCTTCACAGCCTCCTTCATGACTGGATTAAGACGTCTTTGTGGATCCCGGGCTGGTTTGGCATCATCCATCAGATGAATGTGATGCTCAACAATGAGGGGACTAATCCCCTTGATGTCCGCCATGGACCAGCCAAAAGCTTGCCTGTTGCCGTGCAAGACCGTGAGAAGGGCTTTCTCTTGCTCGGGAGCTAGAGAAGCCGAGATGATGACAGGGAGGGTCTCGTTCTCACCTAAGTAAGCATACTTAAGGTGAGACGGCAACGGCTTGAGTTCGAGCGTTGGAGGTGAAATGATGGAAGGCAAGACTGGTGAAAAGGTCTCGAACTCAAAGGACTCCAGCAAAGGTTCAAAACGAGTGTAGGCAATCGAGTCGGATGGTTCAGGTAACTCATCCGAAAAGTCGAAAGATTCAAACTCGGGTTGTGCGCGGCTCAGATCGTTCGTGAACGTGAAACACTCGTAGTCGTTATCGGGCGCAGAAACAGCAGCAGGTTCGAAGAGACACGCACTAGTGGCGTCAAGATCATCGTGTTCAAACAGAAACTCCTCGAATTCACACTCTTCGGGGGTGATCTCCTGGATCGAGCAAACATCCAGTATATGAGCATTAGGTTCGGCGGGCTGATTCCCCAACCTAAAAATGTTGAGTTCAATTGTCATATTTCCAAAAGAGAGGTTCATTGAACCATTGCGACAATTGATCACAGCATTTGAGGTTGCGAGAAATGGGCGACCGAGTATCACCGGAATTTGATTCCGGGGGTTAGCTACAGGCCGTGTATCTAAGACAATGAAGTCGACGGGGAATATGAAGTCCCCGACTCTTATCAACACATCCTCTAGCTCACCCCTAGGGTGGGTGATCGATCGGTCGGCCATCTGGAGAGTGCAGTGTGTGGGTTTCAGCACTCCGACGCCTAATTGCTCGTATACTGAATACGGAAGCAAGTTAACACTGGCACCAAGATCTAATAGTGCGCGGTTGATGTTCTTATCCCCAATAGTAATTGAAATCGTAGGACAGCCAGGGTCCTTCCGTTTTTGTGGTAAAGATTGGATAAGGGCATCACTCACAGCACTAGCCAAGAAAACTTTCTTGGGTACCTGAGACTTCCTCTTTTTCGTGCACAAGTCCTTTAAGATTTTTGCGTAAGATGGGACTTGTTGGACAGCATCTAAAAGAGGAATGTTAATGTTAACTTGCTTGAATAACTCCAAAATCTTCTCCATTTGTGGATTTTGTTTGTTAGACCTCAACCGGTTTGGAAATGGAACATTTTGAAAATTGGTTGAGTCTAAAGCTGTAGGAGGAGATTTTGGAGTTGGAACAGATCCCAGAATAGGTGTTTTCGTGGAGTGAGAAGTGGGTCCGTTCAGAGCAGAAGAAGAAGAAGGAGAGCCTTGTGAAGAACGGAGAATAGGCTCGGAAGACGAAGAAGAAGAAGGAGAAGAAGAAGAAGAAGCGGCCGGGGTGTCATCATTGATTCGCTTGCCAATGTCGTTTTGCAGCACCCTCCCTGATCTCAGTGTGGTCACGGCACTCACATTATGGTTTTGTTGTTCAAGAGCAACAAGTGCATTATGTGGGTGGCCGGGATTTGGAAGTGGCTGAGACGGGAGCTTCCCCTTCTCTCGCTCGCTCAAGGCCGCGTTCAGCTGTGCAATCTGGGCCTCGATAGTCTTGATGCTTTGCCCGTGTGCGGCAGTGTGTTGCACTAAAGATTGAATCGAAGACTGGATGTTGGCGGTGGATTGGGTCGACTGTTTAACGAACGCCTCCAGACTTCGCTCGAGCGAGGAAACCTTATCGTTGTTAGACGGAACAAAGTTGTTGTTTGGTGGAAAAGAGTTGTTGGGTGCAAAGTTGTTCGTCTGGTTTTGGTAAGGTTGGGGTTGGAAGGGCTGCTGATACTGATGCTGAGTTTGTTGCTGCGCTTGTTGTTGCGGCGGAGGGGCCCTTTGGAAATTGTTGCCCTGGAATTGATTCTGATTCTGATTCCAGGTGAAATTGGGGTGGTTCCTCCAACCGGGATTATAGGTGGAAGAGTATGGATCATTTCTCGGTCTTTGCTGGAATGCATTAACCTGATCCTGTCCTTGCGAGGGTGGATTGTAAGGACACTCTTCGGTCAAGTAGGACGGATCGGAACAACAAGCGCAGATGGTACTAAAGGGGGAGAACAGGTGTGGGGGCAGGAGCAGAAAATTTGCTCTCTATTGCTTCAAGCTTTCGTGTTATTGCAGCCATTTCAGCTTTCATCGCAATAGAGACATCGAGTTGGTGGATTCCTACCCTAGACTGACCGGTAGAAGTGGAGGTAGAAGAAGAAGAAGTCGGTCTAGTGCTCTCCCACTGTAGCGTTTGCTCCGCAAGATCGTCAAAGAACTGCCACGCTTCCTCGTCAGATTTGGATAGGAAGTGGCCCTGACAGATGGTTTCCAGCAACTGCTTCGTTGCTGGGTTCAGTCCCTCGTATAAGGTTTGGCAGAGCTGCCATTTCTCTATACCGTGGTGAGGACACTGAACAAGAAGGTCTTTGTATCGGTCAAAGCACTTCCAGAAGGGTTCAGAAGGAAGCTGGGAGAATTGGTTGATCTCATTTCGAATTCTTGCGGTCTTATGATTTGGGTAGAATTTTTTCAGAAACGCTTTAACAAACACGTCCCAGCTGGTGATTGAGTGGGAAGCGGTGCTATACAGCCATTTTTCTGCGAGATCGCATAAAGTGAACGGAATGACCCGTAGACGTATAGCATCGTCCGACAGCTGGGTTGTTTTCATCATGGCACAGACATTTTGAAATTTGTTAATGAAGATATAGGCATCTTCAGATTCAAGCCCATGAAAACGTGGAAGCATGTTGATGAAATGGGGCTTAATTTCAAAGTTGTCCCCATTGGCCGGAGGAAGAGAAAGGCAGGTGGGAAGTGCAGAGCGGGTGGGGTAGAAACGATCCTGGAGCGCAATTCGCTGCGGCGCTACAACAGGCGGAGGTGGTGGAAGATTGGTCTCCGTAGGAGGTGGAGCCAATCCAGGGGTGGTCAAAGAGATGTTCGGATTAAATCCCGACATCGCGGAAGAAGAGGAAGGTGAAGGTGAAGGTGAAGATGTATGAACAGAATTCCGGTCAACGTCGGAGTTGGCCGGCAAAGGAAGGGATGAAAGAGGAGTGGACGGAGTATCGACTTTGGAGTCGATCGCGTAGTCGGTCGCGACTAACGTAACGCGGACTAGACGGGCGCTAGTGTCCCGAGTCCAAGCGGACATACACTAAACGAGTTTAGTATAGTCAAAGCGAAGAAGGTGAGGGTAAGAAAACGTCAATGGAGAAAGGCGATGGGTGGTGGGTGAAAATGGATTTGGCGACAAAAGGGCAAGTTTTTATAAAAGTTTTTGATTTTTTTCTTTTTTTTTTTTTTTTTTTAGAAAGAGATTTACAGAAGTATGTACGGAAATACGGCTTAAGCAATCACAAACAAGATATGCACAATCACACCTAGATCTAGGGTAACCTAGGTCTACTAGACCTGCTCTTGAACTTGATTGTCGAAGTTAAACAATGTCGAGAAACGGGCTTAAAAATACACTGATCACGAGGCCAGGTAAGTGCAGAGATAAGGGGAGGTTGTCCAACGCTTTCGCGAAATTCCTTAATTAAATAACCCTTTCTCTTTCGGCGGTTGCGCCTTTAACACTTTCCTAGACACCCCGTAAACAATATACGGTTAAGCGAGCTTCTAAACAAGGTTTATCTTCTCCTAATGAGCGCGAAGTCCTTAGGGCTGAAGTCTAGTATTTTTTTAATTTACAATGGACAATGCATATGCTTTAGTGATTTTTGGGGTCCTGGGAAGGGTGATGAAATCCCCACCCAATCTGGATTGGTTTCAAGCCCCTTAAGTCCGTATTAAAGAATGCAAAACAGTAACAAATCAACAGCAAACAATTTTTATTTTGCGGCGCAAAGAATCCTGCACAAGAACAGTTTATTGGAAGGGGGAGAAGAATTTGCGCAAAGAAGGCTGCAGAAAAAACAATTCAGTGGAGCTCAGAGGAGTGGAGAGAGAAAGAGGGACTTACAGAGAAAAGATGCACCCCTGAAGCCACTAAATGGCCGCGGAAGAGCGGCCAAACAGGTGCTAAGGCCGCGGTTCCGCGGCAAGATGGTAGGCTTGGGCTTTGGAATTTTGTGGAGATTCTGGTCTGTGTCTCCTCTGGTTGTCTGGATGTTCTGAATTTGGATTTGCTCACTGAAACAGCTCCAGATTTGTACAGTAGACCGTATGCTTTGTTTTTGTACATCGCGGTGTAGCCGCGAAAATGTGGGTCTATCTTCCCACGTCTTTGGCACTGTACTTGAACTCCGTATTTCCAACGTCTTTGGCGTCGATCTTGAGCTTCGTATTTCCTGCACACTTGCACAAAAACTAATCAAGAATAACAAGATGATTTTTACAAAGTATATTTTTTTTTTGGTTTTTGGTTGTTTTTATATTCACAAATTAACCCGAAATTTCACTTAGAAATAGACTACCGTCTCCCCGGCAACGGCGCCATTTGATTGTTAGGATACGAGCGTGTTCAAGTTTAAATTTAAGTACCGCAATCAAGATGGTTTCGCACGTAGCTAGCCGGTTGAGTACGGGTCGTCCGCAGGGAGATGGGAATCTTTTTCTATGTGTTTTTCGACGAGTTAAGTCCGGTTGTTCAGATTTTGTTTGTAACTATCTAAGTGTAAGTTGATATTTAAAGAGAGCTTGTTAGGGTTAGGATTAGGTTAGTTTGAGTTAGGAGTCTCCACATCTTTCGTTGCCCCACTTAATCTCGGTGTTACGGTAATCGGCAACAACGGGGATTAGCACGACTAGGAAGGAACTTGCGAGTATAAGCTAGGCTTTCCAACGCATAGTCCTTCTTTTTGGTGCTTGTCCGTCCGTTCTTGGCTCTTATCCATAACCTCCGGTTAATTCAACCACAACCGGTCTCACTACGGAATCACCGCTATCATGTAGGATAGGGTGCCGTAAGGAGCGGATTGTGGTTCAATTAACGGGAGTCGATTTAAGTTGTTGGGCAAGGAAAGAGTGAGAGAGATTTCCTTCTCTCAAACTTCCCTTATCCTACCCTAACAAGTATACAACTACTCACACATCATCATCCGGAAAAATAAAACAAACAAAAGGGGAAGATAGAAAGAAGGAGACTAGAAGAATACGACTAACTATTTGCGACCTCACCTTGGCGAGGATCAAGCGTAAGTATCATTGTCGTATGAATGATAAAGAAAAAGAGAGAAGAAATAAACAACAAGGAAATAACAACAACTACTTAACGAATTAAAATTACAACAAGCATAAAGATAAGGAGACAAGCATGATAATAAAATGGTCTTCTTTATTCATCACTCTTCACTCAAAAGCTCACTTACAAGTTTAATGGAGAAGAGGTGAGAAGAGGAAGAAGAACATGTAACTAAAACCTAGCAAAAGAAATACAAGAATTGGACCCTTTCCTTCACAAACTTCTGGGCTATTTATAGGCCAAAACATGAAACCCTAGGGCAACCAACAGAACATACAGGAAAAGACCCAACTACCCCCAAAAGCCCTGCGCACTTGGCGCCAGAACGGCCGCGGAAGCGCGGCCAATATCCCCCTTTGGCCGCGGTTCCGCGGCCGTATTGTTGAGTTGGGCAATTTGCTTTTTGGTGCTGGCCTGGTTTGCAGCGTACATTATTCTGGTATATGTATTTTCTCAATTTGGCTCCACGATTTTTCCAGAATTTCTGTTGAAGGAAAGGTGGACTTTTTGTTAAGATTTTGTCATGATTGTCTCGAGCTCCGCGTAGATCTCTTGGATCTTGTGCTACCATTGAGCCTTGTGCCTGAAAACGACATTGATTTGACATTTTGTCTTCCTAAACTGGTATCTGGCAGCATACGGATGGAGAGCGGAGACCGTGTTTTATCTGTGGTTGGCAGGAACCGGATTTTTGTCGTGTTTTCCATGAATTTCTCCGTTTGAGAACCGAGAACCTGTATCCTGCAATTGACTAGCAAACACGGCTCAAGAGTATCTATGGATATGCAATGTGATAAAAATTGGGCGGTATGAAAATGCAAAAATCTGATATGAACAGATGGGCGATGGATGATCCCATATCCATTGGTGTTTGACATCAGAGATGGTATGCGGGTGCTCAGTGCAGACTGGGTACACTGAACGGACTCGCCGAGAACTCCCAGATGGTATTATACCTCACGTCAGATGGCAGTTCTCTGGTGACACTGGTACAGCATAGTCTGTTGACCCGAGATCGTCATAGTGTCTTGTGTGTCTCCCACTGTGCTTTGATTTCCACCCTACCACGGCTCTACTGAGTCATGCAAACAGGTGATTTTTGGGTACAGTCCCGATTCACATTGAGGCAATGAGCGATAGGAGAGGATTCGTCTCTCCCGGTATTGGGGGTTGATGTTGCGCTATGCACGACTGGCCATAACAGGAAATCCCTGGCCAGGGTTGCAGTGATATACTGGTAAGAGTTATCAGTAGTTTCACGATAGTTATGGACCTCACGTCGGCATGACTTATCGAGCTATTGGGGTCTGACGTTTACCACCCCTAGGCGAGATATGCGACATATCAGACGAACAGACCGGACTATATGGTAAGTGTTACTGGTTGGATTCACAGGAGTGTGAGCGGGCTTGCTCGTCGATCTTCTGATCGCTCAATACCCGGGTGGCCGTTACGTTTGGCAGACCGCTTGCGGCTTGTGGGTGTTTGATATGATCATCATCTGCTGCCGGCGTATTGACGAGTCTTTAGAGTCCTACACAGAGGTTTCCTGGCTCAAGCGAAACGAAATAGGAGCGCATATGAGATATGTGCGGGACCGAGAATAATGCGTGTATGTGATACCGTATTTCATTCTCGCGATGAATGTGTCGAATGGTTGTATGCGATATAACCTAGTTATCGAATCAAGGATTGATTCGATAAGCCGATACATTGGATACTAGCCGGTTACATGCGACATGACCGAATCATTGAATCAAGTGTTGATTTAATGATTTAATGTATAATTATATATTTTATATATTTCTTTGCATTAACTAGTATTGGTTCACTTTAAATAGATTTACTCACTTAAAATGCATAAGTTGTATATGAGATATACTTTTGTGCACAAGATTGTATCATGTTTGATGATACATGCAAGCTTGGGTTTGTGTAAAGAATTGACCATGGTTATATGAATGGTTAGGGTTTCATTTTATTTACTTATTCTTTTATCTATTTATTGATTTATTTATTTATTTCTTTTTGGCAAAAGAAAAGAAAATGGTGGCTTGATTTGTTTGTAGTTGAAGCTTCATGAAAGTTTGACTAAGTGACCATTTTGTCTTCATGCTTAACCCTAACCCTTCAAACTAACCTTAGTCAATTCTCTACACCTAACTAAGGTTAAAGATATGATAAGTATCATTTTATTTTATATTTTAACAACTTATCATATTCTTTTTCTTCATCTTCTTCTTCTTCAACAAAAGGAAGAAGCTTGCAACCATTAATGGCAACTTGCCAAAATGAGTGAGAAATCCAATTCAAAAGTGAACCCACTTCCTATTTCTTAATCCTCTAACTCTTGCCAAGTAGTATAGGGTGTTTTCTTCACAAGTTTCATGACTTGGTGAAGTGGGAGGTTGATCTAGTGATGCCTCGACGTAGATCATCTTCGGCATCGAAGCCGACGACCAAGCCCGCCCATTTCTTCGATGAAGCCGATGCTAGAGTCCGGAATTCGATTTGGACAGTGGTGGGACATCATCGCGGGGCTTAGGAAGTGGTGGACCGGATCTACAAAGGTTGTAGCCCCTTTCCTCTTAGATAAATTCTTTTATTTGCATTGCATCGCCTTGTTTTCTAGTTAACGATCCGTATTAGGGTTTGTAGGCACAAGGAAAAATTTGAATTAGCCATGTTTGATGCCTTGTGAGACTTCATTAGTGTGCCTAGGAACCCTACAGTGGTATCAGAGCCTAGCTAGAGCCTTAGGCGATGCGTAGACGGAATTAGAAATCTGATTGAACCGAAACCCTAATCGTATTTTGCTCTCTGGACAATTTTGAAAATCGTGGTTTTTTCCAGATTAAAAATATGCAGAAAAATCAGCAGGAATACCTAAGAGTTACTGTGAAATTCGAGCTCCTGAATCCATCAAACCACCGCGGTTCCGCCGCATAAGCATGGCTTATGCGGCGGTTCCGCGGCCGTAATGTCTCCTTGTTTAATGAATTTTGCAAAGTAATTCTTAGTTTCAAGTAGTGGTTTTCCTGGGAATTTTTTATTTTTATTCAAGAGTTGAATTTTCTGAGTTATATTGGGGACTCGGTGTATCGATCGGATTGTCTAATTCTGTCTGTGTGGTTTTCCGGATAATTTTAGAATATGTTAAAAAGTTCGACCGGATATAAATACCCAATTTTTCCACTGTTGGGAAATTTCCAATTGTTGGACTTTTCCAGGGTTTAAAGACGTTCTAAGTAGTGCAAGTAACGCGATGGACCCTCTAGAAGACAACAAACCTTAACTCGATTATGTGACCGTCTTGAACTGCCCTTTGAACCTTCGGGTTTGGAGCAGTACGGCGTGCCACATGTGAGGCGTTGGCTTGACCTTTCTACGGCTGGACCGTTGGTACTGAGGCACGAAGTGAATGTTTTTAAACTTATTTCATGTGTTGATCTGTTTCGGGAAAACTTGGGTGTTCGATTGTTCGATCGAAAAGTTTAGCATTTTCTATTTATCCAGAATGTGATACAATAATTGGAATTCACAAATAGTTATGAGATAACTGAATGAATGTTATAAATCTAGCGGTTTGGTCTCATTTGATCGGTTGCCACGGGATTTTGATGTGATCAAAAGTCCGTCGCAATCACGTAGTGTACGCGGACACTCGCCGGGTAAACTTAATAGACAGCCTCGCCCCATAGCCCCGACCAAGTGACTGTAGGAGAACCCCGTCGCCGAAAGCATCCGTTCGGGTGCTCGCGGCAGCGGTATTCCGCCTCGGTGCACTTCGTCGACGGCATTTGGGGTGCGGCCGCCTACTAAAATTTGCGACGAGCATTCGATCAGAATGTCGGGAATCCTGTTGAATTGCCTGACTTGATATTGAAAAGAGTTTTCGATAATGAGACTAAAATGCGGGGTTTATAATTATTTGGCATGCGATGTCTAAGGAATTCATTTGGTCAGGCATGCGATGTCTGAGGTGGTTGCGGATTCCAACTGTTGTAGTTTTACACTTTCTTTTCTGTGATCGTAAGTGTAATATGTGATGTCGCCGGTTTCGTTGCTATATGTCAATGACAATTGGGATGCGCATATTTACTTACGTTGATGACATGTGATGTTATGTGTTGCTGGATATGTTATATTGGATCGTCGTGTTTGAATAGCCGGGGGGTTTTATGTGAGATGAGTGTTTTTCATTTCCATTCATGTAAAAACTTGTATGTAATATTCTTTTATTGGGGCACTTCCAGGTTGCGGGAGATGTCATGCACCTTTTGTATATTATTTATTTTCCGCATTAGGATAGACCCAAGGAGGGGAGCACAAGTAGCCGGGTTCTAGGGTCCAGTGGGAGACCATCTCGAGGAGTCGAGTCCGGGTCTCCTAACCCTAGAATTGGTAGGGTTGCTTGCCGCTCTCGTAGGGGTCTAGGGGTGTGGGATTGGCTATTCATCACGACCGTGGAATCCGTGTTTTATACTCGCTCGTATTGAAAACACGGACGTCCTAGTATATCCAATATTTCATATGTTTCTTCTGCTGTGATTTATCTGTGATGTGATCATGTGATGTTCTGTGACAGATACTTTATATAGTATATTTGATATATTATATAGACGTTGCTTATGTTTTACACCCGCGCTAGCCCTGCCTTGCTCTGCCGTTAGTTACCTAACCTAACGGTGCAGACGGGACATGGAGGCGAATGTGGATGGCATAAGCGTACGTTATATTTATCTGTGATGATTAGGTGGACTTAAATGATGGGATATTCATTAATGAGATTAATGAAAGAAAACAAACCTAAAAGATGTTGTGTAATCGAATTTCAAAATAAAACAGGTAGCTACAGTTCTTGCTTTGCATCGCGGTGTTCATTATAGAACATCCTGCACCTTTTTCGATGAGGAAAGGACCGAGATCCCTTCACCGGGAGTGACTCCTTTAGCAATAACTGGCAGATGCTACAACCCTCGGTTTGTCTTTGATCGCTTCTATAGTTTCTACTTTGCACAGTGATATATATGATATATCCCGCAACTCATTCGACGAGGAAAGGGCCGACGATACCTTCACCGGGAGTGACCCCTTTAGCAAAACTAGAAAAGCCTCGAAAACATTCCATTTAAAAACAATTGATTCCGCAACGAGATCAAGTTCAAAGCGTTAAAGGTTTTCATAAAAACCATTCGCAACCCTCCGTCATTTTAGGAAGTAGAGTACATAGTATTCGTGCTGTGTTTGTTGACCATAGTCAAGGCACAGTGTACGGTAGCTAAGTGATGTCTTCCTACACCGCATATGATGCGATTAGTTAGGACAGTTGCGTGACTTTGTTGACCTTACTTAAGGGTCATATGGGTGGGTCTAATTAATCACGAAATGACGGGTAGAACTTGACTAATACTTATGATTTGTTGACCTTAGTTAAGGTCATAAGTGCTAGGGGTAAAAACCATTATCGGGAGTTTCAAATGTTGAAATTTGCAATGAGATTGCATACCTTCTATGTGATAGTTGGATCCCGATACCCACCGCGAGTAATTGTTACTCCTGGGAGAGTTTTGCACTTTGCAATTAGCCGATGAAGTAGGTGTCTAGAAAGGTGTCAACGGGGTTACGCCTATGGGAAAACGAGGTTTACTGTAATTAGGTCCGTGTGAAAACACGGGGAACCTCCCTCAAAGTACTGACACTGGCCTGGCTGAAAGATTGGCGAACTTGTAGAGTGTAATTAATCCCAGCTTGTCTTTCCTTTTAGGGTTTGAAGGAAGATTTGATAAAAACAGTGGGAGCCATCCTGATTAGATAAAATACATAACCAATCTAATCTTGCAAGAGCGCACGCAGAGTGTTTTCTTCTCTCTCTCTCCTGGTAGCGACCATATCACGCCTTAATCAAGATAATAAAATGGATGTATTGACCGAACCCGCTTGTTATACTGTGCTGGGGAACGTTGGTCCCTCTCCAACTTATAATTGTTATAAGATAGAGCAGGAATTAGGGGAATACTAGAATTCCTAAGCCGCCCAAATGAAGAAAGCACATGAGATGCATCTCCTTCGGGTGTGTTCATTGTAAAGAACTGTTTCTCAGTATCCTCTGCATCCTGGGTATTTGATACCAGATCAAGATCCCAGATATGTAATCTGTTACATAGGGCTACAAAAGGGTAGAAAAACTGAGAATGGGTGATAAGTTTCATGAGACAGAAAACGGGGCAAGTGTTGCAGCCAAGTCTGTTGATCACTGTCACCCTGTATTACCAATACATTGATTCTGAACAAATGCTATTAGATACCGAACCTGATATACAAAATCATATCAGTCTCTTTATTAGTAAAGAAATGATAAAATTTTGTATTGATGGATAATGTTTTGAACATTTCCTATATCAAAAGTTGATCGGTTCAGGCACGTTATCTAAAAGCATTGACGTTCTAAATCAAACTACAGTTCCTCGTATACAGAACACACACAAGAGGAAGAGTTCAGAAATGAACGAATCATTCTTGAGGCATTGTAGACTAGGTCATATCAATGCGACCCGACTGGCTGAAGTTACATTTTAGATGCATATTTAAATCAGTTTGAATTTACATCTTGTGAAACTTGCCAGTCATGTCACAAAGATAAGATGACCAAAGCTCTGTTTGTTGGAAACAGAGAAAGAGTTAGTAAACTCTTGGGACTGATACATTATGATGTATGTAAGGTCTCCTGTCTACACATGCCAGGACTGGTTCTTTATACTTCATTACGTTCTCTGATGATCTCTCAAGATTCTGACATATGTCCCTGTTGAAACACAAGTCCGAACCTTTTGAGACATTCACAGAATATAAGTTAGAAGTAGAGAACCAATAACCGGGTATAAGTATTATGTCCTATGATAAGATCAGGGAGGAGAATACTTGTGCATGGCATTCCTGGACTATTCTAAAAGAAAATGAGATTCTCTCTCCGTATTACTCCTCTGAATACACCACAGCACAACGGTGTATCAGGGCGGAGTAATCGCACAATATTAGATATGGTGTGCTCTATGATGAGTATTACTGAGTTACCTATTTCCTTTTGGGGTTATGCGCTTGAGAAGCTGCGTACCTATTGAATTAGGTTCAAATCAGATCACTGCCTACCATTCCATATGAGATATGGTATGGGAAGAGCCTATCTCTTAAGTATGTTAAGATTTGGGATTGTCCGGCCTATGTCAAAAGCAAAATCCGGACAAGATCGAGGCAAGATCAGTTCTGTAGAACTGGAAAGGTTCCAGCTATACAAAACTGCAGCTGTTGATTTGACAGAACCAAAGGATTCAATAGTTCCTGACGAACCTCAGTCTCTCCGCCGATCTAGCAGGATTCCTCACCTGCTTGAGAGATACTTCGGTTTCTCGATGACAGTGGGAGCAAGGATTGCATCATGAGATGATGACCCAACTAGATTCGAGCAGGCCATCAAGAGTAGGGACTCTGTAAGAATGGCTGGATGCTTAGCGATCTGAGATGGAATCCATATACACCAACAAACTATGGACTTTGGTTGCTGTATCTGAAGGGTTAAATCCCCATCAGGAGCAAGTATATCTTGAGAAGATTACTTGGTGTAGATGGAAAAGTTGAGATTTTCAAAGCTAGACTTGTTAAAGGTTTTAGTCATCATCCAGGTGTGGATAATGATGAAACCTTTTCTAGGGACTATGCTTAAGTCCATCTAGATCCTACTTGCCATTGCTACATACCATGACTACGATATCTGGTGGTTGGGTGCCATGATTACTTTTCTAAATATTGATTTAGAAGAGAACGTCTATAAGAACACAGCCAGAGGGCTTCGCAAACAGTGGGAGCAGCGGAAACGTGCGCAAGTTGCTTTAGATAATGAAGCAGGCATCGCGGAGTTGGAACGTCTGTTTTGATGTGATAGTCAAAGTGTTTGACTTCATCAAAATGGTAGATGAACCTTGTATATACAAAAAGGGTAGTAGGGAGTATAGTGGTGATCTTCGTATTGTACGTAGACAACATACTCTAGATAGGAAAAGAGTTTCCTATACTACGATCAGTCAATCTTCTATTATCACATGGATTCTCCAAATAGGATAAAGGTGATACCTTCTCGATCCTGGGGAGAATCGCTGGAAAAGTTCCAGAGAGATAAGGATGACTGAATGTCAGTCGCAGGCATTGTCTTTACCCTCGGTAAAGGGACGGCATGTTGGAAAAGTTCCAAGCTAGATACCGTGGCAAACTAGACGATAAAGGCTGGTAACATCGCTATTAAAGATACTACCAAAGAGGTAGTTTGGGTGTATATTGGTTCATAAGATGAACTAGGTTCCTACCATTGTATGACAATGGAATTATGGCTTTGGCCAAGGAACCCTGGTCCCATCAGTGACCCAGACATATTCTGAGGCAGCATCACCTGATCATGGAGATAGTTGATCTCCAGGGTGATCGAGGTTAGGAGAGTGGACTCAGAGGACAACACGGCGGATCCACTCACGAAGGCCTTTTCCCAAAGAGAGACTTTCAGGGGATGGTTGAGTATTAGATACTACAACTACTGCTACAGATGGCCCTAGTGCAAGTGGGAGATTGTTAGTTATATGTATGCCCTAGAGGCCATTACTGTACATTGGATGTATATTGTAGTGGATGCTGGGACATATATAGGTAGGACTTTCTTGCTCGACATGATAGTACGCTATCTGGTTGATCTTTATCTTAACATGTATACTTTCTGTCTCTCTGTTACATGTTGATAAAGCCCTTAGGATGTGTACTCAACTTCCAGGACTATGATGTAGATCATACTAGTGGGGCCTGGATAGTCAATGAGTACATCCTTCATTGTTCCTAGTCGTGTGAATATCGAGACGGGGCATCGATATTCCAGAGTAGACTAGCGTATATCTTCTCGACCCATATGATGGGCGATGGATGATCCCATATCCATTGGTGTTTGACATCAGAGATGGTATGCGGGTGCTCAGTGCAGACTGGGTACACTGAACGGACTCGCCGAGAACTCCCAGATGGTATTATACCTCACGTCAGATGGCAGTTCTCTGGTGACACTGGTACAGCTTAGTCTGTTGACCCGAGATCGTCATAGAGTCTTGTGTGTCTCCCACTGTGCTTTGATTTCCACCCTACCACGGCTCTACTGAGTCATGCAAACAGGTGGTTTTTGGGTACAGTCCCGATTCACATGGAGGCAATGAGCGATAGGAGGGGATTCGTCTCTCCCGGTATTGGGGGTTGATGTTGCGCTATGCACGACTGGCCATAACAGGAAATCCCTGGCCAGGGTTGCAGTGATATACTGGTAAGAGTTATCAGTAGTTTCACGATAGTTATGGACCTCACGTCGGCATGACTTATCGAGTTATTGGGGTCTGACGTTTACCACCCCTAGGCGAGATATGCGACATATCAGACGAACAGACCGGACTGTATGGTAAGTGTTACTGGTTGGATTCACAGGAGTGTGAGCAGGCTTGCTCGTCGATCTTCTGATCGCTCAATACCCGGGTGGCCGTTACGTTTGGCAGACCGCTTGCGGCTTGTGGGTGTTTGATATGATCATCATCTGCTGCCGGCGTATTGACGAGTCTTTAGAGTCCTACACAGAGGTTTCCTGACTCAAGCGAAACGAAATAGGAGCGCATATGAGATATGTGCGGGACCGAGAATAATGCGTGTATGTGATACCGTATTTCATTCTCGCGATGAATGTGTCGAATGGTTGTATGCGATATAACCTAGTTATCGAATCAAGGATTGATTCGATAAGCCGATACATTGGATACTAGCCGGTTACATGCGACATGACCGGATCATTGAATCAAGTGTTGATTTAATGATTTAATGTATAATTATATATTTGATATATTACTTTGCATTAACTAGTATTGGTTCACTTTAAATAGATTTACTCACTTAAAATGCACAAGTTGTATATGAGATATACTTTTGTGCACAAGATTGTATCATTTTTGATGATACATGCAAGCTTGGGTTTGTGTAAAGAATTGACCATGGTTATATGAATGCTTAGGGTTTCATTTTATTTACTTATTCTTTTATCTATTTATTGATTTATTTATTTATTTCTTTGTGGCAAAAGAAAAGAAAATGGTGGCTTGATTTGTTTGTAGTTGAAGCTTCATGAAACTTTGACTAAGTGACCATTTTGTCTTCATGCTTAACCCTAACCCTTCAAACTAACCTTAGTCAATTCTCTACACCTAACTATGGTTAAAGATATGATAAGTATCATTTTATTTTATATTTTAACAACTTATCATATTCTTTTTCTTCATCTTCTTCTTCTTCAACAAAAGGAAAAAGCTTGCAACCATTAATGGCAACTTGCCAAAATGAGTGAGAAATCCAATTCTAAAGTGAACCCACTTCCTATTTCTTCATCCTCTACCTCTTGCCAAGTAGTATAGGGTGTTTTCTTCACAAGTTTCATGTCTTGGTGAAGTGGGAGCTTGATCTAGTGATGGCTCGACGTTGATCATCTTCGTCATCGAAGCCGACGACCAAGCCCGCCCATTTCTTCGATGAAGCCGATGCTAGAGTCCGGAATCCGATTTGGACAGCGGAGGGACAGCATCGCGGAGCTTAGGAAGTGGTGGACCGGATCTACAAAGGTTGTAGCCCCTTTCCTCTTAGATAAATTCTTTTATTTGCATTGCATCGCCTTGTTTTCTAGTTAACGATCCGTATTAGGGTTTGTAGGCACAAGGAAAAATTTGAATTAGCCATGTTTGATGCCTTGTGAGACTTCATTAGTGTGCCTAGGAACCCTACATAAAACAATAATATAAGGATTAAGGTAAGAATTATACCTCTCCAAGAACACCAAATTGAAACTTAATCCATCATCTTAGCATCAAAACCCATGCTTTGTTGAAGATCTAAGAAGGATTAGTGAAGGAAAATGATGGTTTTATTTTATTTAGGATTTTTGTGGATTTATTTTAGGAATTTTTCTGAAGAATTTTGAAGAAATAATGAAGAAATGAGCTTGGGAAATATTTTGGACAGAAATTTGAGGAGGGCTCGGCCAAGGAGAGGTTGGGGTATTTTTATGAATTTTGTGTGAGGAAATTGCTATGAAAAAGGGTAATAAATGCTAATTAAAGCTAATTGCCACCTTTCTCTCTTTTCTATTCTTTTTTAAATCAATTCCTTTTGCACAAAAGAAAAGTCTAGATATTTGAAAAGAAGCTTCTAAAATAATTCTAGTGACAAAATTAATTTATTCACAAGAGAAAATTTTTCCCGATTTACGTACACAAAATACCGCTTAAAATAATATTTTATTTGGAAAAAATTCTATTTGAACCTAAACCTCCCAAATACTCCCAAAGTTCGCGCACAAGATTTATTTTAGCTAAACTAGGTTCCGGCAAGCTTATACGGACGTTTGATCGAAATCGGGTTAAAACGGGAAAAACCGATAATTTTGCCCTAAAACGGGAAAATTCGCTAAACGATTTCTAAAACGTTACACACAACCGCCAAGAATTCATTCTCGGTTGTTGTGTAATTCATTTGGGCGTCATTCAGGTCCGGCTTGCGTAGTAGATTACGTGTGACATTTTATCGATGTGCTGTCCTAGGACTGTACCGATAGAAAAGTTAGATGCATCGCACATAATCTTAAAGGGATACGTCCAGTCAGGTGAAGAAAGAACGGGAGTAGAGGTGAGTTAGCTTTTCAGTGATTCGAAAGCAGTCAAACAGCTCGAGTTGAAGTATCCTTGGCCAGAAGAAGAGTCAAGTGTCTAGCAATCTTGCTAAAGTCCTTAATAAACCGTCTGTAAAAAACGGCGTGGCCAACGAAAGCTCGGATATCTCTGACGCATCTGGGAGGAGGGAGATTGGAAATGACTTCAATCTTTGCTTTGTCAACCTCAATGCCATTTTGAGAAATGATATGTCCTAGGACAATACCTTCGCGTACCATGAAGTGGCATTTTTCCCAGTTTAAAGTGAGGTTTTTATCCTTACATTGGGTAAGGAAGGCGTCAAGATGTTGCAGACACTCGTCGAAAGAATCGCCAAAGATTGAAAAATCATCCATGAATATCTGCAAAAATTTCTCAACCATGTCAGAGAAAATTCCCATCATACACCGCTGGAAGGTAGCGGGAGCATTGCATATGTAAGTCGATGTCGCGCACCCCACGTGTTCGCGGGGAGGCGGAATCTGTAAGAAATGAGTTTTACGAGCTTCGTAACACCGACTAGAACCAAGGATTGTTCATAAACATTAGCTAGCATACTATTTGAGGTTTAAGAACTCGGATACGAAGTTATACCTCATGATACATGTCATTCGGGTCTTCATCACTGTCCTCCTCGTCTACGTAGGCTCCAAGGATCGATCCGGATCGTAGCAACCTCCATGGCCTCCTCGAGTCGAAGAAGATCCACCCGAGATTCTATAGTCCGAGCTCCACCTCAAAACCGAGGTAACAAGGGCAACAAGCATGCTAACCTTGATGTCCTAGGTGATGTAGAATATGAAGATGGATTTATTTGTCTCTTGAAATCCTAATTTACTCAACTCATGAAATCTTAAGGGTTTTGTAGTGAGGAAGAAGAAGAGAGCCAGCATGAGAGCTCACTTGAAGAAAGAGAAAGTATTTTCACAAATGATAATCTCTCACATGAAAAATGAGATGGCTACCCTTGACATGACCACTATCATGGCATCAAAATATCTCACAAAAATATCTAGGTCAAATAGTCAACCCAAGTCAAGTGGTCAAGCTAAGTCAAAAAGTCAAACAAAGTCAAGTAGTCAAAACTAGTAGCCATGTCTCATTTATCATTTACAAAAATAACAAATAATTTCCTCTACCTCATAATTGTTTTAATCAAGTAAATAGTTAAAACTATAATGAGGTGTCTCCTTCTTTGCTCATCTCATCTGTATATACATACCCGCATTCGTGTTCCGAGAAACACGAATACAAAGAGACAAAACCAATCCATCACTATAATAAGAGGATCTGGCTTAAACCAAAGCCTACTATTATTATCCTCTCGAACATCATACGCGCACAAGTACACGTAAGAGATTGAAGCCCTACCGTAAAACCATACGGCCTCTACACCTTTTGCCAGTGCACGGAAACTCTATGTGTGCGACTTTAAAGACTCGACACTACGTTGGCAGTAGGTTTAACCATAGGCCGCAAGAGGTACTAGCTGCACGTAACGGTCCCTAGGTAGATGTCGATAAGAAGGCCGATGAGGAAAACCCATCCGAAGTCCTATTGAGCCTGAATGTGACAATCTCTGTACAGTCCGGTCTGTTCGTCTAAGAGATCGCATAACGGGCCTAGGGGCGGTAAACGTAAGACTCCTAATAGCCATATAAGTCGTGCCAGAGAGTAGCCCAATACTGTAACGTTTTAGAAATCGTTATGCGAATTTTCCGTTTTTAACCCGATTGTGATCAAACGTCCGTATAAACATGTCGGCACCTAGTTTAGCTAAAATAAAGCCAGTGCGTGAGCTTTGGGGGTATATGGGAAGTTTTTGTTCAAATAGGATTTTTCCCTAATAAAATATTATTTTTGGAATTTAATAATAAAATAATATATTTCGCGAAAACTACCCGATTTTTGAAAATTGGGATTTTCGTAAAGTGGTATAAGTGTATACCAATATTTATGAAATTATCGAAGAATAAAGTGATTTATTTATTTTAATGATATTTAATGGAATTTTGGTAAAATCCGTGTTTTTACTTTTTTTCGTGACTTGTGCACCGTGTCATGTACATGTTGATTTTTGAGTTTTGTGACTTATGAGAAAGATAATGAGAAAGGAAAAGGGGAACAAAGGAAAATGAAAGAAAAGAAAGAGTTTGTGTGTGAATGGAGTGATGAATGAAAAACAAAAGTGATAATTGAGGATGTGAGTGTAGGAGAGATCTTTTGTGTAGAGAGTAAGGCTAAGAGAGAGAGAGAGGAGACTTGGCTGCCCAATTATCATTCTCCATTGTTTTCCTTCACCCATTTATTCATCTCCTTCATCACACACTACGTCCAGGCACCCTCTTCATTTTCTTCTCAAAACCCTATGTCCCCTTCATTAAAAACATGCACCCCTTCATTCTCAACACATTGAACCATCCAAGTATTGATTTTGAAGACTTGGGCAGTTCAAGAAAGTTCTTTGGGTGCAAGAAAGGTAACCCATATACTTCTAGTTAATTATTTGTTTTATATATATCCTATCAGTGTTTAGATATTGATTTAGTTAGGGTTGTGATCTTAGAAAATTCTAAGTTGCTGTCAAGTGGCCAATTGAGGTGTAGGAAGTGTTAACAAGACCTTAAACAGTGATTTAGAGGCATGGAAGTGAGTTTAGAACCCGATACACAAAATTAGAATTTGTTCCGTATTTGTTTTGTGAAACCTTAAGGCCTACAGGGAATTTGGGATGACCTGGAGTATTTATGAGATAAGCAAACAATACCAGGGACTAAATTATGGCACTAGGAGACCACCCCGACTAGAAGAACACCAATGGACCATCAAGGGCTGAGCTAGCTGGAATTTGTGGGTATGTGGCCAGCCACTTGGTGGTGGTAGGTACTTGATTTGGTCCAGTAGCTCATATACTTCATATACAACACCCTATACTTGTTTGTGTAGTTCTAGTTTACCTGAACCAAAATCTGGGAGCTATTGTGAGTTGTTTTGGTTATTGTTTTCTGTATTGTGGAATTCTTGGTTTTTGTAATTGGTATTGTATTTGGTTATTGTGCGTTTGTACGTCAACAAAAAAGGTTGTTTGGTTGTTTTCGCATGCGTAGGCTATAGGTTCTAACCTATGAGCGCACCGTGTGCCGTATTTGGATTTCGGAATTTGATGTTAATGGTTTTGCGAATTCCTATTGATTGTAGGTACTTTCGCGTGGATTCCGAGACGACGAAGCACATCGACTACGGTTAAACGAGGATTTTAGCAGGTGAGTAGATTTATATCTACGGGGGAAGTCGAGTGGATGGCGTATAGCACCCCCGCAACCGTTGATATGGAATATCGTTTGTTTCTGTTATCCTGATAAATGATATGCGACGGACTTGATTGTAGAATTTTCAAACGATAATATGATTGAAGTTGATGATAATGAACAATTGACTTAGGAGAAAATGATATGATAAGTGAATCATGATAAGTACTATTTAAAAGAGAACTAGTGTGACGTTTACTTAAATTGATGCGACATATTAATGTGATGAACGAGTATACGATGTGATATTGGGACTTAGTGTGATATGTCATTTTATGGATTTGAGTCGATATGAGATTGTTAATACCTTTGTAGGTCCCCTGATATGAGTTTGACATGGATGTGACCTGAGATAGGTATATATATTTTTATGGATAATGATTGCATAATGAGTGATAAGTCGTACGAGACATAGATCCGTACCCCGATGTTGTATAGGTTGATAGAATCCCTATTTGTTAATGCCGCTCTATGTTAGATTACCGTACGCGATGACTTTTACCTGTTGATTTATTCATACCCCAGATTAGAGGATGCCGTACGATGGATCGTAACGTACGTGTTGTTGTGAGGCTGGATGCTGATTGATAGACTCACCGACTCGATCTGTTGATATGTATACCTTATAGTAATTGATTCACTATATGTATTGTGCTGCATTCATGCTATTCTCATTGAATTTCTTATACCTATGCTAATACACCTACACTATTATCGATGATGCGTATGTTACACTTACACAGATTGCCGGCGCACACACTTCTTCATCGATAATTGCTATGTCACTTACACAGTAGAATTGCTATATCATGCTATGATATACTGCCATGTTCATATCACTATGCTAGGTTGCATGATATATTGACATGTACACCCACATACTTTTCTATAGCTACATGTACATCATGCATACATACTGACATGTACACCTGTTCATATCAGAATACTGCATTTTATACCGCCCATTCTTACGCTCGTATGTTTATAGGTAGGTACTTTTAATCCGTGTTTGTTACATATTTGCAGGATACAGGTTCTCGGTTCTAAAACGGTGAAATTCATGGAAAACACGACAAAATCCGGGTTCCTGCCAACCACAGATAAAACACGGTCTCCGCTCTTCATCCGTATGTTGCCAGATATCAGTTTAAGAGACAAAATGTCAAATCAATGTCGCTTTCATGCACAAGGCTCAATGGCAGCACAAGATCCAAGAGATCTACGCGGAGCTCGAGGCAATCATGACAAAAGCATCCACAAAAGTCCACCTTTCCTCAACAGAAATTCTGGAAGAAATGTAAAAGTATTTTCAGAAAATATGTATATTAGACAACAGGGGACAATAAAGCAGGAAAAGTACCAAAAGCCCAGAGCCCAACTCACCAAGGGAGCCGCGGAACCGCGGCCAAGGGGGGGTCTTGGCCGCGGTTCCGCGGCCATGTGGGGCCCACTTACTGACGTCTTTTGGGGGCAGTTTGGTCTTTGCATGTGTGGTCTGCTGGTTGCCCTAGAACTTCAACTCCCTGCCTATAAATACAGCAGAACTGAGCTCAACCAAGGGTCATTCTTTTGATTCATTTTGTAGCCTCTTTTGTTAGGATTTTGTATAGTTCTTCTTCTTCCTCTTCATTCCTCTTCCATGAAATTGTAAGTGAGATGCTTTTTTGTGGAGGTGAATAAAGATGAAGGCTTTGTATCGTTCTCTTGTGTTTCTTCTTCCCCTTGAGATTTTTGCTTTCTCTTGCTCATTCAACCTCTTCATTGAGCTTGAATGGGTAAGAGTTAGTTATTGATCTCAAGGGTCGTATTCTACCACGGACTAGCACTTCATTTCACATGCGGTTTCTACCCTTCTCTTGATCTTGCAATCTCTTCATTGAGTTTGCAAGTTTAAGGGTTGGCTATTGATCACATGCTTGTCTTGAGTCCTAGTTCCGTATTCTTTTTATCGCTTTTTATTATTCGCAATTTATTACCTTGTCTTTTATTACTTGCTTTTATTACTTGCATTTAAATTCATGCACTTTCATTCTTGTATCTTTTCTTTTCTTTGTTCTTTTATTTTTGTTCTCTTTTGTTTATTTTGTGAATGTTGTAATTATTGTTGTTGTTAAGAATTAATACGGTTTTATAAGTTAACATTTCCTTCTCATTTCCTTTTCCCGTTATTTTCCTTTTGAACTCCGCCCAAACCATACGCAAGCGCTCCGTTAGGCACCGTACCCTGACAAGGTAACGGTGATTCCTAACCACGACCGGTTGCGTTCAGTTTGGCCGGAGGCGATGGCAAGAGACAAGAACGGAAGGACAAGGGTAAATAAGCCGGATTCCTCGAATACCGCGCTTAAATCCCCTAATCCACGTTGTTGCCGATTGCTTAGCTTCAATTGGTCAAGACTCGGCTCAAAGGTTTTGAGTACGGATTTCTTAGCTTATAATTTCGTATTTTCTTAACAACTTTATACTTGCAGATAAACACATAGGTTAGAACAAACACATACAAGATTCTTTATTAACTCGTCTAAGACAAGAAGGTAAGATAACACCATCTCCCTGTGGACCGACCCGTGCTCACCGGCTAGCTGCAAAGCGACACCGTCCTGATCGCGGTTACACATTAATTCTTTGAACATCCGACACGCCAAAAGCGTGCGATCAAATGGCGCCGTTGCCGGGGAGATGGTAGCGTATTTTCTTTCTTGTTATTCGGGTTAATATTCTTTTTGTATATATTTAAATAAAAAAAAAAGTCTTTTTGTTGTTTTTTTTTGGATAATTTTTGTGGGCAAGTGTGCAGCTTTTTGCGTATTTGCAAACTGCGATTGTGGGAGCAAAGTGTACGTTCAAAGTTAAGGTGATTACGAAGTACAGTGCCAAAGATCCGGGTAGTTTGACCCGCGCAAGCGAACCTTTCAAGCTTACCGGATTTGATTCAACGGGGGTTTCCTAACCCAAAACTTAAACGGTACGTACTTTACTAACACCTTCTTCTCAAATCCGACGCTTCCAATATACTATTCTTTGCAGGATTCTTTGCAAGTTCGCTAGCAAACGCTAAAACTTGACTAACCCGTATTTGTTGCAGCGCCGCGCTTAAAAAACGATTATTTTGATTCTTTATAAGAATTTTTTGAATTGCGCATTGCATCAATTAATACGAACTTAAGGGCAAGCGAACCCCACAACATACGGTAAAGGATTTCATCACCTTTTCCGTGGCCCACAAATCACGAACTTGCGCATAACGATAACCCGCACAAATTTTAAAAGAAACTAGACTTTAAGCCTTAAGGACTTCGCGCTCACTAGGAGAAGTTAACTGTATTTAGAAGCTTGCTTAACGGTATATTGTTTACGGGGTGTCTAGGAAAGTGTTAACGGCGAAACCGCCAAAAGAGAAAGGGTTATTTAATTAAGGAACTTCGCGAAAGCGTTGGAAAAGCTCCCCTTATCTCTGCACTTACCTGGCCTCGTGATCAGTGTATTTTGAGCCTGTTTCTCGACACAGTTTTACTTCGACAATCAAGTTCTCGAGCAGGTCTAGTTGCCCTAGGTGAACCCTAGAACGATTAGGTGTGTGGTATTTTTGTGTCGTGATTTTTGTCCATATTCTTTTTTGTGTATACTTCATTCTTTTGCTAACAACTAACTAAACAAAAAAAAATAAAAATTCACATTCTTTTCCCCTCCTTTTTCTCTACCTTTCTTTCCTTCTCTCTTCATACCATGGGTACTCCACCTCGCAAAACTCTTGCCGAACTTTGGTACCCACAACCAGAAATTACTTCATACGGTTCTTGCTTTGGCCGAACATCGAACGACCCATCCATGCCCAAAATTTCTTTGAAAGATCGGATAGACGCGTCTAGGACGAACAACTGGACCCCGTAATCCACTTCGTATCAACCGTTTCAAACATTCACCCCTTCTTGCGTTGATACCCCTTTTGAAAATCCAGTTGTAAACCCAAGACCAATGTCTCTTGCTGAACATATTGAACAATCCCGTAACCGATCTTTCACTCCTTTCACCACTTCAAATTCTTGGGATCAACAATTCCATTCTCCGTCTTATCCACCTGTTGATCCCACTCCTGTCCAGCCATTCAATTCCTACCAATCCTACCCTACTTTTGTACCTTCCCTAGACATTGCTTCAGAACAGCCGTTTGGGAGTTTTCAGTATCCAAATAACTTTGAATCTTTTACTGAAACCCCATCACAATCTATGTCTAGTCTGGAACAGTCCTTGGAAGATTTTAGAATAGCGTCAAGCCAACAGATGATGGATTTGAATGCGTCCATGGCCGCTCTCATACAACCTAGTGACCCGGTAGCTAGTTTCCAACTAGCTCCAAATTTTCCAATGTATGAAGAGGCGGTCGGACAGGCTGTGAATTTGAGTGGAGAGAGTGAGCTGTACCCCCTTCCAAATCAAACCTACCCATCCCAAATTGAATCCCACAACTCCTATTTTGAAAGTCTATCGAGTATCCCACATGATTTATCAATTGAAGATAGAATGATGAATGAGTTGTGCGACTTCGTAGTATTTGATTTGCCAGATTGTGAAGGGTCCCTTCCAAGTGAAACCATACCTAATCCTTTTGACCTCTACACCTATATCTTAGAACCAGAATCGATTAATATCCATGCTTTTGATGAGGTGTCAGAGAATTTTGATTTTCACTTGATTAAGGATAGTGACGCTGGGGATATTTTGGATGAGGAATCTGTAGATTCGGCTGAGTTTGTCTCTTCAAGTCATCATCCCGAGTCTTTAACTGTTTTTTCCGAACCCCATATGCGTCTGGACTTTGAAGAGAAGAGCATGGATGTGCTAAATTTTGAGGAGAATTTTGAGGAGATTTTTGAGGATGAAACAGTTCTAGATGATGAGTCGGATTTTCCAATTCATCCTGTTCCTTTCACTGACTGGGTACACCCTCCAGAACCCTTAACCTCCACCCTTTCCATCGTTCCGACCTTGCAAGAACCCGTATCATTTTCACTTCATATGTCTGGTTTACCAAGTTCGGCGTACCCATGGTTTCTCACGAACCTTGAGGGATTTGACCCAATCTCTCAACGGGTAAATATATTAGCACAATCGCTTTCCACACATCGGTCATCACAAATTGTGCTAATCTATTTACTCCAATTGCACCCTCAAGTTCGTATTCCACTTCTTTTTCCCTTCCGCCATTCCTCTTCCCCTCATCTACCGAGACCGCATTCCACTTCTCTCCACAGGCGGTCTCGCGTAATCTCCATTTCTTACCTCTTCACCTTCTTTCACCAACCACTGCTGTACCATGATAAAATCTTTTAATGGTTGGTGTTAACTTTTGGCCTGTGTAAGGCCTTGTATAGATGGATACTGTTCTTTCCCCCCTTATCCTGAATTTCAACGCTTAACAGTGGAAACACTGTTTTACTTAAGTTTGGGGGGGAAACCTTTTTTGTATATATCTTTTTGGTTTTTGTTTTGTATATAATTTGTTTTTAGGTGGAGCGCCGACAATTTTGACCCTCTTGGTATAGCCTGACAGTGAGGGCACTGTCAAGTTTAAGTTTGGGGGTGTGCTCGGTAAGCTTTCTTCCTTCGCATTCATTTGTATATTTTGCATCTGCATACCTTATTCATAAAACCCATAAAAATCGAAAAATTTCTAAAAATATAAAAACTTTTTTGTCAAGATAGCTTGTGGAAAAACTCTGATTCAACATTCGACGGTTTTTGTTTGAAAAGATAGGAATAACTAAATCCTATGTTTGGATTTTGAAAACCTGAAAGATAACTCTCCTTTGAAGTTAACTATAGCTGATATACGTCTTTATATTACACTACACGTGTTGTGAGTTTTGGGAATTAGATGACAAGTCTTTTATGTTTAAAAAACTTTTAAACAGATAAATAATTTTCTGAGGATCAAATAGGTTTGTTCTGAAATAAGTAATATATCAAGAATGGTTTATGAAGTAAAGCGAATATGAAGGAATATTATTGATGCCGTAATTGGAACTAAGTCTGAAAAATAACCCATCTGAAACTTGATTAGAATGATTACACACCAAAACCACTAAACACGTCTTTTATCCAAAAATAATTGAACTACCGGTTATATCTCCGTTCGTATTGAATCATTATGTTTTTCACGCCAAACTGTCTTTTGTTTTTGGACCTAGGTAACTTGAGTAATTAAGTCCGCTGGGGTTTTTCTACACCTAATGCCCTAAAACCAACTGGTTTGGGTGCATTGGCCCAAAGCTCGCTAAGAAGCCTAGAAAGTCCAGTTTTAAAACAAAGTCAAGCAAGTGTTCTCTCCGAGTTAAAATTCCTAACGGTTCTTTGTGTGAGAATAATCTTGATAAAAGACAGGCTTTTATAAAAATTTTAACGGAGATATGAAGGTTTTACTCTATGATAAAGACTATTGCACATTCACAGAGGTGTGTATGAAATGAAAACAAGAAAAAGGTGGAGTGAAGAATAAGACCTAGTTTCCTGTTAGGGAAGATAGAAACTCTGAAGTTGAACCTTTACTGGAAAACGAAACTTGAAAAATGCTTAACTCTTTATAAAACTTATGTGATCCTTTTAAAATTGTTATCTGGGCTTTATTGTGTGACATAATGACTTTATTCGACCTTTCGGGAACTTAACAACACTATTTTGCACTGCACGTAAAGACATATAAAATCTGTAGTTAAATAAGAAGAGAGATGTGAAAAATATAAATGTTCGATAGTCTAAACTTAGGATTATAGAATTGTTATTTTCTGAAACAAAAACTTTAGGGTTTGAATCTTAGTTATTGTACAAAACCAACTTGACCGGATTTTCTGGGTAGTATCCGCTGAAAACCCTCAGGAGACAACACTCCTCCTACTAGGGACACCTAGAGGTTTAACGACTTGTTGCACGCGCTCAGTGCAATCGCGTTCCCTGCGAAAGTGCGGTTATCATTTTATTTTTATGAATAATTGGTTTTGCTCGGGACGAGCAAAGGTTAAGTTTGGGGGTATTTGTTCATATCAGAATACTGCATTTTATACCGCCCATTCTTATGCTCGTATGTTTATAGGTAGGTACTTTTAATCCGTGTTTGTTACATATTTGCAGGATACAGGTTCTCGGTTCTAAAACGGTGAAATTCATGGAAAACACGACAAAATCCGGGTTCCTGCCAACCACAGATAAAACACGGTCTCCGCTCTTCATCCGTATGTTGCCAGATATCAGTTTAAGAGACAAAATGTCAAATCAATGTCGCTTTCATGCACAAGGCTCAATGGCAGCACAAGATCCAAGAGATCTACGCGGAGCTCGAGGCAATCATGACAAAAGCATCCACAAAAGTCCACCTTTCCTCAACAGAAATTCTGGAAGAAATGTAAAAGTATTTTCAGAAAATATGTATATTAGACAACAGGGGACAATAAAGCAGGAAAAGTACCAAAAGCCCAGAGCCCAACTCACCAAGGGAGCCGCGGAACCGCGGCCAAGGGGGGGTCTTGGCCGCGGTTCCGCGGCCATGTGGGGCCCACTTACTGACGTCTTTTGGGGGCAGTTTGGTCTTTGCATGTGTGGTCTGCTGGTTGCCCTAGAACTTCAACTCCCTGCCTATAAATACAGCAGAACTGAGCTCAACCAAGGGTCATTCTTTTGATTCATTTTGTAGCCTCTTTTGTTAGGATTTTGTATAGTTCTTCTTCTTCCTCTTCATTCCTCTTCCATGAAATTGTAAGTGAGATGCTTTTTTGTGGAGGTGAATAAAGATGAAGGCTTTGTATCGTTCTCTTGTGTTTCTTCTTCCCCTTGAGATTTTTGCTTTCTCTTGCTCATTCAACCTCTTCATTGAGCTTGAATGGGTAAGAGTTAGTTATTGATCTCAAGGGTCGTATTCTACCACGGACTAGCACTTCATTTCACATGCGGTTTCTACCCTTCTCTTGATCTTGCAATCTCTTCATTGAGTTTGCAAGTTTAAGGGTTGGCTATTGATCACATGCTTGTCTTGAGTCCTAGTTCCGTATTCTTTTTATCGCTTTTTATTATTCGCAATTTATTACCTTGTCTTTTATTACTTGCTTTTATTACTTGCATTTAAATTCATGCACTTTCATTCTTGTATCTTTTCTTTTCTTTGTTCTTTTATTTTTGTTCTCTTTTGTTTATTTTGTGAATGTTGTAATTATTGTTGTTGTTAAGAATTAATACGGTTTTATAAGTTAACATTTCCTTCTCATTTCCTTTTCCCGTTATTTTCCTTTTGAACTCCGTCCAAACCATACGCAAGCGCTCCATTAGGCACCGTACCCTGACATGGTAACGGTGATTCCTAACCACGACCGGTTGCGTTCAGTTTGGCCGGAGGCGAAGGCAAGAGACAAGAACGGAAGGACAAGGGTAAATAAGCCGGATTCCTCGAATACCGCGCTTAAATCCCCTAATCCACGTTGTTGCCGATTGCTTAGCTTCAATTGGTCAAGACTCGGCTCAAAGGTTTTGAGTACGGATTTCTTAGCTTACAATTTCGTATTTTCTTAACAACTTTGTACTTGCAGATAAACACATAGGTTAGAACAAACACATACAAGATTCTTTATTAACTCGTCTAAGACAAGAAGGTAAGATAACACCATCTCCCTGTGGACCGACCCGTGCTCACCGGCTAGCTGCAAAGCGACACCGTCCTGATCGCGGTTACACATTAATTCTTTGAACATCCGACACGCCAAAAGCGTGCGATCAACACCCACATATCTCGCTACAGTTGCATATACCCCTAGGTGGTATTGCATTGACATATGATATTGAGACGTTGACTATTTTGCCATTGCACTTATGAAATGAATCATAAATACTCGATTACATGTAGATACTTATACCTTGCCATAGTTACATGTACACTTCATAGGATGCTGCACTCGTTTTCTGAGGATTTGGGAACCACAAGATATATTTTAAAGCTGGATTCATTTAAAAGAGCGGTTTTCCCTTTATTTGCTCATATTGACGTTTTATGTTGCATATATCTGTTTTATATAGATTTTACACATTGAGATATGGATTTCATGTGATTTATGGATTTAAGAACTGTGGGGGTATTTTCAAGAAACTATGTATTGTTTGAAAACCCAGATTCTTTTGATATGATATTTTGATGCGTCCACCATGAGATTTCTCAGTTCTGAGATTTGTGATATATACCCGATGCGAGGAGTGAGTGGGCCGTGTGCGGGTACATGGTGAGCCCGGTACGGTTCCCCCCGGCAAGATGTTCGTGATACAGACGATGTGCCTGGAAGGTGGGCAAGTACCTATGGGTGATAGTTTTTGGACTCAGCGGTTATCGTGGGGATACCGACCGGAGTGATGTACAGACATGACGTAAGAGCCAGTCGTGGTGACAGCGCCCGAGTTATGAGGATTTACGTGTCTATGCTGTTGGATATATGTATGCCCTAGAGGCCATTATATGATAGTGGATGTACCTATACATGTATATATATTCAGTTTGCATTCTTGCTCGACATGATAGTATGCTATCTGGTTCTTCTTTATCTGACATGTTTATTTGATCATGCTTTTATTCATTCATACATGCTGATAAAGCCCTGAGGATATCGGCTTGACTACTCTGATTATGATGGAGATCATACTAGTGGGACATCTGTAGTCTATAAGCATATCCTGGAACGTCCCTAGTCGTAGGTATATCGAGATGGGGCATCGATATACCAGAGTAGACTAGCGTATATGATACTAGACCCATACGATGGCGATGGGTGTTCCCACATTCATCGATGTTTGACATGAAGATCATATACGGGTGCTCAGTGGTGATTGGGTACACTGGACGGACTCACCGAGAACTCCTATATGGAATTATATCTATCGTCGGATAGCAGTTCTCAGGTGACACTGGTACAGGTTAGTCTGTAGACCCGAGATCGTCATGGAGTCTTGTGTGTTCTCCCACTGCACTTTGATTGCCACCCTACCACGGCTCTACTGAGGCGTGCAAACAGGTGGCCGTTGGGTACAGTCCCGAGACACACGAAGACGATGAGCGATAGGAGGGGTTTCGTCTCTCCCGGTATTGGGAGTTGATGCTGTGCTGTGCTCGACTGGTTATAACAGCAAGTCCCTGGCCAGGGCTGCTGAGATTTGCTGATAAGTGTTATCAGTAGTTTCTCGATCTGTTATAGACCATTCACCGACACGACTTATTGAGTTATTGGGGTCGACGTGACCATCCCTAGGCTCGATATGCAGCATATCTGACGAAGAGACCGGACTGTACAGTAGTGTTGCCGGATGGCTCGACGGGAGTTGTAGCAGGTTCGCTTGTTGTCTTCTGATCGCTCAATACCCGGGTGGCCGTTACGTTTAGCTGACCGCTTGCGGCTTGAGGGTACTTGATATGATCATTACCCTCTGCAGGCGTATTGACAAGTCTTAGAGTCCCACAGAGGAGTTACCCAGTCCAGGCGAAACGTTGTGGTGCGCATATGCGATATGCGAATGCACCCGATTGAAATGTGCGTATATGATACTGTACATTGATCGGGCGGCTTGCTTTTGGTAGGGTCATATGTGATATGGCCGGATTGATAAATCAAGAGTTGATTTATCATTTAACCATTAGTTTTTCTCACTTGAAAACCTTTTCAAGGATGATGGATGTGTGCATGCATGTGTGTTTATCTTTCTTTCTTTCATGCTAGTTTCTTGCACATATGGATGTGCATACATACACACATACATACAACCATCCATCATGGTTGTTAGTATATGGAAATGGTGGCAATGCTAGACTCACACCATAGATTATTTAATGGATTATTATTTGATTATGGATTTAAAAAGAAAATGAAAAGGAAAGGATAATTATGCTAGTTTCTACATGCTTCTTCTTTGTGCACCCCACCTTGGGTCTATCCTAGGAGCAAAAATAGTAAAGGAAATAATATACAATGGCGGCTACAACCTCATCCCAGATGTGCGGCCATAAAAATAATATTAAATCATTTACATATTACATCAAATGAAAAGTTAAAGAAAACTCTCATCTCACAACCCCCCGGCTATTCATCCGCGACAGTCCAACGAGTTCATATACATAAACCAACAACATTACAGATCACAGATATGTATAACCCCCGCTAATCGATGTATAGCTATTGGCAGACGTTCAATACATATATCACATCACAGATATAACCCATTAGCTAAAGTCTACAGAAGTTCGATCAAAATACGGATTTGTAACCACCCCAAACACAAATTTGTTTTCTGGAAAATCTAGGCAGAAACAACATATTTCAAAAATCCCAAAACAGCACACAGAACACACAGGAGGAAAAATGAGCCACGGCCGAGTCAACTCGGCCGCGGATTCGCGGCACGAACCATGTTTTGCCGCGGTTCCGCGGCGCGTTGACCGAGTCAGTAACTCGTTTTCTTCTGTGTTCATTTAAAACCCTGAGCCAATTTTTGGTATGTGTCAAATTATTTTTTAAACTGTTTAAAAATCGGCAGAAAGTTCAGTTCTTGGACTCGTTTTGTGAATTTTTTCTCCGATCGAAATTCTAAATACTTTGCTAACTTGCTAGTTGTTGTTTAGCTAGGCTCTGATACCACTGTAAGTCCACGTTACCCTTCCCGGTTCTTTCGGGGATGCGGAAACGGTAAAAAACGAATTTTACGGTGAGGGTAACATGGACTTTAGAACAGGATCTTTTCTAAACAAACATCTAGCAACCTAACTACAAGTTTAACTACTATGTTAGGGGTTATACCTAGGTCTTGAACTCGTTCTCTTCTTGTTCCTTCGAGTGGTTGGATCGGCCTCACCTCGTCGTCTTCTTGTTGTCGAAGATGGATCCACCCGAAACCTTCTACCTTGGGCTCCTACCTCAACCGAGAAGAAACTAAAGTCCTTGGCTTGCTAGACCTTGAACTTTAGAATGAGTAGAGAAGTATTTTTAGGGTTTTATCTCAATGGCTCATATTTCTCAACTCATGAGACATGAGAGCCATGAGTAAGAGGAAGAGGGAAAGCTTGGATGAGAGAGAAGGAGAATGATAGAATGAGCTTGACTTTTTACAACCATGCTCTCAAAAAAGAAAATAATCATGATAATAATATTAATTAAGTATTTGTGATGGTTCATATCAATGGCCATTATCATTTCATGCATTCATTTTGTAAAGAACAACAAGCAAGCAAAAGTCATAGCCATGAAATGATAACCATGAAATGATGATGGTCAATGAGTCCAAAATAGTCAACCGGTCAACAAAGTCAACAAGTTAACAAAGTCAAACTTTCGACTCAACCATGGCACAATAATACTTAATTAATATTATTATTAATCATATTTCTTATTCTCATTAGGGTTTAGAAAAAGTCAACAGTCAACATCCCTAATGAGAATCCTCTGCCTCTGTCTTTGTCAACTGTGCATACACACCCGCATCCGTGTTCTGAGAAACACGAATACAAAGAGATAAAACCAATCCCAAAACGTATACTAGGATCTGCCTTAAACCAAAACCCGCTAGTAATAACTGCCCGGACACCAAACGTGCACAAGTGCACGGATGTGAACGAACTCTGTCGCAAAACCATGCGACCTCTGCTCTGTTTTGCCCAAAGACGAATAGCTCTCTGTGTGGGACCCTAAAGACTCGACACTACACTGGCAGTGGGTTTAACCACAGGCCGCAAGCGGTATTAGCTGTACGTAACGGTCCCCAGGTAGATGTCGATAAGAAGACTAATGAGGTGAACCCATCTGAACTCCTACTGAGCCTGAATGTGACAATCTCCGTATAGTCCGGTCTGTTCGTGTGAGAATATCGCATGGCGGGCCTAGGGGGGCAGTAAACGTCAGTCTCCTAATAGCAGTACAAGTCGTGTCGGAGTGTATCCCAGAACACCCTGAGACAACATTGGATAATCTACCAGTATATTTCGCTTGCCCTGGCCAGGGACTTTGTGTAATGGCTCTCCTAGACACAGCGCGATATCAACCCCCAATACCGGGAGAGACGAATCCTGTCTAACCGTCACTGCCTCCAAGTGCTTCAGGACTGCACCCAACTGCTACCTGTTTACATGAATCATTTGAGCCACGGTAGGGTAGGAATCTAAGAACAGTGGGAACACACTCGAGGCGAAGTGACAGTGTTAAGTCAGCGGACTAAGCTGTACTCATGTCACCTGGGAACTGATAACTGATGATAGGCATAGTACCAACCAACAGTTCCCGATGAGTCCTGTCCAGTGTACTCGTAACCTAACGAGCACCCGCATACTATCTCAAGTAGGACGTACTGACGGCTGTGGGACAGACCATCTTCCCTGCTGGGATAAGAAGCACATACGCTAGTCTACTCCGGAGTATCGATGCCCCGTCTCGATAATCCTACGACCAGGGACCTGTATAAGGATATGCTTGTAGATTACCCATCCCCCACTAGTGTGACTTCCATCACAACGCTGGTAATCAAGCAAAGATCCTAAGGGCTCCACTAATGTGTATAGGCGATATGTTACACATTAAAGTAGAAACAAACCAAGTAGCATACTACCATTTCGAGCAAGATTGTCTATACAACTGTGAATATCCTAAGCTTCCATAAAGTAATATACAAACTAGTATAATACAGTAATGGCCTCTATGGCATATACACTAACAATTTGTACATTTGATATTGCAGCGCGAGCGTCCAACATGTGGACTACCATCACTGCCTGTTTGTATTATATTCTTTTGGGGCACGACCGGGTAGAGGTTGATGTACCCGTTGTACATATTTTTCATTTCTGTACTAGGTTTTACCCCACGACGGAGTGCACGGATAGCCGGGTTCTGGAGGGCAACGGGTCCGCATCTCATGGCTTTGAGAGGTAGAGGGGCCTCACTCTAGAATTGGCAGACTATTCGCCGCACTCGTAGGGGGTACAGGTTGACCCAAGGAGGGGTGCTCAAGTTACCGAATTCCGTGAAGTGCAGGGTGGTCCATTCATTCTGCTGTAGGGGCTGCATCGCTTCAGGTTTTGGCGGGTAACTTGCTGCACCTGTAGGGGTCTAGGTTTTCATTGCACAGGCTATCCACACGACATGGGGAACGTCGGGTTTCAGCAGCGGCTCTGTGAAACCCGGGGATCCCAGATTATCTGTATTGTTCTATGATGCTTATTACTTTTCTGTAATGTTGCATTTATCATGCCTGGAGCGATTATTGTATATTGGTATATATACTAGTAGATGTTGTATATATTTTACACCCGCGCTAGTCCAGTCCCCGCTCTGTCTTTAGTTAAGTAACCTAACGGGTGATGACGGGACCCAGTGACGAATGCGGATGGCATATACGTACATTTTATTTTCGTTCTTTTCTGGTGTGATTAATTGATGGGACTGCGTTGATTTTGATCAATGCAAAGAAAACAAACCTGTTTGGATGTTGTTGGAACAGTTTTTAAAAAGTGTTATTACAAAGACGTTTCCTATTGCTTTGCATCGCAGTATTCGGTTGGAATATCCTGCACCTCATTCGACGAGGTAAGGGCCGATATCCCTTCACCGGGAGTGACCCCTTGGGCAGAAGTTTGCGTCAGGGTAATAACTTCACTATAGTCGATTACATATTGCTTTGCATCGCGGTATTCAGTTGGAATATCCTGCACCTCATTCCACGAGGAAAGAGTCGAGATCCCTTCACCAGGAGTGACCTCTTTAGCAAAGGTTTTCGCCACTATATTTTTATAAAAAGCTATCAGGTTCCTTCAGCGATATCAAGTTCATTACGTTAAAGGTTTTTCACCAAAAACCAGTCGTAGCCCTCCGTCATTTCTTTTAGGTATTCAGTAGTATTCAAGCTATGTATTTTGACCAACGCCAAGGCATAGTGTTTGGTAGCTACTGGGTATTCATTTGTTGCATAGATAGATGAGTTGGTTTGGGACAGTCGTTCTGCCATTTGGCCAACGTCAGGGGCATGTGCGGGTGGGTTCAAATTGACAAGATAATGATGGGTAGAACTTGGCATGTGACTTATGGCATTTTGGCCAACGTCAAGGTCATAAGAGCATGGGGCAAAAATCATATCGGGAGTTTCTAAAGAAACTGAAACTTGCCAAGTATGCGCATAACTTCTGGAATATGATAACATGAGTGGATTCCTTCATGTTATTATGCGATGAGAGTTGGATCCCGATTCCCACTGATGAGTTGGTTTACTCTTCGGGTGATCCCGATTGATTCTTCTTTCAGGTTTGGAGGAGAATTTGATAGTACAGTGGGAAGTTTCCTGATTAGATAATGTGATAACCATTCTGATCTAGGATAAAGTGCACGCAAAGTGTTTCTTTTCTCTCTCTCTTTGGCAGCGACCTTTGACTATGTCTCAGTGACCAAGTTGACCGAACCTTCTTAAAATATTGGCTTTTGGATTGTCCTAGGTGCATAAGTCATTGCCACTCCTTCTTTTACCCTTTGAATTTCTCTGAACACCTCGTATCACTACGAACATCCACTTTCATTTGATAGATCCATCGTATGGTTATATACGAACTCGAAAGGACTTCTTCGAGGATGGATCCAGGTTCAGGAGAAATAGAATTGGTTTATTCAGTTGTCTTTTATTATCACCTTCTCTCAGGTTGCGAGGGCTCTTTGGTTTAGGAGAGTACACCTATTACGCTTATTGGATAGTCTTCTTCCAAACCATAGGCAGGTGCCGAAAGGTAGGGAATGAAGAAAACCAATTAGCCTAAGTAGGGTGTACAGAAGGTAATAAGTAAAGACAAAATAAAAGGATTAGATAGAGAGCAAAGAAAATTGCGACTGCTATCATTCACGACCAAACCACGTAGTTCATCGCCACTCCTATTTCACCTTTGCTTTTTCCCCAGTTCGGGAGAAATAGAATAAGGTATTATTCAGTTGTCTTTTATAATCACCTTCTCTCAAGTTGCAAGTACTCTTTGGTTCAGGAGAGTACACCTATTATGCTTACTGGATATTCTTCTTCTAAAACATAAGCTGGTGCCGAACGGTAGGGAAGGAAGAAAACCACTTAGCCTAAAGGGGTGTACAAAAGGAAATGAATAAAGACAAATAAAGGGATTTAGAGAGATGGCAAAGAAATATACGGTTAAAGTCATGAATTAGATTATGGAAGAGGAATTACTAGGAATACCAGGATACCCCTACGTAACATTTTCATATTTCAGTTTCACTGTGCGTTGTTAAAGGAAAACTGATTTCCCGATTAGATACTTACTCCAGGGTATGTATTTACCAGGTATGATTCTCACGTCCGTATGGTTTTACAGATAATGAGTGGGAGTAAGTTATTGGGAATAAGGAGATCATCCTCATTATATCGGAATTCGTTGTAATTGGTGATATTTGAGGACATCGCCTGAGTTTATGCCAGGAGGCATGTATTTGGTTTTGAGTATCCGTTGTTGTGCACCAATTTCAAAATGATATATCTGTACGTTTATTTTTATAAAGTGAGATATAACTTTTTGAAATTATGTCCATGAAATTTACCAATATCAGTTGACGATTGGGTAAGGAGCATTGAACAGCGGAGTAGTTCTTAACCATAAGTACAGTTTTCATCCTACGTTGCACAGGTTATGAGTTATTCAACTCTGCGGACTTATACAGAGTATTGTATGTTGTCCAGTGTCCATCAGGACAAAGGGGTTGGTCATCGTACTATGTTCTGGTTACTTGTGACTTCTCTAGTTTTTAGACAAGTGTCTCGTAGAAATACAAGATCTAAGTTTTGAGAAGTTGTGGGTATAGAAATAAAGTAGAGAACCAGGTATCGCAAGTATCGGGATTCTTCAAAAAGATCGAAGATGTAGATACTTGTGATTGGTATTCAGTTGATAGTAATGGTATTGAGAAACTTGTTTCTCTTTCAGGTTACTCATAATTGGATGTATTCCTAAGTTGAGTAATACTGATTAGCCTCTCTCCATTAAGTTGATATGCACTGGAGACAGCTGCATGATTAGAATCTGGTTCCAATTAAATAAGTGCCAAAGTTTCTATATTGGATATAGAATGGTTCATATCTTAACGATGTTAAGGTACGGGGAGTTGTCCGGCTTATGCTTAAAACCAGACTCAGGATAACTCAGGGCACGTTTCTGTAATGGCAGTTTGCGGGTTGTCCCTGGCTATGACAAGGGTTGATTTTCTACCATCTGGAAGATCAATAGTGATATTGTTCTTGACTCGCCACAGTTTTAGTAAAATGGATTTTTCAGAAAACATTAGTGGGAGTATGGTAGAATCGGAAGTGATTCCAGAACCGCAAACGATTACAGAAAATTTAATAGGACCTAAAGATTCAATCAGGTTTGACATTCCATTAGCCACTCCGCAGATATGGTGGGTAACCTCAGGCACCCGAGTGGTACTTTGGTAGCCTCAAGGACGGTGACATAGAGGTTCTTTTTTACCCAGACTTGACACTACTGTTGTTCCAGACTATGAGACCCGGCAGGAGGTTAAGTATAGCGTCATTCTAATCTAGCTTTAGAAATGCACGTATATATTATTCTGCCAGAGGGTTATTGTGGTCAGTGGGAGCAGCGGAAGCATAGTGGGAAAGTAGCTTATGTCTATTTATAGACTAGAGCAGAAATAGCGGAGATAGATCATCTATTTTTGATGTGACAATCATGGGTTTGACTTCATCAGAATAAGGGATAGATATGTTAAGAAGGTAGTAGGGTGTGATGTCCTGGTATTTGGATGACATACACAGAGTAGGAAGTAAAATTCCTATACTACGATCGGTTGTACTGTGGTTGTCACACAGTTGTTTCTCCACATAGGATATGGATATAATATCTGACATTCTGGTTATTAGATCTATGGTTTTAGATCTAGATTTGGGTAGTTTCCCAATGTGGGTACTTTGACAGAATTATAATAGTATTTTAGAATAGATGACTCCTGGCATGGTGGTGTACCTGCAGGTGATGGAGTCACCCTCTCTAAAGGTGTCTTACAGACTAAAGGGGAGAGGGATGTGCATGATTGGCATATCACTTGCTTAGGCAATTGAGTCAAATCATGAGATGTCAAGTACCACACCAGATGTTGTTTTTGCACTAGATGCAATATGTTTTTATTAATCCAATCCTGGAGAAACATAACGAAGCAGTTTTAGAATATAAGTGGATGTTCTACGGATTAGATGACGGCAGCCTCCTTCGGGAGACGGTTATCATTCCAGGCTTCAAAGGTGACATGGATGACAGAGTGATTGTCAGAGTTATAGTTTTCCCACTGACGAGGGACATTATTATGGACAGGTGGTCCAAAAGGATACTGTGGGAGGCCTGGTGTAGGATACTGATTAGGTTCAGTTATCGATACAGTCTAAGAAGTTTGGATTTGCAGTTCATTTATGAACTAAGTCCCATCAGATATCCAGACATATTCTAAGACAGGTATTACTCAATTCGGGAGATGGTTTTCTCCGCGAACTTGAGATTAAGAGAGACATAGAAAGAAACATCAGGGCGGATCCACTAATTGAGGCTATTTCTTTAACACAAGAGTTTTACAAACGAGCTTTGTGAAACTGATTAGTAGAGCAGTTGGGTGTTCGGTATCACAGAGGCTGTGAGTATGCGACATCGCAATAATTAGCCTTAAGTGCAAGTGGGAGATTGTTGGTTATAGTGCCCACAAAATCAATTATTGGATCGCAGGTACGTGATTGCAATGATTGAGGAGGACCTATACCGGTAGCACTGTCTTACTCGAGATGATAGTATGCTATCTGGTTTGCCTTTATCAGTCGTGTATATGTTCAGGTGACTGATCACTATTACACGTTAATAGAGCTCTTAGGATCCTGCTTGACTACCAACAGTATGATGGCGATCATATACGTGAGAGTTGGGTAGTCCATAAGCACATCTTTAAAAGTGGTCCCTAGTCGTGGGAGTTTCGAGACAGGGCATCGATACTCCGGAGAAGACTAGTGTATATAGTCGAGACCCCGACGAGGGGCGGTGGCTGGTCTCATAAGCCACTGGTGTCAGTTGGATCACCTAAGATGTATACAGGTGCTCATTGGGTTATGAGTATACCGGACAGGACTCGCCGGGAACCTGCTAGTTGGTATTTATACCTAGCGTCAGATAGCAGTTCCCTGGTGACATCTGTACAGATTAGTTCATCGACCTGAGGTCGTCATTTGTCTCGTGTGAGTTTCCACTGTGCTTTGATTTCTACCCTACCATGGCTCAAAGGAGTCGTACAAACAGGTCTTTTTTGAGTACAGTCCCGAGCCACATAGAGGCAAGTGAGCGGATCGGCAGGGGATTCGTCTCTCCCGGAATTGGGGGTGAGATCGCGCTGTGTCTAGGAGAGCCATTACATGAAGCCCTCGGCCGAGGCAGGAGATTTACTGGTAGGTACTCCAGTAGTATCTCAGGGTGTTCTGGGTTACGTTCTGACACGACTTATACCGCTATTGGGGGTCTGACGTTACCATCCCCCTAGGTCCGATATGCGATACTCATAGACGAACGAACCGGACTGTATGTATATTGTCACTGATAGGCTCAGAAGGGTTCCAGGATGAGTTCGCTCATCGGCTTCCCTTGAGGTCAGTATGTGGGCAGCCGTTACGCACAGCTAGTGCCGCTGACGGCTTGTGGTTAAACCCACTGCTTCATTAGAGTCCCCCACATATAGTTTCCCAAGTTCGGGTGAAACGTTGTAGAGGCCATATGGTTTTATGGCAGGGTTCGGAAAATGCACGTGCGTTTACACACGTGTCATATTTCAGGAAGATAATACTGGTGGGCTTTGGTTTAAGCCGGATCCATGTATTATACTGTGTAGATATAATATTTTTGTCTCAGTTGCATTTGTATTCGATCGTAATACAAATGCCGGTATGTTTATACTGTTATGGGGTTATCCTGAAATTCGTTTCGGGATCGCTTTTCGAAGTTGCCAGTTTTCTATCACCCGTCTTAAACATTTGGTTTAATGCGGAATTATCTTTTTCTTGAGGGTGAGTCATGAGGGTGAGTCATGAGTGGAAGCTTCTTCTTTGGTGACTAGGTTTAGTGTGTCACCATTTTGCATTAATGGTTGATGAGGTGTTATTAGTGAGTGACCTTTTCCATTAATGCCTTTTGTTATGCTTAGGATATTATGGTTGTGATATTTTGTGATAAAGCATTTCTTATGGTCACCCTTCCTCCTACACTCACCCCCTCCTCTCCTTTAAAGTGGCCGGCCCCCTTCTTGAGTAAAGATGATGGTTGACTAAAAAGTTATTGGATTTTGGTTCATGGAAATTTGATATGCTTATTTTCTCATTACTCCATTTCAAAAGGCAACTTCATTAACCGTTCATCCATGGTTTTGGATGAAGCAAGACAAAGTATTCTACTCATTTTCTACATCAATCTTGGTCATCTCTTTCAGTAGACTTGATGACCGAGTTGCCTCGGTATAGAGGCGGGAGCCCGTTTAAAGATCCGTAGATATGGTTCCACCTCGACGAGGAGCCAGGAGATCGGAGCAGCCGCAATGGAGCATAGGATGATGGTTAAAGACCAAAGGACTCGGATCGTTCGGTATAGCTTTTCTACCCACTTTGTAGTTTGTTAGTTTAGCGTTAATGGCAGATCCGGGTTAGAGTATGCGATAGCGCCAGTTTAAAAGTTTTTGTTCCGCATTTGGCGTCTGAAAGACGGCCGGGGCGCTACCGTAGACTTACAGAAAGTACAGCCTTGCTTGTTGATCTTTTGATTGCTCAATACCTAGGTGGCTGTTATGTTTAGCTGACCGCTTGTAGCTTGTGGGTGTTTGATATGATCATCACCTACTGCCGGCGTATTGACGATTCTTTAGAGTCCTACATAAAGGTTTCCTGGCTCAGGTAAAATGGAGTTGGAGCATATATGTGATATGTGCGGGACCGAGAACAATACATGTATGTGATACCGTATTAGATTCTCGCGATATGTGATATCGGCCGGGTATATGTGATATAGCCGGGTCATCGGATCAAGTGTTGATTCGATGAACCGATACAGATTATATTAGTCGGTTATTTATGAAATAGCCGGATTATCGGATCAAGTGTTGATTCGATAATTTAATGTATAATTATATATTTGATATATTATATTACATTAACTAATATAAGCTCACTTAAAGATTCTTTTTCTCACTCGGGTAATACATTGATATATATGTGATATATGTTAAATTGTATTATATTATTTTGCTACAATAAATATTGTATATGTGATATATAATATTGTAACATGTTATGGTTATAAATGCAACATGTTTTGTGGAGTTTAAATATGGTTAGGGTTTGGATTAGGGTTAAACTTTCATGAAGCTTTCAAGAAGCTTCTTGAAACTTTGACTTTGGCCTTGATATTTTATGATATTTTGCATAGATATTTCTTTAACCCAACCTAACCCTTTACCCTAGTTAAATCTCTACAAGGGTTAAGTTTTCTTTCTTAACCCATGGTTTCATTTCTAACCTCACATAAGTTTCATTATTCATCACAAAAGGGATATTCTTCTTCTTCTTCCTTGAGCTCTTGAAAAGACTTCTAGCTTTTTCATATGTGATGAAAATGAGTGAGAAATTGAAAACAAATGAGATCTAAATTCCTACTTCATCATCCTCATCTATTCTTTCCACTTAGATTAGGTTTATTGCTTTGTTAATAGTTGATTAGCAAAGCAAAAGCTTGGGCTTGAGTTTCTTCAAGGTAGATCATCTTTGTTATCGAAAATTGGAAGCAAGATTGCATCTTTCTCTTCATGGAGCCTCTATTGAGTCCGGGTACTCGATGATCACAGCGAAGGGAACTCAACACGGAGCTTTAGAAGTGAAGGGATGGACTGCAAAGGTTGTAATCCATAACTCTTAGAAGTAAAGTTGTTTACTTGCTTTGTTTCGCCTAATCACTAGTCTAAGATCTTGGTTAGGGTTGTTCGGCACATGGAAAATTTGATTTTGGCATGGTTCATGCCTTATAGAACCTTGTGACAGTACCTAGTAACCCTACAGCCTCACTGATGGCACCGCTAAACTGCCGCAAAACCTAAGGTTCAAAAGCGGTTCCATGACCATCATGTCGAGTTAGGGTTTCATTCTTCTAGAGGGTCCACAGAATCACTTGCATGTTCCTCCGAACACTTTAAACTTGGGAAAATGGGTTTTTGACACTCGCTTGAACCCTTTAGCTTCGCCTAACCGACATGTGAGTACCATTCATCTCTTAGCTAAAATTAGACTAGGTATCCTCTGTCGTATCTCTACATGAAAGCTCCAGCGATCTCAGCTCGTAAAGTCTGGAGGCGACATCCTATCAATCTCAGTAACAGCTGGGTCATCCATCTGCACGGTAGACGACATCACGATCTCGGAGGTATGCTGTACATCAACAGTCCTTTCACAACAAGCAGCTCTAATAAAGGCCCGATCATCCGGTACAAAACCAAGCACTCGCCTCAGCAGGAGGTCACAACACAACACTACATCGAAACGTTTCCATGTCACCAGAAAACACAATGGTCAGCCCTCATACCAGACGAGCTCACCCTGAACGCAACACTAGCAGCAGCTCAATCTCCGCTCAAATAAGGTGACAGGAACCTCAATCGTGTATCGATGAAAATAGATCAAGGGCATGAAAGGAACGACAGACCCAGAATGGATACATGATCATAAGAAGGAATAACATCAATGAGAGTATCATCATAGAAACGAATAGAATCAAGGATCTAAAATGGATGTATAATCATGGGTACGAAGATAATCACAAACTTCAAAATATGCACATCCTAAGGTTTCTTAAGTGGAGTATCATATCGTAAATATGCCGCGGAACATACGTACGGTACGTCACTCTACTCAAGCTACCTACTCCATCAATCAGGGTCAGCCTATGAAATGAAAGTTCGGGTCTAATACCCCCCCTCCCCCGTTCAAGTCTAGTTCCGTAAGGTCAAGCCTAGGTTTCGAACTAAAATACGCTCCAGACTCCAAATAGTCAAACCTAAACTCGAACAAAGGCTAAACCTAACGCTTTGATACCAACTTTGTCATGATCCGAAATATTAGCTCGTGACCGGCACTTAAATCACGCCACGTCTAAAAGCGTAACGTAATTCAAGTAAGCCAAAACCCAAAAATCTAAACCTTTTAAAGAAAAATCAAGGAGGTGAAGTTTTGAAATAATGGTATAATGAAATCAAGTATTCTTAAATGCATAGAAGAGGAACATGAAAATGCAGGTGGAATTTACTAGTTGAAAAACATGTTTTGTCTTTTAAAAATTTGGGCAGCACCTCCCTTGTATATTTTGATCCAAAACCACATATACATAATAAAATAAAGACATTCCCAAGTGGGAGCTATCTCTTCGCCAACCGGCGGATCACAACCACGCAAGACAGTAAGTATAAGTATATGACGCCCGATGGTGAAGTTCACCAAAAAAGATAAAGAAATAAGCAAGACATCAAAACCACAAATAGCGGAATACCCCTAGCTCTAAGTCTCGCAACCAAAAGCCTCACTAAGTCTCATTACATATACAAATTCTAGTTTGATTGTTGGAGTTGTCAAGATACAATATGAAATGTAAATACAACAGTGTGTACAATACAAATGTCCCACCTACCAAGCAAATCACCTAAATGTAGCTATGTGCCAGCGATGCCGCTACGGATCCATGCGGTCAACCTGGAAGAACTGTGGCACAACGGGGGTGAGTTGCCAACTCGTGAATAGAAATATATCAATAGGTAGAAATCGAATAAACATCGACTCCTAGGCCAACTGCATCATAAAGGTAATACTATGATATCTAGGGTGACCATATCTGTATGTGTACTAACAATGTAATCAACACCTATATGTATGAGGGTATCATCCAATCATATGATCAATGTCTGTATGCATGCGGATGTCGTCCACATGTCAACCAATGACACAACATCATCATGCATGTAAATATCTAAAAGCATATGCATGAAAATATGAGGATATAAATAAACGTGTGTCCCTCGCGACACATCAAAATCATGGAAGCTGGGTGCCCAGAATCGACACTCGAAAACAACATGAAACTCGTGCCCAGCATCGGCACATAAATTCTCATATCTCTCAGGCTCCGTCAGTCCGGATCGGCCCTCGGGCTCCGTCTGCGGGATCGGGCCGTAGGCTACGGCAGATGGGTGGGCCCCCGTATCCATTTCTTGACCAGGTCGGTATCCTCCGGATAACCGCCAGGCCCAACCAAACACCGGTAGGTAGTAGTCCCTCTGCCAGGCTCATCGTCATCCCCACGATCTTCTCGCCCCGGGATACCGTACCGGGTCCACCATGAACCCGTAAACGGATTATCCAACTCCTCGAATCGGGTTTCACATATCACACGTCTCAGAACCGAGAAAATGCATGGTGGACGCACTGAAATATCATATCAAGAGAAACGGGGTTTTCAAAACAATATATACTTTCTTTTAAAATGACCACGGTTCTCAAATCCAGAAATCTCATGAAAACAGCATATCTCAATGCGTATAATCGTAAAGCATGATGTATGCGACATATAACAAAATGTAAGCATATCCGTATATCATGCAGTATGGAACAGTAATATGGACATGTCGAGGGAAAGCCTCCTTTTTAAATGAATTCAGTTTTAAAATATATCTTCCGGTTCCCAAATTCTCCCATGTCAAATGCAACATCGTATAAGGTGCATATATAACTATAGCAAGTAAACTATGCAAGGGGGTCATATCATGATGCAACAATCCTACTGTGTAGTGACATGGCAATTATCGTTGATAAAGTGTGTGAGCCGGCAAATCTGTGTAAGTGTAACATACGCATCATCGATAATGGTGCAAGTGTACTAGCATAGGTATATGCAATGCACTGAAAATAGCATGAATGCAGCATAAGGTAAAACATCTGCTAAAAGCTATAAGGTATACGTATCTATCATATGTATGAGTCGGTGAATCTATAAATCGGCATCTAGCCTCACAACATCACGTACGGTATAATCCATCGTACAACATCCTCTAGTCAAAGGTATGGATCAATCATCAAGTCAAACTCATTATGTATGGAAAGTCATCGCACGGCGGCATAATACCAAAAGGGATCCTATCAACCTTTACGACAATGAGGGTACGGACCTAACGTCCCATACGGCATATCAATCAAGATTCATATATTATAATTATCTATATACCTATGTCCCAGGTCACATCCATAACAATCTCATATCAGGGGACCGGCGAAGGTATCAATCATCTCAATTGACTCACACCCGTATACCAACATATCATCAATCATCATATTACACCGTCTTATTTTCTCATCGCATTTATCTCCCACATCAAGTTAATTTCAAATATCCAATCTATCTTCACTATAACCATACATATCTAATCTAAAACACACACCCGAACCTTACAATCAGTTTTCATAGGGGAGAATCGTAGTTTTGAAAGTAGGGGCTACGGTGTTTTACAAGAAAAAGATATCATTTGAAAATCCGTAACGTCCCTTAAGGTATTTATTTAAAAGATGCATACGACTCTTCATTTTAAAATAGGTATGGCTCGGATGACACACCTACGTCGGCTATCTAGTCCTATAGTATCCAATACGTCAACACCATCGAACATCGTCCTCAAAACCCGTCATCACTAACAATCGTATTATATCACTACTAACCATCCTTTAGTTTCAAATATGGTTCTCTAACTATATTATAACCCTATCCCTAGTTTTCTATTAAAGGTTTAACCATATTCTATATATAATCGGTTTCCATCAAAGTTTGCGGGGGTGTTATACGCCATCCACCCGACTTCCCCCGTAGATATAGATCTACTCACCATGATCTTCGCTTGCCGATGCCGATGTCGCCACGCGCTTTCTTGTTGTCTCGAAGTCTTCGTGGGGGTACCTACATATAATAACGTATCGTATCGCATTAAAATCCAATTCAAAACCAAAACGACAAGCGAATCTCACATAGGTCAAAACCTATGGTCTACATCTCGCAATTCAACTAAATAACCCTCGATATAGATGTACAAAAGTCAAGTTATCGATATCATCAAAAATGTCAAAACATAAATTCATAAACAACACGAAACATATGGCAGAAACTAAGAAAACGTGCTCCTGATTTTAGTTCAGGTCAAAACTAAGTGCACAAACAGTACTAGGTTGAAGTATAGGGTGTAAATGACCTAAAAAAACAACCTGGGAACCTAATTCTACAAAGTGGCCAGCCCCTACCCACTAAAATCCGGCCAGCTCGGTTCTGCAGGGGAATTGGGGTCTCGTTTTGTTAGGGTAGCATCGTGGTGTCTTAATTTGGTCCCTGATATTGTTTGGTTGTCTCAGAATTCACCCGGGTCATCCCAGATTCCCTGCACCCCTATATCGTCACAAAACCTACACAAAAGTTTCCAAATTCCGTATTTTGGGTTAAGTTACTGGTTTGTCCTGGTTTCACTCTTTAAGGGGGTTTAGGATCACCAATAAGGCTCATTTGCACAACCACCACTCAAGAAAACCCTAACCCTTTCAAAGAATTTTCAAAGTTCACTAAACCGCATCAAAACACTTCTAAACTTGAATAGGTGATAAATTAATTTAAATACAATCCTAATGGTTTAGAAATTACCTCATTTGGCAACTCAAGAATTTTCTTGAGTTGCCCCAAGTCTTCAAAATCAGATTTTGCTTGGTCCAGAGTGTTTGTGAGAAGCTTGTGCATGTTTTTTGTGAAGAGGGAATGATGTTTTTGTGTGTTTTTCATAGTGTTTTGAGGGTTTTAGTGGAGAAGGGAGATGGGGCAGCAGCCATGAGAGGAAGGAGAGGAGAGATGATGAGGATGATGAATGATTTCAATGGCCCTTGGTCAAAGTTAACCCCTCACCCACTCCCACTCTCTCTCATGCCCATCCCTCAATATCTTAATCATTTCTTTTGTTATCTTTTCTTTCTGCAATAGCAAACCCAAAACAAATAACCATACACACAAGAATCATGTAGGAAAAATGTAACAAGTGTGAAAATGATAAGGTGCATGTCATGTCCCAAAAACCGGATTAATGCAAAATTAGCGATATTTAATCGCGATTAGCATTAAAAGTGAATATAATTAATCATGAAAGTTTGTAATTTGCATAAATCACATAAAACACCCTCATTTCGTAATTTCTATAATTTTACAAAATTTTCCCCATTTATCGGTATTTAATTATACCTCCTTATTAAAATATTCAATATATTTATTATTTAATTATAAAAATTCCAAAAAATAATATTTTATTTTTTTGAAATGTTACATTATTTGAGCTTGAAGTGAAGAATTAAGGTGGAGAAAAAATGGGCAGCAAGGAGAGAGAGGGCCGGCCAAGCTAGGAAAAGCTAGGGTTTGTGGAATTGTGGAGAAAATTCAAGAAGAAAAACAACACAAAAGCTTTAATAAAACAAAACATCTATTTGTCACCTTTTTCTTTCTTTTAGAAATTCATTCTAATTACATAAATATCTAGGTATTTTAGTTGGATATTTTCAAAGATTGATTAGTGCTAATCTAGTGATTAACTTATCATAGATTCACATAAGCATTAATTAACCTAAGCAAAAATGTAATTACCACTAATTAAGTGCATAATTAACAACTTAAAATAATATTTTAATTAGGGAAAATTATTAAAATGCACAAAATTTACAAGTGGCTTACAAAAACCCGCAAACCAGCAATATACAAGATAAACTAGGTGCAGTGAATTCTATACTACAAGAAGATCGCTTCTACGTTTTACGGAAAATACCGACTATTTTACCCGAAAAACGGAAAATCGCCTAAACAATTTCCAAAACGTTACAATCTTCCCCCCTTAAAGAAATTCGGTCCCCGAATTTAAAATTCATCTACGCGTACCTTCAAAGAGATGGGTGTAAAACTTCCATATCTTAGTCGCAGCCTCCCAAGTGATCACCTCACTAGACGGCTACGCCAAAGAACTTTCACATACTGCAAGACCCTTGAACGAAATCCCTCCACCTGCTGATCCACTAAAACTATCGGCTGCTGGTGAACGAAAGATCATGTCCAAAAGATCGTGTTCAAAAACTTGTTGGGAATCCTCCCGCGGGCGCAAACGCGTACGTTTTGAAATATGAGACATGGTTTTAAGAAATGGAATGCGCGCACGAGATCGTTCTCGTTTTACTATTTATAACCGCAAGTGCACGGCGCGTTGTAGCGAGCCGGCAAGCACGGGTCGATCTGTAAGGAATTGAGTATTAGGAATCGTTGTTTAAGGTTAACAAATTAACAAATGGTTTGTTGTCACGAAATTATAAAAGAATACGAAAGCAAGAAAAGCAAGAAAACAAGTGTAAGGAAAGAATGGTTGTGGCTTGGTTCGGAAGCTTGAATCGCGACGTTTACTTCTACGCTCCCTTGGTTATGAGTTGTCCGGCCTTACCTTGATCCTGGCATGGAGCACGACTTGTCAACGCGGTTGCGGAGCACAAACCGTCAAAGTCCGATATTCGTCGCAAAGCACGAAATGAGTCTGTTTTGGTCACTTACCGTTTGTATGTCCACGCTTGGGGTATCAACACTAAACACGAGGTTTTGTAAGCATACCACAATAATGAAAACACAAAGAGGTTAGTGAGAGCAAAAGATATTAGTGTTGAGTTTGCTAAGGGCTTGTGAAGGTATATAGTATATGAAACATGTTAGTTGTATGTATGCCCTAGAGGCCAGTATTGTACAGATGATGTATATTATATTGGATGCTTGGACATATATAGAGATGACTTTCTTGCTCGATATGATAGTATGCTATCTGGTTACTCGTTATCTTAACATGTACACTTGTCTCTTTAAACTGTCTTATAGTTACATGTTGATAAAGCCCTTAAGATGTGTACTTGACTACCTGGACTATGAAGAAGATCATACTAGTGGGGACATGGTAGTCCATAAGTACATCCTTCATGGTCCCTAGTCGTGGGTGTATCGAGACAGGGCATCGATATACCAGTGTAGACTAGCGTATACGCTTCTCGACCCATGAGATGGGCGATGGATGATCCCATATCCATTGATGTTTGACATCAGAGATGGTATACGGGTGCTCAGTGGAGACTAGGTACACTGGACGGACTCGCCGAGAACTCCCAGATGGTATTATACCTCACGTCAGATGGCAGTTCTCAGGTGACACTTGTGCAGGTTAGTCTGTAGACCCGAGATCGTCATAGAGTCTTGTGTGATTCCCACTGTGCTTTGATCTCCACCTTACCACGTCCATGAGGGCGTGCAAAACGGTGGTCTTTGGGTACAGTCCCGAGTCACATGGAGGCAATGAGCGATAGGAGGGGTTTTGTCTCTCCCGGTATTGGGAGTTGATGTTGCGCTGTGCTCGATTGGCCGTAACAGGGAAGTCCCTGGCCAGGACTGATCAGAGATTTGCTGGTAAGTGTTACCAGTAGTTTCTCGACCCGTTATGAGCCTCACATCGGCACGACTTATCGGTTATTGGGGTCTGACGTATACCACCCCTAGACTTGATATGCGACATATCAGATGAATAGACCGGACTGTACGGTAAGTGTTACTGGTTGGATTCACAGGAGTGTGAGCGGGCTAGCTCGTCGATCTTCTGATCGTTCAATACCCGGATGGCCATTACGTTTAGCAGACCGCTTGCGGCTTGTGGGTGCTTGATATGATCATCATCTGCTACCGGCGTATTGACGAGTCTTTAGAGTCCTACACAGAGGTTTCCTAGTTCAAGCGAAACGAAATAGGAGCGCATATGAGATATGTGCAGGAGCGAGAATAATGTGTGTATGTGATACCGTATTTCATTCTCTTGATGAATGTGTCGATTGGTTATATGCGATATAACCTAGATATCGAATCAAAGATTGATTCGATAAGCCGATACATAGGATACTAGTCGGTTATATGCGATATGACCGGATAGTTAAATCAAGTGTTGATTTAATGATTTAATGTATAATTATATATTTGATATATTACTTTGCATTAACTAGTATTGGTTCATTTTAAAAGGATTTTCTCACTTGATGCACATTGTATATGTGATATATTTTTGTGCACTTGTTTGTATCATGTTTGATGATACTTCCTCACTTGGGTTTGTGTAAAGATTAAACCATGGTTACATGTATAATGGTTAGGGTTTTGATTAGTTACTTAGTTATTTATTTATTTATTCATTTTGGATATTATTAAGAATGGTGGCTTATTTTGTTTCTATGTTGAAGCTTCTTGAAGCTTTGACAAAGTCCACCATCCTTATCTCATCCTTAACCCTAACCATTCCTACTAACCTTAGTTTAATCTCTACACTTGACCATGGTCAAGATATGATAAGTATTCATATTAGTTTCATTTTTACATGAGACTTATCATATTTCTTTCTTCTTCTTGACCTTCTTCTTCAAGATAGAAAGCTTGATGCCATCAATGGCAACTTGAGATTTAAAGTGAGAAATCCAATTCTAAAGTGAACCCACGTCCTATTTCTTCACCTTCTACCACTTGCCAAGTTGTTTTGGGTGTTTTCTTCACAAGTTTCACAACTTAGTGAAGTCGGAGCTTGAACTTGTGATGCCTCGACGTAGATCATCTTCGGCACGAAGCCGACGACCTAGTCCTCCCATTTCTCCAATCAAGCCGACGCATAAGTTCGGGATTCGAGATGGACAGTGAGAGGACACCTACGTGGAGCTAAGGAAGTGGAGATCCGGATCTACGAAGGTTGTAGTCTTTCTCCTTTAGTTAAAGTGTTAACTAGTTTCGTTTTTCGCCTAAATTTCTAGTTAACGATCCGTATTAGGGTTTCTCGGCACACGTAAAATTTGAAATTGGCATGGTTGATACCTTGTGAGACCTCTTGAGAGTGCCTAGGAACCCTACAGTGGTATCAAAGCCTAGCTAGAGCCTTAGGCGAAGTCTAGACGGCGTTTGAAACCCGAACGAACCCGAAACCCTAAAACCCAAGTGCTCTCTGGACTTTTTCTAAAATCTGGGATTTTTCACTATTAAAAATGGTTAAAAAATTCAGCAGGGAATTCTAAGAATTACGGTGCAATTTTTTTCTAATGAACAGTGTAATGCGCGGCGGAACCGCGGCGCGGCGGAACCGCGGCCTAAGCCAGCTTAGGCGGCGGTTCCGCGGCTAAACTATGACTTCAGCCCTCCTACTCTGCACAGTAATTCATTATTTCAGAAGCTGAGTTTTATGGGTATTTTTAATATTTATTCAAGAGTTGAAATTTCTGGGGTGTTTTAGAGCTTCGATGTTTCGATCGGATTATCAAATTTCGTCTTTGTGTTTTTCCGGATAATTTTTAGAATATGTTAAAAAGTTCGACCGGATATAAATACCCAATTTTTCCCCTGTCGGGAAATTTCCAAGTGTTGGATTTTTCCGTAGTTTAACGACGTTCTAAGTAGTGCAAGTAATGCGATGGACCCTCTAGAAGACAACAAACCTTAACTCGATTATGTGACCGTCTTGAACTGCCCTTTGAACCTTCGGGTTTGGGGCAGTACGGCGTGCCACATGTGAGGCGTTGGCTTGACCCTTCTATGGCTGGACCGTTGGTACTGAGGCACGAACTGAATGTTGTTAGACTTATTTCATGTGTTGAGCTGTATCGGGAAAACTTGGGTGTTCGATTGTTCGATCGGAAAGTTTAACATTTTCAGTTTATCTGGAATGTGATACAATAATTGGAATTCACAAACAGTTATGAGATAACTGAATGAATGTTATAAATCTAGCGGTTTAGTTTCATTTGATATTGAAAAGAGTTTTCGATAATGAGACTAAAATGCGGGGTTTATAACTGTTAGGCATGTGATGTCTAAGTATTTCATTTGTTTAGGCATGTGATGTCTAAAGAGGTTGCGGATTCCAACTGTTGTAGTTTTACACTTTCTTTTCTGTGACCGTAAGTGTAGTATGTTCATATCGCCGGTTTCGTTGCTATACGTCAACGACAATTGGGGTATGCATACTTACTTACGTTGATGACATGTGATGTTATGTGTTGCTGGATATGTTATATTGGATTGTCGTGTTTGAATAGCCGGGGTTTTTGATGTGAGATGAGTGTTTTTCATTTTCATTCATGTAAAAACTTGTGTGTAATATTCTTTTATTTGGGGCACTTCCAGGTAGCGGAAGTTGTCACCTTTTGTATATTATTTACTTTTCCGCATTAGGATAGACCCAAGGAGGGGAGCACAAGTAACCGGGTTCTGGGGTCCAGTGGGAGACCAACTCGAGGAGTCGAGTCCGGGTCTCCTAACCCTAGAATTGGTAGGGTTGCTTGCCGCTCTCGTAGGGGTCTAGGGGTGTGGGATTGGCTATTCATCACGACCATGGAATCCGTGTTTTATACTGGCTCGTATTGAAAACACGGACGTCCTAGTATATCCAATATTTCATATGTTTCTTCTGCTGCGATATCTGTGATGTGATCATGTGATGTTCTGTGATGGATACAGTATATAGTATATATGATATATTATATAGACGTTACTTATGTTTTACACCCGTACTAGCCCTGCCCCGCTCTGCCGTTAGTTACCTAACCTAACGGTGCACGAGAGGACATCGAGGCGAATGCGGATGGCATAAGTGTACGTCATATCTATCTGTGATGTTTAGGTACTTAAATGATGGGACTTCATTAATGTGATTAATGAAAGAAAAGAAACCTAAGATGTTGTAGAATCAAATTTTAAACAAAAAGGGGTGGCTACAGTTCTTGCTTTGCATAGCGGTATATGCGATATATCCTGCACCTTATTCGATGAGGAAAGGACCGAGATCCCTTCACTGGGAGTGACTCCTTTAGCAATGACTGGTAGATGCTACACACTCGGTTTGACTTTTGATTGCTTCTATAGTTTCTGCTTTGCACAGTGATATATATGATATATCCCGCACCTCATTCGACGAGGAAAGGGCCGACGATCCCTTCACCGGGAGTGACCCCTTTAGCAAAACTAGAAAAGCCTCAAAATCACTCCATTTCAAAACTTCATTTGATTCTTCAACGATATCAAGTTCATTACGCAATAGGTTTTCAGAAAAACCTGTCGTAGCCCTCCGTCATTTCAGATAAGGACTATTTAGTATTCGTGCTGCGTTTGTTGACCTCTGTCAAGGCGTAGTGTGCGGTAGCTAACTAGTATTTATCTGCTTATGCATATGATGCAGATTGGATTAGGGTATTCATACGACCTTGTTGACCTCTGTCAAGGGTCGTGCGAGTGGGTTTGATTCAATCAAGAAATGACGGGTTGGACTTGACTAGTGCACTATGATTTGTTGACCTCTGTCAAGGTCATGGCGTACTAGGGGCAAAATATTATCGGGAATTTCAAGTGTTGAAATTTGCAATGAGATTGCATACCTTCTATGGGATAGTTGGATCCCGATACCCGCTGCGAGTAAGAGTTACTCCTGGGAGAGTTTTTCACATTGCAATTAGCTGATCAAGTAGGTGTCTAGAAAGGTGTCAACGGGGTTACGCCTCTGGGAAAACGAGGTTTTACATTAATTAGGTTCGTGCAAAAGCACGGGGGACCTCCCTCAAAGTACCGACACTGGCCTGGCTGAAAGATTGGCGAACTTGTAGTGTGTAATTAATCCCGGCTAGTCTTTCCTTTTAGGGTTTGAAGGAAGATTTGATAAAAAACAGTGGGAGCCATCCTGATTAGATAAGATAATAACCAATCTGATCTTGCACGAGCATACGCTAAAGTGTTTTCTTCTCTCTCTCCAGGTAGCGACCATTTCATGCCCTAATGAAGATAATAATATGGATGTATTGACTGAACCCGCATGTTGTACTGTGCAGGGGAACGTTGAACCCGTTCTTTCTTATAAGAGTTATAAGACTGAACAGGGAACAGGAGAATATCTAGATTCTCAAGCAGCCCAAAAGAACATGCATATTGATGCATCTTCTTCGGGTGTGTTAGTTATTGAGAACTGTTTCTCAGTTCACCCTACGTCCTGGGTATTGGATACCGGATCAGGATCCCATATATGTAAAATGTTACATGGGCTACGTAAAGGTAGAGAACTGGGAAAAGGTGATCATTCCGTTTAAGTAGGGAAATGGGGCAAATGTTGCAGCCAAAGCTGTTGGCATATATCACCTGGTATTACCAAATGGTGATACACTAGTTCTGAATGAGTGCTATTATATACCGAACATGATGTGCAACATTATATCAGTCTCTTTATTAAGTAAAGAAGGATATAATTTTGTAGTAAAGGATAATGTTATGAACATATTCGTAGATCAAAAGTTGATTGCATCAGGCTCGTTACATAATGGCATATTCATTCTAAATCAGAATACAGTCCTCAATATACAAAACACACACAAAAGGAAAAGTTCAGAAATGAACGAATCCTACTTGTGGCACTGTAGACTTGGTCATATCAATGTGACACGACTGGCTAAGTTACATAAGGATGGTTATTTGAATTCATTTGAATTATCATCTTATGATACTTGCCATTCATGTCTCAAAGGAAAAATGACCAAAGCTCCGTTTAGTGGACACGGAGAAAGAGTTAATGAACTCTTAGGACTGATACATAGTGATGTATGCGGTCCCATGTCTACGCATGCAAGGAACGGTTCTTCCTACTTCATTACATTCACTGACGATTTCTCTAGATTCGGACATGTGTTCCTGATGAAACACAAGTCTGAAGCTTTTGAGAAATTCAGAGAATATAAGCACGAAGTAGAAAAACAAACAGGCAAAAGTATTAAGATCCTTCGATCTGATCGAGGAGGAGAATACTTAAGCAATGAGTTCCTAGATTATCTAAAAGAGAATGGGATTCTCTTTCAGCTTACTCCTCCTTATACACCACAGCACAACGGTGTATCGGAGCGGAGGAATCGCACCCTATTAGATATGGTGCGCTCTATGATGAGTACAGCTGAGTTACTTATTTCCTTCTGGGGGTATGCACTTGAGACAGCAGCATACCTATTGAATCAAGTTCCAACTAAATCTGTACCTACCACACCATATGAGATATGGAGTGGGAAGAGACCATGTCTTAAACGAGTTAAGATATGGGGTTGTCTGGCCTATGTCAAAAGGCAAAATCCAGACAAACTCGAGGCACGGTCAGTTCTATATAAGTTTGTGGGATATCCTAAACATTCAAATGGATATTTTTTCTACCACAGTGAACAACAAAAAGTGTTTATTGCTCAACATGCCACCTTTTTAGAAAAGGAATTTCTTGCAAAAGAGATTAGTGGCTCTGAGGTAGAACTGGAAGAAGTTCCAGAAACACAAACTATAACTGAAGATTTAGTGGAACCAGAAGATTCGGTAGTACCCGACGAACCTCAGCCTCTCCGCCGATCTAGTAGGGTTTCTCGTCCACCTGAGAGATACTACGGTTTTCTCATTGATGGTGGAAGCGAGGATTGCATCATGGAGGATGATGACCCAACTAGCTTCGAGCAGGCCATCACGAGTGGGGACTCAGTGAAATGGCTGGATGCTATGCGGTCCGAGATGGAATCCATGTACACCAACAAAGTATGGACTTTGGAAGTTGCTCCTGAAGGGGTAAAACCCATTGGGAGCAAGTGGATCTTCAAGAAAAAACTTTGTGTAGATGGGAAAGTGGAGACTTTCAAAGCTAGACTTGTAGCAAAAGGTTTTCGTCAAAGACCAGGTGTGGACTATGACAAAACCTTTTCTCCAGTGGCTATGCTTAAATCCATCCGAATCATGCTTGCCATCGCTGCATATCATGACTACGAAATCTGGCAAATGGATGTTAAGACCACCTTTCTAAATGGTGATTTAGAAGAGTGCGTGTACATGACTCAGCCAGAGGGCTTCGTAGAAAGTGGGAGCAGCGGGAAGGTGTGCAAGCTGCTTAAATCCATTTATGGATTAAAGCAAGCATCGCGGAGTTGGAACATCTGCTTTGACGTCGTCATCAAAGAGTTTGATTTCGTCAAAAATCCAGATGAACCTTGTATCTACAAGAAGGTGGCAGAGAGTAAGGTTGTCTTCCTCGTATTGTACGTGGACGACATACTCTTGATAGGAAATGATATTCCTATGCTGCAATCGGTCAAGCTCTTCTTATCACAAAGATTCTCAATGAAAGATCTTGGTGATGCCTCCTGCATATTGGGAATAAGGATCTATAGAGATAGATCCAAATGGATATTGGGATTGTCCCAATCCAGGTACATTGACACCATACTAAAGAGGTTTAGTATGGAAGAATCCAAGCGTGGGAACTTGCCCACGATCTCTGGAGTCACTCTCTCCAATGAGATGTCTCCCAAGACTGATTTGGAGAGAGCTCGCATGCAAGGGATACCCTATGCTTCGGTTGTAGGCTCTATCATGTATGCGATGCTATGTAGCAGACCCGATGTAGCATACTCACTAAGTGTAGTGAGCAGGTATCAAGCTGATCCTGGAGAGAATCACTGGACAGCTGTGAAGAGCATTATCAAGTACTTGCGAAGGACTAAAGAGATGCTCTTGGTGTATGGTAACGGAGAACTCCAAGTGGAGTCCTTTACCGATTCACGCTTCCAGAGTGATAAGGACGACTCTAAGTCGCAGTCGGGCTTTGTCTTTACCCTTTACGGAGGGGCGGTTAGCTGGAAGAGTTCCAAGCAGGAAACCGTGGCAGACTCGACAATGGAGGCTGAATACATCGCTGCCAACGATGCTGCTAAGGAGGCTGTCTGGATCAAGAAGTTCATTACTGAACTTGGAGTGGTTCCATCCATTGAGCATCCAATACCTTTGTATTGCGATAACAATGGAGCAGTGGCTTTGGCCAAGGAACCCAGGTCCCATCAGCGATCCAGGCATATTCTGAGGCGGTATCACCTGATCCGGGAGATAGTTGATCGCCGGGAGATCGAGGTCAGGAGAGTTGACACGAAGAACAACACGGCGGATCCACTCACGAAGGCCATTCCCCAGATACAGTTTGAGAGACTCTTCGGGATGCTCGGTATGCGATACTACAGCAGCTGGCCCTAGTGCAAGTGGGAGATTTTTAGTTGTATGTATGCCCTAGAGGCCAGTATTGTACAGATGATGTATATTATATTGGATGCTTGGACATATATAGAGATGACTTTCTTGCTCGATATGATAGTATGCTATCTGGTTACTCTTTATCTTAACATTTACACTTGTCTCTTTAAACTGTCTTATAGTTACATGTTGATAAAGCCCTTAGGATGTGTACTTGACTAACTGGACTATGATTAAGATCATACTAGTGGGGACATGGTAGTCCATAAGTACATCCTTCATGGTCCCTAGTCGTGGGTGTATCGAGACAGGGCATCGATATACCAGTGTAGACTAGCGTATACGCTTCTCGACCCATGAGATGGGCGATGGATGATCCTATATCCATTGATGTTTGACATCAGAGATGGTATACGGGTGCTCAGTGGAGACTGGGTACACTGGACGGAGTCGCCGAGAACTCCCAGATGGTATTATACCTCACGTCAGATGGCAGTTCTCAGGTGACACTTGTGCAGGTTAGTCTGTAGACCCGAGATCGTCATAGAGTCTTGTGTGATTCCCACTGTGCTTTGATCTCCACCTTACCACGTCCATGAGGGCGTGCAAAACGGTGGTCTTTGGGTACAGTCCCGAGTCACATGGAGGCAATGAGCGATAGGAGGGGTTTCGTCTCTCCCGGTATTGGGAGTTGATGTTGCGCTGTGCTCGATTGGCCGTAACAGGGAAGTCCCTGGCCAGGGCTGATCAGAGATTTGCTGGTAAGTGTTACCAGTAGTTTCTCGACCCGTTATGAGCCTCACATCGGCACGACTTATCGGTTATTGGGGTCTGACGTATACCACCCCTAGACTTGATATGCGACATATCAGACGAACAGACCGGACTGTACGGTAAGTGTTACTGTTTGGATTCACAGAAGTGTGAGCGGGCTAGCTCGTCGATCTTCTGATCGTTCAATACCCGGATGGCCGTTACGTTTAGCAGACCGCTTGCGGCTTGTGGGTGCTTGATATGATCATCATCTGCTACCGGCGTATTGACGAGTCTTTAGAGTCCTACACAGAGGTTTCCTGGTTCAAGCGAAACGAAATAGGAGCGCATATGAGATATGTGCAGGAGCAAGAATAATGTGTGTATGTGATACCGTATTTCATTCTCGCGATGAATGTGTCGATTCGTTATATGCGATATAACCTAGATATCGAATCAAGGATTGATTCGATAAGCCGATACATAGGATACTAGTCGGTTATATGCGATATGACCGGATCGTTAAATCAAGTGTTGATTTAATGATTTAATGTATAATTATATATTTGATATATTACTTTGCATTAACTAGTATTGGTTCATTTTAAAAGGATTTTCTCACTTGATGCACATTGTATATGTGATATATTTTTGTGCACTTGTTTGTATCATGTTTGATGATACTTCCTCACTTGGGTTTGTGTAAAGACTAAACCATGGTTACATGTATAATGGTTAGGGTTTTGATTAGTTACTTAGTTATTTATTTATTTATTCATTTTGGATATTATTAAGAATGGTGGCTTATTTTGTTTCTATGTTGAAGCTTCTTGAAGCTTTAACAAAGTCCACCATCCTTATCTCATCCTTAACCCTAACCATTCCTACTAACCTTAGTTTAATCTCTACACTTGACCATGGTCAAGATATGATAAGTATTCATATTAGTTTCATTTTTAAATGAGACTTATCATATTTCTTTCTTCTTCTTGACCTTCTTCTTCAAGATAGAAATCTTGATGCCATCAATGGCAACTTGAGATCTAAAGTGAGAAATCCAATTCTAAAGTGAACCCACCTCCTATTTCTTCACCCTCTACCTCTTGCCAAGTTGTTTTGGGTGTTTTCTTCACAAGTTTCACAACTTAGTGAAGTCGGAGCTTGAACTTGTGATTCCTCGACGTAGATCATCTTCGGCACGAAGCCGACGACCTAGTCCGCCCATTTCTCCGATCAAGCCGACGCATGAGTTCGGGATTCGAGATGTACAGCGAGAGGACACCTACATGGAGCTAAGGAAGTGGAGATCCGGATCTACAAAGGTTGTAGTCTTTCTCCTTTAGTTAAAGTGTTAACTAGTTTCGTTTTTCGCCTAAATTTCTAGTTAACGATCCGTATTAGGGTTTCTCAGCACCCGTAAAATTTGAAATTGGCATGGTTGGTGCCTTGTGAGACCTCTTGAGAGTGCCTAGGAACCCTACAAAACAAAGAGTTTGTCAAGCTTTTTATCACAACATACCATATCCTAGCTTAGCAAACTTAACACCAACTGGAATTTAAGCACATTAAACATAATCAAGAGGTGGAGGAGGCAGAGCCTTTCATCTCACTTCCTCACGCACACCACAACCAAAATAAAGAATTAGTTAAGCATGGTAATAAAAAGAAAGCAAGAAAAGAGAGCAAGAAAATAAAAGAAACAACAATGTATTAATTACTTGAGATCAAGATACAAGATTTGGTGACTTGTTCAACCTCCTTAATCAAGCTCTCCAAAGAGAGCTTCAAGAGGGAAGAAGAAGAAGAAACCAAGATAAAGCACACTCACCCTCAAGCTAAAAAAAAAACAAAGCAAAACAAAACTATGAAAAAGAGAAGTGGTATATACATGGTCCATTCCCTTGCCTACTGATCTGTATTTATAGGCTCAAAAGAAAAATAAACAAACAATAAAAAGAGCTGACGTGGCATCAGGGAAGGGGCTGTGAGAAACAGGGGGCAATTAAGGTAGGTGGGGCCGGCCACACATGTATTGATATCCGCCCAATTCCAAGCTCCAAGGCTCGTTTTTTGTGTGTTGGCTTGTTTTGTCCCCCACATCACTCTGATGTTGTTTGCTTGGTCAGTAAAGGCTTAGGGTGCACTCAGTGCTTGGAAGGAAACTTGTAGCTATGAATCACATCAACACTTTATGCATTGAATGCACCATTAATGCACATCACACTATGCCCACTTGTGCCATGATTCATGGCTGCCCCATCATGGTCCTAGCCCAAGAGTTTGGTGTGTACACTTGCCTTGTGTTGGACCATTTATTCAAAAAGTGTGCACACATCAATTTATTGCAAACGAACTCTTGGGATATCGGTCAGTTTTCAGTTCCGGTTGCAGTGTCGACTCACAGACGATATATCCGTGATTTTGAATGTGTTTCCAGTATTTTATCACGGATACCTGTAAACTGTAATTACAGAGCAGACACTGATTAATAGCACCGATATATGACAAAAGATATAACGAATGAGCGGTATTAAAATGCAGTTTTCAGTGATGATCAACTCTCTCCAAAGAGATGCCACCCAAGTCTGATTTGTAGAAGGCTCGCATGCATGGTATACCCTATGTTTCGGCAGTCGGATCTATCATGTATGCGATGTTATATACCCGACCAGATGTAGCGTACGCACTGGGCGTTGTAAGCAGGTATCAATCAGATCCTGGGGAGAATCACTGGACTGCTGTGAAGAACATTTTTAAGTACTTGAGAAGGACTAAAGAAACGTTCTTGGTGTATGGTAACAGTGAACTCCAAGTGGAGTCCTTTACCGATTCGAGCTTCCAGAGTGATAAGGTCGACTGTAAGACAGTCTTGGGTTTTGTCTTTACCCTCAGTGGAGGGACGGTATGTTGGAAGAGTTCCAAGCTACATACCGTGGCAGAGTCAATGATAAAAGGTGAATACATCGCTACCAACGATGCTACCAAAGAGGATGTCTGGGTATAGATGTTCATGAGATGAACTTCGTTCCAAACATCGTGGTGACAATGGAGCTGTGGCTATGGCCTAGGAACCCCGGTCCCATCAGTGATCCAGACATATTCTTAGGCAATATCACCTGATCAGGGAGATGGTTGATCTCCGGGCGATCGAGGTCAGGAGAGATGATAGGAAGAATGACACGGCGGATCCACTCACAGAGGCCAAAACCCCAGATACAGTTTGAGAGTTTTTGGGACGTTGGGTATGAGATACTACAACAACTGGCCTTGTGCAAGTAGGAGATTCTTAGTTGTATGTATTCCCTAGAGGCCAATGTTGTACACGATTGTATATTAAAATGGATGCTTGGACATATATAGGGAGGACTTTCTTGCTCGATATGATAGTATGCTATCTGGTTGCTCTTTATCTTAATATGTAGACTTGTATTGTGATACTGTCTTTCTCTCACATATTGATAAAGCCCTTTGGATGTGTACTTGACTACCAGGACTATGATGGAGATCATACTAGTGGGGCCAGGGTAGTCCATAAGTTCATCATTTAATTGTTCTTAGTCGAGGGTGTATCGAGATGGGGCATCGATATTCCAGAGTAGACCGGCGTATACGCTTCTTGACCTATTTGATGGGTGATGGATGATCCCATATCCATTGGTGTTTGACATCAAAGATGGTATACGGGTGCTGAGTGGAGACTGGGTACACTGAACATGACTCGCCGAGAACTCCTATATGGTATTATACCTAACGTCAGATAGCAGTTCTCTGGTGACACTGGTATAGGTTAGTATGTATACCCGAGATCGTCATAGAGTCTTGTGTGATTCCCACTGTGCTTTGATTTCCACCTTACCACGTTCAAGCGAGTGTGAAAAACGGTGGTTTTTAGGTACAGTCCTGAGTCACATGGAGGCAATGAGCGATAGGAAGAGATTCGTCTCTTCTGGTATTAGGGGTTGATGTTGCGCTGTGCTCGATTGGCTATAACAAGAAGTCCCTGGCCAGGGCTGATATAGAGATTTACTGGTAAGTGTTATCAGTAGTTTCTTGACCCGTTATGAGCCTCATATCGGCATGACTTATCAAGTTACTGGGTCTGGCATTTACCACCCCTAGACTAAATATGCGACATATCAGACGAAGAGACCGTACTGTAGGGTAGTGTTACTTATTGGATTCACGGGAGTATGTACAACCTTGCGTGTTGATCTTCTGATCGCTCAATACTTGGGTAGCCTTTACGTCCAACTAGTACCGCTGACGGCTTGTGGGCGACTGATATGATCATCACCTGCTGCCGTCATATTGACGAGTCTTTAGTGTCATACACAGAGGTTTCCTAGCTCATGCGAAATGAAGTAGGGCACATATGTGATATGTGCGGGACCGGGATTAATATATGTATGTGATACTGCATTCCAATCTCGCGATATTTGTTATATGTGATATAACCGGATTTTTTAATCAAGTGTTGATTCAATGATATGTTATATATATATGTTATATGCATATAAATGATATTAGTCGGTTGTATGCGATGCAACAGGGTTTTTAAATCAAGTATTAATTTATTAATTTAATGTGTAATTATATATTTGATATATTAATATACATTAACTAATATTAGCTCACTTAAGAAAATGTTTTCTCTTTATACATTGAATAAATATGTGATATAGGTTAATGTATTTATTTTGTGTCATGCTAGATGATACATTGGACTTGGGTGTATGAGACTCATACTATACTTAAGATAATGTGGGGTTTTAATTATTAAGGGAAAATCAATATTGGGTGGTAATTAGTCATGGCTTGAAGCTTGGAGAAGCTTATAGAAACCATTGACTTTGTCCACTAATTTTGTTTTACTCTAGATATTTATTAACCTAACCATGGTTTAGTCTCTACATGAGTTATATGAGATATTTACTCACCCATGGTTCATTAGTTGATCACTAGATCATTTTCTTCATCTCTTCCATTTTGCTCTCTAGCTTTGAGTAAGAAAAGAAAAGAGTGAGAGAAAAATAATTCTAAAGTGAGCAAAATTCCTACATCACCAATCGATACCAAACTAGCCATTTAGTATAAGTTGTTTCTTCACTAGTTCATCAACTAGTGAAGAGGTAGCTTGAGTTAGAGATTCTTCGACGTAGGTCATCTTAGGCCTCGAAGATTTTTAAGCAAGCTCGTTCCTTTCACCTAGTGGAGCCAAAAGAGTGTCCGGGACACCACTACTTAGAGCAAAAGAGACTACTATATGGAGCTTTAGAAGTGAAGTACCGGTCTACAAAGGTTGTATTCCCATTTCACTTAGTGTAAAGTTGTTTACATGTTTTATAAACCCGAATCCTCTAGTTAGATCCTTGGTTATGGGTTGCTTAGCACTCTAGTTTTTTTTTAAATTGCATGCTAGATGCCTTAAAAAACATAGTGAGGGTGCTAAGGAACCCTTCAGATACAAATCAAGTGCAACTACGGTGCACATAAGAAATATCTATTATAAAACGAATCGTCGCAGTACCAAAATCCAGAACAACAGAAACGTGATATCCGAATCACCAAATCGCAAATCATAAACACTGTCATTGATGTGCCCCTCCTTCAATGTCGAGGGGTGTCGGTGCATCCAAAGCTAGCAGAGCAAGTATCTACTTGCCTCCTGTTCACGGTCTGGCACTTCGGCTCTTATGTCCTCGTCACTCACTGCGGACCGCTAGTTACATGACTCCTCAGCTCAACAGCCCAATACAGAGTGATGACGGAAACGGTTCCGCTCTGGCGCATCCTCTAAAGATCTCCTGACAAATTAACATGGTCACTCGTAACGTTCCACGTCAGCGATGGCAGTCTTTGGCCTAATGAGTAGATGTGATACAACCGATCCTGGGTCCAAGTCTTACTACGTAGTGTTCCAGAAAGATCCTGTCATGGTCTCTTTCCAATACCATCTCTGCTGGACTGCCCGGAAGTTAGCACTCTTTACTTAACCCTTTTCTTATTCCGGAACAGCTGCTTACTCATAATGACCTTTCTCTAGAAGTACGTCCGCATCCAACGCCTCTGCACGCGTAACTAGTCTCTGACATCAACGGAGTGGAACGTCATTTTGTCAATATCTTGTATGAATCTCTTACTCCGCTTCTCTTCATTGTAGACCAATTCGGAATCATCTCTTCATAGCTGTGTGGACTACGCTCCAAATGGCTTCACTCGTATCTAGAGTCTCCTTTCCGAAGCTACGAACTCGACATCTCAAATTTCCTTTAGTAGGCATATAGCTAATTAAATTCTCGGGGACTCGTCCAAATCATCGAAGTGATGCGCTTACGCTCGTTTGTTCTCAATCGATTCACAACGCATCTGGGTGAGGTCTTTCTATCCGAAGCTGGTAAACTTACTGATCTTACATCGAAACACGTAACGAACAACGTCCTTTCTACATCGACTCATAGCATGTCTGTGTGAGGGCCTCTTCTAGCTCAAGTTAGTCGATCCGACGATCTCGCATCGAAGCATCCAACGAATAAAAGGTCCTAGTCTTATCCAAGGGTGACTAGCGATCTTCTATCACATTCCTGAGTGTAACCTCACGATGCAATAGCATTCAACGTCTGGGGGCGATATCTTTTCAATCACAGCAACAACTGACTCATCTGTCCACATGGTAAACAACGCCTCAATCATCTGGAGTTAACTGTACCCTAGTAGTCTTCGCAATACGGCTGGCCTATGGCAATAGCCCAATCATCTGGGGCAAATCTCGAATGCTCGTGTTAACGGAAAATTCCAAATAACAATATAGTGATATGTTTCGTATGCTACCGGAAAACAACCTGGTCAGTCCTCGTCCCTGACGAGCTCGTGCTGACCGTAACTCTAGCTGCAGCTCTTTCTGCTCGTATAGCCGTGGTAACAGAAACCACAATCTGACATCGATGAGGATAGATCATAAGAACGAATAGAAATACAGTGCCTAAGAAATGTACATCCTAATGCTTCTTAAGAGGAGTAGTGTATCGTAATTATGCCATAGAACATTCACACGGTATGTTACTCTACTTAAGTCACCTACTTTATGAACCAAGGTCAACCTACACGACGAAAGTTCAGGTCTAATACCCCATCGGCCAAGTCTAAGTTCCGTAAGGTGAAACCTAAGTTCCGAATATAAATATACGGCATAGACTCCGCATAGTCAAACCTAGACTTGAACCAAGATTAAATCTAACGCTCTGATACCAACTTTGTCACGATCCGGGAAAGGCACGTAACATGCACTTGAATCATATGAAGTCTATAGGACCCCACCTAATTCAAGTAAGCCAAAAGCCCAAAAATCTAAACCTTTTTAGGGGAAAAATAATGGAGATGCAGTTTTGAAATAAGGTTTTTACGGAAATCAAGTTCATTCTTTAAAACATAGATAATAGTATACGAAAACACAATGTTGTGTCTAACTTGAAAACGTTTTCGTGAGTGAAAATTTTGGCAACACCTCCTTTGTAATTTTTAATCCAAAAACGAATACAAGCAATAACATATAAGGCATCCCCAAGCAGGAGCTAGCTCTTTGCCAAATGGCGGAAACAACTACGCAAGAATGAAAATATACAATGACGAAAGGCGATGATCAAAATAGAGAAAGAAAGCACGAAAACTAAAGTATCACCAAGAAAATCCCAACAATAATGAATACAAGAGCGCGACTCTAAGGCCGAAACAATATACAAACTGTGGTTATCTAAGTCTACAAAAATATACAAGTCTGGTTGATAGAGATTTTAACTAGATACAACTGAATTATAAATTACAAAAACGACGGTGGTCACAATGCAATGTATCCCACCTACAAAAGCAATCACCCGAAAGAAACTGGTGTGCCAGCGAAACTGCTACGAAACCTGTACGGCTAAACCTGCAAGAAACTGTGCCACAACGGGGGTGAGTTGACAACTCGTGAGTAGAAGACATCACCGAGTAGAAATCGCGTGTATGACGATCTCCTAGGTCATACAGTACTATAATATTCGAATAATAATGATACGATAACATCGAGTAGCAGTAAAGGTAGTACTATGAGCATATGTGAAATGTCAGAAGTCGTGTCCGTGTCACAAGGTAACTATATGTCATGTATAGTATGTATGAATGCATCAACAAATGGGTGTGTCCAGCATCGACACAAAAAATCATCAAAAAATCTGAGTGCCCAACATCGACACTCGAAACATCATGAAAACCGTGTTCATCAGCGATACATCATCCTCGTATTTCGGGCTCCGTCAGTCCGGATCGGCCCAAATCATCCGATCACATGACTACGGTCGGTATCCACCGAATCTTCACAGCGTCAAATATCACCGGTAGGTAGTGCTCCCCTGCCAGGCTTATCGTCTACTGATTGTTACGTTTTCACCGTGTCGTATTTAGAAAGGATTTTGAAATTACCGCAATCAAAAACGGTATCGCGTGTAGCGAGCCGTGATGAGTACGGGTCGTCCGCAGGGAGATGATAGGTTTTTAGACTTGTTTTAACGAGTTAATACCATTTTTTGGTTTGTTGTTTATACTAAGTGTTGTAACAATGTTATGTTTTAAATAAAAAGACTTGTTACGGGTAGTTTTAGGTTAGCTTGCATGAGGATGATGTTTGCCGATTCCTTATAGACCCAATATTGATATTGACACTAAGGCAATAAGCAACAACGTGGATTAGGGAACTCGAAATACGGTATTTGCGGCTTTTCACTAAATCCGTATTCCTTGTCCCTTCTTCTTCCGTTGTTATCTCTTAACCTTAGCCTTCGGCAAACCACTTGCAATCCATTCACGATTAGGATTCACCGCTACCGTGGTAGGATAGGGTGCCTATCGGAGCGGAATTGCGAGTGGTTTGCTCGGAGTTTCAATTGAAAAGTTAAGGTTTTTTAAGGTTTTAGCAAACATATCTCCTAACACAAACTAACCATATTCTATCCTTAACAAGTAAATCAATACTCACACATATTTACAATAACAAAATAAAAAGGAAAAGAGTAAGGCAACATAATAAGAAATAGCAAGAAAAGAAAAGACAAATAGAGAACGGATAAAACGTGCAAATTCCTTCAGTTGTTCTTGAATCCCGTACAATTGTGAAATCAAAATACCAAACTTTAAGGTTGCAAGCTCACTAAAGAGGTTGCAAGATCAAAGTAAAGCAATGATTTCACAAATTCCAAATATGTAGAAGGCGAGACATATGTAATGAAATGAGAACTTTTATTGAATTTCAAACAAGATACAACTATTCTTGAAGTCAAGAACCTAAGTCTTAAGCTTGCAAGTTCAATGGAGAAGTTGCAAGGTCAAGACAAAGGGGAAAGAGCTCAAGAGTTCTAAGAGGAAGCAAATTACAAATTACTAGAGTTCTAAAATAAAACTATAGCAAAATAGTATCCCCTCCCCTTGCCCCTTGGTCTGTTATTTATAGGCACAAAAGAAAATAAAACAAGTAATAAAACTAAGATGATGTGACTGCAATGGGTCGACAGTAGAAGAATGGGGCTTATTGGGCCAAGGGAGGCCGGCAAGCTCGGTTTTTAGTGGGGTGTTGCCGGCCCAAAACCGAGCAGAGTGTCCCGTGTTGATATGGTGGTCTTGTATGCTCTACAATATCACTCTGGTGCTACTTGATTTCTTCATTTGAGCTTGGATTATACTCAGTAGTTTTGGAGGGAACTTGATACTTCAAATCACATCATATCTTGTAGCATTTATTGCACATCACACTCACTTGTGCTTTGGGCAGCCCCTACCTAGGTCCAAGCATCAAAGAGTTGTGTGTAAACTTGTATTGTGTTGGACCAAAATGGTGTGCACAATTGTTTATTTGCAAAAACTCTTTGAATATCGGTCGGTTTCTAGTTCCGGTTGCAGTGTTTGCTCACAAACATTATATCCGTGATTTTGAATGTATTTCCAGTATTTTGTCACGGATACTTGTAAGCCGTAATTACTGAGCAGACACTGTTAATAGTACCGATATAAACAAAAAATAGATAATGAATGAGTGGTATTAAAATGCAGTTTTCTGAGATGAACAAATACCCCCAAACTTATTTTTTGCTCGTCCCGAGCAAAACCAATTATTCAGAAAAAGTCCTAACCTCACTTTCGCAGAGAACGCGACTGCACTAAGCTCATGCAACAAGCCGTTAAACCTCTAGGTGTCCCTACTTAGAGGAGTCTTGTCTCCTGAGGGTTTTCAGCGGATTACACCCACAAAATCCCGTCAAGTTAGTTTTACGAAATAGCTATGATTCTAACCCTAAGGTTTTGTTTCAAAGCCAGCAATTCTATTATCTTAATTTAGAAATATCGAACCTTTATTTTTCACACCTCGCTTCTTATTTAACTTAAGATTATATATGTCTTTACGTGCGGTGCAAAGAGTGTCGTTAAGTTTCTAAAGGATAGATTAAAGTTTGTTATGTCACAAAATAAAGCCCAGATAAAAAACATAAAAAAGGATCACACAAGTTTTATAAAGAGATAAGTACTTCTCAAGTTTCATTTTCCAGTTAGGTTTCAAATTCAAAATTTCTATCTTCCTTAATAGGAAACTAGGTCTTATTTTTCACTCCACCTTTTAGTTGTTTTCGTTTCATACACACCTTCATGAACGTGCAATAGTCTACATCATAGGATATAACCTTCATATCTCCGTTAAAATATTTTTATAAAAAACCATATCTTTTTTCAAGATTATTCTCACACAAAGAACCGTTAAGAATTTTAACTCAGAGAGAACACTTGCTTGACTTTGTTTTAATTTGGACTTTCTAGGTTTCTTAGCGAGTGATTGCACGCTTTTGGCTTGTCGATATTTAAAGTTCTAAGGTTAACTGCAATCAGGACGGTATCGCTTTGCAGCTAGCCGCGATGAGTATGGGTCGTCCACAGGGAGACAGTAGTATTTCAATTCTTATCTTAGACGAGTCAATTAAGAATGAAAGTGTGTATGTCCAAATCTATCCTAAGTGTTTGTATTTATAATCAAGTAAGCTTGTTAGGGTTAAGGTCGGTTAGTAGAGTTAGGATTAGTCTTTTGCTTTTCTTTTGCCAATCTTAAAATGAAGTTGGGATAATAGAAAGTAGCGCGGATTAGGAGGACATATGAATGAGATTTGCGAGTTTAAGCAAGCTTTCCAACGCTAAATCCATTCCAAGTGCCCCTTGTCCTTCCGCTACGTACGCTTATTTCCAACCCTCGGCCAAACACCCGCAACCATGTATTCAATTGGGTCACAACTACATGTCACGTTGTAGTGCGTCCAAAGGACTTCTCGGCTTAGGTCGCGGCTATATGTCACGTATAGCGCGCCTAAGTGAGGGGGTTGCGTTTGTTTGGTCGAGGTTCGTTTTAGGATGTTTGGCGAAGAGAAGCACAAGGTGTTTTTCCGTCCCTCATACTGACATTCCTTAGCCCATAACAAGTGGAAATTATTCACACATTAAAATGAAAAGAAAACAAAGCAAGAAAGAATCAAAGAAAGAAAGGAAAAATACGGTTTTACAATGATGCAAGCTAACTATTTGGATCCTCACCTAAGTAAAGAACTCCGTCAAGTATCATGGCTTGAAAATAATACGGATAAGAAGAAAAGAAAAAGAAAACAAGAAAAGAAAAGAAAACCAACAACTACCTAACAACATTAATAAAGTTATACGAAGAATTAAAATTACAAGACAAGAAATAAAAGATACAAGATAATAAAAACACCCTCATCTTCACTAAACATCCACTCAAGAGCTCTCACTACACTTTAATGGAAGAATAGATGAAGTGGAAGAAGGAGATACAAGCTAATTTACACTAATTCTAACTAAAAAGTAGCAGACTTTACTTGGCAGAAAACTGAGCTATTTATAAGCAGAGAGTTGAAACCCTAGGGCTAAATTCTGAGCCCAAATACAATGACCAAAATAACCACAAAGTTTGGTCAGATAATGACACGAAACAGTGGCGGAACCGTCGCAAAAACTAACATTTGGCGGCGGTTCCGCCGCGGTTTTGTGGAATTGGGGTCTCGTAATTTCTGGGATTCCTTGTGTTCCTATCTTCTGCTGTTCTACATGTCCCAAATTGCAAAATGCTTCCAAAGTTTCTTCAGATTTGCAACAGTCCAAAATGGCTTTACTTTTAATTCATTTCACCTTATCTCCCTCGAGCTCCACGCACCAATTGAATCTTGTGCTCACCTCTCGTACTCTGTGCTTGTCCGAGACACGAATGACTACTGTTTTTCGTCTTGTCTCTTGAACTGGTAAGCGGCACTGGACGGATACGGATGACCGGAACCAGGCTTTTATCTATCGTCAACAGATGTTCTGGATTTTGGCGTAACTATGGAGATTTTGTATGATTTGCGTTATTTTGGACTAAGAATCTATAACTTGTAAATATATACCTAACACGGATCAAAAGCACCGCCTATAAACAAACGAGCAGAAGAATTGGCGGTATTAAATGCAATATTCCGGTATGAACAAATACCCCCAAACATAACATGTGCTCGTCCCGAGCAAAACCAATTATTCACAAAAATTCCTAACCTCACTTTCGCAGGGAACACGATTGAACTGAGCTCATGCAACAAACCATTAAACCTCTAGGTGTCCCTAGTAGGAGGAGTGTTGTCTCCTGAGGGTTTTCAGCTTATACTACCCACAAAATTCCGTCAAGCTTGTTTCATATGTTAACGTCAAGTCTAGTCCTACGGTTTAGCATCTAAGTTAGAAAATGAGTCATCCTAGATTAGAAATATTCAACCCTTATGTTTCACGCCTCCTATTTATTCAACCCAAGATCCTATACGTTTTGACAGTTTAGAAAGATCTCGGTATCTTTTGAATTTTTCTTCTTAAAGCCCAGTCTCCAATCTGGAATTTTTATCATTTTTATGGAAAACATAAGTCTTATTCTTTATTCCTATCTTTCCTCCAAACATCGATCATATACCTCTACGTGTGTGTAATTTTTCACCCCTATACTCAAGAATTCAATTCAAGCTATAGTACCCATGCCTTAATACCTAATACTACTTCTTTTCGTTAATGATGGACGGATTTGCTCACACACCTTTCATGCGACTATTAATACTTCTTGAGGCACTAACAGCCAATTACTGAATGTGTGAGCATAAAAAGTAAATAGCAGTTTCCAGGTCTTGTAATTTATTCTTTTTTTTTCCTTTTTTCCTTATTCTTTTTCAAGACCGGATATATTTTTCAATGATGCTCTTTTGGTGGTTAGCTTTAAATCCGTTTTTTCTTTCATACTAGTGTAACATTTCAAAAAAAATTAAAATATTATTTTTTGGGGAATTTTTATAATTTAGTAATAAAATATTGAATATTTTAAATGAGGCGGTACAATTAAATACCGATAAATGGGGAAAAATTTGGAAAGTTACAGAAATTTCTAAAAAGAGGGTGTTTTATGGAATTATGCAATTTTTAAGTTTTTATGAGTAATTATATGCTAATTTAGTGCTAATCGCGTTTAAAAATCGCTAATCGCGTTTTAAGCGTATTTTGTGCAAACATGCACCATATATTTTTATTAACACTTGTTGCATTTTACTACATGTTTTGGGTGCATGGCTTTTATTTTTGGGGTTACTATTGATGAGAGAAGGAAATTAGAAAAGAAAAGAAAAGAGTATAATATACAGGTATGGGTGAGAGAGAGAAATGTAAGGGTTTACCTTTGACTTGGTCTTGAGCCATTCCCCCATCATTATTTCACTCATTTCTCTCCTCTCCTTCTTCCCTAGCTGCTGCTGCTGCTGCCCCTCTCTCCTCCTCCACAAAACCCCCGAAAACACCATGAAAATCATCTCAAACCCCAAATCCCATTTCATTAAAAAGATGCATGAACTCACTAGCTATCCCATGGACCAAGAAAAATCAAATTTTGGACACTTTGAGCAACTCAAGAAAATTCTTGAGTTGCCAAATGAGGTATTTTCTGAACCTTTAGCTAAGCATTTCCATTACTTTTACCCCCATGTTAGTTTAGAACCGATATTGTGTGGTATGGGTGAACTTAGAAAATTCTAGTTAGGGTTATTGGAATTTGAGAGTTGTAATGTGAAATTGAGCTCAGTAGAGGCCACACAAACCCCCTAGTGCTAGAATACAGGCCTAAACCAGAGTCTAGAACCCTGGAATACGGATTTAGAAAACTCGATATTGGAAAATTGTGGATTCTGTGAGGGTTAAATGAAATCTCCTATCACTCGGAGACTCTGAAAATTATTTTGCAAACACAGAGAGATGTGCAGGCACCTAGGAAGCTAACCCCAAGACCCCAGCCCCTATCTCCCAATTCTGGCCGTAGATTTAATCTGTATGGCCGCAAATTGTAGCCTGGGTCCCACCATTTTGATTCGTGTTGGTTCTGTAGCTTTATTTCATGTAAACTAGACCCCTGGCATATGCAAAATTGACCAATTTGACCTAGGGTGAAATCTGGGAACATTTTCACTAGTGGCTGTTTTGGTTCGGGTTTCATTTTGCGTATTTTGAATTCTGGAATTCTAGAATTTTGTTTTACCTCGATCACTTGACGTTTGTACGACGATATCGAGGATTGTTTGATGGTTTCGAAAGCGTAGTCCATAGGTTCTAACCTATAGACCTTACCGCGTCGTTTGGTTTTCTCGATGTGATTTTAAGGTGCATTTGCGATTATGTTATCTTGTAGGTACCTTCTCAAGGGCTTCATACGAGGAAGAAGATGAAGGACATCGACACCGACACGCAGGATGCAAGGTGGATAGATTATATCTACGGGGGAAGTCGGGTGGATGGCGTATAGAACCCCTGCAGTTCGATACTTAGTATACTAGATATATACTGTATTTATATATATGATAGCGTTATGTGTGACATGGATATTCTAGATGTGTTTAGGTATACTACGGATAGATTAAGGTTTAGAAGTAAACTGGTATAGTTTCCTAGTTGCGAACCCTAGAATAGGTTTACACCCACACACACACACATGCTTGTTTGTTATACTTATATCTGGATGATGAGGATAGTGGATGATATTGGGAGATGAGTCGATGAGATCGGGCCTGGTGCCATTAGATCGGTGATATGATGCGGTTCGTATTTGGGATACGACATTAGATTTTAGCGGGCCTTTAGACGTGTGTTTCACACACGCATTTATATTTATATAGATGGTATCGATATGTACTAGAATTAGATCAGTACCCCAGATCATGAGATATGATGATAAGGATACCAGATAATTGATGAGATGAATGTGATATTGACCCGTACACAGATTTGGGATGCCGTACGATGACTTATCGTACGGGCTTTATTTGATGATAAGATCAGCACTCATGACTCGAGGAAGTCATATGATATTGTATCGTACGCGGTACCTTTGAGGCGGTATCACCGACTATTATATATATATATATATATATATATATATATATATCGACTCTGATTTAGGTGGTTTCCATACCCCTCCTGATGGACTTGTTAGTTAGATCTGTGGTATGCTTAGTAGATGTTAGGCTAGGCCGATGTCATACCTATTTCAAAAGCTAATGAATCGGGAATATTTTAAAGATAGGCAAAGGGATTCTACGGATATTTTCAAAAGACGCATCATTTCTTAAAACACCGTATCCCTTATTTTCCTAAAACCCCCAATTTGTCTTCTTTTAAATGGCAAAACAGTATGACATAGATACATTGATATAGATTCTACACTGTTGTGTTTATTATTCATTTGCGGCATATTCTTACCGTTTGCATCGCATTGCATGTTAAATATGTTTATTGTTATATCAAAACCATGTTGTTAGGACACCGGCACTATTATCGATGATGCATATGTTCTACATACACCTGCTTGCCGGCTCACACACTTCATCATCGATAATTGCCATGTCACTACACTGTAGGACTGTTGCATTCAGGATATGACCCCTTGCATGGTATACTTGTGTACTTACATACTGTACACTCATACTTGTGCACATACCTATTGTACACTCATAGTGTGCACATATCTATTGTACACTCATTCTTGTGTACTTACATACTGTACACTCATACTTATGGACATAACTATTGTACACTCATACTTGTGCACTTACCTATTGTACACTCATACTAGTGCACATACCAATTGTACACTCATACTTGTGTACTTACATACTGTACACTCATACTTGTGCACATACCTGTTGTACACTCATACCTGTATACATGCGTAATTGCACATACAAAGATGATTCTGGCTTGATTTGGAGATTTGGAAACCGCAAGATACTTTTTGAAACTGATTCATTTAAAAGAGCAGTTTCCCTCAATATGTGCATATTACTATTCCATGTTGCATGATATACTGATATTCTTACATTTCTTTTACATGTCGCGTACATCATGCTTTATGATTTTACGCATTGAGATATGTTGTCTCCAAGATATTTCTGGATTTGGGAACCATGAGTATTTCAAAAGAGAGTATGTAATGTTTTTAAAAACCTGGTTACTCTTGATATGATATTTCAGTGCGTCCAACATGTGTTTTCTCGGTTTTGAGAGCGACATGTGAAACACGATTCGAGGAGAGGTAGGCACCGTCTGCGGGTACATGGTAGACCCGGTGAGGTACCCCGGGACAAGAAGACTCGTATATGTTAGACGGTAAGCCTGGCAGGGGAGTACTACCTACCGGTGATTGTTTTTTAGCTCGGTGGATATCTGGGGGATACCGACCGGAGTTGAGAGATGAGACGGGCCGATCCGAATTGACGGATCCCTATGTATATGAGGATTTACGTACCGATGCTAGGCACAGGTTTCATGATGTTTTCGAGTGTCGATGCTTGACACTCAGGTTCCATGATTTGATATGTCGCGAGCGACACATGTTGATTTACATCATCATACTTCCTTGCATATGCTTTATGATATTTACTTGCATGATGCTTATTGTCATTGGGTGACACGTGGACGATTTCCATATACATATAGTTGACATTGATGATATTGATCACATAGTTGGATGATATCCACATATATATAGTTGACATTGATGATATTGATCACATAGTTGGATGATATCCATATATTCATAGACTTCATGATATAGTCGATATTGATCATACCTCATATTTATGATATGTTATTACCTGAGGCACTGGCACGAGCACTTGGCACTACACTCATGTATAGATGTTACATTGCCACCTTATCATGCTTCAGTTTTATTAATTTGAGGTTTATATATATATATATATATATATATATATATATATATATATATATATATATATATATATATATATATATATATCGGATCGTAAGTATCTAGGATTGTGTCATACATACGATTTCTGCTCTGTGATGTTTTCTATTCACGAGTTGGCAACTCACCCCCGTTGTGACACGGTTCTTGCAGGTTTTGCCCTACAGGTTTCATTGTGGCTTATAACACACTGCTTCCCTTACGGGTGATTTACTTTTGTAGGTGGGTTCTTTTGCATCAGAATCACCATCGTACATGTATTATTCAGTTGTATCTAGTAATTTCATCAACCAAATTTGTATATTGTTTCAGACTTAGAAAACCAATTGTGTATTTTTTCGACCTTAGAATCGCGTGATGAAGTATTATGGTTTTCTTGATATTTTCAGTTTCTTTTGAGTTTTGATCCTCACCCTTCGGCGTTGTATATTATATTGCTTGTGTGGTTATGACCGTTGATTTACGAAGAGCTAGCTCCCGCTTGGGGATGCCTTTTATCATTATGCATATATTATTCTTGTTGTACCCCGTTCGGGGCCAGTATTTACAAAGAAAACTCTGTCGAAATTTTCAGAAAGGACTAGAGATTTTAAAATGCATATTCGGATCACTTATTTTAAAAACCTTGCTTTGAAAACATGTTTTCTTAACTCCTTAAAAACTAGTTTTCCTTATTTACTTCTTAAAATGGTTTTAGATTTTCTGAGCTTTTGGCTTAATTGAATTAGATGGGGTCCTATAGACTTCATATGATTCAAGGGCCAGTCACGGGCTTTTTCGAGTCGTGACAAAGTTGGTATCAGAGCGCTAGGTTAACGTTGGTTCGAGTCTAAGTTTGACTATGCGGAGCCTAGAGCGTTTATATATATACGGAACTTAGGCTTGACCTTACGGAACATAGACTTAGTCGAGGGGGTATTATACCCGAACATTCGTCGTGTAGGATGACCCTTGGTTGATGGAGTAGGTAGCTTGAGTAGAGTGATGTACCGTACGTATGTTCCGCGGCATACTTACGATACGCTACTCTGCTTAAGAAACCTTAGGATGTACATTTCCTTCCACAGTATTATATTCATTCCTAAGATCTATCCTCATCGATATTGGTTATGATTTTGCTGCCACGATCACACGGGCAGAGAGTGCTACGGCTAGAGTTGCGTCAGCATGAGCTCGTCATGGACGAGGACTGACCAAGGCATGATTCCAGAGACGTACGATTGCATAGAGCCTTCGTTTTATTGTGTTTTTACACCATGAGCGTTTGACAGATCGCTTTTATGAGATTTCTCGGACATGCAGATCAGCACCAGAGGATCAGGCTACTGCTAGAGGCCAGCCAGGATGTGATGAACATTGATATATCTCTTATTCATAATGATTGAGGCGCTGTTCAGCGTACAGATGAATGAGCCAGTTGTTGCTGCAAATGACGAGATATTGCCCAGATATTGGAGCTACTGTAGCATGAGTTTATACTTAGAGATACGATGGAAGGTCGCTAGTCACCCGAGGATGAATGACTAGGACATGTGGTTCGTTCGCTTACCCCGATGCGAGGTCATCAGATAAATTGATTGCATCTAGAGACGACTTCATGCAGATTCGTTGAGAGTCGATAGAGACGATCGAATGTCAGGAACCCATTTTCAAGTTTAAAGTATTCGGAAGACAATGCAAGTAATGATATGGACCCTCTAGAAGAATGAAACCCTAACTCGACGTAATGACCATGGAACGCCTTCGAACCTTAGGGTTTGCAGCAGTTTAGAGGTGCAATTTGTGAGGCTTGGGTTTGCCCTTCTACGGTTGGTCCACAGGTGCTGTAGTATGTTCTGGAATACTATTAAACTGTACTCAAGATGTTGATCTCTTGGGGGATTATGAGGTTTTAACAAATCGATCGGATGGTTCGACATGATTCGGATATCATGTGATAGGATACAGTGCTTGGGAGACTCCAGATACGAGTATAGCCGTTGGAGCGCAGTCCACGCAGCCATGAGAAGATGAGTCCGAATCATTCGACATTGGAGCAGAGTGGAGTAAAGAGTTCGCACGAGATTTCAATGAGATGACGTGCCACTCCGTTGACACCAGAGATGTGATATGCATGCAGAAGCATTGACTATGGATATACCTTCCAGAAGGAGTCGCGATGAGCATACAGCCGTTCCGGAATGAGAAACATATGTAGTAAAGGTGGTAACTTCCGGGCAATCCGGCAGAAACGAGATTAGAGAGAGACCTCGACATGACTTTTCTGGAATACTATACGAGAAGACTTGGACCCAGGAGTGGTCATATTGCGCACACCCAGCAGGCCAGAGATCGGCATCGTCGACGAGGTAGTTTACCAGGTTCGGATAAAGGATCTCAACCAGATGCGTTCTGAGTTGATCAAGAATGGACGAGTATGGAGTATACCTCCGCAGGTTGGGACGAGTTCCTGAGGACGTGTTCGGCTAGATATCTTCCACAGAGTGATGAAGATACCGAGTTCGTGATTTCGAGTCCGTATTAGAGACTTCGGATTGACCGTAGCCGAGAACAATTGCAGTGCGCAGATAGAGATGTGACGTCGAAGTAGACGATGATACAGATAAGTGAGACAAGAGGTTCGTGCGAGATGCTGACGAGCTGTTGTTACTCCCCGTTAAGATTAAAGGTTGGATATGTCTACAGAGCCATTCGGATGCGACCAGTTTCCGAGGAAATGCTGTGCTGAGGACGCAGATGTCCAGAGAGCGAGGAAAGGTTATGCCAGAGTACCAGCCTCCGTACAGTTCGGCATAGGAAAAATCGGAAGAGACCTTGAGTAGGATTCCTTCCAGGACACTGCTGCAATAATATTTGCACCCAAGATCAGATGTGTGATGTGTATTCAGAGGACCAGAGGTCGGCGCCAGTGACGCGCTGCTTTTCGAGTGGCCGTGAGGATTGACCGAGAGATGACCGGAGAAGTGCCAGGATGGAATCATCCCCGTTAGCACACCTGACAGGGCCGGTGAGCCGATGGATCACGAGATTGGTAATCCACAGAGAAGATAAGGGCCCAGAGACAGAGGACGCCAGACTGTGAGCAAGAGGCAAGTAGATATCTTGCGCAGTCAGTATTGGATGCACCGACACCTTCTCGACTTCGAAGGAGGAAATATCGACGGCGGTAATTGTGATTTGTGATTTGGTGATTGATTATCACGTATCCGTCACCTTGGATTTCGGTGTTTTTGGGCGATCTATTCGCATGATTTAGCCTTGATGCCTGAGTTCCATGATTTTTGTTTTCGTGCACCATGGTTGCACCTACTGGGTATTCATAATTGTGCATAGTTATTGCACCTGATATAGTTTTTGTGCCTTGGTTGCACATGTTTATGACTTCATGGATTTCTTACCGTTGGGTTGATTTTCTGCACATGGTATGCACACGATTTGGCTTTTTGCACTCGGTATAGCTTATATGTGCTTGTAGTGCATTGATATGTATTTTGTGCACGTAGTTGCACACGTTTATGATTTTTCTTCACTCCTGGGTACACTCGGTGTTGCTGCTTACGCATTTGAGTTATTGTTGGTATTTGTGCACATGATGCACCGTATTTGTATTTCTTGCACAGGATGCACCAGTTTTATACTTCGTGCGTTTATCGCACTAGATTTATATTTCGTGCCTTTGTTGCACCGGATTTATATTTTGTGCACTACGGTTGCACCTGACTTCGATTTGATGTCATTCCATATGTTGATTTTGATTTCATGCCTATGTTATGCATGCGATTTAACTTATGCCTTTGGCATCGTTTACATGCACTTTTAGTGTTTTGATTTGATTTGTGCACGCTGATGCACATGGTTGTGAGCTTATATACCGCGGTATACCTGTTTTTGATTGATCCGTATTGTATACCGTCGATTTTGATTCTACTATTGATGTTGATTTCTTGCACTCCGTGCATTTGATTTGGATTTTGCGCATGTTAGACGCTTGATATTGGATTTCGTGATTTCGTGCATGCAGAATGCGCATGATTTGGATTTTATTCGTGCATGTCGGATGCACCTGATTTGGATTTTCGCACGTGTTGAATGCATGTGTGGAGATGCGATTTTGGTGCACACCAGATGCACTAAATCGGGATTCTTCGTGCATGTCAGATGCACCTGATTTTGCTGTCAGGCACACACGTTGCCTATGACAGATGTTTCGTGCACACCCGTTGCACCTAGATGTTGTTTCTATGCACATGTATGGCACATATATGGATTTTGATTTCCGTGCGCATCAGACGCACAGAGTAATCTTATATACATTTTGGGATTGATTCCTTATGGAGCAGTACGTTTTTATGATATTTGCTATATGTTTTCGTACTGAGCAGGACTAGTCAGAGGACAGTACCTGGATATATTTTGCATGCATTGATAGTTATCGAGGGGATTTCCAAAAAGCGAGCTATAGTCTTAATATTTACCTACGTGTCTGATATGACACGAAACGTTTAAAGCAACGAAACCCTTCTAAATTGTTTTTAAAACGGCGGAACATACATATTAAACAAAAGATATATACATATATGCTTATTTTCGTACAATAGACATCCGCCACTGTACCGAGATACGCGCATAGCACAACAACATGGAAAGGTTTGGCATGCATTTCCTTCAGTTATTTACATGCATAGATTGATGTCTACATGTATAATTTTGATGTATATCATATTGGTTTTGTTTTGGATTTGACATTGGTGTCTTACCATGACTCCAATGATTGCGGGATGCTTGACAGAGTTTTGATTTTGTGTTATCTGCTCATTGTTCATGCGCATGCATTGCGCTATGATGCGTTTTACGTATTGATTATTTAGGAGCCTTGACGATTTAGTCTTTTACTGAAATGTTTTAGTATGTGGGGGTTTAAATTTAAATTCGGGGACCGAATTTCTTTAAGGGGAGAGGATTGTAACATTTCAAAAAAAAATTAAAATATTATTTTTGGGGGAATTTTTATAATTTAATAATAAAATATTGAATATTTTAAATGAGGCGGTATAATTAAATACCGATAAATGGGAAAAAATTTGGAAAATTATGGAAATTTCTAAAAAGAGGGTGTTTTATGGAATTATGCAATTTTTAAGTTTTTATGAGTAATTATATGCTAATTTAGTGCTAATCGCGATTAAAAATCGCTAATCGCGTTTTAAGCGTATTTTGTGCAAACATACACCATATCTTTTTATTAACACGTGTTGCATTTTACTACATGTTTTCGGTGCATGGCTTTTGTTTTTGGGGTTACTATTGATGAGAGATGGAAATTAGAAAAGAAAAGAAAAGAGTATAATATATAGGTATGGGTGAGAGAGAGAAAGGTAAGGGTTTACCTTTGACTTGGTATGGAGCTATTCCCCCATCATTATTTCACTCATTTCTCTCCTCTCCTTCTTCCCTAGCTGCTGCTGCTGCTACCCTTCTCTCCTCCTCAACAAGACCCCCCAAAACACCATGAAAATCACCTCAAAACCCAAATCCCATTTCATTAAAAAGATGCATGAGCTCACTAGCTATCCCATGGACCAAGAAAATTCAAATTTTGGATACTTTGAGCAACTAAAGAAAATTCTTGAGTTGTCAAATGAGCTATTTTCTGAACTTTTAGCTGAGCATTTCCATTGCTTTTACCCCCATGTTAGTTTAGAACCGATATTGTGTGGTTTGGGTGAACTTGGAAAATTCTAGTTAGGGTTATTGGAATTTGAGAGTTGTAATGTGAAATTGAGCTCAGTAGAGGCCACACAAACCCCCTAGTGCTAGAATGCAGGCCTAAACCAGAGACTAGAACCCCGGAATATGGATTTAGAAAACCCGATATTGGAAAATTATGGATTCTGTGCGGGTTAAATGAAATCTGCTATCACTCGGAGACTCTGAAAATTATTTTGCAAACACAGAGAGATGTGCAGGCACCTAGGAAGCTAACCCCAAGACCCCAGCCCCTATCTCCCAATTCTGACCACAGATTTAATCTGTATGGCCGCAAATTGCGGCCTCGGTCCCACCATTTTGATTCGTGTTGGTTCTGTAGCTTTATTTCATGTAAACTAAACCCCTGGCATATGCAAAATTGACCAATTTGACCTAGGGTGAAATCTGGGACCATTTTCACTAGTGGCTGTTTTGATTCGGGTTTCCTTTTGCTTATTTTGAATTCTCGAATTCTAGTATTTTGTTTTACCTCGATCACTTGATGTTTGTACGACGATATCGAAGATTGTTTGATGGTTTTGAAAGCGTAGTCCATAGGTTCTAACTTATAGGCCTTTACGCGTCGTTTTGTTTTCTCGATGTGATTTTAAGGTGCATTTACGATTGTGTTATCTTTTAGGTACCTTCTCGAGGGCTTCATACGAGGAAGAAGATGAAGGAGACATCGACACCGGCACGCAGGATGCAAGGTGAGTAGATTATTTCTACGGGGGAAGTCGGGTAGATGGCGTATAGCACCCCCGCAGTTCGATACTTAGTATACTAGATATATACTATATTTATATATATGATAGCGTTATGTGTGACATGGATATTCTAGATGTTTTTTGGTGTACTATGGATTGATTAGGGTTTAGAAGTAAACCAGTATAGTTTCCTAGTTGCGAACCCTAGAATAGGTTTACACCCCCCCACACACGTGCTTGTTTGTTATACTTATACCTCGATGATGAGGATAGTGGATGATATTGGGAGATGAGTCGATGAGATTGGGCATAGTGCCATGAGATCGGTGATATGATGTGGTTCGTATTTGGGATACGACATGAGATTTTAGCGGGCCTTTAGACGTGTGTTTCACACACGCGTTTATATTTATATAGATGGTATCGATTTGTACTAGACATAGAACAGTACCCCAGATCATGAGATATGATGATAAGGATACGAGATAATTGATGAGATGAATGTGATATTGACCCGTACCCAGATTTAGGATGTCATACGATGACTTACCGCACGAGCTTTATTTGATGATAAGAACCGCACTCATGTCTCGAGGATGTCATATGATATTGTATCGTACGCGGTACCTTTGAGGCGGGATCACCGACTATTATATATTTATATATATATATATATATCGACTCAGATTTAGGTGGTTTCCATACCCCTCCCGATTGACTTCTTAGTTAGATCTGTGGTATGCTTAATAGATGTTAGGCTAGGCCGATGTCATACCTATTTCAAATGCTAACGAATCGGGAGTATTTTAAAGACAGGCAAAGGGATTCTACGGATATTTTCAAAAGACGCATCTTTTCTTAAAACACCGTAGCCCTTAAATGGCAAAACAGTATGACATAGATACATTGATGTAGATTCTACACTGTTGTCTTTTTTATTCATTTGCCGCATATTCTTACTATTTACATCGCATTGCATGTTAAATATGTTTATTGTTATATCAAAACCATGCTGTTAGGACACCAGCACTATTATCGATGATGCATATGTTCTACATACACCTGCTTGCCGGCTCACACACTTCATCATCGATAATTGCCATGTCACTACACTGTAGGACTGTTGCATTCAGGATATGGGCCTTTGCATGGCATACTTGTGCACATACCTATTGTACACTCATACTTGTGCACATACCTATTGTACACTCATACTTGTGTACTTACATACTGTACACTCATACTTGTGTACATACCTGTTGTACACTCATACTTGTATACATACGTAATTGCACATACATAGATGATTATGGCTTGATTTGTAGATTTGGGAACCGCAAGATACTCTTTAAAACCGATTCATTTAAAAGAGCGGTTTCCCTCAATATGTGCATATTACTATTCCATGTTGCATGATATACTGATATTCTTACATTTCTTTTACATGTCGCATACATCATGCTTTATGATTTTACGCATTGAGATATGTTGTTTCCATGATATTTCTAGATTTGGGAACCGTGGGTATTTCAAAAGAGAGTATGTAATGTTTTTAAAAACCCGGTTACCCTTGATATGATATTTTCAGTGCGTCCACCATGTGTTTTCTCGGTTCTGAGAGCGACATGTAAAACCCGATTCGAGGAGAGGCAGGCACCGTCTGTGGATACATGGTGGACCCGTTGAGGTACCTGGGGGCAAGAACACTCGTATATGTTAGACGGTGAGCCTGGCAGGGGAGTACTAACTACCGGTGATTGTTTTTGAGCTTGGTGGATATCTGGGGAATACCGACCGGAGTTGAGAGATGAGACGGGCCGATCCGGACTGATGGAGCCCTATGTATATGAGGATTTACGTGCCGATGCTAGGCACAGGTTTCAAGATGTTTTCGAGTGTCGATGCTTGACACTCAGGTTCCATGATTTGATATGCCGCGAGTGACACATGTTGATTTACATCCTCATACTTCCATGCATATGCTTTATGATATTTACATGCATGATGCTTATTGTTATTGGGTGACACGTGGATGATTTCCACATACATATAATTGACATTGATGATATTGATTACATAGTTGGATGATATCCACATACATATAGTTTTCATTGAGGACATTGATCACATAGTTGGATGATATCCATATATTCATAGACTTCATGATATAGTCGACATTGATCATACCTCATATTTATGATATGTTATTACCTAAGGTACTGGCATGAGCACTCGGTACTACACTCATGTATAGATGTTACATTTCCACCTTATCATGCTTCAGACTTATTCATTTGAGGTTTATATATATATCTGATCGTATTGACCTAGGATTGTGTCATACGTACGATTTCTGCTCTGTGATGTTTTCTATTCACGAGTTAGCAACTCACCCCCGTTGTGCCACAGTTCTTGTAGGTTTTGCTGTACAGGTTCCATTGCGGCTTCTGGCACACTGCATCCTTTACGGGTGATTTGCTTTGGTAGGTGGGTTCTTTTGCATCTGAACCACCATTGTACATGTATTATTCAGTTGTATCTAGTTATTCCAGCAACCAAACTTGTATATTGTTTCAGACTTAGAAAACCAGTTGTGTATTATTTCGACCTTAGAGTCGCGCGATGTAGTATTCTGGTTTTCTTGATATTTTGAGTTTCTTTTGAGTTTTGATCCTCGCCCTTCGATTTTGTATATTATATTTCTTGCGTGGTCGTGACCGTCGATTGACGAAGAGCTAGCTCCCGCTTGGGGATGTCTTTTATCATTATGCATATATTATTCTTGTTGTACCCCGTTCGGGGCCAGTATTTACAAAGGAAATTCTGTCGAAATTTTCACAAAGGACTAGAGATTTTAAAATGAATATTCGGCTCACTTATTTTAAAAACCTTGATTTTAAAACATGTTTTCTTTACTCCTTTAAAACTAGTTTTCCTTATTTACTTCTTAAAATGGTTTTAGATTTTCTAGGCTTTTGGCTTACTTGAATTAGATGGGGTCCAATAGACTTCATATGATTCAAGGGTCAGTCACGGGCTTTTTCGGGTCGTGACAACTAGGCTTAGGCAAGAGTATTTCTAGGTATCATCTACTATCCCTAGTTTCAAGGTGCATGTATGTGCAGTTTGTAGGGTATATACTTTCTAAATTTGGGCTCAAGAATAAGAAACTATTTTTCGGACTTATCTTTCAATAAAGGTTTCAATACTTTCCCTTCATCTCGACTTAACTCAAGAACTGAACTCAAGTTTACCTACTTCTACAAAAAACTTTAAGGATCTATAATTACCAAGGTTAAACAGAATGAGGGTTATTTTTAGGGTTTTCAATTCCTAAGCCTAGGATTTAGTTATTTCTAACGTATCAACTAAACTTTCGGTATAAAGTCTAAGTTACCCTATTAGCTAACTTGATGATTTTTTTTTTATTTTCGTAAAATTTTTCGATTTTTATAGGGTTTTAAGTAAGTATGCAAATACAAAATATACATATGAATGCGAAGGAAGAAAACTTACCGAGCACACCCCCAAACTTAAAATAGACAGTGGCCTCACTGTCAGGCTACACCAAGAGGGTCAAAATTGTCGGCGCTCCCCTGTTTTTCTTTACAAAAGAAAAAGTAAACTAAAAAAATATATACACAAAAAGGCCCCTCCCAAACTAAAGTGAAACAGTGTTGCCACTGTTTAAGCATTAAAGTTCATAGTTAGGGGGAGAGAACAATATCAATCTATGCAAGGACTTATACAGGCCAAATGTTAGCACCAACCATTCAAAAATTTTATCCTAATAATGCAGCGGTTGGTGAAAGAATGCGGAGAGGAAAGAAATGGAGAATACGCGAGACCGTATGATGAAGGAAGCAGCGTATGGTCTAGGTAGAGAAGAAGAATGGTGGAGGGGAGAAAGAAATGGACTACGAACTTGAGTGCGAAAATGGAGTGAATAAATTAGTACAAGCTGTAATGACCGATGTGTAAAAAGTTATTGTACTATTATATCAACCCGTTGAGAAATGGGGTCAAACCTCTCATGATTCGTTAGAAAACAAGGGTAGACTGAACTTGGTAAACAAGACACAGGAAGTAAAAGTGATACGGTGTCTTGCAAGGTCGGAACGATGGAAAGGATGGAGGGAAGTGATTGAGGAATGCTATCGGTTAAAGGTTCTGGAGGGTGTGCACTGTCGATGAAAGGGTGAGGATGAATTGGAAAATCCGACTTATCAAGTAAAACTGGTTCATCCTCAATACTATCCTCAAAATTCTCCTCAAAAATTAGCTCATCCATGCACTTATCATCATCAATATCAAGACGCATATGGAGTTCGGGAAAAACAGCTAATTACTCGGGATGATGTCCACACAGAAGTGAAAGGGCATCATGAATTGGAGAGACAAACTCATCTAAAACTGTGGGTTCATCATCCAAAATATTCCCAGCATCAATATCCTGAATCAAGAGAGAATTAATATTCTAAGACACCTCATCTGTAACGTTTTAGAAATCGTTATGTGAATTTTTCCGTTTTAGAGTTAAATTGGAGGTAATTTCCGTTTTAAACCGACTGTGTTCAAATGACCATATAGATTTGCCAGCACCTAGTTTAGCTAAAATAAAGCTAGTGCGCAAGCTTTGGGAGTATATGGGACGTTTTGGTTCAATTAGAATTTTTCCCATTTTTAATATTATTTTAATGCGGTATTCGCTTTTTGGGAAATTTCTCTTTAGTGATCTTTTTCCATAAATTTATCTTGAGTAAACCAAAACCATCTTACATATCTAGATATTTGTTGTGCAAATGGATTTAATTTTAATGAAAAGCAAAAGAAAAGAAAATGAGGTGGCATGTGCATGCATGTGTGTGTGAATGCATTTATGTGCATTTATCACTTGAATTGCTAGGAAATTCCCACACAAAACCCTCCCCTTCCTTTGTTGGCCGAGCTCCATCCTCCCCTTTCTGCTGTTGATCATTTTCCTTCCAATTTTCATCAATCCAAACTCAAAATTCTTCAAAATTCCTAAATAAATACAAAATATACATCAAGTCTTGAGTTTTAGCATTTTGGATCACTTGGAGCTAGGAAAGCTTTGATCTTGTGACAAAGTTGATAGCTATAATCCCTAATATGATAATTAGGAGTTTTTATGTTGTTTAGCTCATTGGTTGTGGTGTAGAACACTTTTTATATCGATTAGTGCAATATCGTAGTTTTTAGTGTCTTTTTAGAGCCTCTGTACCTGGTGTGACCTGGGTTTTCACAGAAAAATCAAACAAATTTGTAGTGATGTACTAGTGACCCTGGAGCACCACCTGAGACACGTAACCCAACCCACCAGCCTCGGCCGGCGACCCTAGGCAAAATTCAGGCGACACCGGCGATGTAGGGAAATGCTGGGGTTTGGCTTTTGTGGGTAGTTGTCTGCTGTTGGTTAGGGGTGTTTGGTACTGTTTACTTTTTTAGTAATTGCAGTATGAAAAATCTCGAATCGTTTACCTATAATCTAGTGTTTTGAGTCCGCGTGTTACGTGTTGCAACACGAATCGTGATCTTGTGCAGCTGCTGTACTTGGGTAGGTTTTGTGGTATCATTACGCACGTTAGCCACTAGACGTATACTCACGAGTTAGTTTAGTGTTGGTGCGTTTTTTAAAACGTAGTTTTACGTTATATTGGTCGATTTCTGAGATGTTTGCACTATTTCTTGTGTTTGTGGAAATACAGCGTCACAAGCGGGGACTTCGGACACTGCGAACAAGGGGAAGCAGGTGGTCGGATTTTCATAGCTGGAGACCATTGATGAGTAGATTTAACATCTACGGGGAAATCGCCCATATGACGTTATGCGTCGGGGAGGATATGATATGGTAGTTGCATGTATTTGCATATTAGTTAATTATATATGAATGTCATTGCTTAGCATTATCTGTTGTACTTGATTCGTACCTTTATATATAACACATTACTGACGGTTCATGTTGCACGAGCACCAAATTGTATGCTACACCCACATCGTCAGTAATTGCCATGACTTGCACAAACCACCTACATACGTGCTATGGTAGTGGATACGGGTGGTGGAGGTAGTAACTATTATTCCTTTGTGTATAGGAGATATTATTGACACCTACATACATGATGTTGTGTTGGACATGGATAGTTAAGATAATAACTCTTAATCCATTTCACGTATACCTTACTATAGCTACTTGTACATCTTGCATACATATTGACATGTACACCCACATAGTCTATTACAGCTACACGTATATTATGCACTCATATTGACATGTACATATGCATATTTTCGCTATATATGTATGTACCCCAAGTGGTATTGTTTTGATATGTGATATTGAGTTGTTGATCATTGCGCTTATGAAATGCATCATACCCACTTGCTTACATGTAGATACTTAAACCTTGCTACATTTACATGTACACCACATATGATGCTGCATTTGTTTTCGGAGGATTTTGGGAACCGTAAGATATATTTTAAAGCTGGATTCATTTAAAAGAGCGGTTTTCCCTTTACATGCTCATATTGATGTTTTATGTTGCATATATCAGTTTTATATGGATTTTACGCATTGAGATATGGTTTTCATATGATTTATGGATTTGAGAACCGTGGGGGTATTTTCAAGAAACTATGTATTGTTTGAAAACCCGGTTCCTCTTGATATGATATTTGATGCGTCCACCATGAGATTTCTCGGTTATGAGATTTGTGATATATACCCGATGCGAGGAGTGAGTGGGCCATGTGCGGGTACATGGTGGGGCCCAGTACGGTTCCCCTCGGCAAGATGTTCGTGGTAAAGACGATGAGCCTGGAAGGTGGGCAAGTACCTACCGGTGACTGTATTTAGACTCGGCGGTTATCGTGGGGATACCGACCGGAGTGATGTACGACATATCGTCAGGGCCAGTCGTGGTGACAGCGCCTGAGTTATGAGGATTTACGTGTCGATGCTAGACACGGATTTCATGATGTTTCGAGTGTCGGTGTTAGACACTCAGGTTATTCATGATTTTTACGTATCGTCGGTGGACATACGGGGTGGATATCCTCATACTTATATACATATATATATACACATAGGGATATTTTTGCATTATGTTTCGGGTGTCGATGTTTGACACTCAAGTTCCATGAGACTTACAGGATGTGAGGGCCGATCTGTGGATGCTGTGCCTGAGAATTTGGGATTTGATGTGTCGGTGAGGGACACTGGTGTTTTTTTCCATGCTGATGATTTTGCATGAGATTTTATTGTATCATCCCACACACTCAGGATTATTGTTGTTATGCATTGTTTCATGTAGTTGTAGTACCCTGATGATGTACCTTTACGTGATTGTTGCATATTCACTTATCATACATATGCTGTCGTATTACATGTGATAGATAGATCGCTGTTCGTGGATACCTGCGATTACAGTATGATGTTAATTACTATTCATGAGTTGGCAACTCACCCCCGTTGTGCCACAGTGTTTTGCAGGACTTACCCTCAGAGTAGTCACGGCAGGGCATCTTATCATCTCAACTTTTGCGGATACCACTACGTTAGGCAGTGAGTCCTTTGCTTTTAGGTGGGTTTGCGGTTATCTGCCTGTACATTGTATATCTTTTGTTGGATCTAGTATTATCCATCTACCACTGTTGTATATGACTTAGAGACGACTTGTGAGGTTTCAGTGTTGTATTATTTTGGTGACTTTGGGTGCCGTGCTCGTGGGAGCCGGTTATGTTGGAAAGTTTACTTCTTATTGCAGTCTTTCTTTTGTTATTTCTTCGCTTCGGCGTCGTATACTTATTGTGGTGATTGTCTCCGCCGTTGGGCATGATTTTGCTCCCATTTGGGATGCTTTATATATTATCTATGCTGTACCCGTTTTCGGGGCTAGTTTTTACAAAGGAGGTGCTGCCGAAATTTTTCAAAAAGGAAAACTAGAGTTAGAGATTTTACTTGTGATTTTTCCAAATGCTAAAACTATGTTTCTCTCCGTTGATCCTGATTTGGGTGGTTTAGATTTCTGGGTTTCGGCTTACTTGAGTTGCGTACGCCTATAGACGTTACGTAGTTTAAGTGCCGGTTACGGGCCAAATTTTGGGTCTTGACAAAGTTGGTATCAGAGCGCTAGGTTTTACCTTTCGGAGTGTAGGATGATCTTGGTATGATGGAGTAGGTAGCTTAAGCAGAGTGACGTAGCGTGTGTATGTTCCGCGGCATACTTACGACACGGTACTCCACCTTAGTGACCTTAGGACTTATTGATTAATATCCTTCCGTGATGATATACATCTTTGTGATTCGATTCCTGTTTCCTTATCGAATCTTGTTTCAATTTCCAGCCTATATGCCGCCGAAGACTATGAGGGCACAGAGAGCGGCCGTGAGGGCCGAGGTCAGAGTTGACTCATCAGAGGAGAGGACTGACCAGGGCAGTATGCCTGTTGTACCGGAGCACATTGCTATGATTGGGGCTGGTATGCAGGATCTGCGCCAGATAGTGGGGACTTTAGTAGAGACCATTCAAACGCAGGGGCAGGCAGTTGTTCCACCCATTGTAGGGACCACGATGGTACCTACAGTTCCGACAGTCGCAGTTATAGCTCCAGAGATTATTACTGTGTCACTGACAGATTTTATGAGGCTGAGGCCTCCGGTGTTTACTGGCACAGATGTTACTGAGGATCCGCAGTCGTTCATCGACCGGATGGCCAGGATTTGTCGTTCACTCCGATGCTCCGATGAGAGATCGGTGGAGTTTGCCAGTTTTCGTTTGGAGGGTCTGGCCCAGAAGTGGTGTGAGTCCTTGGAGAGGGGCAGAGCCGCGAGTCTTGCTCCTATGACCTGGGCTGAGTTTGTGACGTCGTTTCTTGCCCGTTTTCTTCCACCGAGCGTCAGGGATGCGCGAGCGCGCAAATTTGAGTCCTTACGTCAGACTCTGGGGATGACGGTGTCTGAGTATGATGTGTTGTTTACCGAGCTGTCAGTGTATGCTCCGTACCTAATGGCGACTGAGGAGATGAGGGTGAAGAGGTTTGTTCGAAGCCTACTTACCCAGTTGTTCCTAGCCATCAGCATTCAGCATTGCGACACATATGCGGCAGCTATGGAAGCAACCCTATTGGTGGAGGAGCGTTTGTCTGAGTCATCGGTTGTTTCGGAACTGAAGAGGGCCCATACTGGTATAACGACTAGGAGGCAGAGGTTTTGATTCGGAGACAGAGTTCGATCAGACACTGGGGGTAGCAGAGACGTGGGACGTGGCCAGTTGTTCAGTACTTTTTCCCAGGAGGGTCAGCCGTCGACACGTGGGTGTTTTGGATGTGGCAGTTTACAGCACCTAGTGAGAGATTGTACCGTGGTGCGTCAGAGTGGGCCAGCGGTACCCCAGGTTACCTTACCACCTTCTCCGCCTCAGAGAGCGTTGCCTCTTATTCCTGTTGTTGCGCCGCGTCAAACTCCTGTTCAGAGAGATCGTGGTCGCGGGGGTTTTGTACCGAGAGGTCGAGGTGGCGGAGGCAGAGGACAGCCAGTAGCCGGTAGAGGGCAGGCACGGGTTTTTTCCTTGACTCACCACGACACTCAGGCGTTAAATGCTGTGGTTTTAGGTACCCTTTCTGTATGTTCTTTTTGATCCTGGATCTACGCATTCGTATGTTTCTACGCACTTCGTGCCGAGGTTAGGCCTAGAGTCGTTTGCTAGATCAGCCACTGGTCGTGACCACTCCTGTGGGAGAGTCGTTTGTTGCGCGACACATGTACCGATCGTGTGTTGTCCATTTAGGAGACAGAGAGCTGCCCGTCGACTTGATCCTTCTTGAGATGTTGGACTTCGATGTTCTGTTAGGCATGGACTGGCTAGCTACTTGATAAGCAACCGTGGACTGCCACGAGAAGACAGTTAGATTTTGTTTTCCCGGCGAGTCAATGTTTGTTGTGCAGGGGGACCGTGGTGCCGCCCCTCACAGTTTGATTTCTGTTATGTGCGCTAGTCGGCTTTTGAGGAGGGGATGTCGGGGATTCTTGGCTTTCATTCATGATACTGGAGCCACAGTGGAGTCGTTGGACCAGGTTCCTACCGTGCCAGAGTTTCCCGATGTCTTTCCCGATGAGTTACCTGGGTTGCCGCCAGAGCGGATATTAAGTTCTGCATTGATCTGATTCCTGGCACGGAGCCTATTTCCATACCGCCTTATCGGATGGCTCCGGCATAGCTTAGAGAGCTTAAAGATCAATTGCAAGAGTTGCTTGATTTGGGACTTGTGCGTCCGAGTGTTTCGCCGTGGGGAGCTCCTGTCCTGTTCGTCAAGAAGAAGGACGGCAGTTTGAGGCTATGTGTGGATTATCATCAATTGAACCGAGTTACGGTGCGGAACATGTATCCTTTACCCTACATTGATGATTTATTTGATCAGCTCCTGGGTGCGAGACATTTGTCTACGATTGATTTACTTTCGGGTTATCATCAGCTGCGGGTTCGGAATGATGACATTCCGAAGACTGCTTTTCATACGCGCTATGGGCATTATGAGTTTTCGGTGAAGTTCGTTCGGACCCACCAATGCGCCAGCAGCGTTCATGGATCTGATGAACCTGATTTTCAGGTCGTTCCTCAATCAGTTTACTATAGTGTTTATTGATGACATATTGGTCTACTCTAGGAGTCGTGAGGAGCATGAGCAACACTTGAGGATTGCTTTGCAGATTTTGAGAAAGCACCGGCTGTATGCTAAATTCTCAAAGTGCGCGTTTTGGCTTGATAGAGTTGACTTCCTGGGTCATGTTGTGACTGGTGATGGTATTCTTGTGGACCCGAGGAAGATCGAGGCTGTACAGCTTTGGCCTAGACTTGTATCGGTGACTGAGGTTCGCAGTTTTTTGTGCTTAGCTGGTTATTATCGCCGTTTTGTGCAAGATTTCTCGAGTATCGCTGCACCGCTGTCTGGACTGACCCGGAAGGGAGTTCCTTTTCTCTGTACTGATGCGTGCGAGCAGAGTTTTCAGCAGTTGAAGACTCGGTTGACGACAGCACCAGTTCTTTCTTTACCTTCTGGATCGGGCGGCTATGCTGTTTATTGTGATGCTTCTAGAGTGGACCTCGGCTGTGTTTTGATGCAGCATGGTAGAGTGACTGCGTATGCTTCTAGGCAGCTGAAGAAGGACGAGAAGAATTACCCCACTCACGATCTTGAGATGGCCGCGGTGGTCTTTGTGTTGAAGATTTGAAGACACTACTTGTATGGGGAGTCGTGTCAGATCTTCACGGATCACAAGAGCTTGAAGTATAACTTCCAGCAGCGGGATCTTAACCTGAGACAGCGCCGATGGATGGAGCTAGTGAAAGATTATGATTGTGAGATCCTTTATCACCCGCGCAAGGCGAATGTGGTGGCTGATGCTTTGAGTCGTAGGCCCGAGGGTAGCTTGACCCAGTTGAGCGCAGTTTAGCGTCAGTCGTCTGCAGATTGGCAGCTCTTGTGTGATGGTAGAGTGCAGTTCGAGTTTTCTTCCACTAGGAGACAGTTTGCTCATGTCCGCGCCCGTCCACTGCTATTTGATCGTATCCGTGAGGCGCAACCCAGTGATTCCCATTTGTCCGAGATTCTTGAGCTTGTTCGACAGGGTACAGTTTCGGAGTTCATGATTGATGACCAGGGTGTGCTGCGATGCGGGACTCGCTTGTGTGTACCAGATGCAGATGGGTTGAGATGCGAGATCCTAAAGCAGGCATATTAGTCGGCCTTTAGCATTCATCCAGGTTCCACTAAGATGTACCGTGATTTGAGAGACTTTTATTGGTGGGAAGGGATGAAACGCGTTATTTCGGACTTCGTTTCGAGGTGCCTGACTTGTCAGCAAGTCAAGGCTGAGCATCAGAGACCGGCTGGAGAGTTGCAACCTTTACCCATTCCGGAGTGGAAATGGGAGCAGATTTCCATGGATTTCATTATGGGTCTACCCAGAACCAGTAGGGGGTATGACTCCATTTGGGTGATTGTTGACCGGTTGACGAAAGCGGCTCACTTCCTTCCAGTGAAGGCAACTTTCGGTTATGCTCAGTATGCTCAGCTGTATATAGATGAGATTGTTCGTTTGCACGGTGTTCCCACATGCATATTATCCGACAGAGGCACCCAGTTTACTAGCCGTCTTTGGCAGATGCTTCAGGAAGCTTTGGGTACCCGGTTGAGTTTTAGCACCGCTTTTCATCCGCAGACCGATGGTCAGTCAGAGCGGACTATTCAGACTCTGGAGGATATGCTCCGTCCATATGTGCTTGATTTTGGTGGCAGTTGGGATCGTCACTTGCCGTTGATTGAGTTCTCCTACAATAACAGCTTTCAGGAGACTATTCAGATGGCACCTTTTGAGGCTTTATATGGTAGGAAGTGTCGATCTCCGGTCTGTTGGACCGAGCTTAGTGAGAGTAGTGTTTTGGGGACCCCAGCTAGTTCAGGAAACCACGGAGAAGATCCAGCTGATTCAGGACTGGATGAGAGCAGCCCAGTGCAGGCAAAAGTCTTATGCCGACCATCATCGTCGCAGACTTGAGTTCGCAGTGGGGGATCATGTATTCCCGAGGGTTTCTCCGATAAAGGGTGTAACGTTTTGAAAATCGTTTCGGTGAAATTTCGGAAAATCGGTAAAATAAGGGGGTTTTCTGTAAAAAGTCAAAATGCAAATATCTTATTATAAAAATTAAATATACATATTCTAGCTATGTAATTGCTAGTATTTGGTGTTTATTGAGCCACTGGTGAAATTTCAAATTTTCTGAAAAAAAATTATTTTATTATTATTTTAAGCCGTCACTAATACATTTAATTAGGGAAAATTACAAATTGGAATGAGTTGAAATAAATTTTGTGCATCATAAAACTTTAAATAAAATTTTATCATGTGCTTTTAGAAACGAAATCGTTTGGCAAAACGGTTTAGAAATTATTGAAGAAAAAAGGCTTTTTTTTAGTGTAAATGGATGTTTGAGGTATATTATTTATCATTTTCCATCACCCCACACCGATACCCACACTCACACACCCCCATTTTTCCTCCCCCTTGGCTGAATTCAGTAGCCCCCCCTCTCTTGTCCCCACTTGTTTTGCAAAAGAAAAGAAATGAAAAGAAATGAGAAGAAAGGGTAATATATATAAGTATTGGTTGGGTTGACTTGGACTTTCTTTGACTTGACTTTTCTCCCCACACCCACACACTTCAGTCCCATCCTTCCCCATTTCTGGCCGAGCCCTCCCCATGTGCAGCCCCCCAATTTTCTCCTCTCATTTCCTTATCAAAAACCTATCAAAAACCTCCAAAATTCCATCACAAATCAAGCTAAAACCCAAATCCAACTCTTACCCATTTTTCCTTGACCAATTCTAGTGTGGATCTTGGAGCAAGAAGCAAGTTTGTGAGGCTAGGTTGGATGTTGATTCATGTTTTGTGAGGTATAAATCCTTGTTCCATGGTTTGTTTGTTGCTTAGTTACTTAATTGTTGCTATCATACCTCATTTGAAGCTAATTAGGTGTTTAATTAGGTTTAATTTCTTGGTTGGAAAAATTCAAGAAAAGGGTTTGTAAATCAAATTAGGGTTTTCTTCATTGGGTATTGATCTTGATGTGGGGATTAACATGTTAATGTGATGCTAAAACTAACCTAGTTGCTAGTTTACTAATTGATGCTTGTAATTGTTAAAAATTGGAATTTTATGCAAACTAGGTTTTGGAAATTTATTGCAAATGTTAGACTAAAAATCTAACTAGTTTTTTCATGACTTCATTAACATTATTAAGTGTTGTTTAATGCTTTAGATCATGCAAATCTAAGCTAGATTGTAGTTTGTGCATTTTTGCTATGAAATTGTTAAAATTTGGGTATTTTGTAAACTAGAATTTTAGGGTTTTTGGAATTTAATGAGATTAAATTATGGGAATTGTTTTTATGACTTATTTAAGATATTTAGTGAATATTGTGGCCGCTAGATTCGTTTATACATCGAGTTTTGTACTAAAACGGTGATTTGTGCTTGCTAGATTTTCGGGAAAATGACTTTTTAAGGGAAATTGGGGTTTTTGTGAATTTTAAGCTATTTTATATTATATTTGGTGCTTGTAATTGTACAAATGAGTGTGTTGGGAGCTTTCTCGATGGTTTGGCGTTTGTACGCCGACGTCGAGGGTTTTTGGGTCGATTTGTGAAGGCAACCATAGGTTTTGACCTATGTGGGATTCGTGCGTCGTTTTGGTCATGAGTCGGATTTTAATGCGATTCGGTGCTTTATGATATGTAGGTACCCCATGTGGACTTTGAGACGACAAGCAAGCGCGTGGCGACGTCGGCACCGGCGAGCGAGGACCAGGTGAGTAGATTTACATCTACGGGGAGAAGTCGGGTGGATGGCGTATAGCACCCCCGCAGTTCGTGGTGATGTATACGAATACGTATACACACATTTATTGATTATATTTTGTTGAGTTTATTGATGATAAATATGGATTGTTTAGTATCGCGAAACCCTAGAGTAGTGGTCGCACCATACATGCACACACCCACCCATACTTGCATACATTCTTCTTCCATTTGTGTTTACGGGAATATATATATAGTTATGTGTTCATATGGGTATGGGACTATGTGTTCACATACGGATTTGAGGATGATACTTGGGTTTGAGATGAGTTGATAAGATTGTGTTGAGGTTGTGATATCGGGGATATGGCAGGATTCGTATTTGAGATACGTCCTGATATTATAGCGGGTCTTTGAATGACGATACGGGTGAATAGTGCTATAATCAAAATGGTCGACATGTGATCGTGATATGAGATATGATATGCTAGGATATTGATATTAGGCCGTATCGGGCGAGGTATACCCTTGATGATGCTATGTGCTGACGGTATCGGTTTGTACGAGACTGTCGATCAGTAGTCAGATCATGACTATATTGATGATATTAGTATTGTACTAGACATAGGTCAGTACCCTAGACTATGATCTTGAATAAAGAGGATACCATAGGAATGGTGTGAGGAATATGATATTGACCCGTACCCTGATTTGGGGATGCCGTATGCCGGATTTACGTACGAGCTATATCTTGATGATCGATCCGCACTCTTGACTTGGGATGTCTGATTGTAGATATGGAATCAGATATGATATTATTGAGGCGGGATCACCGACTAATATATATACAGGTATGTATATGGATCGACTCAGATGTTAGGCGGTTTCCTTGCCTGTAGTCCAACTTGTTAGCTTAGCCCTTTAGTTTAGTTTAGTTGTTAGATTAGATTCGATTCTTACCTATTTCAAAAACTAACGAATCGTGGTTATTTTAAAAGACAGCCCAAGGGATCCTACGGATATTTCAAAAGACGTATCTTTTCATAAAACCACCGTAGCCCCTATTTTCAAAACCCCATGGTTCGTGTTATTTCAAAAGGCACCATTTGTAGGACTTATATTAGATTAATGCAGGTTAGTTACAGTTGCGTCTTGTATTCAGCTCCCGCTTATTATTGTGGTTCGCTTCGCATCGCATACTTATGTTATAATTTCTTATTGAAATGTTGATATCATATTGTTAGGACACCAGCACCATTACCGATGATGCGTATGTACCACGTACACTTATTTGCCGGCTCACACACATCTTCATCGGTAATTGCCATGTCACGTACACCTTAGAAAATATTATTGCTTGACTTAGCTTGTTAGTTAGTAATTTGACATCATATTAGTATACCTGCCTTATATGCCAGCTTAACATTGTAGTTATTAGTTGCCACTTCATGCATACTGTTATTCATTGTTATGCCTATATTCATGGTTTTACATGCTATTGAGGATTTGGATTCGAATTTCCATGAGATTTTCTGGATTTGGGGGGGAAACCGCAAAACTTATATAAACTGATTTCTCTCTTTTTAAATAAAAAGTGCGGTTTTTCCCATGATGTATGAGTCGTCCACCATGAGTTTGCTGATGGATTTCGAGACCCGATTCGAGGAGACGGATGAACCGTTTCGGGTACATGGTGGACCCGGTAAGGTACCCCGGGGCACGAAGCGCGTGATGATGATGATGTGAGCCTGGCAGGGGAGCACTACCTACCGGTGATATTACCCGACGCGTCGGATATCCGGAGGATACCGTCGTGGTCTTGAGATGGATGGTAGGGGCCGGTCTGGACTGACGGCGCCCTAGATATTGTGTTTGAGACATTGAGATTTCGAGATATTGAGGTACAGAGACTGTGATACAGAGATATCGAGATATTGGGATTACGTTTTGTGCCGATGCTAGGCACTGTTTTATGCTGATTTCATTTATGATATCTCATTTAAAAATACAAAGGAAATCACACTAAATTATGAAAACAGTTTCTTCATTTAAATGTATTATGTTTTCATGCATTCATACCTCATTCATATGATATATTGCTACCGAGGCACTGACACGGGCACACGAGATTACACTCGGGTTAGATATTTACCCTAGCCTTGTTATAGGTTGCATGTTATGTATATAATTGAGGATATATATTATGATCATTGACCTAGGTTGCGTTATTTATGCGATTTCTTTCCGTAGATGTTTTCTATTCACGAGTTGGCAACTCACCCCCGTTGTGCCCCAGTTTCTTGCAGGTTTGCCGTACAGGTTTCATTACGGCTTTGCGAGCATAGTTTCCTTCGGGTGATTTGCTAGTAGGTGGGTTTACTTGTATCGTACCCCCATTATATATCTTGTATATCATTATTCTGTTGTATCTAGAAGTTCCATCAACCAAACATGTATTTATTTTGAGATAGAGACCAGTGATGTTATTCCTTCGACCTTAGAGTCGCGCGTTATATTTCTGTGGTTTTCTTGTGGTTTTGAGTTTCCTTTGAATTTTAATCCTCGCCGTTGGCGTTGTATATTATATTGCTTGTGTGGTTGTGACCGTCGATTGACGAAGAGCTAGCTCCAGCTTGGGGATGCCTTTTTATTGATTTCGTATACTATTCATGTTGTATCCCGTTTGGGAGCCAGTATTTACAAAGGAGACTCTGCCGAAATTTTCAGGAAATACTTGATGTTTTTAAAACCGCATAACTCGGCTTATGCTATTAAAACTACTTGATTTTAAATTGGTTTTCCTTCACTCTACTACTTTTCTTGGTTTGGATTTCTGGGTTTTCGGTTTACTTAGATTACGTACTCCTCGAGACGTTCGTAGTTTAAGTGCCGGTCATGTTCCGTACTTTCGGGTCGTGACAAAGTTGGTATCAGAGCGTTAGGTTTTACCTTCGGAGCGTAGGTTGACCCTTGGTTGATGGATTAGGTGACTAAAGTAGAGTGACGTACCATGGGTATGTTCCGCGGCATACATACGATACGCTACTCCACTTAAGAAGCCTTAGGATGTACATTTCTTTGTTCAGTATTATATTCATTCCTGATCTAGCCTCATCGGTACCAGTTATGTTTTTGCTGCCACGATTACGGGCAGGGAGAGCTACGGCTAGAGTTGCGGTCAGCACGAGCTCGTTACGAACGAGGACTGACCAGTGCGTGATTCCGGCGACACACGATTGCAGAGATGTGTCTTTTTATTGTGTTTTCGCGCCACGAGCGTTGATGGATCGCTGTATGAGATTACTCGGATGGGCAGATCAGCACCAGAGGATTGAGCCAATGATAGAAGGTCGCCAGTCATCGAGGATGAATGACTAGGACATGTGGATCGTTCGCCTACCCCGATGCGAGGTCATCAGATAGATTGTTTCCAGCTAGAGACGACTTCACGCGGAGACGTTGGGAGTCGACAGAGACGATCGAATGTCAGAAACCTATTATTCCAAGTTTAAAGTATTCGGAAGGGCATGCAGGCAATTCTACGGACCCTCTAGAAGAATGAAACCCTAACTAGACTTAATGACCGTGTGAAAGCCTTTGAACCTTCGGGTTTGCGGCAGTTCTACGGCGCCATTAGTGAGTCTTGGGTTTGCCCTTCTACGGCTGGACCACCGATGCTGTGGTATGTACCCGATACTATTAAACTGTGCCCAAGATGTTGAGCTTTTGGGGGATTATGAGGTTTTGACGACTTGATCGGATGGCTCGATTTAATTCGGATGCTAGGTGGTGAGATGCATTCTTGGGAGACTCCAGATACAAGGATAGCCGTTAGAGCTCAGTCCATGCAGTCACGACGAGACGAGTCCGAAGCGGTCGACATTAGAGAAAGGTGAAGTAAGAGGTTCGTACCAGATCTAGATGAAACGACGTTCCACTCCACCGACATCAGAGATGCGATACGCATGCCAAGGCATTGTACTTGGATATACCTTCCAGAAGGAGTCGCGATGAGTATGCAGCCGTTCCAGAATGAAAACAGATCTAGTAAGGGACGATGACTTCCGGACAGTTCGGCAGAGACGAGATTTGGGAGAGATCTCGACAGGACCTTTCTGGAATGAATTACAAGAAGACTTGGACCCAGGAGTGGTCATGTTATGCACACCGGTAGGCCAGAGCTCAGGTTCGTCGATGAGACATGCTATGAGTGACCACGACAGTTGGCCAGAGATTCTTGGAGGATGTGCTTGAGCGGGACTATTCCGCCATACTCGATTTTGGTATTTTGAGCGATCTATTTGCATGATTGATTTTGATGATGGAGTTTTGTGATATTTGTTTCCATGGACCATGGTTGCACCTACTGAGTATTCACGATTTTGCACAGTTGTTGCACTTGAGATAGTTTTCGTGCCTTGGTTCCTCATGTTTGTGATTATATGGATTTCATACAGTTGAGTTGATTGTGCGTATATACACATACGATTTGGTTTTTGCACTCGGTATGATTCACATATGCTTGTAGTGCAGTGATACGCATTTTGTGCACTTAGATGCACTGGACTTCGATTTCGATTGTGATACTCAATATTGGTTTTGTGCACCTTGTGCACCTGATTTGATTTTGCGCATGTTCGGCGCTTGATATTGGATTTCATGATTTCGTGCATGATGGATGCACCTGCCTTGGATTTTCGCGCATGTTGAGCGCATGTTTTGAGATGTGATTTTGGTGCACACCAGATGCACTAAATCGAGATTTTTCATGCATGTCAGATGCACCTGATTTTGTTGTCAGGCACACATGTTGCCTACGACAGATGTTTCGTGCACACCCGATGCACTTAGATGTTGTTTCTGTGCGCATGTATGGCACATTCATGGATTTTGATTTCCGTGCGCACCAGACGCACGTAGTATTCATTTGCATATTTTGGGATTGATTTCTTATGGAGCAGTACATTTTTATGATGTTATTATTGTTTTCGTACTGAGCAGGACTAGTCAGAGGAAAGTACCTGAATATATTTTGCATGCTTTGATAGTTATCGAACGGATTTCCAAAAAAAAAAACGAGCTATAGTCTCAGTATTTACTTACGTGTCTGATATGACACGAGACGTTTAAACAAGGAAACCCTTCTAAATTGTTTTCCAAAACGGCGGAACGTACATTTTTAAACAAAAGGTATATATGTATATGGTTATTTTCTTACAATAGACGTCCGCCACTGTGCAGTGCTGCGAGCATCGCACAGCGATTTGAAGAAGATTTGGCATGCATTGCTTCCAGATGTTTTAATGATGTATATCATATTGATTTTCATTTTGGGATTTAGACATTGTGTCTTCACCAAGACTCCGATGATTGCGGGATGCTTGACGGAGTTTTGATTTTGAGTTATATGCTCATTTTTCTTGCGCATTCGCTGCGCTACGACTTGTTTTACGTATTTATGAATTTGGAACCCGACGACTTGATGGTTTTGCTTAGATGTTTTAGTATTTGGCGGAGTTTTTAATTTAAATTCGGGGACCGAATTTTTTTAAGGGGGGAAGATTGTAACGTTTTGAAAATCGTTTCGGTGAAATTTCGGAAAATCGTTAAAATAAGGGGATTTTCTGTAAAAAGTCAAAATGCAAATATCTTATTATAAAAATTAAATATACATATTCTAGCTATGTAATTGCCAGTATTTGGTGTTTATTGATCCACTGGTGAAATTTCAAATTTTCTGAAAAAAAATTATTTTATTATTATTTTAAGCCGTCACTAATACATTTAATTAGGGAAAATTACAAATTGGAATGAGTTGAAACAAATTTTGTGCATCATAAAACTTTAAATAAAATTTTATCATGTGATTTTTGAAACGAAATCGTTTGCCAAAACGGTTTAGAAATTATTGAAGAAAAAAGGTTTTTTTTAGTGTAAATGGATGTTTGGGGTATAGTATTTATCATTTTCCATCACCCCACACCCATACCCACACACACACACCCCCATTTTTCCTCCCCCTTGGCTGAAATTAGCAGCCCCCCTCTCTTCTCCCGACTTATTTTGCAAAAGAAAAGAAATGAAAAGAAATGAGAAGAAAGGGTAATATATATAAGTATTGGTTGGGTTGACTTGGACTTTCTTTGACTTGACTTTTCTCCCCACACCCACACACTTCACTCCCATCCTTCCCCATTTATGGCCGAGCCCTCCCCAAGTGTAGCCCCCTAATTTTCTCCTCTCATTTCCTCATCAAAAACCTATAAAAACCCTCCAAAATTCCATCACAAATCAAGCTAAAACCCAAATCCAACTCTTACCCATTTTTCCTTGACCAATTCTAGTGTGGATCTTGGAGCAAGAAGCAAGTTTATGAGGCTAGGTTGGATGTTGATTCAAGTTTTGTGAGGTATAAATCCTTGTTCCATGGTTTGTTTGTTGCTTAGTTACTTAATTGTTGCTATCATACCTCATTTGAAGCTAATTAGGTGTTTAATTAGGTTTAATTGCTTGGTTGGAAAAATTCAAGAAAAGGGTTTGTAAATCAAATTAGGGTTTTCTTCATTGGGTATTGATCTTGATGTGGGGATTAACATGTTAATGTGATGCTAAAACTAACTTAGTTGCTAGTTTACTAATTGATGCTTGTAATTGTTAAAAATTGGAATTTTATGCAAACTAGGTTTTGGAAATTTATTGCAAATGTTAGACTAAAAATCTAATTAGGTTTTTCATGACTTCATTAACATTATTAAGTATAGTTTAATGCTTTAGATCATGCAAATCTAAGCTAGATTGTAGTTTGTGCATTTTTGCTATGAAATTGTTAAAATTTAGGTATTTTGTAAACTAGAATTTTAGGGTTTTTGGAATTTAATGAGATTAAATTATGGGAATTGTTTTTATGACTTATTTAAGATATTTAGTGAATATTGTGGCCGCTAGATTCGTTTATACATCGAGTTTGGTACTAAAACGGTGATTTGTGCTTGCTAGATTTTCGGGAAAATGACTTTTTAAGGGAAATTGGGGGTTTTGTGAATTTTAAGCTATTTTATATTATATTTAGTGCTTGTAATTGTACAAATGAGTGTGTTGGGAGCTTTCTCGATGGTTTGGCGTTTGTACGCCGACGTCGAGGGTTTTGGGGTCGATTTGTGAAGGCAACCGTAGGTTTTGACCTATGTGGGATTCGTGCGTCGTTTTGGCCATGAGTCGGATTTTAATGAGATTCGGTGCGTTATGATATGTAGGTACCCCATGTAGACTTCGAGACGACAAGCAAGCACGTGGCGACGTCGGCACCGGCGAGCGCGGACCAGGTGAGTAGATTTATATCTACGTGGAGAAGTCGGGTGGATGGCGTATAGCACCCCCGCAGTTCGTGGTGATGTATACGAATACGTATACACACATCTATTGATTATATTTTGTTGAGTTTATTGATGATAAATATGGATGGTTTAGTATCGCGAAACCCTAGAGTAGTGGTCGCACCATACATGCACACACCCACCCATACTTGCATACATTCTTCTTCCATTTGTGTTTACCGGAATATATATATAGTTATGTGTTCATATGGGTATGGGACTATGTGTTCACATACGGATTTGAAGATGATACTTGGATTTGAGATGAGTCGATAAGATTGTGTTGAGGTTGTGATATCGGTGATATGGCAGGATTCGTATTTGAGATACGTCCTGATATTATAGCGGGTCTTTAAACGACGATACGGGTGAATAGTGCTATATTCAAAATGGTCGACATGTGATCGTGATATGAGATATGATATGCTAGGATATTGATATTAGGCCGTATCGGGCGATGTATACCCTTGATGATGCTATGTGCTGATGGTATCGGTTTGTACGAGACTATCGATCACTTGTCAGATCATGACTATATTGATGATATTAGTATTGTACTAAACATAGGTCAGTACCCTAGACTATGATCTTGAATAAAGAGGATACCAGAGGAATGGTGTGAGGAATATGATATTGACCCGTACCCAGGTTTGGGGATGCCGTACGACGGATTTACGTACGAGCTATATCTTGATGATCGATCCGCACTCTTGACTTGGGATGTCTGATTATAGATATGGTATCGGATACGATATTATTGAGGCGGGATCACCGACTAATATATATACAGGTATGTATATGGATCGACTCAGATGTTAGGCGGTTTCCTTACCTGTAGTCCAGCTTCTTAGCTTAGCCCTTTAGTTTAGTTTAGTTGTTAGATTAGATTCGATTCTTACCTATTTCAAAAACTAACGAATCGTGGTTATTTTAAAAGACAGCCCAAGGGATCCTTCGGATATTTCAAAAGACGTATCTTTTCATAAAACCACCGTAGCCCCTATTTTCAAAACCCCATGGTTCGTGTTATTTCAAAAGGCACCATTTGTAGGAATTATATTAGATTAATGCAGGTTAGTTACAGTTGCGTCTTGTATTCAGCTCCCGCTTATTATTGTGGTTCGCTTCGCATCGCATACTTATGTTATAATTTCTTATTGCAATGTTGATATCATATTGTTAGGACACCAGCACCATTACCGATGATGCGTATGTACCACGTACACTTACTTGCCGGCTCACACACATCTTCATCGGTAATTGCCATGTCACGTACACCTTAGAAAATATTATTGCTTGACTTAGCTTGTTAGTTAGTAATTTGACATCATATTAGTATACCTGCCTTATATGCCAGCTTAACATTGTAGTTATTACTTGCCACTTCATGCATACTGTTATTCATTGTCATGCCTATATTCATGGTTTTACATGCTATTGAGGATTTGGATTCGGATTTCCATGAGATTTTCTAGATTTAGGGGGGAAACCGCAAAACTTATATAAACTGATTTCTCTCTTTTTAAATAAAAAGTGCGGTTTTTCCCATGATGTATGAGTCATCCACCATGAGTTTGCTGATGGATTTCGAGACCCGATTCGAGGAGACGGATGAACCGTTTCGGGTACATGGTGGACCCGGTAAGGTACCCCGGGGCAAGAAGCGCGTGATGATGACGATGTGAGCCTGGCAGGGGAGCACTACCTACCGGTGATATTACCCGACGCGTCGGATATCCGGAGGATACCGTCGTGGTCTTGAGATGGATGGTAGGGGCCGGTCTGGACTGACGGCGCCCTAGATATTATGTTTGAGACATTGAGATTTCGAGATATTGAGGTACAGAGACTGTGATACAGAGATATCGAGATATTGGGATTACGTTTTGTGCCGATGCTAGGCATTGTTTTATGCTGATTTCATTTATGATATCTCATTTAAAAATACAAAGGAAATATCACTAAATTATGAAAACAGTTTCTTCATTTACATGTATTCTGTTTTCATGCATTCATACCTCATTCATATGATATATTGCTACCTGAGGCACTGACACGGGCACATGAGATTACACTCGGGTTAGATATTTACCCTAGCCTTGTTATAGGTTGCATGTTATATATATAATTGAGGATATATAATATGATCATTGACCTAGGTTGCGTTATTTATGCGATTTCTTTCCGTAGATGTTTTTCTATTCACGAGTTGGCAACTCACCCCCGTTGTGCCCCAGTTTCTTGCAGGTTTGCCGTACAGGTTTCATTACGGCTTTGCGGGCATAGTTTCCTTCGGGTGATTTGCTAGTAGGTGGGTTTACTTGTATCGTACCCCCATTATATATCTTGTATATCATTATTCTGTTGTATCTAGAAATTCCATCAACCAAACATGTATTTATTTTGAGATAGAGACCAGTGATGTTATTCCTTCGACCTTAGAGTCGCGCGTTATATTTATGTGGTTTTCTTGTGGTTTTGAGTTTCCTTTGAATTTTAATCCTCGCCGTTGGCGTTGTATATTATATTGCTTGTGTGGTTGTGACCGTCGATTGACGAAGAGCTAGCTCCCGCTTGGGGATGCCTTTTTATTGATTTCGTATACTATTCATGTTGTATCCCGTTTGGGAGCCAGTATTTACAAAGGAGACTTTGCCGAAATTTTCAGGAAATACTTGATGTTTTTAAAACCGCATAACTCGGCTTATGCCATTAAAACTAATTGATTTTAAATTGGTTTTCCTTCACTCTACTACTTTTCTTGGTTTGGATTTCTGGGTTTTCGGTTTACTTAGATTACGTACGCCTCGAGACGTTCGTAGTTTAAGTGCCGGTCATGTTCCGTACTTTCGGGTCGTGACAAAGGGCGTTATGCAATTTGGGAAGAGGGGGAAGCTTAGTCCCAGATTTTTTAGGTCCTTTCGAGATCCTTGAGCGAGTGGGTTCTGTTGCTTATCGTTTGGCGCTTCCGCCCAGTTTTCCGGATGTTCACCATGTTTTCCATGTGTCGATGCTTCGTAGATACCTTCATGATCCTTCTCACATGATTCAGTATGAGACCGTTCAGCTTGAGCGCGATCTTTCGTTCACCAAGCAACCGGTAGTTATTTTGGATCGGCAGGTGAAGAAACTTTGATCAAGGGTCTTGCCGTCTGTGAAGGTTCTTTGGCGTAGCCCGACTAGTGGGGAGATCACTTGGGAGGCCGAGAGCGAGATGCGGAAGAAATTCCCTCATCTCTTTGTAGGTACACTTAGCATGAAATTTTAATTCGGGGACCGAATTTCTATAAGGGGGGAGATTGTAACGTTTCAGAAATCGTTATGTGAATTTTTCCGTTTTAGGGTTAAATTGTCGGTATTTTCCGTTTTAAACCGACTGTGTTCAAACGACCATATAGACTTGCCAGCAACTAGTTTAGCTAAAATAAAGCTAGTGCGCAAGCTTTTGGGGTATATGGGACGTTTTGGTTCAATTCGAATTTTTCCCATTTTTAATATTATTTTAATGTGATATTCGCTTTTTGGGAAATTTCTCTCTAGTGATCTTTTCGATAAATCTATCTTGAGTAAACCAAAACATTCTCACATATCTAGATATTTATTGTGCAAATGGATTTATGTTTAAAGAAAAGCAAAAGAAAAGAAAATGAGGTGGCATGTGCATGCATGTGTGTGTGAATGCATTTATGTGCATTTATCACTTGAATTGCTAAGAAATTCCTACACAAAACCCTCCCCTTCCTCTCTTGGCCGAGCTCCATCCTCCCCCTTTTGCTCTTGATCATTTTCCTTCCAATTTTCATCAATCCAAACTCAAAATTCTTCAAAATTCCCAAATAAATCCAAAATATACATCAAGTCTTGAGTTTTAGCATTTTGGATCAGTTGGAGCTAGGAAAGCTTTGATCTTGTGAGCAAAATTGATAGGTATAATCCCTAATCTGATAATTAGGAGTTTTTATGTTGTTTAGCTCGTTGGTTGTTGTGTAGAACACTTTTTATATCGATTAGTGCGATATCGTAGTTTTTAGTGTCTTTTTAGAGCCTCTGTACCTGCTGTGACCTGGGTTTTTTTACAGAAAAATCAAACAAATTTGTAGTGATGTACTAGTGACCCTGGAGAACCACCTGAGACATGTAACCCAACCCACCTGCCTCGGCCGGCGACCCTAGGAAAAATTCCGGCGACGCCGGCGATGCAGGGAGATGCTGGGGTTTGGCTTTTGTTGGTAGTTGTCTGCTGTTGGTTAGGGGTGTTTGGTACTGTTTACGTTTTTAGTAATTGTAGTATGAAAAATCTGGAATCGTTTACCTATAGTCTAGTGTTTTGAGTCCGCGTGTTACGTGTTGCGACACGAATCGTGATCTTGTGCAGCTGCTGTACTTGTGTAGGTTTTGTGGTAACGTTACGCACGTTAGCCACTAGACGTATACTCGCGAGTTAGTTTAGTATTGGTGCGTTTTTTAAAACGTAGTTTTACGTTATATTGGTCGATTTCTGAGATGTTTGCACTATTTCTTGTGTTTGTGGAAATATAGCGTCGCAAGCGGGGACTTCGGACGCTGCGAACAAGGGGAAGCAGGTGGTCGGATTTTCATAGCTGGAGACCATTGGTGAGTAGATTTAACATCTACGGGGAAATCGCCCGTATGGTGTTATGCGTCGGGGAGAATATGATATGGTAGTTGCATGTATTTGCATATTAGTTAATTATATATGAATGTCATTGCATAGCATTATTTATTGTACTTGACTCGTACTTTTAGATATAACACATTACTAACGGTTCATGTTGCACGAGCACCAAATTGTATGCTACACCCACATCTTCAGTAATTGCCATGACATGCACAAACCACCTACATACGTGATATGGTAGTGGATAGGCGTAGTGGAGGTAGTAACTCTTATTCCTTTGTGCATAGGAGATATTGTTGACACCTACATGCGTGATGTTGTGTTGGACATGGATAGTTAAGATAGTAACTCTTAAACTATTTCACGTATACCTTACTATACTACTTGTACATCTTGCATACATATTGACATGTACACCCACATAGTCTATTACAGCTACATGTATATCATGCACTCATATTGACATGTACACTTGTATATTTTCGCTATAGTTGTATGTACCCCAAATGGTATTGTTTTGATATGTGATATTGAGTTGTTGATCATTGCGCTTATGAAATGCATCATACCCACTTGCTTACATGTAGATACTTAAACCTTTCTACACTTACATGTACACCACATATGATGCTGCATTTGTTTTCGGAGGATTTTGGGAACCACAAAATATATTTTAAAGCTGGATTCATTTAAAAGAGCGGTTTTCCCTTTATATGCTCATATTGATGTTTTATGTAGCATATATCAGTTTTATATGGATTTTATGCATTGAGATATGGATTTCATATAATTTATGGATTTGAGTACGGTGGGGGTATTTTCAAGAAACTATGTATTGTTTGAAAACCCGGTTCCTCTTGATATGATATTTGATGCGTCCACCATGAGATTTCTCGGTTATGAGATTTTTGATATATACCTGATGCGAGGAGTGAGTGGGCCGTGTGCGGGTACATGGTGGGGCCAGGTACGGTTTCCCTCGGCAAGATGTTCGTGGTACAGACGATGAGCCTGGAAGGTGGGCAAGTACCTTCCGATGACTGTATTTGGACTCGGCGGTTATCGTGGGGATACAAACCAGAGTGATGTATGACATATCGTCAGGGCCAGTCGTGGTGACAGCGCCTGAGTTATGAGGATTTACGTGTCGATTCTAGACACGGGTTTCATGATGTTTCGAGTGTCGGTGTTAGACACTCAGGTTTTTCATGATTTTTACGTATCGTCGGTGGACATACGGGGTGGATATCCACAAACTTATATACATATATATATATACACATAGGGATATGTTTTCATGATGTTTCGGGTGTCGATATTTGACACTCAGGTTCCATGAGAATTACAGGATGTGAGGGCCGATCTGTGGATGCGGTGCCTGAGGATTTAGGATTTGATGTATCGGTGAGGGACACTGTTGTTTTTTTCCATGCTGATGATTTTGCATGAGATTTTATTGTATTTATTGTTGTTATGCATTGTTTCATGTAGTTGTAGTACCCTGATGATGTACGTTTACATGATTGTTGCATATTCACTTATCATACTTATGCTATCGGATTACATGTGATAGATATATCGTTGTTCGTGCATACCTGCGATTACAGTATGATGTTAATTACTATTCACGAGTTGGCAACTCACCCCCGTTGTGCCACAGTGTTTTGCAGGATTTACCCTCAGAGTAGTCGCGGCAGGGCGTCTTATCATCTCTACTTTGGCGGATACCGCTACGTTAGGCAGTGAGGCGTTTGCTTTTAGGTGGGTTTGCGGTTATCTGCCTGTACATTGTATATCTTTTGTTGGATCTAGTATTCTCCATCTACCACTGTTGTATATGACTTAGAAACGACTTGTGAGGTTTCAGTGTTGTATTATTTTGGTGACTTTGGATGTCGTGCTCGTGGGAGCCGGTTATGTTGGAAAGTTTACTTCTTATTGCAGTTTTTCCTTTGTTATTTCTTCGCTTCGGCGTCGTATACTTGTTGTGGTGATTGTCTCCGCCGTTGGGCATGATTTTTCTCCCATTTGGGATATTTTATATATTATCTATGCTGTACCCGTTTTCGGGGCTAGTTTTTACAAAGGAGGTGCTGCCGAAATTTTTCAAAAAGGAAAACTAGAGTTAGAGTTTTTACTTGTGATTTTTCCAAATGTTAAAACTATGTTTTTCTCCGTTGATCCAGTTTTGGGTGGTTTAGATTTCTAGGTTTCGGCTTACTTGAGTTGCGTGCGCCTGTAGACGTTACGTAGTTTAAGTGCCGGTTACAGGCCAAATTTTGGGTCGTGACATAATCAAAAGCATGAATTTAAATCAATTCATGTTCTAGGATGGAGGTGTAGAGGTCAAAGGGTTCGGTTGTGGTTTCACTTGACAGGGTCCCTTCACAATCCAGTAAATCAAACACTACAAAATCGCACAACTCATTAAACATTCTATCTTCAATTGGTAAATCATTTGCGACACTTGGTAGACATTTAAAACCGGAGTTGTGGGATTCAATTTTTCCCGGGTTGGTTTGATCTGGAAGGGTGTACCGCTCACTCTCACTACTCAAATTCTCAACCTGTCCTACTGCCTCATCATACATTGGAAAATTTGGAGCTAGTTGAAAACTAGCTACCGGGTCACTAGGTTGTATGAGGGCGGTCATGGACGCATTCAAATCCATCATCTGTTGGCACGACGCCACCCAAAATTCTTCCAACGACTGTTCAAGACTAGACATAGATGGTGAGGGGATTTCAGTAAAAGATTCAAATTCATGTCGATACGTGAAACTCCCTAATGCCTGTTCAGAAACAATGTCTAGGGAAGGTGTAAAAGTCGGGTAGGAGTGATAGGAATCGAATGGTTGGATAGGATTAGGATCAACATTCTGATATGAAGGTGATTTGAATTGTTGATCAAAAGAATTGGAAGTGGTGAAAGGAGTGAAAGATCGGCTACGAGATTGTTCGATTCTGTCGGCAATGGACATAGGTCTTGGAATCGGAATGTGACTCTCAAAAGGGGTATCAACGTAATAAGGTGGGGTAGGTTGAAATGGTTGATACAAAGTGGATTGCGGAGTCCAATTGTTTGTCCTGGACCAGTCTATTCGATCTTTCAATGAAATTTTGGGCATGGATGGATCGTTCGAAGTTCGGCCAAAGCAAGAACCGTAAGAAGAAATGTCTGGTTATGGGTACCAAAGTTCGGCAAGAGTTGGTCATTTTAGGGTACCCATGTTATGAAAAGTGGGGAGGGTGGAAGTGGAAAATTTTTATAAATTTTTTAATTTTTTTAGTTTTTTTATTAGTTTTTTTAACAGTTTTCGAAATTATTTGTTTTGAAAGAATACGGAATTATAGGACTAAACTTTACATAAGCACAATCACAATATGCATAAATAATTACCTAGAGCTAGGGTCTTCAAAGTCCAACTAGACCGCTCCTAAACTTCCATGCGACAAGTTGCAGGATAACCCTTGAATCGCCTCTTCACTGCCAATTGTGGCCTGGTAAGCACAAGTGAGGTAAGGAGGGTTCCGCTGACGAATCACCATGAGACGGGCCTTTTAAAATATCTTCTCACTTGTCTAGCCTAAGCACCACAAAGTCAAGTTTAGATAAACGACCGATTCCCCGCAACCTTCACTTGTCTTAATTGAGCGCGACAAGTCCTTATAGGTTTGGTCTAGATATTTTTTATTAACTCAAGGTGATGCGTATGCATTTTTTTGTGTTTTGTGGGGTCTTAGGAAGGGTGATAAAATCCCCACCCAATCTTAATTGGTGTTGAAGCCCCTTAATATCCGTATTATTATATGCAAAGCGGTAAAAAAACAAAATCTAAAATAACAAAAAAATTTATTTGGCGGTGGCACAATCTGTGCAAAGAAACCTGCAGAAAATATAATTCAGTGGAGTTCATAGTAGGGAATAGAGTAAAGAGAAGGGGTGTAAAAAAATTGGGCTCTGAAGCCTCAATAGGACCGCGGAACCGCCGCTAAATCCACACTTTGACCGCGGTTCCGCGGTCAAATTGTTGAGTTGGGGCTTGATCGTTTGGTCCTGCACTCCCCTTGTTCCATACACTAGAATAAAAACCTCTATCTTTTGATTAGATTACTGTACTTGCTCTAGATAGCCTGCACACTTGCACACAAAAAAATATCAAAAATAACAAAATGGTTTTTTTTATAATATTTATTTTATTATATATGTACAAAAAAAAATCAACCCGAATAACCAGAAAGAAAATACGTTACCGTCTCCCCAGCAACGACGCCATTTGATTGCAGGCTTTTGGCATGTCGATATTTAAAGTTCTAAAGTTAACCGCAATCAAGACGGTATTGCTTTGCAGTTTGCCGCGATAAGTACGGGTCGTCCGCAGAGAGACGGTAGTATTTTCGATCTTATCTTAGACGAGTCAATTAAGAATGAAAATGTGTTTGTCCGAATCTATCCTAAGTGTTTGTATTTATATTCAAGAAAGCTTGTTAGGGTTAAGGTCAGTTAGTAGAGTTAGGGTTAGCCTTGTGGTTTTCTTTTGCCAATCTTAAAATGATGTTGGGATAATAGAAAGTAGCGGGGATTAGGAGGACATAGGAATGTGATTTGCGAGTTTAAGAAAGCTTTCCAACGCTAAATCCATTTCTAGTGCCCCTTGTCCTTCTGCTACGTGCGCTTATTTCCAACCCTCGGCCAAACACCCGCAACCATGTATTCAATTGGGTCACAACTGCAAGTTACGTTGTAGTGTGCCCAAAGGACTTCTCGGCTTAGGTCGCGGCTATATGTCATGTATAGCGCGCCTAAGTGAGCGGGTTGCGTTTGTTTAGTCGGGGTTCGTTTTAGGATGTTTGGCGAAGAGAAGTGATTGATCGTCTAAGTTGTGATGAAATGTAAAGTGTTCACAATCAAAAAAATTTATACCGCAATCAATTAACGGTGTCGATGTAGTGCATTAATGAATACGGATCGTCCACTGAGATGTGTGTTTTGATCGCTAATGTTTTAGATAAGTCAAAATGAAAAGATAAAAGAAAATTGCAAGAAAATTGAATCAAGATTTATGAAATTTAGTTTCAAGAATCGTGAAGAACTGGATCTAAAATCAAGAAATACTAAAAATCAAGAAGATATCCAAATCGAATGAATTATCAAAATTTGTAAAGAGCCTTGTAGGAATCGATCCAATCGATAGTGATGATGAAGAATTATGATTACAAATTCTTATCTATTGATGATTTGTTGCTAGATCGATGACGATCAACGAGAATTTGGGTTCTATTGAAGAAACTAGGGTTTCTCCTTCTATCCCTTGCCCTTTCGTTGATTAGCATTCAAATTCTAGCCTTTAGGAAATTCAATCATCGATCGTTGATCTCTAATTTGGAGCGAAAACATTCAAGAAAGCATCTCGCTCAAATTTGGTTGTCGATGTTTCAATTTCCTAAAGTTTACAAAACTCATAAGACTTAAGAATCGTTCAAGAATTTAGTCATCATCATCTACCTATTTTCTCGATTCCTCCACAAACGGAGTTTTCACTCAAACATCATGAAAAAGAAAACAATCAAGAATTGATAACTCTTCATAATGCTCAATTGTATAGAAAAGCAAGATCAAGAATTTTCACCTTTTATAAATCAACGTTTCGTTACAATTCGCTCAAAGATTACAAGATTTTGAGGAGAGACCTCAATCGTCGAAACTAGCTTCGCATCGTCTTCTTGAGTCGCGGATCGTCATGGATCTCTTGCTCGGATGAAGATTGGCGTCGCTTCAAAAGGTTTGTTGAAGGGTTGCTTTGGCTCGGTACTCGGTGGATCTTGATTTGGATCAAATTGTGTCACTCAATTTGATTTACAAATGATTTGGATCTACAATTTTCACCGCTCAAAATGATTTCCCTCCAAATTCAACAACCTCCAAACCCTAGATCTAGATCCATTTTTATAACCACTCATTTGAATCTTCCCTCCAAAACTAGGTTGTTGGAGAGAGTCTTCTAGAAGAAGTTAGAGGGAATATTCTAGAATAAGGAATATTCTAGGATAAGGTTGTTAGTCCGAGCCTTCTGGATAAAGCAACGTGCTCTTTAGGAGTCTTCTGGAAGCCTGGATGACGTGTCCAACTAGCCGCGGATCCGCAGCGGATATGCCAACTTGGCCACCGATCCGCGGCCGTTTTGTGTGCTTGGTGCATGAAATCTTCAGGGTATTTTGGTGTTGGATTTGTGGCACTTTTCTGATGTATGGAATATTTTTATACTTTCTTGATTACTGCCAGATTTCAAGTTTTGGACTTAGCGTATTTTATCAGCACTTTTAGCAGTTCCGGCACTTTTACCTAGAGAATTTCCTGCACACAATCTCGAGACAAGTGTTGATTCACAAAAGATCATGCGTGCAATAATAAACACATGATTTCTCTCAAAATGCCGGTTATAACGTATAACACGTTATTTGGTATTTTGGCAGACAAATTGCTAATATGTGCTATATTTATACCAAACACCTTTATGTGATTGCAAAGAGTGGGGAAATTGATGTGTTAAAAATGCAATATTTTCGACTGATCAAATTCCCCCAAACTTAATTTTGGTCGTTTCGAGCAAACTTGTTTTATTTGAAGGAGAAAATATAAGAAAAAGAAAAATTAACTAGCATACTTTCGTAGGCAACACGATTGCACTGAGCACGTGCAACAAGCCTTTAAACCTCAAGGTGTCCCTAGTAGGAGGAGTGTTGTCTCCTGAGGGTTTTCAGCGGATTGCACCCACAAAATCCCATAATAAAAGGAAGACCGTGAAAGTTACATGTAAAGATAAGAATTATAAAAGAAAGACTTTGAAAATCAGAGTTTCCAACTATACTAGCTTTTCGGTTGTCATGAGCCCTATCTTTATAGTCATAAAAAAATGTCTGAAATCACATCATCCCTCAATAAAACATCGTCTTTATTCTTCATTCCTATCTTTCTTCCAAACATCGATCATATACCCCTACGTGTGTGTAAAGAACATCCCTACACTCGGAGAATTCAATTCAAGCTATCATACTCTTGTCCATCTACCTCAGTACTTTTTAATTTGATGAATATTTAGATGACATTGCTCACACATTTTTCAAGTGACTGTTAATACTTCTTGAGATACTAACCGACCGATTAGTCATGTGCTTGCTTATTAGGTGTATTAGTATTTTCCTCGTCTTGCACCACCTAAGGCTTAGCAGTGGCTCCCAAACAAGTTGGCCTAAGGCACTAGGTGATGAAGCACCCTCGCTATATTTTTTTATTGCTGCCTTGGTGATAACAGAACCGGTGTTCATTTTTTTCTTAACACCATTTTACCTTTTTCATTTTTTATTTCCTTCATACTTTGGCTTTTAGACAAGAGCATTTCAAGGTATTCTCTACTATCCCGAGTTTCAGGACGTGTGTAAGTGCGTATAGTAGCGTATCAACGTTCAAATGTTTGGCTTCAAGAATAGGAACTATTTTCAGACTTATTTTTATCCTCAGATTAGTGACTTCTTTCATCTTATTAACCCTTGAGACAACAGCTCATAACTACTTATTACTAGTTTGTTTAAGAAAACTTCTAATTTTCATGGATTTCTTAAATTTTTCCAATCTTTTGGATGTAATTTTTCACTATCTAATCTTTTATTATTTTATTTATGTACAAATTTTTTTTATATGTTTTGTACTTATGCAAGGTATGATGCAAAGAATCCGCAAATAAGCACAAACCTCCCCGAAACTTGTTTTCAACAATGTCCTCACTGTTGTCATCCCCTGGATCATAAAAACCTGTAAGCTTGGGAGGAAATTTATTAATAGGGGCAATAAATATGATCGTGAAAATCCACCCCCAAACTTATTTTTGGCTCACCATTTTGAGTAAAAAATTTATTTTCAAGAGCCAGATTATACCCCCCCAAACATGAGTTAAACAATGTGAGTTAAAAATAATAAGGGGGGGTCAAAAATTACTGGTCAATGCCAAGCTTTGCAAAGACCGAATGTCAACACCAACCATTCGAAGATTTTATCAATGTAGTGCACCGGTTGGTGGAAGAACAAGTTGAAAAGAGCCAAGAAGAAGTGGGGAAAAGATAAGTGGTGTAAAAGAAAGGGTTTACGTCTCGTTTTGGAGAGACGACTCAATTATTGTGATGGATTACTCGCATTCTCATGATTGTCAAGAAGAAAGGGTGGAGGTTCAATTTTTTTGTTTTGGAGATGATTCATCTCAACACCCATATTTGCTAAGAATGCAAGTCTATCAGCAAAGCTTTCATCGATATCCCGAAAAATAATGTCATTAGAAAGAACGGGATGATACTCAGACTCCAGAATAGGTTCATCATAGACGTTAGATGTTGACCCAGACAACTCAAAAGAAGGGACTGTATGTATATGATACATACCTGGGTCAAACTACAACGTATAAAGGAAGTCTGGATCTGTATGGTGAAGCTGATCAAATTCTCTCCTGTCGACATCCATTAATTCGACAGAACATACTCGAGCATGAGGATCGGAGGTTTGACTTCCCAACTTGTAAATGTTGAGCTCAATTGACCTATTCCTGAAAAATAGGTTCATAGAGCCGTTTCTATAGTTGATTACAGCGTTGGAAGTAACCAAAAAGGGACGATCTAGAATCACCGGAATTTGGTTCCGTGGGTTCACTACAGGCTGTGTATCAAGAACAATAAAGTCCACAGGGAATACAAATTCCCTGATTTTTGTCAACACATCCTCAAGTTCACCACTAGGTTTGGTGATTGATCGGTCGGCCATCTGGAGAGTTATGTTAGAGGGCTTTAACACTCCGATACCTAATTGCTCATAGACTGAATATGGAAGCAAGTTAACACTAGCGCCATGGTCAAGTAAAGCACGGTTAATTTGTTTATCCCCAATAGAAATAGAAATAGTAGGACAGCCAGGGTCGTTACGTTTTCTTGGTAATTGTTGGGGAAAAGCTGTGTCTACAGTACTCGACATGAAAAATTTTTTAGGCACTTGAGTTTTTCTCTTTCTAGTGCATAAGTTCTTAAGAATTTTCGCATAAGACGGAACTTGTTGGATAGCATCTAGGAGACGGATGTTGATGTTAACTTTCTTAAACATTTCCACAAGCTTCTCCTTTTGGGCATTGGGTTTGTTGGGCCTCAACCTTTCTGGAAATGGAGCGCTATCAATAAGTGTTGGGTCCCACATTTGTGGAGAAGGTTGTAGGGGTGGAAAGGATGAAGTGGGTGGAGGGTTCGAGCATTTTGGAAAACGGAGAATAGGTTCGGAAGAAGAAGGTAAATTAGACGAAATAGGGTAAGAAGTAGAAGTGGGAGTGGAAGTGGAAGCGGAAGCCGGGGCGTTAATGATCAATTCATCATTATCAATTTGTTCACCCACATGATTGTCTAGCACTCTTCCAGATCTCAACTTGGTAAGTGCATCTACATTAGTGTAATATGAAGGTCCAGGATCAGGTAGGGGTTGAGATGGAAGATTCCCTTTCTCTCCGGCACTCATTTTGGCAGCCAGTTGTGCGATTTTTGTTTCCATCGATTTAATAATCTCACCTTTGGAGGCAAAGTTCCTATTTAAGTCATCGACGGAAGACTGAAAATTTGCAGTAACTTGCATGAAATTTTTCAGAAACAAATTGATGGTTTGTTCGAGTGAAGAGGTGTTATTGGTTCCTGCAGAAGAAGGATCAAAGTTGTTGGCCGGGTTTTGAAAATTTTATGGTTGAAAGGGGGTGCTGACTCATTTGTGGTGGTTGCTGTTGAGGTGGAGGGACCCATTTAAAGTTATTCTGGTTTGGATCCGTGTATTGAGTTTGGTGTTGGATCCAAGAAAGATCAGGGTGATTTCTCCAATCTTGATTATATGAAGAAGAAGAAGGATCGTTTCCAGGTTTTTTTGTGAAATGCAGCATTAGTGTGACCTAGAAACGGTATATTCAAAGGACATTCTTCCGTCAAATGTGATGGATTTGAATAGCAACCACACACGGTTTTGGGAAGTGTGTATTGGTTTAGGGAGGCTGAAGAGAACTTGTTTTCAAGAGCGTCGAGTTTCCTTTGTATTGCGGCCATTTCGGCTCTCATTGTGACGGAAACATCGAGCTGATTGATATCATCCCTAGACGATGGTGGTCTAACACTTTTCCATTGTAATTTGTTTTGAGCTAAATCTTCTAGGTATTTCTAAGCTTCACCATCATCTTTAGATAGGAATTGGCAATGACACATGGTTTCAAGCATCTGTTTAGTCGTAAGATCAATACCCTCATAGATAACTCGACACAAATCCCATCTGGGGATTCCGTGATGAGGACATTGGATAAGAAGATCCTTGAACCGTTCAAAGCATTTCCAGAATGGTTCATTAGGAAGTTGGGTGAATTTGAAGATTTCGCTCCGAACACGGCTGGTCTTATGAATGGGATAAAATTTCTTAAGGAATGCTGCAACAAATTCATCCCATTTTGAAATAGAATGCGCGGTTGTATTATAAAGCTACTTCTGGGCTAAATCGCACAACGTGAATGAGAGAAAACGTAAACGCCGAGCATCCAAAGATAGTTGTGACGTTCCAATCATTGCATATACATTTTCAAATTTAGATATAAAAACGTATGCGTCTTCAGACTCAAGACCGTGAAATTTGGGTAACAGTTTGATAAATTGGGGGTTGATTTCAAAATTTTCCCTGTTGGCAGGTGGTATAGAAAGGCAGGTGGGAAGGGGAACACGTGAAGGATAGCATCTCTCTTGGAGAGAAATGCGAGGAGGGTTCTGCGCACCTGCGGGCGATGGCAGAGTGGTGTTAAAGTGTGATGGAAATCCGTCCATCGTGGTCGTGGTGGGTGGTGGGAAAAAGAAAATGTAGAAATACCCACTTTGGAGTCGATATGGAGAAATACGGACAAGACGGGCACTAGAATCCCGTGTCCAATCGAGCTTGCACTAAAGGGTTTACACAATTGGCAGCGTTGTGATAATTTAGGGGAAAAGTCGGTTGGTGTTTGTTTTGAAAAAATACTGTTTTTTTTGAAAAATTCACACGAACAATGCACAGGCAACCCTAATTCCAGTGGTCACCTAGGTCAAGTCTCTAGACCACTCCTAGAATTCCAGAAGACAAGTCGCAAGATAAATCCTCTACTGCCTCTTTGCCTCTCCTGTGGCCAGGTAAGTGGGAAGTTCTCCACTACGTAAGTAGTGGGCTTAATTAAGTAACCACTTGCCTTAGACACCAAAAAAGAAACGTGGATAAGCAATAGATTACCCACGACCTTCTTCTGTCCTAATTGAGCGCGACGGTCCTTAGAATCTTGTCTAGATCTTTTTTAGTTAATGAAGGTGATGCGGATGCAGGTTTGTGATTTCCGGGGCTTAGGAAGGGTAATGAACTCCCCACCTAATCTGAATTTGGTCTTTGCCACTTAATTTCCTTATTAAAATATGCAAACAATCAAGATCAAACACGCAACAAATTTTTCTTTTAGCGGCGCTGCGAATTTTGCAAAGAATCCGGTAGAAAATGGTTAATGGAGAAGATCAGAGAGGAGATAGGAAAGTCAGAGAGACACCTGAGAAATTTGGAACACTGAAGCGCCTAAACGGCGGAGGAACCGCCGCAAAAACCAACCATTGGCTGCGGATCCGCGGTGGGAAGGAGGAGTTAGGGTTTCAAAATTTTCCTGTAGCTTCTGGTACTCCTCTGGAATTTGCAGAACTTCTCTGAATCTTGATCGCATCGCTACAGTGATTCGAGATTCCCTCGCAAAAATTCACAACTAATTGTTAAGAACTTGATGCGAATTTGTGTAAGTCCACGTTGCCCACCTCGGTACTTGCGGGGAGGCGGAAATCGGATTTTTATGAGCTTAGGCAACATGGACTAGACTTTAAAGGATCTTTGCTAAACAAAAACTTGCTAAAGCTAACTAGAAACTAGATAAGTGCTAGAAAGGTTATACCTTTGGTCTTTATGTCCTTCTCTCCTTGCTCCTTGGAGTAGTGGAAGGAGGTCACCTTGTCGTCTTCTCCCGTCAAAGAAAGATCCACCCGAAAGCCTCAACCTTTGGATTCAACTCCAAGCTAGAAGTAACTAGGGTGCAAGAAGTGCTAGTTCTTGAACCCTAGATGAGAGTAAAGATGATCAAGAGAGGGTTTTTCTCAAGCTCAAGTGTTTCTCAACACATGAGAAGGAGAGAGCTTGAGGGAGAGGAAGAACAAGAGAGAGAAATGAAATGATAGAATGAGAAAAAATGTGAACCATTCTCACTAATATGTGTATATTATTTTAATTGAATAATTAGCTAGATAATTGTCATGGCTTATCCTGACATGACCATTATCATTTCAATTTGCAAGGATCAAAAAGCATCTTCCAAAAGAAATGATGATGGTCAAAGTGTCAACATGGTCAACAAGTCAAGATGGGTCAAATGGTCAACAACCATAACCATGCACAATTATTAAACTAATATCAATTAACAATAATACACACATAAGCATTAGGGTTAATAAAATGACAATAGCCATTAACCCTAATCAAGGTCCTCTCCCTCAATCTCAAGTAACTGTGCATACGCACCCGCATTCGTGATCCGAGGAACACGAATACAATGAGAAAAACCAATCCCAAATCATATACTAGGATCCGGCGTAAACTAAAGCCCGCTAGTATAAACTGTCCGGACAGCAAACGTGCACAAGTGCGCGAATGTGAACGAACCCTGTCGCAAAACCATGCGACCTCTACTCATTTTGCCTAAAGGCGAATAGCTCTCTGTGTGGGACTCTAAAGACTCGACACTACGCTGGCAGTGGGTTTAACCACAGACCGCAAGCGGCACTAGCTGTACGTAACGGTCCCCAGGTAGATGTCGATAAGAAGACTGACGAGGTGAACCCCATCAGAACTCCTACTGAGCCTGTATGTGACAATCTCCGTACAGTCCGGTCTGTTCGTCTGATACATCGCATGGCGTGCCTAGGGGGGCGGTGAATGTCAGTCCCCTAATAGCGGTACAAGTAGTGTCGGAGTGTAGCCTAGAACACCCTGAGATAACACTGGAAACCTACCAGTATATCTCGCTTGCCCTGGCCAGGGACTACTCGTGTAATGGCTCTCCTGGAAACAGCGCGATGTCAACCCCCAATACCGGGAGAGACGGATCCTGTCTAACCGTCACTGCCTCCAAGTGCTTCGGGACTGCACCGAAAAACTACCTGTTTGCACGACTCCTTTGAGCCGTGGTAGGGTAGTAATCAAAGTGCAGTGGGAACACACTCGAGGCGAAGTGACAGTGTCAAGTCAACGGACTAAGCTGTACTCATGTCACCTGGGAACTGATAACTGACGATAGGTATAATACCAACCAACAGTTCCCGACGAGTCCTGTCCGGTGTACTCGTAACCTAACGAGCACCCGCATACTATCTCAAGTACGACGTACTGACGGCTGTGGGACAGACCGTCTCCCATACTGGGATGAGAAGCGCATACGCTAGTCTACTCCGGAGTATCGATGCCCTGTCTCGATAGTCCAACGACTAGGGACCTGTATAAGGATGTGCTTATAGATCACCCAGCTCCCACGAGTGTGAGCGCCATCACAACGCTGGTAATCAAGCAAAGATCCTAAGGGCTCCACTAATATGTATAATAGCGATATGCTAAAAGAAACACATGCACATATTAAAGCAGAGACAAACCAAGTAGCATACTACCATTTCGAGCAAGATTGTATATACAACTGTGAATATCCCAAGCTTCCATCAAGTAATATACAAACTAGTATGATACAGTAATGGCCTCTAGGGCATATACACTAACAATCTCCCACTTGCACTAAGGCCATGTACTGGCGTATCGAAGACCTATCATCTCGATCAGCCGCTCGAACTGAGTCTGGGGCAAGGCCTTGGTGAATGGATCTACAGTGTTATCCTCTGATGCAACTCTCCGGACCTCGATCTCCTGGCGATCTACGATCACCCTGATCAGGTGATACCGCCTTAAGATGTGTCTGGATTTCTGATGGGACCTGGGTTCCTTCGCTAAAGCTATAGCCCCGTTGTTGTCGCAATATAGAGGTATTGGGTCAACAATGGACGGAACCACCGGAAGTTCTCTCAAGAACTTCCTCATCCAGACAGCTTCTTTTGCGGCATCAGATGCAGCGATGTATTCCGCTTCCATAGTCGAGTCAGCAACGGTTTCCTGTTTGGAGCTCTTCCAACACACCGCCCCTCCATTGAGGGTAAAGACAAAACCCGACATGGACTTGGAATCATCCTTGTCACTCTGGAAGCTGGAGTCAGCAAAGGCCTCAATCTGCAGGTCTTTTCCGCCATACACCAAGAACATCTCCTTAGTCCTTCTCAGGTACTTGAGAATGTTCTTTACTGCTATCCAATGTTTCTCCACAGGGTTTGACTGATATCTGCTTACCACACTCAGTGCATGAGCCACATCCGGTCTGGTACACAACATCGCATACATAATAGAGCCTACCGCAGAAGCGTAGGGTATAATAGACATGCGATCCCTCTCCAAATCAGTTTTGGGAGACATCTCTTTGGAGAGGGTGATCCCGTGACAAGCCGGTAGATTACCGCGCTTGGAATCTTCCATACTGAATCTCTTCAGTATGGTGTCGATGTACCTGGACTGCGAAAGTCCTAATATCCTCTTGGATCTGTCACGGTAGATCCGGATACCCAGATTGTATGAGGCATCACCCAGGTCTTTCATGGAGAACCAGTGTGACAAGAACCCCTTGACAGATTGTAGCATAGGAATGTCATTTCCCATTAAGAGAATGTCATCCAAGTATAAAACGAGGAATACTACAGTTCTCGCTACAAATCTACAATAGATGCATGGTTCATCTGGATTTTTGATAAAGCCAAATTCCTTGACTGTCTCATCAAAACAGATGTTCCAACTCCGCGATGCCTGCTTTAGTCCATAAATGGACTTAAGCAACTTGCACACCTTTCCGCTGCTCCCACTCTGAATGAAACCCTCTGGCTGATCCATATAGACACACTGCTCTAAATGTCCATTTAGAAAAGCTGTCTTTACGTCCATCTGCCAAATCTCATAATCGTGGAAGGCAGCAATGGCAAGAAGGATCCGAATGGATTTTAGCATAGCTACTGGAGAAAAGGTTTCGTCATAGTCCAAACCAGGTCGCTGACGAAAACCCTTTTCTACCAGTCTAGCTTTATAGGTCTCAACTTGTCCATCTACACCAATCTTCCTTTTGAAGATCCACTTGCATCCTATGGGTTTTACCCCATCTGGAGCAATGTCCAACGTCCATACTTTGTTGGTGTACATGGACTCCATTTCGGTCCGCATTGCGTCCAGCCATTTTACCGAGTCGACGCTCTGAATGGCTTGCTGGAAGCTAGTAGGCTCATCAAGGTCTATGATGCAATCCTCTCTATCCCCGTCAATGAGAAAACAGTAGTATCTTTCGGGCGGATGAGACTGCCTACTACTCCTGCGGAGTGGCGTGGGAATGTCCTGATCTTTCGAACCCTCTGGTTCAACCAAGCTTTCAGTAATAGCTCATGGTTCTGGAATTTCTTCCACTTCTATTGCGCTCCCACTTAATTCTTTTTCTATGAACTGGTGTTCTAGAAAGTGGGCATGGCGAGAAACAAGGACTTTTTGTTCCTCTTCGCAATAGAAGTAATATCCCTTGGAGTTCTTTGGATACCCCACAAACTTGCACTGTACTGAGCGTGGTTCGAGCTTGTCCGCATGCTGCTTTTTTACAAAAGCTGGACATCCCCATGTCTTAATATGATTAAGATGGGGTCTCTTTCCACACCACATCTGATATGGTATAGTAGGCACAGTCTTAGTTGGAACTCGGTTCAAAAGGTATGCCGCTGATTCTAGCGCATATCCCCAGAACGATCGTGGTAACTCAGCGTTACTCATCATGGACCCTACCATATCTAATAGGGTTCGGTTCCGTCTCTCCGATACACCATTATGTTGCGGAGTGTATGGAGGAGTAAGCTGAGAGAGAATTCCATTCTCTTTTAAGTAACCCAGGAACTCGGCACTCAAGTATTCACCACCTCGATCAGATCTCAGTGTCTTTATACTTTTGCCTGTTTGTTTTTCTACTTCATTCTTATATTCCTGGAATTTTTCAAAAGCCTCGGATTTATGTTTCATTAAGAAGACATAACCGTACCTTAAAAAGTCATCCGTAAAAGTAATGAAGTAAGAATAACCGCTTCGTGCATGTGTAGACATTGGACCGCACACGTCGCTGTGTACGAGTCCCAAGAGCTCGCTCGCTCTTTATCCGTGTCCAGTAAACGGAGTCTTTGTCATCTTTCCTTTGAGACAGGATTGACAAGTTGCATACGATTGATATTTGAACGGATCCAAATATCCTTCTGCATGTAACTTAGTTAACCTTCTCTCGTTGATGTGACCCAGTCTACAATGCCATAAGAAAGTTTTATTAATTTCTGGAGACTTTCTTTTGTGTGTATTCTGGACATTGAAAATCTGTGGTTGGTTTAATACGTATATACCGTTGTTCAATGTACCTGAGCCAATCAAAACTTGATTAAGGTGAATGTTCACTACATTACTTACAAATGCAAATTCATAACCATCTTTAGACAATAAAGATACAGAAATGATATTACAGGTTGCATTTGATACATAATAACAACTACGCAAAACCAAAAAATGTCCATCCAACAATCCCAGGTGGTAGTCCCCCATGGCCTCAGCATCCATGCTAGCACCGTTCGCAACTCTGAGGGTCATGTCACCTGTCTTCAAAACTCTACGCTTTCTCAACGCCTGCAAAGAATTACAGATATGAGATCCTGATCCGGTATCCAATACCCAGGATGTAGAGTTTATTGATAGACAGTTTTCAATAACATACACACCTGAAGCTGAAGCTGCAACTCGCTTCAAATCCTGTGTTCTGGCTTTCCAAGCCTTGCAATCCTGTTTCCAGTGACCACTTTTGTGACAATAGAAGCATTCTTCCTTCCCCACCAGCTTTCCCGCTACTTTTGTTGCTTTTCTTTTTCCCTTCGTATCCACTTTACTGACACCGCCTCTTGGTTTGGCGGGGGCTTTCTTCTTCTTGCCCTTGGCTTTCTCCCTGGACCTAGAAGAGGAAGATCCTCCTACAAACAAAGTGGATGTCTCCCTACCCTTCTGTAGGGTGCCCTCAGCACTCCTCAACATGTTCAGATGTTCGGAAAGTTCAACCTCCTTTCCTTGCATGTTGAAGTTAAGAATAAACTGGGCGTAAGTGGAAGGAAGGGACTTGAGAATCAAATCAGTATAGAGTTCATTCTCCAACGTGGTCCCAAGGTCCGCGAGCTCCTCAATGTAGCCAATCATCTTAAGCACGTGTTCCGCTACCGATGATCCGACGGCCAACCTTGCCGAAAACAACTTCTTCGACACTTCGTATCTTGCGATACGAGACTGCTCTCCATACAGTTCTTTTGTATGAAGAAATATGGACTCTAGGTCCATATTCTCGTGCCTCCTCTGATGTTCGTTGTCCATCGAGGCAAGTACGAGGCATTTGGCCTTCGCGCAATCTATTTCCCAGGTCTTGTAGATTTCCCTATCTACAACACTGGTTTTGGGACCTGGGACAGAGGGAGCTTTGGTGGTAAGGAGATACCCCAGCTTGTCGTAAGTGATTGCCATCTTGACATTCCTGAGCCAATCTTTATAGTTTGGCCCTGTCAATATGTTTTTATCTAGTAATAACTTAAGTCCGGTCATGTTGAATGGTCGCTGCAATTAGGAGAGAGAAAAGAAACACTTTAGCATGATGCTCTTGCAAGTTTAGAGTGGTTTTTAATTTGTCTAAACTGGATGGCTCCCACTGTCTCTCGAATCCCTTCTCAAACCGTAAAGAAAGGATTAGTCAGGATCACTCTCACCGTACAATACTTGCTTAACCGTTCAGCCAGGCCAGTGTCGGTACTTCGAGGGAGGTTTTCCAACGCTTTCGCGAAGTTCCTTAATTAAGTAACCTCTTTTCCCTGTGGGCGTAGCCCCGCTAACACCTTTCTAGACACCTACTAAGTTTATAGCATTGATCGTTAAGTGAGAGTTTTCCCGAGGAGTAGCATATACTCACAGTAGGATCGGGATCCAAATATCATCGCGTGATAAAACCGAAGGAATTCTACCAGAATTATCACACTCCAAATGGTATGCAGCGCTAGCAAGTTTCAGTACTTATGAAACTCCCGATGTGGATTTTTGCCCCATGCTCTTATGACCTTGACTTTGGCCAAAATATCATAAGTCACATGTCAAGTTCTACCCATCATTCTCCTGGTTAATTTAGACCCACCCGTACCTACCCTTGACTTTGGCCAAAATGGCAGCACGACTGTCCCAAACCAACGCATCTATCTATGCTGCACATGAATACCCAATAGCTACCAATCACTATGCCTTGACTTTGGCCAAAATACATAGCTTGAATACTTTTTGACCATTCATGTGGAATGACGGAGGGCTACGGATGGTTTTGGCGAAACCGTGAACGTAGTGAACTTGATATAATCGATGGAACGAGATAGCTTTTAAAAGGAGTGGTTCAAGCCCGGCGTTTAAAAGTTTAGTTTTGAAAAGAACCGAGTGGTTTTCAAAGTGTTCCAATCGACTTTTACTTGGTTTATTTTCTTGCATTAGTTCTTTTAATGCGTCCCATCATTTAACCCAACCATTGCAGAAAACAACCAAAATATGGCGTACGCTTATGCCATTCGCATTCGCCACGGGGCCCCGTCATCACCCGTTAGGTTACTTAACTAACGACAGAGCGGGGGCTGGGCTAGCGCGGCTGTAAAACATAAGCAACGCCTAAATAGTTATTATATATAAATATATAGGAATATTAGACATTACAGATCACAGATGAATACATTGGATATACTAGGAATCCGCAATCCGTTCGAGCCTGCAACGAAAAGCGGATTACACGGTCGCGGTGAATAGCCAAATACCCTACCTAAGACCCCTACGGGTGCGGCAAACTACCCGCCAAGTACCCGAAGCGAAGCAACCTCCCTCACCACCGTGAGTAGGCCAATCGGCACTTCGAGATACCCGGTAGTTTGTGCACCCCCTCCATGGGTCTATCCTAGGAGCAAAAACAGTAAAAAGAATTATACAATGACGGCTACAACCCCGACCCGGTTGCGTGGCCATACAAATAATAATATTACATCAATTTACATGTTACAATGAATGAAAGGAAAAACAACACTCATCTCACATCCACCCCGGCTATTCACCCGCGACAATCCAACCCATTCATATACACATACCAATATCAAACACAGATCACAGATATGTATAACCCCGACTAATCGACATATAGCGATTAGCCGACGTTCAATACATACAAACATCACAGATATAACCGTCATAGTCAAAGTGTAGTGAAGTTCGGAAAAAATACGGATTTATAGGCCCCCAAAAATAAATTTCTATTCTGGAAAACCTGGGCACATATAAACCATCTTAAAAATCCTAAAACGAAGCCGTAAGAAAACTGCACCAAACTCGACTCAGTGAAGAGTCCAAATGTAGCGTCTTGAAAAGTCGTTTTGGTGTTTTCTTGAAATTCGGTGAAAATTCGGTATTTTTCCGAAAACCGTCTTTCTCGATATTTTGCAGTTTAGGGCTATTATACTTAAAGTGGATAGGTAATTACTTGTTTTTAGTGACTAATGAGTTAATTATGAAATTTTGGTCATTTAAAAATTTTTCCCTATTTTTCATTTTTTTAATATTATTTTAAGCCGGTAAGAAAATACATTAAATAAGCGATAAATACAAATTTTTCCGGGCTAATTTTAATCTCTAAAATTATGATAATTATAATCTAGTGATAACATGAATTTTTAGTAATTTATTTTGATTTTTAACCAATTTTTATGAATTGAAACGAATTTATTGAATTTTGGGCTAAAACTTGCAATTTTTGAGTTGTAGGGGGCCTTTTTGCATAAAATTTCTTTTGTAAAACCCCTCTATCTTTTTTCTCAGCCCTAGGACAGCCCAAACCTTGGCCAAGTCCAGAAATTTCTGGCCTCTCTTTCTTGAATTGTTTCTTGAGTTGAATTTCATAGTTTATGGAATTAATTTAAATATTTTGGATAATGTATGATACATTTGACTTTAGAAACTTGACCATGACTTTCCCCACTTGCCCACACCCTCCCCCATTCCCCTCCTCTGGCCGAAACCTGCACCATTTCCACCTCCATTATTTTCCTTCTCTTTCTCTCTCATTTTCTTCAAAAGTTGCAACAAAATTCAATAAAAATCCATAAATCCTTCTCTTTTTCAACACAAAATCCTTGTGCTACCTCTTCTCAAGCTTAATATAGTTGAAATCATGTGGAAAGGAGGCATTTTTGGAGCAAACTTTCTTGCTTGATCCATTGATCAAGAGGTAAAATTCCTATCTTGTTAAATCCTTTGTTTAAGTGCTTATATTATAGGGTTTAGTGATAATTTAGTGTAGTTAATCTAGATTTCTTAGATTTTGTTTGAAAATTGAGACTAGGGTTTGAAAGCCATAATAGTTAATTAAGTATTTTATAGTTAATCTAGTTGTTAATGACTAATCTATTTGGTTACCTTGTTGATATAGTTTTCAATTATGCTAATTTGATTAAATTAGAAGTGTGAAATTTGCTTTTTAGGATTTTCAAGAAAAGGTTTTTGTATGGAAATGGTATTTGAAACATGATTAGTGAGTTGATTAAACCTAATTTGTGTTGATTAAACCTAATTTGCTATCTAGTGTTTTGCTAACCTTAATCTAAGTGGTTAATTTGCTTATTAGGCTAAAAATAGTGTTAAATTAAGGTTTTCATATATAGTTTGATTTATGGTTGCTAAGTACAAAAATCAAGAGAAGGTTTTGTTATGTAAATTAGGTTTTTAAGCTTAGTTAATGGTTTAGAAATTGTGTATTGGCTAGCTATTTGGTTAGTTTGGATGTTGGTGTTGGGTGGTGTTGACTTGTCGCTAAATTGTCGATGTTTGCATCAAATTGCAATTTCTGCTTACTAGATTTTTATAAGAGTTATGTGATGAATTAATTGTGGCATCTCGATGATTGTGTTGGCTTGTCCTACGACTTTTAGGATGCGTGAGTGAGGTTTTTGGGTAGTCGGGTTTTAGTTTTGCCGGGTGACCCAAATCGGCGTTTTTGGCAGTTTTTGCGATTTTCGCGTGTGTTCCGCGCACTTTGTGCACGTTGTACCCAGCTAGCGAACTTTAGTAGTTTCGTTGGGGTTTTGCGTCGTTCTTGATATGTAACCTTATATTTGGTATTGATATAAATTCCAGGTTCGGTCGCGGAGACGTCAGACGCGGCGCGAAAGGGAAAGGCGGTGATCGGACACAGCTAGCCAGGAATCCCGGTGAGTAGATTTAACATCTACGGGGGACGATCGTTTGGATGGCGCAAGTCGCCCGATAGATTTAGTAAACTGGAAAATAGTAAATTGGATAATCACTTGTGACATTAGAATAATAATACTGGCATGATAATTGCTGCAATTAGATCAATAGGTTATACCCATATACGCAAACTCAATTGTAGGACACATGCACCATTACCAGGTTTTTATATGCAGCACGAGCACTATTCATGTTTACACACACACCCTGGTAATTGCCATGCCACCACACTAGATAACCTTTAATTTAAACCTTTTACTAATTGATACTTAAATTGTGCTATTTCCTTAAAATGAAACCGTAGGATTGCTATTCATGTGCATGTACTTCATCATATTCATTGTTCATGCTTAATACATTAATCACACATCGCAACTTGATTATTGATATCATACGCATTCATTAGCATTGATATATGCATTTATGAGGATTTCTTGAGATTTTATGATATTGCTGGATTTCGGGGGAAAGCCGCAAAATTTCCAAACTTATGATATTTTTAAAACATGTAAATTGCGGTTTTCTAGTGATGTAAGTGTCGTCCACCATGAGTTTGCTGTGGATTTGGAAATCCGTGTCGAGGAGTGGAGGAACCGGCACGGGTACATGGTGGGCCCGGTAAGGTACCCCGGGGCAAGAGGAATGTGGTGATGACGTTGAGCCTGGCAGGGGACGGATTACCTACCGGTGACTGTTTGGGACGGCGGATATCCAGAGGATACCGACCGTGGCCGCTAGATGATGAGATATTGATATTTGAGATGGGTTAGCCGGACGGCTGAGGCCAGAGATACATTTATGAGATTTGAGACAGCTTTTGGGTGTCGTTGCTGGACACCGATTTTCGTCGATTCATCGACATTATGCTGGCATTCTAAAAGAGTTTCAAAAACAAAAAGAGGCAAATTATTTCTTATATATACCTATTGAGACCTCAGATTTTCATGTTGCATGCATATTAGTACACTGATGTTATATACACACCTGCTAGTGCATCCAGTCATACCTGTATTATAGATGCTAGGATGCTTGTGTGCATGCATACGATAGCCTTTGTAGATGTTATTTATTACTCACGAGTTGGCAACTCACCCCCGTTGTGCCACAGTCTTTTGCAGGTCCGCTCCGTCAGTTCAGTAGCGGCGGGCGCACTTGTCTTTTGCCTCTTTTGCCTGAGCTCGAGTTTTGCTCATAGGTGGGTTATGTTATTTTTTTTGTACCACCTTGTATATTCTTGTATATTCTTGTATCTAGTGTACTCCATCTACTGTTCTACCAGATTATTGTATATTGACATAGAGATGAGACTGTGAGGTTTGTGGATTTTATACTGTATTTGGGGTCGAGCTCACTTGAGCCGACATGCTACTTTTTCATGCTTCCTTATGCTTTATTATGCTTGTTGTCATTTACATTGCGTGGGATTTGTGACCGCCGTATGGCGAAGAGCTAGCTCCCGCTTGGGGATGCCCTATTTTGTGGATTCATGTATATATTTTGTTGTACCCATTTTTGGGGGTCAGTATTTACAAAGGAGACTCTGCCGAAATTTTCGGGAAAAATTTGTATTGTTTTTAAAAAGTGTTTTATATGACTTATTTGATAAGCTTGCTTTCAAATGTTTGGGTTTTCTTCACTCTTTTGCTTAATTGGTTTTGTTTTCTGGGCTTTGGCTTACTTATTTTACGGACGCCTTTAGACGTTTCGTAAACTTAAGTGCCAGTCACGTTCCGTACCCTGCGGGTCGTGACAAAGTTGGTATCAGAGCGATAGGTTTTACCTTTGTGAGTGTAGGATGACCCTTGGTAGATGGAGTAAGTGACTTAAGCAGGGTAACGTAGCGTGCGTATGTCCGCGGCATACTTACGATACGGTACTCCGCCTAAGTGACTTTAGGATATACTTGCTTGAAAATTCCTTCTTCAATTCCGTGTATCCTATGATCCTATTGCACTGTTCTTACTATCCGTTTTTCTGTAACAGCCACTATGCCGCCGAAGGCTACGAGGGCACAGAGGGCTGCCGCCAGAGACGAGATTCGAGCTGGCTCGTCCGAGGCTAGGACTGAGCAGGGTGGTATGCCTACGCCGCAGGGACAGACCGATCCACTTTCCCCAGGCCGTATGGATAGGCTCGAGACGGGTATGGAGGAGTTGCGACAGATGATGGGAGGCATGCAGGAGCTGCGTCAGATGGTAGGATCCCTAGTTGCAGCCAGTCGTACACCGAGGCAGGATGACGTACCTACTACATCACAGACGACCATGATACCTGCTCCTACTACTACCATCGTGTCCATTCCGGTTTCACTACAGGACTTCATGAGGCTGAGACCTCCAGTATTCACCGGCACCGAGGCAGCGGAGGACCCACAGACGTTCCTTGACAGTTTAGCCAGGATCTGCCGTTCGCTGAGATGTTCGGATGATCGATGGGTAGAGCTTGCGAGTTTCCGACTAGAGGGTCTCGCGCAGACATGGTGGGAGTCAGTCTTGAGAGGTCGAGCTGCAGATCTACCGCCTATGACTTGGGCCGAGTTTACAGCGGTCTTTCTAGCCCGTTTCCTTCCAGAGAGCGTTCGTGACGCCAGAGCTCGCAGTTTCGAGGCCTTAGTCAAGACACCTGGGATGACGGTGTCTGAGTATGATATCCAGTTTACACAGTTATCCCGATATGCTCAGTATTTGGTGGATACCGAGGAGAAGATGGTGAAGAGGTTCATACAGGGACTTGATGCCCAGCTATACCTTGCCATTGGCGCCCAGCACTACGACACTTATTCAGCGGCTATGGATACGGCATTACGGATGGAGGCACACATATCACAGACTCCGGCCGTTTCTGGGCCGAAGAGGATGCGCACCGATGTACCGTCTCAGAGGCAGCGCGCCAGATTCTTTCCGAGAGATAGGCCTGGCAGAGGATTTGGGCGGGGACAGTTATATGGTTCTTATCCCCAGGGGCAGCAGCCGTCACCAGGATGTTTTGGGTGCGGGAGTCTGCATCATCTTGTCAGAGACTGTCCGGTGAGACGACAGGGAGCAGCGACAGTTCCGCACGTGACACTACCACCATCACCACCCCCTCCTCAGAGAGCCCTACTTCCTACCCCAGGCGATGCTCCACGCCAGTTAGGTGCACCGAGAGGCCGAGGACGTGGCGGTCCTGTTCAGAGAGGACGAGGAGGCAGAGGCCGAGGTCGAGGTCAGCCCGCTATCGGTGGAGGACAGGCCCGAGTTTTTGCTTTGACACCGCAGGATGCGCAGGCATCCAATGCCGTCGTGACAGGTACTTTGCCAGTTTGTTCTTTCGACGCACGGGTATTATTCGACCCAGGTTCCACACATTCGTACGTCTCTACACACTTTGCACCGATGTTGGGCCGTGAGTCGTCGTCGTTAGATCAGCCGCTTGTTGTTGTTACTCCGGTAGGTGAGTCGTTTGTCGCTCGGTTTGTATTTCGTTTGTGTTCCGTTCGTATCGGGGAGAGGGATTCATCAGTTGATTTGATACTCCTCGATACGTTGGACTTTGATGTGCTTCTGGGCATGGATTGGCTAGCCACTTGTTATGCTTCGGTGGACTGCCGTGAGAAGGCAGTCAGATTTAGCTTTCCGGGAGAGCCAGTCCTTGTTATTCAGGGAGACCGTAGTGTCACCCTTCCCAGCTTAATTTCGTCTCTTCGCGCTGGTCAGCTCTTGCGGAAGGGATGTCAGGTATTCTTAGCGTTTGTTTGTGATACTCGAGCTGCAGAGGTTCCGTTGGACTGGGTCCCGATAGTTTGTGAGTTCCCTGATGTCTTCCCTGATGAGCTACCTGGGCTACCGCCTGAGCGCGATGTTGAGTTCTGCATTGATTTGATTCCTGGTTCGGGGCCTATTTCTATACCGCCTTATCGGATGGCCCCGGCAGAGCTTCGAGAGCTGAAGGAGCAGTTGCAGGATTTGTTGGATAAGGGGCTTATTCGACCGAGTGTTTCTCCGTGGGGTGCTCCAGTCCTGTTTGTCAAGAAGAAGGATGGAAGTTTGCGCTTATGTATCGACTACCGCCAGCTGAACAAAGTTACCGTTCGGAACAGATATCCGTTGCCGCGCATTGATGATTTGTTCGACCAGCTTCAGGGTGCGGGGTATTTTTCGAGGATCGACTTGCGATCAGGATACCATCAGCTGCGAGTTCGACAGGAGGATATACCGAGGACAGCTTTCCGTACACGCTATGGCCACTACGAGTTTTTGGTGATGTCGTTCGGACTCACCAACGCCCCAGCAGCATTCATGGATTTGATGAACCGTACATTCAGGCCGTATCTTGACTTGTTCATCATCGTGTTTATCGACGATATCTTGGTGTACTCCCGGAGCAGAGAGGAGCACGAGCAGCACTTGCGGATTACGTTACAGACTCTGAGGGAGCACCAGCTGTTCGCGAAGTTCTCCAAGTGTGCTTTCTGGCTGGACAGCGTCGGATTCTTGGGTCACGTGGTTACGAGAGACGGCATTTGTGTGGACCCGAAGAAGATTGAGGCTGTTCAGCAGTGGCCCCGACCTACATCGGTTACTGAGATCCGTAGTTTTCTAGGCTTGGCGGGCTACTACAGGCGTTTTGTTCAGGACTTCTCCCGTATAGCTGCACCGTTGACCAGTTTGACCCGGAAGGGAGTTCCTTTCGTCTGGACGGAGGAGTGCGAGCGCAGTTTTCAGCAGCTGCGGAAATGTTTGACTACGGCGCCGGTATTATCTTTACCTTCGGGATCAGGCGGATTTGTTGTCTACTGTGATGCTTCGCGAGTGGGATTAGGATGCGTTTTGATGCAGCATGGCCGGGTGATCGCTTATGCTTCTCGGCAGTTGAAGAAGCATGAACAGAACTACCCCACTCATGATCTGGAGATGGCTGCAGTGATCTTTGCACTGAAGATTTGGCGACATTACCTTTACGGCGAGTCGTGTCAGATATTCACCGATCACAAGAGCTTAAAGTACATATTTCAGCAGCGAGACCTGAACCTCAGACAGCGTCGTTGGATGGAGTTGGTGAAAGACTACGACTGCGAAATCTTATATCACCCCGGCAAGGCAAATGTGGTGGCAGATGCGTTGAGTAGGAGGCCCGGGGGTAGTCTATCCTTTTTGCGCGCAGTGCAGAGGCAGTCGTCAGCAGATTGGCAGATGTTATGCGACAGCCGAGTGGAGTTCGAGTTCACTCAGACAGGGGGACAGCTCGCGCATGTTCGTGCACGCCCACAGTTGCTTGACCGTATATATGAGGCACAGCGCAGTGACGACCGTTGCTCAGAGATCATGGCACAGGTGGGACAGGGCAGATTTTCCGAGTTCGTGGTTGACGATCAGGGGATTTTACGATATGGATCTAGATTGTGCGTACCAGATGCTGATGGATTGCGGCGCGACATTCTTGAGGAGGCACACCGATCAGTGTATAGTGTCCACCCCGGTTCCACCAAGATGTACCATGATATGAGAGAGACCTACTGGTGGGACGGGATGAAGAGGGACATTGCGGAGTTCGTTTCGAGATGCCTGACTTGTCAGCAAGTCAAGGCCGAGCACCAGAGGCCCGCAGGAGAGCTACAGCCGTTACCCATTCCGGAGTGGAAATGGGAGCAGATTTCGATGGACTTCATTGTGGGTCTACCCAGGACCAGTCGAGGGTACGACTCCATCTGGGTGATCGTGGATAGATTGACGAAAGCGGCTCACTTCCTTCCAGTGAAGACGACTTTCAGCTTCGCTCAGTATGCTCAGCTCTATATTGACGAGATCGTGCGACTACATGGCGTACCGACTTGTATCGTGTCAGATCGAGGCACTCAGTTCACCAGCCGACTTTGGCAGAGACTTCAGGAGGCTTTGGGCACTCGTTTGAGCTTCAGCACAGCGTTTCATCCGCAGACAGATGGACAGTCAGAGCGGACCATTCAGACTGTCGAGGACATGCTCAGAGCGTGCGTTTTAGACTTTGGTGGTAGCTGGGATCGTCATTTACCTCTAGTGGAGTTCTCCTACAACAACAGCTTCCAGGATACTATTCAGATGGCACCTTTCGAGGCATTGTATGGGAGGAGATGCAGATCGCCCGTTTGTTGGACAGAGCTCAGCGAGAGCAGTATTTTGGGGCCGCAGCTTGTTGAGGAGACGACAGCGAAGATACAGTTGATCCGAGACCGGATGAGAGCGGCTCAGAGCAGGCAGAAATCGTATGCAGACAGGCGCCGTCGCAGATTAGAGTTCGCAGTTGGCGACCATGTTTTTCTGAAGGTCTCACCGATGAAGGGCGTGATGCGTTTTGGGCGAAAGGGGAAGCTTAGCCCTAGATTCGTAGGTCCCTTCGAGATCCTCGAGCGTGTCGGCGCTGTTGCATATCGTTTGGCTCTTCCACCCAGCTTTCCCGATGTTCACCCCGTTTTTCATGTTTCGATGCTCCGCAAGTACCTTCACGACCCTTCGCATGCGATTCAGCACCCGACAGTCCAGCTAGAGCGCGACCTTTCTTTTGCAGAGCAGCCGGTGGCCATCTTGGATCGGCAGGTGAAGAAGTTGAGGTCGAAGGTTATACCAACCGTCAAGGTCCTTTGGCGTAGCCCAAGCAGCGAGGAGGTTACCTGGGAGACCGAGGGCGAGATGAGGAAGAAATATCCCCATCTCTTTGAAGGTACGCGTAGCTATATTCTTAAATTCGGGGACCGAATTTCTTTATGGGGGGAAGATTGTAGCGTCTTGAAAAGTCGTTTTGGTGTTTTCTTGAAATTCGGTGAAAATTCGGTATTTTTCCGAAAACCGTCTTTCTCGATATTTTGCAGTTTAGGGCTATTATACTTAAAGTGGATAGGTAATTACTTGTTTTTAGTGACTAATGAGTTAATTATGAAATTTTGGTCATTTAAAAATTTTTCCCTATTTTTCATTTTTTTAATATTATTTTAAGCCGGTAAGAAAATACATTAAATAAGCGATAAATACAAATTTTTCCGGGCTAATTTTAATCTCTAAAATTATGATAATTATAATCTAGTGATAACATGAATTTTTAGTAATTTATTTTGATTTTTAACCAATTTTTATGAATTGAAACGAATTTATTGAATTTTGGGCTAAAACTTGCAATTTTTGAGTTGTAGGGGGCCTTTTTGCATAAAATTTCTTTTGTAAAACCCCTCTATCTTTTTTCTCAGCCCTAGGACAGCCCAAACCTTGGCCAAGTCCAGAAATTTCTGGCCTCTCTTTCTTGAATTGTTTCTTGAGTTGAATTTCATAGTTTATGGAATTAATTTAAATATTTTGGATAATGTATGATACATTTGACTTTAGAAACTTGACCATGACTTTCCCCACTTGCCCACACCCTCCCCCATTCCCCTCCTCTGGCCGAAACCTGCACCATTTCCACCTCCATTATTTTCCTTCTCTTTCTCTCTCATTTTCTTCAAAAGTTGCAACAAAATTCAATAAAAATCCATAAATCCTTCTCTTTTTCAACACAAAATCCTTGTGCTACCTCTTCTCAAGCTTAATATAGTTGAAATCATGTGGAAAGGAGGCATTTTTGGAGCAAACTTTCTTGCTTGATCCATTGATCAAGAGGTAAAATTCCTATCTTGTTAAATCCTTTGTTTAAGTGCTTATATTATAGGGTTTAGTGATAATTTAGTGTAGTTAATCTAGATTTCTTAGATTTTGTTTGAAAATTGAGACTAGGGTTTGAAAGCCATAATAGTTAATTAAGTATTTTATAGTTAATCTAGTTGTTAATGACTAATCTATTTGGTTACCTTGTTGATATAGTTTTCAATTATGCTAATTTGATTAAATTAGAAGTGTGAAATTTGCTTTTTAGGATTTTCAAGAAAAGGTTTTTGTATGGAAATGGTATTTGAAACATGATTAGTGAGTTGATTAAACCTAATTTGTGTTGATTAAACCTAATTTGCTATCTAGTGTTTTGCTAACCTTAATCTAAGTGGTTAATTTGCTTATTAGGCTAAAAATAGTGTTAAATTAAGGTTTTCATATATAGTTTGATTTATGGTTGCTAAGTACAAAAATCAAGAGAAGGTTTTGTTATGTAAATTAGGTTTTTAAGCTTAGTTAATGGTTTAGAAATTGTGTATTGGCTAGCTATTTGGTTAGTTTGGATGTTGGTGTTGGGTGGTGTTGACTTGTCGCTAAATTGTCGATGTTTGCATCAAATTGCAATTTCTGCTTACTAGATTTTTATAAGAGTTATGTGATGAATTAATTGTGGCATCTCGATGATTGTGTTGGCTTGTCCTACGACTTTTAGGATGCGTGAGTGAGGTTTTTGGGTAGTCGGGTTTTAGTTTTGCCGGGTGACCCAAATCGGCGTTTTTGGCAGTTTTTGCGATTTTCGCGTGTGTTCCGCGCACTTTGTGCACGTTGTACCCAGCTAGCGAACTTTAGTAGTTTCGTTGGGGTTTTGCGTCGTTCTTGATATGTAACCTTATATTTGGTATTGATATAAATTCCAGGTTCGGTCGCGGAGACGTCAGACGCGGCGCGAAAGGGAAAGGCGGTGATCGGACACAGCTAGCCAGGAATCCCGGTGAGTAGATTTAACATCTACGGGGGACGATCGTTTGGATGGCGCAAGTCGCCCGATAGATTTAGTAAACTGGAAAATAGTAAATTGGATAATCACTTGTGACATTAGAATAATAATACTGGCATGATAATTGCTGCAATTAGATCAATAGGTTATACCCATATACGCAAACTCAATTGTAGGACACATGCACCATTACCAGGTTTTTATATGCAGCACGAGCACTATTCATGTTTACACACACACCCTGGTAATTGCCATGCCACCACACTAGATAACCTTTAATTTAAACCTTTTACTAATTGATACTTAAATTGTGCTATTTCCTTAAAATGAAACCGTAGGATTGCTATTCATGTGCATGTACTTCATCATATTCATTGTTCATGCTTAATACATTAATCACACATCGCAACTTGATTATTGATATCATACGCATTCATTAGCATTGATATATGCATTTATGAGGATTTCTTGAGATTTTATGATATTGCTGGATTTCGGGGGAAAGCCGCAAAATTTCCAAACTTATGATATTTTTAAAACATGTAAATTGCGGTTTTCTAGTGATGTAAGTGTCGTCCACCATGAGTTTGCTGTGGATTTGGAAATCCGTGTCGAGGAGTGGAGGAACCGGCACGGGTACATGGTGGGCCCGGTAAGGTACCCCGGGGCAAGAGGAATGTGGTGATGACGTTGAGCCTGGCAGGGGACGGATTACCTACCGGTGACTGTTTGGGACGGCGGATATCCAGAGGATACCGACCGTGGCCGCTAGATGATGAGATATTGATATTTGAGATGGGTCAGCCGGACGGCTGAGGCCAGAGATACATTTATGAGATTTGAGACAGCTTTTGGGTGTCGTTGCTGGACACCGATTTTCGTCGATTCATCGACATTATGCTGGCATTCTAAAAGAGTTTCAAAAACAAAAAGAGGCAAATTATTTCTTATATATACCTATTGAGACCTCAGATTTTCATGTTGCATGCATATTAGTACACTGATGTTATATACACACCTGCTAGTGCATCCAGTCATACCTGTATTATAGATGCTAGGATGCTTGTGTGCATGCATACGATAGCCTTTGTAGATGTTATTTATTACTCACGAGTTGGCAACTCACCCCCGTTGTGCCACAGTCTTTTGCAGGTCCGCTCCGTCAGTTCAGTAGCGGCGGGCGCACTTGTCTTTTGCCTCTTTTGCCTGAGCTCGAGTTTTGCTCATAGGTGGGTTATGTTATTTTTTTTGTACCACCTTGTATATTCTTGTATATTCTTGTATCTAGTGTACTCCATCTACTGTTCTACCAGATTATTGTATATTCACATAGAGATGAGACTGTGAGGTTTGTGGATTTTATACTGTATTTGGGGTCGAGCTCACTTGAGCCGACATGCTACTTTTTCATGCTTCCTTATGCTTTATTATGCTTGTTGTCATTTACATTGCGTGGGATTTGTGACCGCCGTATGGCGAAGAGCTAGCTCCCGCTTGGGGATGCCCTATTTTGTGGATTCATGTATATATTTTGTTGTACCCATTTTTGGGGGTCAGTATTTACAAAGGAGACTCTGCCGAAATTTTCGGGAAAAATTTGTATTGTTTTTAAAAAGTGTTTTATATGACTTATTTGATAAGCTTGCTTTCAAATGTTTGGGTTTTCTTCACTCTTTTGCTTAATTGGTTTTGTTTTCTGGGCTTTGGCTTACTTATTTTACGGACGCCTTTAGACGTTTCGTAAACTTAAGTGCCAGTCACGTTCCGTACCCTGCGGGTCGTGACACCAAACGGCGGCGGTTCCGCGGCAATAGCTTGCTATTGCCGCGGAAACGCGGCGGTTTAGACGAATCACAGGACCGGGTTTGGTGGTTTTCTTTAAAAAACCCTGAGACTATTTTTGGTGTATAACAAATTTTGTTTTGACCAGAAAATTTTTTAACAGAAACTAGGGTTTTTGAAAACTCGGTTTTTGGATTTTTCGGTTTCGAACTTCGTTACACTTCACTACCTAGCTAGTTTATGTTTAGTTAGGCTCTGATACCAAGTCCACGTTGCCCACACCGGTACTTGCGGGGAGGCGGAAAACGTCATAAAAATCGGATTTTTATGAGCTTAGGCAACATGGACTAGACTTTAAAGGATCTTTGCTAAACAAAAACTTGCTAAAGCTAACTAGAAACTAGCTAAGTGCTAGAAAGGTTATACCTTTGGTCTTTATGTCCTTCTCTCCTTGCTCCTTGGAGTAGTGGAAGGAGGTCATTTTGTCGTCTTCTCCCGTCAAAGAAAGATCCACCCGAAAGCCTCAACCTTTGGCTTCAACTCCAAGCTAGAAGTAACTAGGGTGCAAGAAGTGCTAGTTCTTGAACCCTAGATGAGAGTAAAGATGATCAAGAGAGGGTTTTTCTCAAGCTCAAGTGTTTCTCAACACATGAGAAGGAGAGAGCTTGAGGGAGAGGAAGAACAAGAGAGAGAAATGAAATGATAGAATGAGAAAAAATGTGAACCATTCTCACTAATATGTGTATATTATTTTAATTGAATAATTAGCTAGATAATTGTCATGGCTTATCATGACATGACCATTATCATTTCAATTTGCAAGGATCAAAAAGCATCTTCCAAAAGAAATGATGATGGTCAAAGTGTCAACATGGTCAACAAGTCAAGATGGGTCAAATGGTCAACAACCATAACCATGCACAATTATTAAACTAATATCAATTAATAATAATACACACATAAGCATTAGGGTTAATAAAATGACAATAGCCATTAACCCTAATCAAGGTCCTTTCCCTCAATCTCAAGTAACTGTGCATACGCACCCGCATTCGTGATCCGAGGAACACGAATACAATGAGAAAAACCAATCCCAAATCATATACTAGGATCCGGCTTAAATCAATGCCCGCTAGTATAAACTGTCCGGACAGCAAACGTGCACAAGTGCGCGAATGTGAACGAACCCTGTCGCAAAACCATGCGACCTCTACTCATTTTGCCTAAAGGCGAATAGCTCTCTGTGTGGGACTCTAAAGACTCGACACTACGCTGGCAGTGGGTTTAACCACAGACCGCAAACGGCACTAGCTGTACGTAACGGTCCCCAGGTAGATGTCGATAAGAAGACTGACGAGGTGAACCCCATCCGAACTCCTACTGAGCCTGTATGTGACAATCTCCGTACAGTCCGGTCTGTTCGTCTGATACATCACATGGCGGGCCTAGGGGGGCGGTGAACGTCAGTCCCCTAATAGCGGTACAATCGTGTCGGAGTGTAGCCCAGAACACCCTGAGATAACACTGGAAACCTACCAGTATATCTCGCTTGCCCTGGCCAGGGACTACTCGTGTAATGGCTCTCCTGGACACAGCGCGATGTCATCCCCCAATACCGGGAGAGACGGATCCTGTCTTACCGTCACTGCCTCCAAGTGCTTCAGGACTGCACCCAAAAACTACCTGTTTGCACGACTCCTTTGAGCCGTGGTAGGGTAGTAATCGAAGTGCAGTGGGAACACACTCGAGGCGAAGTGACAGTGTCAAGTCAACGGACTAAGCTGTACTCATGTCACCTGGGAACTGATAACTGACGATAGGTATAATACCAACCAACAGTTCCCGACGAGTCCTGTCCAGTGTACTCGTAACCTAACGAGCACCCGCATACTATCTCAAGTACGACGTACTGACGGCTGTGGGACAGACCGTCTCCCATACTGGGATGAGAAGCGCATACGCTAGTCTACTCCGGAGTATCGATGCCCTGTCTCGATAGTCCAACGACTAGGGACCTGTATAAGGATGTGCTTATAGATCACCCAGCTCCCACGAGTGTGAGCGCCATCACAACGCTGGTAATCAAGCAAAGATCCTAAGGGCTCCACTAATATGTATAACAGCGATATGCTAAAAGAAACACATGCACATATTAAAGCAGAGACAAACCAAGTAGCATACTACCATTTCGAGGAAGATTGTATATACAACTGTGAATATCCCAAGCTTCCATCAAGTAATATACAAACTAGTATGATACAGTAATGGCCTCTAGGGCATATACACTAACAATTTGATCTAAAAATTCTGATGGAATAATAATTTTTCAACTCAAATAACAAAAACGAACAAAATAGCACACATCCAAGGCAACAGCGCCATTTGATTGATCGTCTAAGTTGTGATGAAAAGTAAAGTGTTCATAATCAAAGAAATTTATACCGCATTCAATTAACGGTGTCGATGTAGCACGTTAATGAATACGGATCGTCCACTAAGATGTGCGTTTTAATCGCTATTGTTTTCGATGAGTAAAAATGAAAAGATAAAAGAAAATTTCAAGAAAATTGATTCAAGATTTGTGAAATTTAGTTTCAAGAATCGTGAAGAACTAGATCGAAAATCAAGAAATACTAAAAATCAAGAAGATATCCAAATCGAATGAATTAACAAGATTTGTAACCAGGCTTGTAGGAATCGATCCAATCGATAGTGATGATGAAGAATTATGATTACAAATTCTTATCTATTGATGATTTGTTGCTAGATCGATGACGATCAACGAGAATTAGGGATCTATTGAAAAAACTAGGATTTCTCCTTCTATCCCTTGTCCTTTCGTTGATTAGCATTCAAATTCTAGCCACTAAGAAATTCAATCATCGATCGTTGATCTCTAATTTGGAACGAAAACATTCAAGAAAGCATCTCTCTCAAATTAGGTTTTCGAGGGTTCAATTTCCTAAAGTTTACAAAACTCATAAGACTTAAGAATCGTTCAAGAATTTAATCATCACCATCTACCTATTTTCTCGAATCCTACACAAGCGGAGTTTTCACTCAAATATCATGAAAAAGAAAACAATCAAGAATTGATAACTCTTCATAATACTCAAATGTATAGAAAAGCAAGATCAAGAATTTTCACCTTTTATAAATCTACGTTTCATTACAATTCGCTCAAGTATTACAAGATTTTGAGGAGAGAACTCAATCGTCGAAACTAGCTTCGCATCGTCTTCTTGAGTCGCGGATCATCATGGAACTCTTCCTCGGATGAAGATCGGCATCGCTTCAAAAGACTTGTTGAAGGCTTGCTTTGGCTCGGTACTCGGTGGATCTTGATTTGGATCAAATTGTGTCACTCGATTTGATTTAGAAATGATTTGGATCTATAATTTTCACCACTCAAAATGATTTCCCTCCAAATTCAACAACCTCCAAACCCTAGATCTAGATCCATTTTTATAACCACTCATTTGAATCTTCCCTCCAAAGCTAGGTTGTTATAGAGAGTCTTCTAGAAGACGTTTATTAGAGGGAATATTCTAGAATAAGGAATATTCTATGATAAGATTGTTAGGCCGAGCCTTCTGGATAAAGCCACGTGCTCTTTGGGAGTCTTATAGAAGCCTGGCCGTTATGATAAGCCACGTGGAGGAATTTGAAATGCTAACGTGTCCAACTTGCCGCGGATCCGCGGCGGATAGGACAACTGGGCCGCGGATCCGCGGCCGTTTTGTGTGCCAGGTGCATGAAATCTTCAGGGTATTTGGGTGTTGGCTTTGTGGCACTTTTCTGATGTCTGGAATATCTTTATACTTTCTTGTTTACTGGCAGATTTCAAGTCTTGAACTTGGCGTATTTTATCAGCACTTTTAGCAGTTCCGGCTCTTTTACCTGGATAATTTCCCGCACACAATCTCGAGACAAGTGTTGATTCACAAAAGATCATGCGTGAAATAATAAACACATAATTTCCCTCAAAATGCTGGTTATAACGTATAACACATGTTATTTGGTATTTTGGCAGACAAATTCCTAATATGTGCTATATTTATACTAAACACCTTTAGATGATTGCAATGAGTAGGGACATTGATGTGTTAAAAATGCAATATTTTCGACTGATCAAGAAGCACAAGGAATGTTTCCGTCCCTCATACTGACCTTCATTAGCCCCTAACAAGTGGAAATTATTCACACATTAAAATGAAAAGAAAACAAAGCAAGAAAGAAGCAAAGAAAGAAAGGAAAAATACGGTTTTACAAAGATACAAGCTAACTACTTCGGTCCTCACATAAGCAAGGAACTCCGTCGAGTATCATGGCTTGAAAATAATACGGATAAGAAGAAAAGAAAAGGAAAAAAAGAAAAGAAAAGAAAACCAACAACTACTTGACAACAATAATAAAGTAATACTAAGAATTAAAATTACAAGACAAGAAATAAAAGATACAAGATAATAAGAACACCCTCATCTTCATTAAACGTCCACTCAAGATCTCTCACTACACTTTAATGGAGGAATAGATGAAGAGGAAGAAGGAGATACAAGCTAACCTACACTAATTCTAACTAAAAAGAAGCATCCTTTACTTGGCACAAAAATGAGCTATTTATAGGCAGAGAGCTGAAATCCTAGGGCTAAATTCTGAGACCAAATACAATGACCAAAATAAACCAAAAGTTTGGTCAGATGATGACACGAAACCGCGGAGGAACCACCGCAAAAAGCAACATTTGGTGGTGGTTCCGCCGCGGTTTTGTAAAATGCATCCAAAGTTTCTTCGGATTTGCAATAGTCCAAAATGGATTTACTTTTAATTCATTTGACCTTATCTCTCTCAAGCTCCGTGCACCAATTGAATCTTGTGCTGCCCCTCTCATGCTCTGTGCTTGTCCGAGACACGAATGACCACTGTTTTTCGTCCTGTCTCTTGAACTGGTAAGCGGCACTAGACGGATACGGATGACCGGAACCCGGCTTTTATATGTCGGCAACAGATGTTCTAGATTTTAGCGTAACTGTGGAGATTTTGTATGATTTGCGTTATTTTGGACTAAGAACCTGTAACCTGTAAATATATAGAATACACGGATCAAAAACACCTGCCTATAAACAAACGAGAAGAAGAAATAGCGGTATTAAATGCAATATTCCGGTATGAACAATGAGCTTTGGGCTAATGCCCTCAAACCAGTTGGTTTTAAGGCATTAGGTGTAGAGACATCCCAGCGGACTTAATTGCTCAGGTTACTTAGGCCCTAAAACAAAAGACCAATTTTACCATGAAAATCATAACGATTTAATGCGAACGGAGATATAACCAGTTGTTCAATTATTTTTTTAGGATAAAAAACGTGTTTAGTGGATCAGGTGTGTAATCACTTCAATCAAGTTCTAGATGGGTCATTCTTCAGAATTTGTTCCTATTAAGGTATCTATAATATCCCTTCATATCCACTTCATTTTCAAAATTATTCTTGGTATTACTTATTCCGGAACAAGCCTATTTGATCCTCAAAAATTATTTTATCAATTTAAAAGTGTTCAGACATATTAGACTTGTTATCTAATTTTCAAAACTCACGACACGTGTAGTGTGATGTAAAGACGTATAATAGCTACAGTTAAATTCAAAGAAGGGTTATCTTTCAGGCTTTCAAAATCTAACAATAGGATCTTGTTGTTCCTTTCTTATTAAACAAAAACCGTCGAAATATCGAATCTAAGTTCTCCCACTAGCTAACTTGACGACAAAGTTTTTATATTTTTTCAAAGATTTTTCAATTTTTATGGGTTTTTAAATATGTATGCAAATGTAGAATATACAAATGAATGCGAAGGGAGAAAGCTTACCGTGCGAAGGGAGAAAGCTTACCGAGTATACCCCCAAACTTAAACTGGACAGTGACCTCACTGTCAATGTACATCAAGAGGGCGAAATAGATGGAGGGTAAAAAGCGTCAGTTCTCTTTTTTTTATGTAATGAAATGACTGAGCATCACTAGACAAGATTGCTCGTAAAAAATAAAAAAATGGATATGCACCGGACAAGAATATTCACATATATATACCAACAATAGTATATACATACCCCCAAACTTATTAGAAACAGTGTTTCCACTGTTTATGGCTGGATAACCAAGTTTGGTGGTAAGCGGAGGAAGATTAGTCAATGTAAACCGGCTCCTGCAACATCAGGGGCTCCTCCGAAGGTTCTACGGCGAGAAACGGTTTTACCCTGTGTCTGTTCACTTTGAACAGTGAACCGTCCTCTGGATTTTCCAAATCCACCGCGCCGTGCGGGTATACACTCCGCACAAAAAAGGGTCCTTCCCAGCGAGATCGAAGCTTACCGGGATGGAAATGGAGTCGGGTGTCGTAAAGAAGTACCTGTTGTCCAGGCGTGAAGGTTTTGCGCGTAAGGTGTTTATTATGAAACACCTTTGTTCGGTTCTTTATAACAACCGCGTTTTCATATGCTTCATTCTGAAGCTCGTTTAGTTTGTTAAGTTGCAGCTTCCGATAGCTGCCCGCATCTTCATGGTTTAGGTTCAGCTCTTTGATCGCCCAAAATGCGCGATGCTCGATTTCTACTGGAATGTGGAAAGCCTTTCCATACACAAGCCGATAGGGAGACATTCCAAGATCAGTCTTGTATGCAGTGCGGAATACCCAAAGGGCATCAGTTAGTTTCAAAGACCAATCTTTACGGTTCTTGGAAACCGTTTTCTCCAAAATCTGCTTGATTTGTCGATTTGAAACTTCGGCTTGCCCACATGTTTGGTGGTGGTAGGGCATGGATAGCTTATGATTAAATGAGTATTTCCGCATCAAGGCCTCAAAAGACTTATTACAGAAATGTGTCCCATTGTCGCTAATGATCGCGCGGGGGTGCCCGAACTGGGAAAAGATGTTTTCTTTAAGGAATCTAACGACAACCTTGTTGTCTTTCATCTGGCTTGGCACTGCCTCGACCCATTTATAGACATAATGAACAGCTAAAAGAATATAAAGGTTTCCAAAAGAGCTGGGAAACGGCCCCATGAAATCAATTCCCCAAAAATCGAAAATCTCAACAACCATGATTGGTTGGAGCGGCATCTCGTTTCTCCTAGAAATCCGGCCCAAGTGTTAGCACCGGGAGCAAGTCTTGTAGTAATCATAGGCATCTATGAAGAGCTGTAACCAGTAAAAGCCACATTGCAAGACTTTCTCAGCTGTCTTTCTTGGGCCAAAATGCCCGCCACAAGCTTGATCGTGGCAAAACGACAGCACACTCTTAAACAATTTATCAGGATCACACCGACGAATAATTTGGTCTGGATAGTACTTGAACATGTACAGTTCGTCCCAGTAAAAGTGTTTTACTTGGGATAAAAATCTAAGTCAGTCTAGACTTGACCATTCGTTCGGTATTAGTCCTGTTGCCAAATAGGTCACAATATCTGCAAACCAGGGTTCACACGATACTATCAAGAGTTGTTCATTAGGAAAAACATCGTTAATTAGGAGAGGAAGTGTCGGCGAAGAAGGAAGTCGTGAAAAATGGGCGGCCACTACGTTTTCAAATCCTCTTTTGTCCTTAATGAGGAGGTCAAATTCTTGAAGTAAGAGAACCCAACGTATTAACCAAAATTTTGCATCCTTTTTCGCAAAAAGATATCGCAGAGCTGAATGATCGGTGTATATAATGACTGGAGAGCCGATCAAATAAGGCCTGAATTTTTCAGAAGCAAACACAATGTCACGACCCAAAATTTGGCCCGTAACTAGCACTTAAACTACGTAGCGTTTATAGGCGTACGCAACTCAAGTAAGCCGAAACCCAGAAATCTAAACCACCCAAAACAGGATCAACGGAGAAAACATAATTTTAAACATTCGGAAATTTTCAAGTAAAAATATTTAAGTTTAGTTTTCGTTCTTAAAAATTTCGGCAGCACCTCCTTTGTAAAAACTAGCCCCGAAAACGGGTACAACATAGATAATAATAAAAGCATCCCAAACGGGAGCAAATCATGCCCAACGGCGGAGACAACCACCACAAACAAATATACGACGCCGAAGCGAAGAAATATAAAAGAAAACTACATAACGAAGTAAAACTTTTCAACAAAACCGGCTCCCACGAGCACGGCACCCAAAGTCACCACAAAATATAACATTGAATCCTCATAAGTCATCTCTAAGTCATATACAACATAGTGTTAGATGGAGAATACGAGATCCAATGTCACGACCCAAAATTGGCCCGTGACGGCCCTAATACTACGCAACGCCAAAAGACGTAACGCAGTAAAAGAAAGCCAAAACCCAGAAATCTAAACCAAGAAAATACGGAAAAGATAATATAGTTTTTGAAACATTTGAAATCGCAGCCCAAATTCTTTAAATGTCTTACTTTCTTTCTTTAAAATTTTGGCAACACCCCCTTTTTTGTAAAAACTAGCCAAGATGAATACAATACAAATATATGACGCCGTAGCGAAGAAATAAAGACAATAGAGAGAAAGCTGTATATAAAAGACAACAAGTCCATAAATAATATACAATATCGTCTTCACCAAGTCTCTAAGTCAACAACATACTAGTAGATGGAGAGTAAAAAATACAACAAAGGTACAATATGAAATGCAGATAATCATCCGACCCACCTAAGCAAAATAGTACTGTGAGCTGATGCGGTATCTATAGCAAAAGATGATGGATGAATAGCGGAATAGCCTGCCACGACTACTCTGGGGAACAACCTGAAACACCTGTGGCACAACAGGGGTGAGTTGCCAACTCGTGAATAGTAGATAACATATGCAGGTAATCGCAGGAATGTACATACATCATGAATCTAATCTATGCGATTGCAGTAATAACATGTCATGTGAATGTAGAATAATGGAAAGTACAATAGCAGGTACAATCAATATGTGAAGCGATAATGACATGATAATAGTATGCAATAACTATGCAATATGGATATGAGAAAGTAGATATGCAACTATCATAAGGGAACACTAACAGGTACTACCAACATATGAAACTGTGAATAAAATAGATAAGTGTGAGGTATGGGGTAAAATATGTCATTTCCACGGAAAACTGACATCGTGGTAGGATCACAATCCATCAAGACTCTCAAATCCCAATTCCTTAAATAAGCCCCCACATTGGGCACTCACATCATATAAGTCTCACATCTCCTCAATATACAATATCGAGTAATCTCCTATATCCCGAATGTACAAATCAGCAATCACATAGGTATGTCCAATGTCCAATCTCAATGAATCGCCTAATAACCCAAGTCAAATCTCCAGTAAGAATCTAACATCCTAAAGGTATATATACAGAATAAATATGATGGGGGCAATACATATATATTAGCGTCCCATTCCACTAATATTGGTGTAAGGGTATATATAACAACGGCTAAATCCCCTGTTATATATACAAAGGTGTTTAAAAGAAATATCATGAAAACAATGTGCCAAGCATCGACACAGAAATCCTGATCACGTATCATACGTTATCCCGAAAGCATGAGTGCCTAGCTCTGACCCTCGCCTTTCGACGTATGTATACGTACATGACTCCCAGCGGTGTCTCCGTGATCCCCCGCCGAGTTATGGGTACTGTCACCGGTAGGTACTCGCCCGCCTTCAGGCTCAATCGGCAAAATCCATCGATCTTCTTGCCGAGGGGAGCCATACCGGGCTCCACCATGTACTCTCATACGGCAACCACACCTCGTATGGCGTATATAATCAGCACCTATAAAACTTATGGTGGACGCGCAAATATCATATCAAGGAAACCGGGTTTTTCAATGTATGCATAATTTCATGAACTCCCACAGTTCCCAAATCCCGAAAACACCATGTAAAATCCAAATAAATAAATGCGCAAATCCAGGAACAATATGTGCGATATATCCGAAATGCAAGCATATGAATGAAAATATATAGCTGAAACCAGATGTATGCGAAATCAAAAAGGTACAGCTAAGTATAAGTGTCTACCTATAAGCAAATGATATGGTATACCCCACTGGGTATAAGTAAAATATGAGCAAGGTATACCTGTAGCTGTATCGTAAGGTGTATATGTACCTATCACTAAAGGTATGATACACTGTAGGTATACCGATAAACTAGATGTCATGTGTGATAAGCAAGGGTATCTATAATGGTTGGTGTGTGACATGGCAATTATTGACGGTGTGTGTGTAGCATACAATTCGTGCTCGTGCAACATGAACCGTTAATAATGTGTGCAGTGTCCTACGGCTGCTAGTCACAGTACGGCTATATCAAGGAAATAAAGTAAAAGCGCAATTCTAACAATGACGTAGAATATGCGACAAATATTAGAATCCTAGCCCAGACGCATAACGCCATGCGAGCGATTCCCCTGTAGATGTTAAATCCACTCACCTACGCTCCACGCTAGGCGAATCCTACCATCTGCTCCCCACTGTAGCAGTGTCCGTAGTCCCTGCCTGCAGACCTGCAAATAAGACATGGGAATCATATATAAGCTAAATATCTCGCAAAACGCGATATCGAATTAAAACGAGAAACTCGCGTCGCGAACTAAACGCGCGTATGCACGATACGCTAAAACATGTGTATACACGTCTAAAACTATCGCGACACGCCGCGATACGCTGGATCACAGAACCCTCTCACGTATCGCGCGTATCGCGCAAACACAACGGACATACAAAACGATATATGATTCCAGATTTTCCTACAGGTCAAATCTTACAAAACTAGACATGCCAAAACACTAGACAACACTTCAGACAACCCTAGCCAAGACCCCAACACCCCTGCCCCCTACATGGCCGCAAATTGCGGCCAAACCTAATAAATCTGCGGCCTGGATTGGGAAGTGGGGTCTCGTGTTCTGGTGTTGTGTTCTAGACCTAGGTAGTATATTCCAGTTTCCTCAATTTTGTTCTGTAGGGTCCAGGTCAATAGCAGATCACAGAAAGCCAATACATTGCTTAAAAACACCAATTTTGCACAATAAGGAAAACCTATGGTATTTTAGTGTAATCCAGGGAAATACTCAGTTAAGATGACCCTAACAACACTAAAATAGGCTAGGTTAACCATCACAATCGCCACTTAACCAACATTCCACATACATCACCTTAATTAGCACTAAACTCACAATTTAACACAAACCGACACTAATTAGCACACAAGCTAAGCAAAAGAGAGATGGGTTCAGAAAATATACCCTAGAGAACCCTAAGAAGCAAGTGAAGGGGAAGAACTGAGTTGCTACAGCTGCTGGTGATGCAGGGGATGCAAATTGTTGCTGCTGTAAATGAAGCTGCTGCTGATGCTGCCTGTGCTGATGCTGATGCTGATGCTGCTGATGGTGCTGTTGTTGGTGTTGCTGATGGTGCTACTGCTGCGAGCTGGTGCTGGTGCCACGAGCTGCTGCTCCTCTCAAGAAGCTGGAGCTGGTGCTGGTGTTGCTGCCTCTGCTGCTGAAGCTGCTAATATTGTTGTTGTTGTTTATTCTGTTGTTGTTGCTGTGGCTGTCTGCTGCTGGTGCCTCAGTTGTTGTTGTTGTTGTTGTTGAGCTGCTGCTGTTGCTGCTCTGCTGAGTGTGTGTGTGTGTGAGTTGTGAGAAAGAATGAGAGTGAGAGAATAAGAAGGAAAGGGAAATGAGAGCTAGCATTAGTCAACCATTCCTCTCCCTCTCTCTTCATTAATGAAGGCATGGGCAAGCCATCATGCCTTATAATGCACCCCCCCCTCCCTCTCAAGGTCAACACTTCAAACCATAATTTAAACCCTTTTAAATTCATTTTATTTTAAAAACAACCATATACAAATTAAAACCCAAAAGCACCTAATACAATATTAAACTAGATTAAGGAATGGTTAGTTCACCATGTTGCTAATCATGGTTAAACCCCAAAAACAACCCTACTTATCATGCACAAGTGTGTGCAAGTCTAGGAAAAATCTAATAAAATACTCATTAAATAGGATAAAATAATTAAAAACCAAATTGGTAAACCTTTTTATTAAAAGCTTTATATAAAAATATAATTAGCTACAAAACAAATTTCTAAGGTGTTACAATCTCTCCCCCTTAAAAGAAATTCGTCCCCGAATTTAAAAATATACTTCTACGCATACCTTCAAAGAGAAGATTACAACTCTCAAATCTCGCTCGCAGCCTCCCAAGTGATTACCTCACTGTACGGCTACGTCCAAGAAAACCCTTCACAGATGGCAAGACCCTTGACTGATGTTCCTCCACCTGCCGAGCCATTAATACCATTGGCTGCTGGTGAACGAAAGATCGCATCAAGGCAAATGGTCTGGTGCCAAATCATGTGGTAAAGGCAATGAAGGTAATTATAAAGCATCATCACAAGGAATACGGGGTGAAAATTCAATAATCTAGGCGGAAGTGCCAAATTAAAGGCAACGAAACTAACTCGCTTATAGGATCTTAAAAGGACCTAAATCCTGGGACAAGCTTCCCAAAATCCAACACGTCATTCATCGGAAAGTCCGTAGGAATACATGATCTGGCCCTGTGAGCTCGAGTCTATGACCAACGCAGTCGGCATAAGACCTCAGTTCGTAATGGACAATTCCCATCCTGACCTAACACAACTGGACCATCTCCGAAGTCTCTAGACTAGCTGGTGTCCGAAATCCTACTTACGCAGATTCAGAAAAACAACAGACTGGTGATCGACACGACCTAACCCCTAAACCTAAAGGTGGCCAATTGGAGTGTCTCCTGATAACAGCTATCGAAGGAGAACCCTAACGATGGAGAGCGACGATCCCCAACTGCCGACAACAATTAACACAAACACACAACTTAACAAGAAGAAACTGAGCAAATTGAGTATAACCGGACGACAAGAATCAGAATAGAGTCACACCCTGACTAAACTTGGGTAGAAACCATAACGAAATCCGTGGAGATCTGCTACCACTCCTACTTCGAAACGGTTAAAGGTTGCAACTCTCCAGCCGGCCTCAGATGCTCGACCCAAGCACACAACAAGACAGACACCTTGAAACGAAACCTGAAACATCTCTTTACATCCCTGTCCACCCGTAACTATCTCACAAGTCACGTTAAATGTTGTTGGAACTTGAATGCATATAGAGAGTTGACAGATGTGCATGTTCTAGGATTACACGTCTCCACCCGATGAAACCAGGTACACAAACGCGTCCCTAACTTAGCACATCATTGTCATAAATCAAGGTCTCCGAATCATTACCCAGCCGAGTATGCTCAAGTATCACTGACGAACGAGCATAGGCGGGCAGTGTCTCGCGAAAGCGATTTAAGGAAAGTGGTCGAGCGTGGACATGAGCAAGCTGTCCCCTCCGTAGAGACGAACCTAAGCTGTACTCAACGATCACACAAGAACTGTAAATCTGCAGAAGACTATCACAACAACCAAAATTCGCTGCAGGAAGATGTACATTAAGCTCTGGTGGTCCGTGAAAATCTGACATGACTCTCGAACAAGTAGTGTCTCCAAATCTCCAACGCAAAACCACCGCGGCCATCTCCAGATCATGAGTGGAATATCCTTCTCGTACTTCCTCCAAATGTAGGGAAGCAAAAGCGATAACTCTATAGTGTCACCTCTGTACACACTCAAGCCCACTCAAGAAATATTACAGTTAAACAACAAGGTCGCCCGAACCAAGAACAAGGAAAGAACTGATGCAGTTGTTAACAGAATCTTCAACTGCCGAGACTCCGCACACATGCCTCAGTCCACAGAAAAGAAACCTCCCTTCCGGTCAATTCAGTCGACGGTGCAGCACTACTCTAGCAATCCTGCATGAACGGCGGTAAAAAAACCTGCTAAGCCCAACAATCTGCGGATCTCCGTCCTGCACACAAGTCTGCGCCTAAGCTGTACGGCCATGATCCTCCCTCAGAACTATACGAAACCGTCTCCCGCGACTATAAGACCTAGGAGTCAACACAAAACAAGCCTGAAGAAACACTCCGAGAATTTAGCAACTGCTGGTGCTCTCCCAGTATCTGCATAACAAATCCTCAAGTGCTGCTCCTGTTCCTCAAGACACATTAGATAGACCAGAATGTCGTAAATAACACAACAATAACTGGTCGAGGAACGGCCTAAAGAAATCTGGTTCATCACATTTAAAAATGCTGCCAGGGCAGTGGTGAGTCCAATGACACACCAAAACACACAAAGCCCGTAGCACGCACAAGGCAGTCTTTGGAATGCCGTCACTCCGAACCGCAATAATGATGACCTGATCCCAAGCAAACTTAGAAAATGTCTCGTACTCTAGAGCTGATCGAAGAAATCGTCAATGCGAGGTAAAGGATACCTATCCATACCGTAAGCCGGTTCAATTAACGACCCGTCGATACGCAACCCTAAACTGCCGTCTTTCTCCTTGACGAACAGAAATAGGAGCTTCCAAAAGCAAAACACTCAGACGCACAGAACTCCCCAACCACAACTCTGCAACTGATCCTTAAGCTCCCAAGCTTCGCCGGCCCATCTGGAACAACGTCGGAAAACTCTCGCAAGAAAGGAACTCGGTCCAACAATCTCTCTGTGGCTCCGGTATCACAAATGAACGCCAAGAATCCACGACAACTCCTCAAAAGCCGACCAGCGAAAAAGGCTGAATTCAAGCTGTGAGAGGCGGCACAACTATCCACCTGCACAACGAGAACTGACTTGTCGGGGAAAAACAAACCTGACCGTTTCCTCACGGTAGTCCACAACCGCCTAGCACGTAATTAATCAGTCCGTGTCCAGGAGAACGTCAAATCCAACATCTCTAGAAGGATCGAAACGAAGGACGAATCTCAATCTCCTATCCGATTGGCACACAACTGAATATGTGTCGCGCAACAAAAGAATCGCTGACAGAAGTTAAAACAACAACTACGACTAATCTACCCAACCACGGTACAAGCATGAAAAACAACGAATACATCAAAAGAACATGTGAATTAAGGATACCTGAAAACTCTGCAATGGACGCCTGCGCGTCCCGATGTGTAAAGCAAACTCCTGTGTCTGCTCTCTACCCACAACTGGATGAACTCCTCTGGTAGACTGAGCCCTCTGAGCAAATATTCCACGTCTACGGCCTCTCTGATGACGATCCTGACGAGGTGCTAAGGAACAATCCCTGACAAAGTGCCGAAGGCTCCCGCATCGAAAACATCCACGCGCTGACTGCTGACCATCCTGGGGATGAGAGCTGAACGACTGTCCTCGTCCTAAGCCTCTGCTACTCCCGCGACGGCCACGAAATTTGTTTCGATGACCAAACCTCTGTCTCTGGGCTGGTACACTGGTACGAGTCCTCCACCGTCCTGGAACTCTCTGAGCCTCTGGAATCTGAGCCTCATCAACTGGAGCTGCAACCACTGGTGCTATATAGGTGACGGACTGCTGCATACTGATCGTAAGTGACAACTGAGTAACAGGGGTGACAACCTCCTGTCGTAGCTCCCGAACGACATCAACCAATGAACTCATAGTCTGGCGGAAGTCATGCATCTCTGTCACAAGCCTATCAATAGTATATGTCGTAGGCTGATCCGTCTGCACCTGTGCAATTAGAGTGCCATCCAGGTCAGTACTCGTCTCACCCAAGCCAACTCTGACCTCGGCCCTCGCTGCATCACTCCGAGTCCCCATAGTCATCGGTGGAAAGGCTATAAATAGATATAAGATTCGATGAGAATAAGGAATCGAATCTCAAGGATATGAATCGTCAAAGAAGGAATTTCAAGCGAATTTGTACTTAGGTCACTTAAGGCGAAGTACCGCATCATGGGTATGCTGCAGACATACACACACTACATTACTCTGCTTAAGCTACCTACTTCATCATACTAAGGTCATCCTACACTCCGAAAGGTAAAACCTAGCGCTCTGATACCAACTTTGTCATGACCCAAAATTGGCCCGTGACGGCCCTAATACTATGCAACGCCAAAAGACGTAACGCAGTAAAAGAAAGCCAAAACCCAGAAATCTAAACCCAGAAAATACGGAAAAGATAATATAGTTTTTGAAATATTTGAAATCGCAACCCAAATTCTTTAAAAGTCTTACTTTCTTTCTTTAAAATTTTGGCAACACCCCCTTTTTTGTAAAAACTAGCCAAGATGAATACAATACAAATATACGACGCCGTAGCGAAGAAATAAAGACAATAGAGAGAAAGCTGTATATAAAAGACAACAAGTCCACAAATAATATACAATATCGTCCTCACCAAGTCTCTAAGTCAACAACATACTAGTAGATGGAGAGTACAAAATACAACAAAGGTACAATATGAAATACAGATAATCATCCTACCCACCTAAGCAAAATAGTACTGTGAGCTGATGCCGTATCTGTAGCAAAAGATGATAGATGAATAGCGGAATAGCCTGCATCGACTACTCTGGGGAACAACCAGAAACACCTGTGGCACGACGGGGGTGAGTTGCCAACTCGTGAATAGTAGATAACATATGCAGGTAATTGCAGGAATTTACGTACAGCATGAATCTAAGGTATGCCATTGCAGTAATAACATGTTATGTGAATGCAGAATAACGGAAAGTACAATAGAAGGTACAATCAATATGTGAAGCGATAATGACATGATAATAGTATGCAATAACTATGCAATAGGGATATGAGAAAGTAGATATGCAACTATCATAAGGGTACACTAACAGGTACTACCAACATATGAAACTGTGCATAAAATAGAAAAGTGTGAGGTATGGGGTAAAATATGTCATTTCCACGGAAACCTGACATCGTGGTAGGATCATAATCCATCAAGACACTCAAATCCTAATTCCTCAAATCAGCCCCCATATTGGGCACTCACATCATATAAGTCTCACATCTCCTCAATGTACAATATCGAGTAATCTCCTATATCCCGAATGTACAAATCAGCAATCATATAGGTATGTCCAATGTCCAATCTCAATGAGTCGCCTAATAACCCAAGTCAAATCTCCAGTAAGAATCTAACATCCTAAAGGTATATATACAGAATAAATATGATGGGGGCAATACACATATATTAGCGTCCCATTCTACTAATATTGGTGTAAGGGTATATATAACAACGGCTAAATCCCCTATTATATATACAAAGGTGTTTAAAAGAAATATCATGAAAACGATGTGCCAAGCATCGACACAGAAATCCTGATCACTTATCATACGTTATCCCGAAAGCACGAATGCCTAGCTCTGACCCTCGCCTTTCAACGTATGCATACGTACATGACTCCCAGCGGTGTCTCCGTGATCCCCCGCCGAGTCATGGGTACTGTCACCGGTAGGTACTCGCTCGCCTCCAGGCTCAATCGGCAAAATCCATCGATCTTCTTGCCGAGGGGAACCATACCGGGCTCCACCATGTACTCTCATACGGCAACCACACCTCATATGGAGTATATAATCAGCACCGATAAAACTTATGGTGGACGCGCAAATATCATATCAAGAAAACCGGGGTTTTCAATGTATGCATAATTTCATGAACTCCCACGGTTCCCAAATCCCGAAAACACCATGTAAAATCCAAATAAATAAATGCGGAAATCCAGGAACAATATGTGCGATATATCCGAAATGCAAGCATATGAATGAAAATATATAGCTGAAACCAGATGTATGCGAAATCAAAAAGGTACAGCTAAGTATAGGTGTCTACCTATAAGCAAATGATATGGTATACCCCACTGGGTATAAGTAAAATATGAGCAAGGTATACCTGTAGCTGTATCGTAAGGTGTATATGTACCTATCACTAAAGGTATGATACACTGTAGGTATACCGATAAACTAGATGTCATGTGGGATAAGCAATGGTATCTATAATGGTTGGTGTGTGACATGGCAATTATTGACGTGTGTGTGTAGCATACAATTCATGCTCGTGCAACATGAACTGTCAATAATGTGTGCAGTGTCCTACGGTTGCTAGTCACAGTACAGCTATATCAAGGAAATAAAGTAAAAGCGCAATTCTAACAATGACGTAGAATATGCGACAAATATTAGAATCCTATCCCAGATGCATAACGCCATGCGGGCGATTCCCCTGTAGATGTTAAATCTACTCAACTATGCTCCGCGCTAGGCGAATCCTACCATTTGCTCTCCCTGTAGCAGTGTCCGTAGTCCCTGCCTGCAGACCTGCAAATAAGACATGGAAATCATATATAAGCCAAATATCTCGCAAAACGCGATATCGAATCAAAACGAGAAACTCGCGTCGCGAACTAAACGCGCGTGTGCACGATACGCTAAAACGTGTGTATACGCGTCTAAAACTATCGCGATACGCCGCGATACGCTGGATCACAGAACCCTCTCACGCATCGCACGTATCGCGCAAACACAACGGACATGCAAAACGATATATGATTCCAGATTTTCCTACAGGTCAAATCTTACAAAACTAGACATGCCAAAACACTAGACAACACTTTAGACAACCCTAGCCAAGACCCCAACACGCCTGCCCCCTACTTGGCCGCAAATTGGGGCCAAACCTAATAAATCTGTGGCCTGGATTGGGAAGTAGGGTCTCGTGTTCTGGTGTTGTGTTCTAGACCTAGGTAGCATATTCCAGTTTCCTCAATTTTTTTCTGTAGGGTCCAGGTCAATAGCAGATCACAGAAAGCCAATACATTGCTTAAAAACACCAATTTTGCACAATAAGGAAAACCTATAGTATTTTAGTGTAATCCAGGGAAATACTCAGTTAAGATGACCTTAATAACATTAAAATAGGCTTGGCTAACCAACACAATCGCCACTTAACCAACATTCCACATACATCACCTTAATTAGCACTAAACTCACAATTTAACACAAACTGACACTAATTAGCACACAAGCTAAGCAAAAGAGAGATGGGTTCAGAAAATATACCCTAGAGAACCCTAAGAAGCAAGTGAAGGGGAAGAACTGAGTTGCTACAGCTGCTGGTGATGCAGGGATGCAAGTTGCTGTTGCTGTAAATGAAGCCGCTGCTGATGCTGCCTGTGCTGATGCTGATGCTGATGCTGCTGCTGCTGATAGTGCTGTTGTTGGTGTTGCTGATGGTGCTACTGCTGCGAGCTGGTGCTGGTGCCACGAGCTGCTGCTCCTCTTAAGAAGCTGGAGCTGGTGCTGGTGTTGCTGCCTCTGCTGCTGAAGCTGCTAATATTGTTATTATTGTTTATTCTGTTGTTGTTGCTGTGGCTTTCTGCTGCTAGTGCCTCAGTTGTTGTTGTTGTTGTTGTTGTTGAGCTGCTGCTGTTGCTGCTCTGCTGAGGGGGTGTGTGTGTGAGTTGTGAGAAAGAATGAGAGTGAGAGAATGAGAAGGAAAGGGAAACGAGAGCTAGCATTAGTCAACCCTTCATCTCCCTCTCTCTTCATTAATGAAGGCATGGGCAAGCCATCATGCCTCATAATGCATCCCCCTCTCTCTCAAGGTCAACACTTCAAACCATAATTTAAACCCTTTTAAATTCATTTTATTTTAAAAACAACCATATACAAATAAAAACCCAAAAGCACCTAATACAATATTAAACAAGATTAAGGAATGGTTAGTTCACCATGTTGCTAATCATGGTTAAACCTCAAAAACAACCCTAGTTATCATGCACAAGTGAGTGCAAGCCTAGAAAAAATCTAATAAAATATTCATTAAATAGGATAAAATAATTAAAAACCAAATTGGTAAACCTTTTTATTAAAAACTATATATAAAAATATAATTAGCTACAAAACAAATTTCTAAGGTGTTACATCCAACAAAAGATATACAAGGTATAAACAGATAACCGCAAACCCACCTAAAAGCAAGGCCTCACTGCCAACCGTAGTGGTATCCGCAAAATTAGAGATAATAAGACGCCCTGTCGCGACTACTCAGAGAGTAAGTCCTGCAAAACACTGTGGCACAACGGGGGTGAGTTGCCAACTCGTGAATAGTAAATAACATCGTACAGTAATCGCAAGTATGCACGAACAGTGATCTATCTATCACATGTAATCCGATAGCATAAGTATGATAAGTGAAGATGCAACAATCATGTAAAGGTACATCATCAGGGTACTACAAGTACATGAAGCAATGCATATCAACATAATCCTGAGTGTGGGATGATATAATATAAAATCTCATGCAAAATCATCAGCATGGAAAAACACCAGTGTCCCTCAATGACGCATCAAATCCCAAATCTTCAGGCACTGCATCCTCAGATAGGCCCTCACATCCTGTAAGTCTCATGGAACCTGAGTGTCTATCATCGACACCCGAAACATCATGAAAACATGTGCCTATAAGTATATATATATGAGGATATCAACCCCGTATGTCCACCGACTATACGTAAAAATCATGGAAACCTGAGTGTCTAACACCGACACTCGAAACATCATGAAACCCGTGTCTAGCATCGACACGTAAATCCTCATAACTCAGGTGCTATCACCATGTCTGGCCCTGACGATATGTCGTACATCAGTCCGGTCGGTATCCCCACGATAACTGCTGAGTCCAAATACAATCACCGGTAGGTACTTGCCTACCTTCCAGGCTCATCATCTGTACCACGAACATCTTGCCGAGGGGAACCGTACCGGGCTCCACCATGTACCCGCACACGGCCCACTCACTCCTCGCATCGGGTATATATCACAAATATTAGAACCGAGAAATCTCATGGTGGACGCATCAAATATCATATAAAGAGAAACCGGGTTTTCAACCAATACATAGTTTCTCGAAAATACCCCCACGGTTCTCAAATCCATAAATCATATGAAATCTATATCTCAATGCGTAAAACCATGAAAACTGACATATGCAACATAAAACAACAATATGAGTATATCAAGGGAAATCCGCTCTTTTAAATGAATCCATCTTTAAAATATATCATGCGGTTCCCAAATCCTTCGAAAATAAATGCAGTATCATATGAGGTGTATATGTAAGTGTAGCAAGGTTTAAGTATCTACATGTAATCAAGTATGTGGGTGTACATGTCAATATGTATGCATGATATATAAGTAGCTATAACAAGATATACGTGAAGTGGAATAAGGGTCACTACCTCAACAATTCCTGCCCAATGCAATATCACGTATGTATATGTCCACAGTATTTCATATACACAATAGAATAAGAGTTACTACTCCAATCATTCCTATCCACTACCATATCACGTATGTAGGTGTTTGTGCGTGTCATGGCAATTACAAACGGTGTGGGTGTAGCAAACAATTTAGTGCTCGTGTAACATGAACCGTCAGTAATGTGTTATATCTAAAGGTACGAGTCAAGTATAACAGATAATGCTATGCAATGACATTCATATGAAAGTAACTAATATGCAAATACATGCAGCTATCATATCATATTCGGCCCGACGCATAACGTCATACGGGCGATTTCCCCGCAGATGTTAAATCTACTCACAGATGGTCTCGAGCTATGAAAATCCGACCACTTGCTTCCCCTTGTCCGCAGCACCCGAAGTCGCTGCTTGCGAATCTAAAATTTCATAAATACAACACATAAGCTAAATATCCTATAATGACGAAAAGACAACGAAACGCGATGAGAACGCCCGGAAAATTACACTGCGCGCTTAGCGCATCTATCGCGCACGACATCGGCCAAAAACCCTAACTGGGGTCGCTAAATTACAAAACACCAAGTCTAGACCCCGATCGTCCCGATCGCGCAACACAACACAAATAATTATGAGGAATACAATAGATATAATCTCGCAACGACCAATCGAACCCACGTCGGAAAAACCCCGAAATCTAGTAAGCAACCTATCGCAATATTTCGCACTAGTTTCAAGCTATCCCATATCTAGCGATTACAAACACCTTATAATAGCTTAACTAAGCTATCTAAACCATTCCAATATTTTTAACACTCGCTAATTATGTTTTAGCAAAAACCTAGTAAGCAATTTTCATAATTAAACCAATGTGTTCATTAGCAAAAATTAACATTTTCTACTAGGTTAATCTTTTCCAAAACACAAATTAACACTTTAAATGAACACTAATCACTTAAACAAACTTTAAACCTAACATGAATTTCTTATAACAATTATAAATGAATTAATCATGATTTAAAAACTAAACTAAACACATAATTAGCTAACTAAATTAGCTAGATTAAGATTAAAACAATAATATAAGGATTAAGTTAAGAATTATACCTCTCCAAGAACACCAAATTGAAACTTAATCCATCATCTTACCATCAAAAACCATGCTTTGTTGAAGATCCAAGAAGGATTAGTGAAGGAAAATGATGGTTTTATTTTATTTAGGATTTTTGTGGATTTATTTTACGAATTTTTCTGAAGAATTTTGAAGAAATAATGAAGAAATGAGCTTGGGAAATGTTTTGGACAGAAATTTGAGGAGGGCTCGGCCAAGGAGAGGTTGGGGTATTTTTGTGAATTTTGTGTGAGGAAATTGCTAGGAAAAAGGGTAATAAATGCTAATTAAAGCTAATTGCCACCTTTCTCTCTTTTCTTTTCTTTTTTAAATCAATTCCTTTTGCACAAAAGAAAAGTCTAGATATTTGAAAAGAAGCTTCTAAAATAATTCTAGTGACAAAATTAATTTATTCACAAGAGAAATTTTTTCCCGATTTACGTGCACAAAATACCGCTTAAAATAATATTTTATTTGGGAAAAATTCTATCTGAACCAAAACCTCCCAAATACTTCCAAAGTTCGCGCACAAGCTTTATTTAGCTAAACTAAGTGCCGGCGAGCTTATACGGACGTTTGATCGAAATGGGGTTAAAACGGTAAAAACCGACAATTTTGCCCTAAAACGGGAAAATTCGCAAAACGATTTCTAAAATGTTACAATCTTCCCTCCTTATAGAAATTCGGTCCCCGAATTAAAATTTAACTACGCGTACCTTCAAAGAGATGAGGGAATTTCTTCCGCATCTCACTCTCGGCCTCCCAACTGATCTCCTCACTAGTCGGGCTACGCCAAAGAACCTTCATATATTGCAAGACTTTTGACCGAAGTTTCTTCACCTGCCGATCCAACATAACTACCGGCTACTCGGTGAACGAAAGATCGCGCTCATGCTGAACGGTCTCGTGCTGAATCATGTGAGAAGAATCATGAAGGTATCTACGAAGCATCGACACATAGAAAACGGGGTGAACATCCGGAAAACTAGGCGGGAGCGCCGAACGATAAGTAAAAGAACCCACTCGCTCAAGGATTTCGAAGGGACCAAGAAATCTGGGACTGAGTTCCCCCTCTTCCCGAATCGCATAACACCCTTCATCGGAGAAATCCTCAGGAGTACATGATCACCCACTGCGAACTCAAGTCTGCGACGATGACGGTCGGCATAAGACTTCTGCCTGCACTGGGCTGCTCTCATCCTGTCCTGAATCAGCTGGATCTTCTCCATAGTCTCCTAAACTAGCTGGGGTCCCAAAACAAGACTCTCACTAAGCTTAGTCCAACAGACCGGCGATCGACACTTCATACCATATAAAGCCTCAAAAGGTGCCATTTGAATAGTCTCCTGAATGCTGTTGTTGTAGGAGAACTCAATCAACGGCAAGTGACGATCCCAACTGCCACCAAAATCAAGCACACATGCACGGAGCATATACTCCAGAGTCTGTATAGTCTGCTCCGACTGGCCATCGGTCTGTGGATGAAAAGCGGTGCTAAAACTCAACCGGTTACCCAAAGCTTCCTGAAGCTTCTGCCAAAGACGGCTAGTAAACTGGGTGCCTGTAAGTGCACGGCGGCGCCCCGGCCTCCATCCCGAGGCCAAATGTGGAAGCGATGGTTAACTTTAATTTTTCTTGAACCGGAACCACCGCGCACTAAAACCCGGATCGAACCATTAACTAGTCCTAGCTAACTACAAGATGGGGAAGAGAGATATACCGACTGATCCGTGTCCTCTGGTCTTCTCGTCGTCGTCCCGATCTCCCGCGGAAGCTCCTGTCTCCACCTCGTCGCCGGAAGGGCACCACGTCGCCGGCTTCTTTTACGGGCTCCCACCTCTATACCGAGGCAACTCGGGCACGAAGCTGGCGAGTCGACGTGCCCAAGGTTTGCTGCAGAATGGTGTAGAACCATGTCTCATTTGGGGTTATGGAGTTTGCCATTTGGTGGAGGAATGAACTATGGAGTTTTTCTTGGGAATTTTGGTGAGGAAAATTGATATGATATCAACAAAGAACCACACCCAAAAATTGGACAACCCTCCCTCAAAGATCAAGGCCGGCCATGATCTTGGAGAGGAGAGAATGAGTGAGTGGTGTATGGATGATGGAACCACTATCATAATGCAAGAGAGAAAAGAAAGGGTGATAAGAAACAATCATCACAAACAAACCCATACTCCACCAACAACCATCATCAAAACCATGATGATACAAAAGTCAAGCCATGATGGATAAATCAAGTCAAAACATGATGACTAAAGAAAGTCAAGCAATGATGGTGCAAGTATCATGATACAATAATATGCAAAGACCCCCTCCATAATTGCTTATTTGCACAATTGCAAATAAGCCCTCCTCCACCAATCTTCGGCCAATAAATGATACAAATGAAAATGGTCGAAAACGAAAACAAACAGGCAACTCCAGAAAACTGATCCCGTAATAAATTACAGGAAAACCCCGATACTGTGTATACACACCCGCATCTGTATTCCGACCGGATACAAATGCAATGAGACAAAATCTACACTGTACTATACTAGGATCCGGCTTAAACCAAAGTCGGCTAGTATTATCCGTTCGATCCTGATCCGTGCAATACCGCACGTATCTGATCGAACCCTGCCATATCTCCATACGACCTCTACAGCGTTTCGCCCGAAAACTTGAGCAACTGAATGTGGGGGACTCTAAAGACTCGTCAATACCTTGGTTGTGGATTTAACCACTAGCATGTCAGAGATATAAGCCAATACGTAACGGGCTACCAGGTATTGACCAAAAGGGACGTCTGTGAGCGAACTCATCCTGACACCCTACTGAGCCTGTCAGTGACAATATCCGTACAGTCCGGTCCGTTCGTCTATGAGCATCGCATGGCGGGCCTAGGGGGTTGGTAAAAGTCAGACCCCCAAAAGCGGTACAAGTCGTGTCGGAGTGTAGCCCAAAACACCCTAAGATACTACTGGATTACCTACCAGTAAATCTCCTGCCTCGGGCGAGGGCTTCATGTAATGGCTCTCCTAGACACAGCGCGACCTCACCCCCAATACCGGGAGAGACGAATCCCTGAAGATCCGCTCACTGCCTCCATGTGGCTCGGGACTATACCCAACTAAAACCTGTTTACACGTCTCCTTTGAGTGTGGTAGGGTAGTAATCAAAGTACAGTGGGTACTCACACGAGACAAATGACGATCCTCAGGTCGATGAACTAACCTGTACACATGTCACCAGGGAACTGCTATCTGACGTCAGGTATAAGACCAACTAGCATGTTCCCGACGAGTCCTGTCCTTTGTACTCATAACCCAATGAGCACCTGTATACATCTTAGGTGAACCAACTAACACCAGTGGCTTGTGAGACCGGCCACCGCCCCTCGTCGGGGTCTCGACTGTATACACTAGTCTATTCTGGAGTATCGATGCCCTGTCTCGAAACTCCCATGACTAGGGACCTTTTATGGATGTGCTTATAGACCCCAGCTCCCACTTATATGATCGCCCTCATACTGCTGGTGGTCAAGCAAGAATCCTAGGGGCTCTATCAACGTGTAATAGCGACATGTCAGGTCGCTTAAAACAGTACACGATGATAAAGGTAAACCAGATAGCATACTATCATCTTGAGTAAGACTGTCCTACCGGGATAGGTCCTCCCTCAATCATTGCAATCACGTGCCTGTGATCCAATAATTGACTCTGAGGGCACTATCTCCAACAATCTCCCACTTGCACTCAAGGCTAATTATTGCGTTGTCGCATACTCACAGCCCGTGTGATACCGAATACCCAACTCCTCTACTAGTCAGTCTCACAAAGCTCGTTTGCGAAACTATTGCATTCGAGGAATAGCCTCAGTGAGTGGATCCACCTGGATGTTTCTTTCTATGTCTCTCTATATCTCAAGTTCGCGGAGAAACCCATCTCCCGAAATGAGCAATACCTGTCTTAGAATGTGTCTGGATGTCTGATGGGACATAGCTCATAAATGAACTCCAAATCCAAACCTCTTAGACTGTATCGTCAACAAAACTTAATCAGTATCCAGCGCCATGCCTCCCTCAGTATTGCCTTGGACCACCTGTCCAAAATACTGCCCCTCGTCAGAAGGAAAAACTATAACTCTGACAACCTCCTTGTCGTCCAGGTCACCTTGGAAGCCTGGAATGATAACTGTCTCCCGAATGAGACTGTCGTTATCATATCCCTAGAACATCCACTTATGTTCTAAAACTGCTTCCTACTGTTTCTCCAGGATAGGATCAATGTCAACTTATTGCATCTAGTGCAAGAACAACATCTGGTGTGGTACTTGACATCTCATGATTAACTCAATTGCTTGAGCAAGTGATCTGCCAATCATGCACATCCCTCCCGCTTTTAGTCTGTAAGACACCTTTAGAGAGGGTGACTCCATCACCTGCAGGTACACTACCGTGCCAGGAGTCGTCCATTCTAAATACTCTTAAAATGCTGTCTAAGTACCCTTAATTGGGAAACCACCCAATTCTAGATCTAAAACCATAGATCTAGCAACCAGTGTGTTTGATATAATGTCCAAGTCCCATGTAGAGAAACCACTGTGTGACGACCAAAGTATAACCGATCGTAGTATAGGAATGTCACTTCCTACTCTGTGTATGTCATCCAAATACCAGGACATCACACCCTACTACCTTTTTAACAGATCCATCCCCTATTCTGATGAAGTCAAACCTATGACTGTCACATCAGAAATAGATGATCTATCTCCGCTACATCTGCTTTAGTCTATAAATAGACACAAGCCACTTGTCCACCATTGCTTCCGCTGCTCCTACTGACTACGACAACCCTCTGGCAGAGTCATATAGACGTACACTTCTAAAGCTAGTTCAGAACGACGCTATACTCATCCTCCTGCCGGGTCTCACAGTCTGGAACAAGAGCAATGGCAAGTCTGGGTAAACAAGAACTTCCCTGTCACCGTCCTTGAGGCTACCGAAGTACCTCTCGGGTGCCTGAAGTTACCCACCTTATCTGCGGAGTGGCCAATGGTATGTCAAACCAGATTGAATCTTTAGCTTCCTATCAAATCTTCAGTAATCGTTTGTGGTTCTGGAATCACTTCCAGTTCTACCATACTCCCACTACTGTTTTCTGAAAAAAATCCATTTTTATTAAAACTGTGGCGAGTTTAGAACAATATCACTATTGATCTTTCAGATGGTAGAAAGTCAACCCTCATCATAGCCTGGGTCAACCCACAAACAGCCATTACAGAAACGTGCCTTGAGTTGTCCAGTGTCTGGTTTTAATCATAAACCGGACAACTCCGCGTACCTTAACATCGTTAAGATATGAACTGTTCTATCTCCAATATAGAACCAGAGGTACTGATTTAATTGAACCAGATTCAAATCATGCAGCTGTCTCCAGTGCATGTCAACTAAATGGAAGGAGGCCGATCAGCGTTACTCAACTTAGGAATGCTTCCAATTATGAGTAACCTGAAAGAGAAGTAAGTTCTCTTTATCATTACTATCAACTGAATACCATACACAAGTATCTACATCTTCGATCACCTTGAAGAATCCCGATACTTGCAATATCTGGATCTCTACTTTATTCAAATACCTATAACTTCTCAAAATTCGGACCCTGTGTTTCCACGAAACACCTGTCTAAGAACTAGAGAAGTCATAAGTAAACCGAATATAGTACGAGGACCAACCCCTCTGTCCTGATGGACCTTGGATAACATACAATACTCTGTATAAGTCCATTGAGTCTGATAAGTCATTCACTGTGTGTCGTAGGTTGAAAACTGTAATATGGTTATGAAGAATTACACCGCTGTTTAATGCTCCTTACCTAACCATCCACTGATATAGGTAAATGTCATAGACATAATTTCAAAAAGGTATATCTCACTCTATGAAAATAGACGTACAGATATATCAATTTGAAATTGGTGCACGACAGCGGATATTCAAAACCAAATATTTGCCGACCGGCAAACAACCCAGGTGACTTCCTCAAATATCACCGATTACAACGAATCCCGATATAATGAGGACGATCACCCAATTCCCAATAACTTACTCCCACTCAACATCTGTAAAACCATACAGATGTGAGAATCAGACTTGGTAAATACATACCCTGGAGCAAGTGTCTAATCGGGAAATCAGTTTTCCTTTAACAGTACACAGTGAAACTGAAACATTAAAATGTTTCGATGGGGTATCCCGGTATTCCTTGTAATGCCTCTTCCAGATTCACGACTGTAACCGTATAATTCTTTGCCACCTCTCCAAATACCTTTATATGTCTTTAGTCATTACCTTCTGCACACCCCTTTAGGCCAAATGGTTTTCTTCCTTCCCTACCGTTCGGCACCAGCCTATGGTTTGGAAGAAGACTATCCAATAAGCATAATGGGTGTACTGTCCTAATCCCAGGAGCACTCGCAATGCGAGAGAAGGTGAAGATAAAAGACAACCGAATAAACCTTATTCCTATTTCTCCTGAACCAGAATCTATCCCTGAAATGGAATAAGTTCCTTTCGAGTTCGTATATAACCATACGATGGAGTATCCAATAAACTGTGGATCTTTGTAGTGATACGGAGTGTCCGGGAGAAATACAAAGGTGAAGTGGGAGTGGTAATGAAATACCTGGTTTGGTCGTGAATATCAGTCGCAATTTACGTTGCCCTCTTACTAATCCCTTTCTTTGTCTTAACTTAATACCTTCTGTACACCATCGTTATGCTAATTGGTTTTCTTCATTCCCTACCGTTCGGCACCAGCCTAAGGTTTGGAAGAAGACTATCCAATTTGAGTAATAGGTGTACTATCTCCTAAACCAAGGAGTACTCGCAACCTGAGAGAAGGTAAAAGGAAAAGACAACTGAATAGTCCTATCCGTTTTCTCCAGAACCAGAAACCATTCTCGAATAAATTCTTTCGAGTTCGTATATAACCATACTTTGGTTTTGTCCAATGGAAGTGGACGTTCGTAGTAATACGGGGTGTCTTGGAGAAAAGGGTAAAATAGGAGTGGCAATGAGGTATGCAACTCTGACAATCCAAAAGCCAGTGTTAAAGAAGGTTCGGTCAACTTGGTCACTGAGTCATAGTCTTAGGGTCGGGTCAATAGTCGCTGCTGAAGAGAGAGAGAAAAGAAACACTCAGCGTGCACTCTAACCTAGATCAGAATGGTTACCAATTTATCTAATCTGGAAACCTCCCACTGTACCGTCAAATTCTCCTCCAAACCTGAAAGAAGAATTAGTCGGGATCACCCGAGGAGTAAACTAACTCATCAGTGGGAATCGGGATCCAACTATCATCGCATGATAACGTGACGGAATCCGCTCACGGTATCACACTCCAGAAGGTATGCGCATATCTGGAAAGTTTCAGTTTCTTTAGAAACTCCCGATTTGATTTCTACCCATGCTCTTATGAACTTGACTTTGGCCAACATATCATAAGTCACATGTCAAGTTCTACCCGTCATTGTCCAGGTTAATTTGAACCCACCCGTTCATACCCTTGACGTAGGCCAAAATAGTAGTATGACTGTCCCAAACCAACGCATCTATCTATGCAACAGATAAATACCCGGCAGCTACCAATCACTATGCCTTGGCGTGAGGTCAAAATACATAGCTTGAATACTACCAAATATTAAACTGAAATGACGGAGGGCTACGAATGGTTTCTGGCGAAAACCTTTAACGTAATGAACTTGATATCGTTGAAGGAACAGATAGCTTTTCCAAAATATAGTGACGAAAACCGTTGCTAAAGAGGTCACTCCCGGTGAAGGGATCTCGGCTCTTTCCCCGTAGAATAAGGGGCAGGATATTCCAACTGAATACCATGGTGCAAAGCAAAAGTAATCGGCTATAGTGAAGTTAATACCCTGACGCAAACCTTTTTGTCCAAGGGGTCACTCCCGGTGAAGGGATCTCGGCCCTTGCCTCGTCGACTGAGGAGCAGGATATTCCAACTGAATACCTCGATGCAAAACAAAAGAGAATGTCCTTGCAATAACAGCTTTTTGAAAAGTGTTCCAACAACATCAGATTAGGTTTGTTTTTCTTGCATTGATCCGAATCAACGCAGTCCCATCAATTGATCACACCACAAAGAACGAAAATATACTGATGTACGTATATGCCATCCGCATTCGCCACTGGGTCCCGTCATTACCCGTTAGGTTAGCTAACTAACGACAGAGCGGGGACTGGACTAGCGCGGATGCAAAACATATACAACATCTACTAGTATATATATATCAATATATAATATTTCGCTCAAGGCGTGATAAAATGCAACATCACAGAAATGTACAGCATCACAGGACAATACAGATATCTGGGATCCCCGGGTTTCACAGAGCCACTACTGAAACCCGACGTTCCCCTGGTCGTGTGGATAGCCTGTGCAATGAAAACCTAGACCCCTACGGGCATGGCAAGTTACCCGCCAAAACCTGAAGCGAGGCAGCCCCCTTCAGCGACGTGAATGGACTACCCGACACTTCACGGAATCCGGTAACTTGGGCACCCCTCCTGGGTCAACCTGTACCCCCTACGAGTGCGGTGAATAGCCCGCCAATTCTAGAGTGAAGCCCCCTCCGTCTCAATGCCATGAGATGCGGGCCCGTTGCCCTCTAGAACCCGGCTATCCGTGCACCCCTCCGCGGGGCAATCCTAGTACAGAAAGTAAAATATACATACAACGGGTACATCGACCGCAACCTGGCCATGCCCCAAAATAATAATACAAACAGGCAGTGACGGCAGTCTACATGTCGGACGCTCGCCCCGCAATATCAAATGTACATAATACAACAAAACTGTACTACCACTGCAACCAGGCTATCCCCCACGACTGATCCGCAACATCACAGCATAACACAGAACATCAACGTGAAAGTCACGTTCGCAAATCAGTCTAACCGGGCTATAGCAGTTAGACTGGATTTACCGATCAAGTGACATTAACGGTCGCAGATATAATGTAAATACTGTGAACAAATGTGTTTATAATATCCGATCGATCAAAATTATAACAAGTGGGCCCCAAGTACTGTTGTAGCACATCAAGAAATTCTAGGCCCAAAATTAATATTCCAAAACCCATATTTTCAACTCAGGAGCTTTCTGGAAAATTTTGGTACACTGATCAGTTCAAGTCGCGGCGGAACCGCGGCCCAAGCATGGGTTTGGCCGTGGTTCCGCGGTCGTTTAGACTGTTCACGAGACCAAATTTTCCCAGAACTCTTAGATTGTCCTACACATCATTCTGAAACAACCTGAAAAATTTTTGGACTTCAAAAAATTTCGACAGAAACTGATGTGAAGAAAAATACGGTTTTTGGAAAATTATTCGATCGGAAATGTAAAACAAATTAGACAAAGCTAGACTATGTTAATGGTGTTAGTTGTATGTATGCCCTAGAGGCCAGTATTGTACAGATGATGTATATTATATTGGATGCTTGGACATATATATAGAGATGACTTTCTTGCTCGATATGATAGTATGCTATCTGGTTACTCTTTATCTTAACATGTACACTAGTCTCTTTATACTGTCTTATAGTTACATGTTGGTAAAGCCCTTAGGATATGTACTTGACTACCTGGACTGTGATGCAGATCATACTAGTGGGGACATGGTAGTCCATAAGTACATCCTTCATGGTCCCTAGTCGTGGGTGTATCGAGACGGGGCATCGATATACCAGTGTAGACTAGCGTATACGCTTCTCGACCCATGAGATGGGCGATGGATGATCCCATATCCATTGGTGTTTGACATTAGAGATGGTGTACGGGTGCTCAGTGGAGACTGGGTACACTGGACGGACTCGCCGAGAACTCCCAGATGGTATTATACTTCACGTCAGATGGCAGTTCTCAGGTGACACTTGTACAGGTTAGTCTGTAGACCCGAGATCGTCATAGAGTTTTGTGTGATTCCCACTGTGCTTTGATCTCCACCTTACCACGTCCATGAGGGCGTGCAAAACGGTGGTCTTTGGGTACAGTCCCGAGTCATATGGAGGCAATGAGCGATAGGAGGGGTTTCGTCTCTCCCGGTATTGGGGGTTGATGCTGCGCTGTGCTCGATTGGCCGTAACAGGGAAGTCCTTGGCCAGGGCTGATCAGAGATTTGCTGGTAAGTGTTACCAGTAGTTTCTCGACCCGTTATGAGCCTTACATCGGCACGACTTATCGGTTATTGGGGTCTAACGTATACCACCCCTAGACTTGATATGCGACATATCAGACGAAGAGACCGGACTGTACGGTAAGTGTTACCGGTTGGATTCACAGGGGTATGAGCGGGCTAGCTCGTCGTTCTTCTGATCGCTCAATACCCGGATGGCCGTTACGTTTAGCAAACCGCTTGCGTCTTGTGGATGCTTGATATGATCATCATCTGCTACCGGCGTATTGACGAGTCTTTAGAGTCCTACACAGAGGTTTCCTGGTTCAAGCGAAACGAAATAGGAGCGCATATGAGATATGTGCAGGACCGAGAATAATGCGTGTATGTGATACCGTATTCCATTCTCGCGATATATGTATCGAATGGTTATATTCGATATAACCTAGTTATCGAATCGAAGATCGATTCGATAAGCCGATACATTGGATACTAGTCGGTCATGTGCGACATGACCGGATCATTGAATCAAGTGTTGATTTAATGATTTAATGTATAATTATATATTTGATATATTACTTTGCATTAACTAGTATTGGTTCACTTTAAACGGATTTTTCTCACTTGGATTGCACATTGTATATGTGATATACTTTTGTGCATTTTTTTTTTTGTATCATGTTTGATGATACTTGATCATATGGTTAAGTGAATAGAATTAAACCATGGTTGTTATGATTATTAGGGTTTTGCATATTTATTTATTCATTTATTTGTTTATTCATTTATTTGGATAAGTTTAAAGAGAATGGTGACTTTCTTTTGTCATTAGTTGAAGCTTCATGAAGCTTTGACTTCTTTGACCATTCTTGTCTTCTTGCTTAACCCTAACCCACTTAATTCACCATGGTTTATTCTCTACACTTAACCCTAGTTTAAGTTATGATAAGTATTGATTTTCTATTTCTTTTTAATAGAACTCATCATAACCATCTTCATCTTCTTCTTCTTCAAGCTTGCTACTTTAATGGCAACTTGAGATCTAGTGAGAGAAATCCAAATCCAAAGTGAACCCACCTCCTATTTCTTCATCCTCTACCTCTTGCCAAGTGGTTTTGGGTGTTTTCTTCACAAGTTTCACTACTTTGTGAAGTCGGAGCTTGAGCTTGTGCAACCTCGACGTAGATCGTCTTTGACACGAAGCCGACGACCTATTCCGCACGTTTCTCCGATGAAGCCGTCACGAGAGTCCAAGGTTCAAGATGGACAGCTAGAGGACGCCCTCGTGGAGCTAAGGAAGTGGAAATCCGGATCTACAAAGGTTGTAGCATCTAACTTCTTGTGAAATAGTTAACTAGTTTCTTGTTTCGCCTAAACATCTAGTCTAAGATCCGTAGTCTAGGGTTTCTCGGCACCATTTTTTTAAATTGGCATGTTCGATGCCTTGTGAGACCTTACTAGAGTGCCTAGGAACCTTTCACTGGTATCAGAGCCTGGCTAGAGCCTTAGGCGAAGTCTAGAAGGAATTTGAACTCCGATCGAACCGAAACCGAACCCCAAAAATTGCTCTCTGTACTTTTTATAAAATCGTGGATTTTTCAAAATTAAAAATATGCAGAAAACTCAGCAGGGAATTCTAAGAATTACGAGCCAAATTTTATTCCATGAACAGTGACAAGCGCGGCGGAACCGCGGCCTAAGCCAGCTTAGGCGGCGGTTCCGCGGCGGCTTAATGACGTCATCCCTATATTTTTGCACAGTAACTCTTATTTAACAGTGCTGAGTTCTCTGGTTGTTTTTAATCTTTTTCCATGAGTTGCATTTTCTGGGGTTGCTTTGGAGCTTCAATAGTTCGATCGGATTATCAAATTTCGTCTTTGTGTATTTCCGGATAATTTATAGAATATGTTAAAAAGTTCGATCGGATATAAATACCCAACTTTTCCCCTGTCGGGAAATTTCCAAGTGTTGGATTTTTCCGTAGTTTAACGACATTCTAAGTAGTGCAAGTAACGCGATGGACCCTCTAGAAGACAACAAACCTTAACTCGATTATGTGACCGTCTTGAACTGCCCTTTGAACCTTCGGGTTTGGGGGAGTACGGCGTGCCACATGTGAGGCGTTGGCTTGACCCTTCTACGGCTGGACCGTTGGTACTGAGGCACGAACTGAATGTTGCTAGACTTATTTCATGTGTTGGACTGTATCGGGAAAACTTGGGTATTCGACTGTTCGATCGGAAATTTTAACATTTTCTGTTTATCTGGAATGTGATACAATAATTGGAATTCACAAACAGTTATGTGATAACTGAATGAATGTTATAAATATAGCGGTTTAGTTTCACTTTATATTGAAAAGTGTTTTCGATAATGAGACTAAAATGCGGGATTTATATCTGTTAGGCATGTGATGTCTAAGTATTTCATTTGATTAGGCATGCGATGTCTAAAGAAGTTGCGGATTCCAATTGTTGTAGTTTTACACTTTTTTTTCTGTGACCGTAAGTGTAGTATGTTCATATCGCCGGTTTCGTTGCTATACGTCAACGATAATTGGGGTATGCATACTTACTTACGTTGATGACATGTGATGTTATGTGTTGCTGGATATGTTATATTGGATCGTCGTGTTCGAATAGCCGGGGGTTTTTATGTGAGATGAGTGTTTTTCATTTTCATTCATGTAAAAACTTGTATGTAATATTCTTTCATTTGGGGCACTTCCAGGTAGCGGAAGATGTCACCCTTTGTATATTATTTACTTTTCCGCATTAGGATAGACCCAAGGAGGGGAGCACAAGTAACCGGGTTCTGGGGTCCAGTGGGAGACCAACTCGAGGAGTCGAGTCCGGGTCTCCTAACCCTAGAATTGGCAGGGTTGCTTGCCGCTCTCGTAGGGGTCTAGGGGTGTGGGATTGGCTATTCATCACGACCGTGGAATCCGTGTTTTATACTGGCTCGTATTGAAAACACGGACGTCCTAGTATATCCAATATTTCATATGTTTATTCTGCTGCGATATCTGTGATGTGATTCTGTGATGGATATAGTATATAGTAAATATGATATATTATATAGACGTTACTTATGTTTTACACCCGTGCTAGCCCTGCCCTGCTCTGTCAATAGTTACCTAACCTAACGGTGCACGAGGGGACATCGAGGCGAATGCGGATGGCATAAGTGTACGTTATATCTATCTGTGATGTTTAGGTATTTAAATGATGGGACTTCATTAATGCGATTAATGAAAGATAAGAAACCTAAGATGTTGTAGAATCAAATTTTAAAATAAAAGGTAGCTACAGTTCTTGTTTTGCATAGCGGTATATATGATATACCCTGCACCTTATTCGATGAGGAAAGGACCGAGATCCCTTCACCGGGAGTGACTCCTTTAGCAATAACTGGCAGATGCTACACACTCGGTTTGGCTTTGATTGCTTTTAAGAGTTTTTGCTTTGCACAGTGATATATATGATATATCCCGCACCTCATTCGACGAGGAAAGGGCCGACGATCCATTCACCGGGAGTGACCCCTTTAGCAAAACTAGAAAAGCCTCAAAATCATTCCATTTTAAAACTTCATTTGATTCTACAACGATATCAAGTTCATTACGCAATAGGTTTTCAGAAAAACCTGACGTCGCCCTCCGTCATTTCAGATAAGTACTAGTTAGTATTCGTGCTACGTTTGTTGACTATGTTAAGGCGTAGTGTGCGGTAGCTAATTAGTGCTTATCTGTATATGCATATGATGCAGATTGGATTAGGGTAGTCGTGCGACTTTGTTGACTATGTTAAGGGTCGTGCGGGTGGCTTTAATTCAATCAGGAAATGACGGGTTGAACTTGACTAGCACTTATGATTTGTTGACTATGTTAAGGTCATATAGCTGCTAGGGGCAAAATATTATCGGGAATTTCAAGTGTTGAAATTTGCAATGAGATTGCATACCTTCTATGAGATAGTTGGATCCCGATACCCACTGCGAGTAAGAGTTACTCCTGGGAGAGTTTTACACATTGCAATTAGCCGATCAAGTAGGTGTCTAGAAAGGTGTCAACGGGGTTACGCCTCTGGGAAAACGAGGTTTACAGTAATTAGGTTCGTGCGAAAGCACGGGGGACCTCCCTCAAAGTACCGACACTGGCCTGGCTGAAAGATTGGCGAACTTGTAGTGTGTAATTAATCCCGGCTAGTCTTTCCTTTTAGGGTTTGAAGGAAGATTTGATAAAAAGCAGTGGGAGCCATCCTGATTAGATAAGATAATAACCAATCTGATCTTGCACGAGCTTACGCTAATGTGTTTTCTTCTCTCTCTCCAGGTAGCGACCATTTCATGCCTTAATAAAGATAATAATATGGATGTATTGACCGAACCCGCATGTTATACTGTGCTGGGGAACGTTGGTTCCGTTCTTTCTTATAAGAGTTATAGGAATGAACAGGAAATAGGGGAATACCAGGATTCCCATGCCACCCGAATGAAGAAAGTACATGTTGATGCATTTTCTTCGGGTGTGTTCGTTACAGAGAACTGTTTCTCCATTTGCTCTACGTCCTGGGTATTGGATACCGGGTCAGGATCCCATATATGTAATCAGTTACATGGGCTTAGGAAAGGTAGAGAACTTGGAGAAGGTGATAAAGACATTAGAGTTGGAAATGGTGCAATTGTTGCAGCTAAGACTGTCGGGGAATATCACCTTGTATTACCAACTGGTAATACATTGGTTCTGAACGAATGCTATTACATGCCGAACCTGATATGCAACATTATATCGGTTTCTTTGCTAAGTAAAGAAGGATATAATTTTGTATTACAGGACAATGTTATGAACATTTTCCATAACCAAAAGTTGGTTGGATCAGGCACGTTGTGCAATGGCATTTATGTTCTAAACCAATCAACAGTTCTGAGTATAACAAACACACACAAGAGGAAGAGTTCAGAATTGAACGAATCCTTCTTGTGGCATTGTAGACTGGGTCACATCAATGCGACACGACTGGCTAAGTTGCATAAAGATGGATATTTGAAACCTTTCGAATTTTCATCTTATGACACTTGCCAGTCATGTCTCAAAGGCAAGATGACCAAAACTCCGTTTACGGGACACGGAGAAAGAGTTACCGAACTCTTGGGACTGATACATAGTGATGTATGTGGTCCCATGTCTACACATGCCAGGGATGGTTCTTCGTACTTCATTACATTCACTGACGATCTCTCTAGATTCGGATATGTGTTCCAGATGAAACACAAATCAGAAGCTTTTGAGAAATTTAGAGAATATAAAGAAGAAGTCGAGAACCAAACCGGAAAAAGTATTAAAATCCTTCGATCTGATCGAGGAGGTGAATACTTGAGCAATGAATTCCTGGACTTCCTAAAAGAGAATGGGATTCTCTCTCAGCTGACTCCTCCATATACACCACAGCACAACGGTGTATCTGAACGGAGGAACCGCACCCTATTAGATATGGTGCGCTCTATGATGAGCATAGCTGAGTTACCTATTTCCTTCTGGGGATATGCGCTGGAGACAGCAGCATACCTATTGAATCAAGTTCCATCTAAATCTGTACCTACCACACCATATGAGATATGGAGTGGGAAGAGACCATATTTTAAACAAGTTAAAATATGGGGTTGTCCGGCCTATGTCAAAAGACAAAATCCAGACAAACTCGAGGCACGGTCAGTTCTTTGCAAGTTTGTGGGATATCCTAAGAATTCCCAAGGATATTTTTTCTACCATGCTGAAGAACAAAAAGTGTTTGTTTCTCAATATGCCACCTTTTTAGAAAAGGAATTTCTTGAAAAAGAAATTAGTAGCAAAGTGGTAGAGCTGGAAGAGGTTCCAGATACACAAACAGTAACTGAAGATTTAGTGGAACCAGAAGATTCAGTAGCTCCCAATGAACCTCAGCCTCTCCGCCGATCTAGTAGGGTTCCTCGCCAGCATGAGAGATACTACGGTTTTCTCATTGATGGTGGGAGCGAGGATTGCATCATGGAGGATGATGACCCAACTAGCTTCGAGCAGGCCATCACGAGTGGGGACTCAGTGAAATGGCTGGATGCTATGCAGTCTTAGATGGAATCCATGTACACCAACAAAGTATGGACTTTGGACGTTGCTCCTGAAGGGGTAAAACCCATTGGGAGCAAGTGGATCTTCAAGAAGAAACTTGGTGTAGATAGGAAAGTGGAGACTTTCAAAGCTAGACTTGTAGCAAAAGGTTTTCGTCAAAGACCAGGTGTGGACTATGACGAGACCTTTTCTCCAGTGGCTATGCTTAAATCCATCCGGATCATGCTTGCCATCGCTGCTTATCATGATTACGAAATCTGGCAAATGGATGTTAAGACCGCCTTTCTAAATGGTGATTTAGAAGAGTGCGTGTACATGACTCAGCCAGAGGGCTTCGTAGACAGTGGGAGCAGCGGGAAGGTGTGCAAGCTGCTTAAATCCATTTATGGATTAAAGCAAGCATCGCGGAGTTGGAACATCTTCTTTGACGTCGTTATCAAAGAGTTTGATTTCGTCAAAAATCCAGATGAACCTTGTATCTACAAGAAGGTGGCAGAGAGTAAAGTTGTCTTCCTCGTATTGTACGTGGACGACATACTCTTGATAGGAAATGATATTCCTATGCTGCAATCGGTCAAGCTCTTCTTATCACAAAGATTCTCAATGAAAGATCTTGGTGATGCCTCCTGCATATTGGGAATCAGGATCTATAGAGATAGATCGTAACGGATTTTGGGATTGTCCCAAGCCAGGTACATTGACACCATACTAAAGAGGTTTAGTATGGAAGAGTCCAAGCGTGGGAACTTGCCCACGATCTCTGGAGTCACTCTCTCCAAAGAGATGTCTCCCAAGACTGATTTAGAGAGAGCTCGCATGCAAGGGATACCCTATGCTTCGGCAGTAGGCTCTATCATGTATGCGATGCTATGTACCAGACCCGATGTAGCATACTCACTAAGTGTAGTGAGAAGGTATCAAGCTGATCCTGGAGAGAGTCACTGGACAGCTGTGAAGAGCATTCTCAAGTACTTGCGAAGGACTAGAGATATGTTCTTGGTGTATGGTAACGGAGAGCTCCAAGTGGAGTCCTTTACCGATTCGAGCTTCCAGAGTGATAAGGACGACTCTAAGTCACAGTCGGGCTTTGTCTTTACCCTTTACGGAGGGGCGGTTAGCTGGAAGAGTTCCAAGCAGGAAACCGTGGTAGACTCGACGATGGAGGCTGAATACATCGCTGCCAACGATGCTGCCAAAGAAGCTGTCTGGATCAAGAAGTTCATTACTGAACTTGGAGTGGTTCCATCTATTGAGCATCCAATACCTTTGTATTGCGATAACAATGGAGCGGTGGCTTTGGCCAAGGAACCCAGGTCCCATTAGCGGTCCAGGCATATTCTGAGGCGGTATCACCTGATCCGAGAGATAGTTGATCGCCGGGAGATCGAGGTCAGGAGGGTTGACACGAAGAACAACACGACGGATCCACTCACGAAGGCCATTCCCCAGATACAGTTTAAGAGACTCTTCGGGATGCTCGGTATGAGATACTACAGCAGCTGGCCCTAGTGCAAGTGGGAGATTGTTAGTTGTATGTATGCCCTAGAGGCCAGTATTGTACAGATGATGTATATTATATTGGATGCTTGGACATATATATAGAGATGACTTTCTTGCTCGATATGATAGTATGCTATCTGGTTACTCTTTATCTTAACATGTACACTAGTCTCTTTATACTGTCTTATAGTTACATGTTGGTAAAGCCCTTAGGATATGTACTTGACTACCTGGACTGTGATGCAGATCATACTAGTGGGGACATGGTAGTCCATAAGTACATCCTTCATGGTCCCTAGTCGTGGGTGTATCGAGACGGGGCATCGATATACCAGTGTAGACTAGCGTATACGCTTCTCGACCCATGAGATGGGCGATGGATGATCCCATATCCATTGGTGTTTGACATTAGAGATGGTGTACGGGTGCTCAGTGGAGACTGGGTACACTGGACGGACTCGCCGAGAACTCCCAGATGGTATTATACCTCACGTCAGATGGCAGTTCTCAGGTGACACTTGTACAGGTTAGTCTGTAGACCCGAGATCGTCATAGAGTCTTGTGTGATTCCCACTGTGCTTTGATCTCCACCTTACCACGTCCATGACGGCGTGCAAAACGGTGGTCTTTGGGTACAGTCCCGAGTCACATGGAGGCAATGAGCGATAGGAGGGGTTTCGTCTCTCCCGGTATTGGGGGTTGATGCTGCGCTGTGCTCGATTGGCCGTAACAGGGAAGTCCCTGGCCAGGGCTGATCAGAGATTTGCTGGTAAGTGTTACCAGTAGTTTCTCGACCCGTTATGAGCCTTACATCGGCACGACTTATCGGTTATTGGGGTCTGACGTATACCACCCCTAGACTTGATATGCGACATATCAGACGAAGAGGCCGGACTGTACGGTAAGTGTTACCGGTTGGATTCACAGGGGTATGAGCGGGCTAGCTCGTCGATCTTCTAATTGCTCAATACCCGGATGGCCGTTACGTTTAGCAGACCGCTTGCGACTTGTGGATGCTTGATATGATCATCATCTGCTACCGGCGTATTGACGAGTCTTTAGAGTCCTACACAGAGGTTTCCTGGTTCAAGCGAAACGAAATAGGAGCGCATATGAGATATGTGCAGGACTGAGAATAATGCGTGTATGTGATACCGTATTCCATTCTCGCGATATATGTATCGAATGGTTATATTCGATATAACCTAGTTATCGAATCGAAGATCGATTCGATAAGCCGATACATTGGATACTAGTCGGTCATGTGCGACATGACCGGATCATTGAATCAAGTGTTGATTTAATGATTTAATGTATAATTATATATTTGATATATTACTTTGCATTAACTAGTATTGGTTCACTTTAAACGGATTTTTCTCACTTGGATTGCACATTGTATATGTGATATACTTTTGTGCATTTTTTTTTTGTATCATGTTTGATGATACTTGATCATATGGTTAAGTGAATAGAATTAAACCATGGTTGTTATGATTATTAGGGTTTTTCATATTTATTTATTCATTTATTTGTTTATTCATTTATTTGGATAAGTTTAAAGAGAATGGTGGCTTTCTTTTGTCATTAGTTGAAGCTTCATGAAGCTTTGACTTCTTTGACCATTCTTGTCTTCTTGCTTTACCCTAACCCACTTAATTCACCATGGTTTATTCTCTACACTTAACCCAAGTTTAAGTTATGATAAGTATTGATTTTCTATTTCTTTTTAATAGAACTCATCATAACCATCTTCATCTTCTTCTTCTTTAAGCTTGCTACTTTAATGGCAACTTGAGATCTAGTGAGAGAAATCCAAATCCAAAGTGAACCCACCTCCTATTTCTTCATCCTCTACCTCTTGCTAAGTGGTTTTGGGTGTTTTCTTCACAAGTTTCACTACTTTGTGAAGTCGGAGCATGAGCTTGTGCAACCTCGACTTAGATCGTCTTTGACACGAAGCCGACGACCTATTCCGCACGTTTCTCCGATGAAGCCGTCACGAGAGTCCAAGGTTCAAGATGGACAGCGAGAGGACGCCCTCGTGGAGCTAAGGAAGTGGAAATCCGGATCTACAAAGGTTGTAGCATCTAACTTCTTGTTAAATAGTTAACTAGCTTCTTGTTTCGCCTAAACATCTAGTCTAAGATCCGTAGTCTAGGGTTTCTCGGCACCATTTTTTTAAATTGGCATGTTCGATGCCTTGTGAGACCTTACTAAAGTGCCTAGGAACCTTTCAAATGGCGAGTCTCTGATACCACTATAAATGCACGGCGGCGCCCCGGCCTCCATCCCGAGGCCAAATGCGGAAGCGATGGTTAACTTTAATTTTTCTTGAACCGGCACCACCGCGCACTAAAACCCGGATCGAACCATTAACTAGTTCTAGCTAACTACAAGATGGGGAAGAGAGATATACCGACTGATCCGTGTCCTCCGATCTTCTCGTCGTCGTCCCGATCTCCCGCGGAAGCTCCGGTCTCCACCTCTTCGCCGGAAGGGCACCACGTCCCCGGCTTCTTTTACGGGCTCCCACCTCTATACCGAGGCAACTCGGGCACGAAGCTGGCAAGTCGACGTGCCCAAGGTTTGCTGCAGAATGGTGTAGAACCATGTCTCATTTGGGGTTATGGAGTTTGCCATTTGGTGGAGGAATGAACTATGGAGTTTTTCTTGGGAGTTTTGGTGAGGAAAACTGATATGATATCAACAAAGAACCACACCCAAAAATTGGACAGCCCTCCCTCAAAGAGCAAGGCCGGCCATGATCTTGGAGAGGAGAGAATGAGTGAGTGGTGTATGGATGATGGAACCACTATCATAATGCAAGAGAGAAAAGAAAGGGTGATAAGAAACAATCATCACAAACAAACCCATACTCCACCAACAACCATCATCAAAACCATGATGATACAAAAGTCAAGCATGATGGATAAATCAAGTCAAAACATGATGACTAAAGAAAGTCAAGCAATGATGGTGCAAGTATCCTGATACAATAATATGCAAAGACCCCCTCCACAATTGCTTATTTGCAGAATTGCAAATATGCCCTCCTCCACCAATCTTCGGCCAATGAATGATACAAATGAAAATGGCCGAAAACGAAAACAAATTGGCAACTCCAGAAAACTGATCCCGTAATAAATTACAGGAAAACCCCGATACTGTGTATACACACCCGCATCTGTATTCCGACCGGATACAAATGCAATTAGACAAAATCTACACTGTACTATACTAGGATCCGGCTTAAACCAAAGTCGGCTAGTATTATCCGTTCGATCCTGATCCGTGCAATACCGCACGTATTTGATCGAACCCTGCCATATCTCCATACGGCCTCTACAGCGTTTCGCCCGAAAACTTGAGCAACTGAATGTGGGTGACTCTAAAGACTCGTCAACACCTTGGTTGTGGATTTAACCACTAGCACGTCAGAGGTATAAGCCAATACGTAACGGGCTACCAGGTATTGACCAAAAGGGACGTCTGTGAGCGAACTCATCCTGACACCCTACTGAGCCTGTCAGTGACAATATCCGTACAGTCCGGTCCGTTCGTCTATGAGCATCGCATGGCGGGCCTAGGGGGTTGGTAAAAGTCAGACCCCCAAAAGCGGTACAAGTCGTGACGGAGTGTAGCCCAGAACACCCTGAGATACTACTGGAATACCTACTAGTAAATCTCCTGCCTCGGCCGAGGGCTTCGTGTAATGGCTCTCCTAGACACAGCGCGACCTCACCCCCAATACCGGAAGAGACGAACCCCTGAAGATCCGCTCACTGCCTCCATGGCTCGGGACTGTACCCAACTAAAACCTGTTTGCACGTTTCCTTTGAGCGTGGTAGGGTAGTAATCAAAGTACAGTGGGAACTCACACGAGACAAATGACGATCCTCAGGTCGATGAACTAACCTGTACACATGTCACCAGGGAACTGCTATCTGACGTAAGGTATAAGACCAACTAGCATGTTCCCGGCGAGTCCTGTCCGGTGTACTCATAACCCAATGAGCACATGTATACATCTTAGGTGAACCAACTAACACCAGTGGCTTGTGAGACCGTTCACCGCCCCTCGTCGGGGTCTCGACTGTATACACTAGTCTACTCTGGAGTATCGATGCCCTGTCTCGAAACTCCCATGACTAGGGACCTTTTAAGGATGTGCTTATAGACCCCAGCTCCCACTTATATGATCGCCCCCATACTGCTGGTGGTCAAGCAAGAATCCTAGGGGCTCTATCAACGTGTAATAGCGACATGTCAGGTCACTTAAAACAGTACACGATGATAAAGGTAAACCAGATAGCATACTATCATCTCGAGTAAGACTGTCCTACCGGGATAAGTCCTCGCTTAATCATTGCAATCACGTGCCTGTGATCCAATAATTGACTCTGAGGGCATTATCTCCAACAGTGCCTCTGTCGGATACTATGCATGTGGGAACACCGTGCAAATGCACAATCTCATATATGTACAACTGAGCATACTGAGCATAACCGAAAGTGGTCTTCACTGGATGGAAGTGAGCCGCTTTCGTCAACCGGTCAACAATCACCCAAATGGAGTCATACCCCTACTGGTCTTGGGTAGACCCACAATGAAGTCCATAGAAATCTGCTCCCATTTCCATTCCGGAATGGGTAAAGGCTGCAACTCTCCAGCCGGTTTCTGATTCTCATCCTTGACTTGCTGACAAGTCAGGCACTTCGAAACGAAGTCTGATATATCACGCTTCATCCCTTCCCACCAGTAGAAGTCCCTCAAGTCACGGTACATCTTGGTGGAACCTGGATGAACACTAAAGGCCGACTGATGTGCCTGCTCTAGGATCTCGCGTCTCAACCCATCATCATCTGGTACACACAAGCGAGTCCCGCATCGTAGCACACCCTGGTCATCAATCTTGAACTCCGAAACTCTTCCCTGCCGAACAAGCTCAAGAATCTCAGTCAAACGGGCATCACTGGGCTGCGCCTCACAGATACGATCAAGTAGTAGTGGATGGGCGTGGACATAAGCAAGCTGTCCCCCAGCGGAAGTGAACTCGAACTGCACTCTACCATCACACAAGAGCTGCCAATCTGCAGAAGACTGACGCTGAACTGCGCTCAACTGGGACAAGCTACCCTCGGGCGTACGACTCAAAGCATCAGCTACCACATTCGCCTTGCCCGGGTGATAAAGGATCTCACAATCATAATCCTTCACTAGCTCCATCCATCGGCTCTGTCTCAGGTTCAGATCCCGCTGTTGGAATATATACTTCAAGCTCTTATGATCCGTGAAGATCTAACACGACTCCTCGTACAAGTAGTGTCTCCAAATCTTCAACGCAAAGACCACCGCGACCATCTCAAGATCGTGAGTGGGGTAATTCTGCTCGTGCTTCTTCAGCTGCCTAGAAGCGTAAGCAATCACTCTGTCATGCTGCATCAATACACAGCCGAGCCCCACTCGAGAAGCATCACAATAAACAACATAGCCGCTTCATCCAGAAGGTAAATAAAGAACTGGTGTTGTTGTCAACTGAGTCTTCAACTGCTGAAAACTCTGCTCGCACGCATCAGTCCAGAGAAAAGGAACCCCTTCCGGGCCAGTCCAGTCAGCGGTGCAGCGGTACTCGAGAAATCCTGCACAAAACGGCGATAATAACCAGTTAAGCCCAAAAAGCTGCGGACTTCAGTCACCGATACAGGTCTGGGCCAAAGCTGTACAGCCTCGATCTTCCTCGGGTCTACAAGAATACCATCACCAGTCACCACATGACCCAGGAAGTCAACTCTATCAAGCCAAAATGCGCACTTTGAGAATTTACTGTAGGGTTCCTAGGCACACTAGTGAGCTCTCACAAGGCATCGAACATGCTAAATTCAAAAAATCTAGGTGCCGAGGGACCCGACTACGGATCGTTTGCTAGAAAACTAGGCGAAAAAGCTAACTAGTTAACACTTAACTATGAGAATCGGAAATACAACCTTTGTAGATCCGGTGCTCCACCTCCATAGCTCCGCAATGAAGTCTCCTCGCTGTCCATATCAAGTTCCGGGCTCTAGCATCGGCTTCATCGGAGAATGGACGGGCTAGGTCATCGATGTCCATGCCGAAGATGATCTACGTCGAGGCATCGCTAAATCAAGCTCCGACTTCACCAAGTCAAGAAACTTGTGAAGAAAACACACTCTACTACTTGGCAAGAGGTAGAGGATGAAGAAATAGGAAGTGGGTAGACTTTAGAATTGGATTTCTCACTCTTTATCATCAATCACCATTGATGAATGAAAGCTTTTTCTTCCTTGCTCATGAAGAAGAAGAAGAAAGAAATAGTTATGATAAGTTAATTGAAAAAGAAAAGAAAATGAATTCTTATCATAAAATTAACCATGGTCAAGTGTAGAGATTAAACTAGGGTTAGTTGGAATGGTTAGGGTTAAGGATGAGATAAGAATGGTTGACTTGATCAAAACTTCATGAAGCTTCAACTAAAGAACAAAATTAGCGACCATTCTTTTCTCTTTTCTTTTATTCATTTATCAAAAATAAAAGGATAATTAAATAAGATAAATGAATAACAAATAATTAAACCCTAACCAAGGTTTAATACTTTACACTTAACCAAAAAGCATGTATCATCAAACATGATACAAGCAAGTGCACAAAATCATATCACATATATAATGCGCACATCCGAGTGAGAAAATCCATCTTAAGTAAACCGATACTAGTTGATGCAAAGTAATATATCAAATATATAAATATGCATTAAATCATTAAATCAACACTTGATTCAATGATCCGGTTATGTCGCACACAACCGACTAGTATACAATATATCGGCTTATCGAATCAACGCTTGAATCGATAACTAGGTTATATCGCATACAACCATTCGATACATTCATCACGAGAATAGAATACGGTATCACATACACGCATTATTCTCGGTCCCGCACATATCTCATATGCGCTCCTATTTCGTTTCGCTTGAGCCAGGAAACCTCTGTGTAGGACTCTAAAGACTCGTCAATACGCCGGCAGCAGGTGATGATCATATCAAACACCCACAAGCCGCAAGCAGTCTGCTAAACGTAACGGCCACCCGGGTATTGAGCGATCTGAAGATCGACGAGCAAGCCCGCACACACTCTAGTGAATCCGACCAGTAACACTACCGTACAGTCCGGTCTGATCGTCTGATATGTCGCATATCTTGCCTAGGGGTGGTAAACGTCAGACCCCAATAGCTCAATAAGTCGTGTCGATATGAGATCTATAACCATTCGAGATACTACTGGTAACACTTACCAGTAAATCTCAGCAACCCTGTCCAGGGATTTCCTGTTATAGCCAATCGAACACAGCGCAACATCAACTCCCTATACCGGGAGAGACGAATCCCCTCCTATCGCTCATTGCCTCCATGTGACTCGGGACTGTACCCAAAAACCACCGTTTTGCACGCCCTCTTGGACGTGGTAAGATGGAAATCAAAGCACAGTGGGAACCACACAAGACTCTATGACGATCTCGGGTCAACAGACTACTCTGTACCAGTGTCACCAGAGAACTGCCATCTGACGTGAGGTATAATACCATCTGAGAGTTCTCGGCGAGTCCGTCCAGTGTACCCAGTCTCTACTGAGCACCCGTATATCATCTCTGATGTCAAACACCGATGGATATGGGATCATCCATCGCCCATCTGTATGGGTCGAGAAGGTACACTCTAGTCTACTCTGGTATATCGATGCCCCGTCTCGATACACCCACGACTAGGGACTTTGAAGGATGTACTTATGGACTACCATGTCCCCACTAGTATGATCCGTATCATAGTCCAGGTAGTCAAGTACAGATCCTAAGGGCTTTACCAACATGTAACAGAGAGACAGTCAGTATACACGTTAAGGTAAAGGGTAACCAGATAGCATACTATCATGTCGAGCAAGAAAGTCCTCCCTATATATGTCCCAGCATCCACTACAATATACATCCTATGTACAGTAATGGCCTCTAGGGCATACATATAACTAACAATCTCCCACTTGCACTAGGGCCATCTGTAGCAGTGGTTGCAGTATTTCATACTCAACCATCCCATAGAAGTCTCTCTCTGGGAATAGGCCTTTCGTGAGTGGATCCGCCGCGTTGTCCTCTGAGTCTGCTCTCCTAACCTCGATCCCTTAGAGATCAACCATCTCCATGATCAAGTGATACTGCCTTAGAATATGTCTGGATCACTGATGGGACCTGCGTTCCTTGGCATAAGCCACAACTCCATTGTCACACAATGGGAGGAACGTAGTTCATCTCATGAACCAATATACACCCAAACAGCCTCTTTGGTAGCATCTTAAGTAGCAATGTATCCTGCCTTTATCGTCTAGTATGTCACGGTATCTAGCTTGGAACTCTTCCAACATACCGTCCCTCTACTGAGGATTAAGACAATGCCTGTGACTGACACTCAGTCATGTTTATCACCCTGGAACCCTTCCAGTGATTCTCCCCAGGATCGGTTGATACCATCTCACTACAACTAGTGAGAGTCCTAACATCCAATTAGATCTATCTCATAGATCCAAAACCCAGGATTTAGGAGGTATCATTTTGATCCTATGTGGAGAATCATTGTGATAAGCGGAGATTGATCGAGCGTTGCATAGGAAACTCTTTCCCTATCAAGAGTATGTCATCCACGTACTCTACCAGGATCGTCACCATACTCCCTACTACCTTTTTGTTTATACAAGGTTCATCTACCATTTTGATGATGTCAACTTCTTTGACTAATCCATCAAAACAGACGTTCCAACTCCGCGATACCTGCTTTATCCTATAAAACATCTTGCACACGTTTCCGCTGCTCCCACTGTCTACGAAGCCCTCTGGCTGTGTACTTATAGACGCACTCTTCTAAAACATTATTTAGAAAAGCAGTCATGACACCCAACCACCAGATATCGCAGTCATGGTATGTAGCCGTGTCAAGTAGGATCTGGATGGACTTAAGCACAGCTACTTGAAAAGGTTTCATCATTATCCACACCTGGTCAATGATGCAAACTTTTAACAAGTCTAGCTTTGAAAGTCTCAACTTTTCCATGTACACCAAGTAATCTTCTCAAGATATACTTGCTCCTGATGGGGATGTAACCCTTCAGATATAGCAGCTAAAGTCCATACTTTGCTGGTGTATAAGGATTCCATCTCAGATCGCTAAGCATCCAGCCATTCTTACAGAGTCTTACTCCTGATGGCCAGCTCGAAACTAGTTGGGTCATCATCTCATGATGCAATCCTCGCTCCCACTGTCATAGAGAAATCGAAGCATCTCTCAGGTGGGTGAGGAACCCTACTAGATCGGCGGAGAGGCTGAGGTTCGTTGGTAACTATTGAATCCTTTGGTTGTACCAAATCATCTGCTGTAGTTTGTATAGCTGGAACACTTCCAGTTCTACATAACAGACCTTGCCTCGAGCTTGTCCGGATTTTGCTTTTAGACATAGGCCGGACAACCCCAAATCTTAACTAGCTTAAGACATGGGCTTTTCCCATACCATATCTCATATGGAGCGGTAGGCAACTGATTTGATTTGAACCCTATTCAATAGATATGCAACTTCTCAAGTGCATAACACCCAAAAGGAAACAGGTAACTCAGTAGTACTCATCATAGAGCACACCTTATCATATAGGGTGTTATTGCTCCGCCCTGATATACCATCGTGCTATGGTGTATACAGAGGAGTAATGCTGAGAGAGAATCTCATTCTCCTTTAGAAAAGTCCAGGAATTCCATGCTCAAGTATTCTCCTCCTTGATCACATCAAAGGACATAATACTTATACCCGTATATTGGTTCTCTACTTCTAACTTATATTCTGTGAATATCTCAAAAGGTTCGGACTTGTGTTTCAACAGGAACATAGGTCTGAAACTCGAAAGAGATCATCAGAGAATGTAATGAAGTACAAAGAACCGATCTTGGCATGTGTAGACAGGGGATCTTACATACATCAACATGTATCATATCCCAAGAGTTTACTAACTCTTTCTCTGTTTCCAGTAAACGGAGCTATGGTCATCATATCTTTGTGACATGACTGGCGAGTTTCACAAGATGTAAATTCAAACTAATTTAAATATGCATCTTTATGTAACTCTAGCTAGTCGGGTCACATTGATCTGACCTAGTCTACAATACCTCAAGAAGGATTCGTTCATTTCTGAACTCTTCCTCTTGTGTGTGTTCTGTATACTAAGAACTGTAGTTTGATTTAGAACATCAATGCTTTTAGATAACGTGCCTAAACCGATCAACTTTTGATATAGGAAATGTTCAAAACATTATCCATCAATACAAAATTATATCCTTTCTTTACTAACAAAGAGATAGATATGATTTTGTATATCAGGTTCGGTATCTAATAACATTCGTTCAGAATCAATGTATTTGGAATACAGGGTGACAGTGACCAACAGACCTGGCTGCAACACTTGCCCCGTTTTCTGTCTCATGAAACTTATCACCCGTTCTCAGTTCTCTACCTATCTGCAGCCCTATGTAACAGATTACATATCTGGGATCCTGATCCGGTATCATATACCCAGGACGTAAAGGATACTGAGAAACAGTTCTGTATAATGAACAAACCCGAAGATGATGCATCAGCATGCACTCTCTTCGTTTGGGCGGCACGGGAAATCTGGTATTCCCCAATTTCCTGCTCTGTCTTATAACATTTATAAGTTGGAGCGGGACCAACGTTCCCCAGCTCAGTATAACAAGCGGGTTCGGTCAATAATCCGTATTATTATCTTGATTAAGGCGTAATATGGTCGCTACCAGGAGAGAGAGAGAAGAAAACACTCAGCGTGCGCTCTGACAAGAATAGATTGGTTTTTATTTTATCTAATCAGGATGGCTCCCACTGCTTTTTATCAAATCTTCCTTCAAACCCTAAAAGGAAAGACTAGCCGGGATTAATTACACACTACAAGTTCGCCAATCTTTCAGCCAGGCTAGTGTCGGTACTTTGAGGGAGGTCCCCCGTGCTTTCGCACGAACCTAATTAATGTAAACCTCGTTTTCCCAGAGGCGTAACCTCGTTGACACCTTTCTAGACACCTACTTGATCGGCTAATTGTAATGTATAAAACTCTCCCAGGAGTAACTCTTACTCGCAGCGGGTATCGGGATCCAACTATCTCATAGAAGGTATGCAATCTCATTGCAAATTTCAACACTTGAAATTCCCGATAATGTTTTGCCCCAAGCGATCTATGACCTTGACTGAGTCAACAAATCATAGACCACAAGTAAAGTTCAACCCGTCATTTCTCGATTGAATTAAACCCACCCGCACGACCCTTGACTGAGTCAACAAGGCCGCACGACTACCCTAATCCAAACGCATCATATGCTTTGCAGATAAACAATAATCAGCTACCGCACACTACGTCTTGACTGAGTCAACAAACGCAGCACGAATACTAACTATTACCTATCTGAAATGACGGAGGGCTACGACAGGTTTTTAAGAAAACATTTTGCGTAATGAACTTTATATCGTTGTAGAATCAAATGATTTTAAAATGGAGTGCTTTTGAGGCTTTTGTAGTTTTGCTAAAGGAGTCACTCCCGGTGAAGGGATCGTCGGTCCTTTCCTCGTCGAATGAGGTGCGGGATATATCATATATATCGCTGTGCAAAGCAAAAACTCTTAAAAGCAATCAAAAGACAAACCGAGTATGTAGCATCTGCCAGTTATTGCTAAAGGAGTCACTCCCGGTGAAGGGATCACGGTCCTTTCCTTATCGAATAAGGTGCAGGATATATCATATATACCGCTGTGCAAAGCAAGAACTGTAGCTACCTGTTTTATTTTGAAATTCGATTCTACAACATCTTAGGTTTCTTTTATTTCATTAATCACATTAATGAAGTCCCATCATTTAAATACCTAAACATCACAGATAAATACGACGTACACTTATGCCATCCGCATTCGCCTCGATGTCCCCTCGTGCACCGTTAGGTTAGGTAACTAACGGCAGAGCGGGGCAGGGCTAGCACGGGTGTAAAACATAAGTAACGTCTATATAATATATCATATATACTATATATAATATCTGCCACAGAACATCGCATGATCTCATCACAGATAAAGCACAGCAGAAGAAACATATGAAATATTGGATATACTAGGACGTCCGTGTTTTCAATACGAGCCAGTATAAAACACGGATTCCACGGTCGTGATGAATAGCCAAACCCACACCCCTAGACCCCTACGAGAGCGGCAAGCAACCCTACCAATTCTAGAGTTAGGAGACCCGGACTCGACTCCTCGAGTTGGTCTCCCACTGGACTCCAGAACCCGGTTACTTGTGCCCTCCTCCTTGGGTCTATCCTAGTGCGGAAAAGTAAATGATATACAAAGGGTGACTACTTCCGCAACCTGGAAGCACCCCAAATAAAAGAATATTACATACAAGTTTTTACATGAATGAAAATGAAAAACACTCATCTCACATAAAAAAAACCCGGCTATTCAAACACGACGATCCAATATAACATATCCAGCAACACATAACATCACATGTCATCAACGTAAGTAAATATGCGCATCCCAATTGTCGTTGACATATAGCAACGAAACCGGCGATATCACATATTACACTTACGGTCACAGAAAAGAAAGTGTAAACTACAACAGTTGGAATCCGCAATCACCTCAGACATCGCATGCCTGACCAAATGAATTACTTAGACATCGCATGCCTAACAATTATAAACCCCGCATTTTAGTCTCATTTATCGAAAACACTTTTCAATACCAAGTCGGGCAATTCAACAGGATTCCCGACATTTTGATCGAATGCTCGTCGCAAACTTCTGTAGACGGCCGCACCCCCGATACCGTCGACGAAGTGCACCAAGGCGGAACGCCGCTACCGCGAGCACCCGAACGGATGCTTTCGGCGACGGGGTTCTCCTACAGTCACTTGGTCGGGGCTATGGAGTGAGGCTGTCTATTAAGTTTACCCGGCGAGTATCCGCGTACGCTACGTGATTGCGACGGACTTTTGATCACATCAAAATTCCGTGGCAACCGATCAAGTGAGACTAAACTGCTATGTTTATATCATTCATTCAGTTATCACATAACTACTTGTGAATTCCAATTATTGTATCCCATTCCGGATAAATAGAAAATGTCAAACTTTCCGATCGAACAATCGAACACCCAAGTTTTCCCGATACAGATCAACACATGAAATAGGTCTAACAACATTCCGTTCGTGCCTCAGTACCAACGGCTGGCCTCACATGTGGCACGCCGTACTGCCCCAAACCCGAAGGTTCAAAGGGCAGTTCAAGACGGTCACATAATCGAGTTAAGGTTTGTTGTCTTCTAGAGGGACCATCACGTTACTTGCACTACTTAGAACGTCGTCAAACTACTGAAAAATCCAACGCTTGGAAATTTCCCGACAGGGGAAAAATTGGGTATTTATATCCGATCGAACTTTTTAACATATTCTAAAATTTATCCGGAAAGCCACACAGACAAAATTTGATACTCCGATCGATACACCGAATCCCCAAAACAACCCAGAACATTCAACTCTGGAATAAATATTAAAAATTCCCAGAAATTCATCTCCAGAAAATAGGAATTACTGTGCAAAGAAAAGTCAAAAATTCTACAGTCTCGCCGCGGAACCGCCGCGCCACGTGGGCTTAGGCCGCGGTTCCGCGCCGTCATGACGGAGTTACGGCTCCGTTTTGCACAGTATTTCATAATAAACCCTGCTTGATTTTCTGGATATTTTTAATCTTGAAAAATCCACATTTTTAAAAATTGGACAGAGAGCATGTTTGTGATCGGGTTTCGGGTTCGTTCGGACTTCAAATTCCGTCTGGACTTCGCCTAAGGCTCTAGCTAGGCTCTGATACCACTGTAGGGTTCCTAGGCACACTAGTGAGGTCTCACAAGGCATCGAACATGCCAAATTCAAAAAATCTAGGTGCCGAAGGACCCGACTACGGATCGTTTGCTAGAAAACTAGGCGAAAAAGCTAACTAGTTAACACTTAAGTATGAGAATCGGAAATACAACCTTTGTAGATCCGGTGCTCCACCTCCATAGCTCCTCAATGAAGTCTCCTCGCTGTCCATATCAAGTTCCGGGCTCTAGCGTCGGCTTCATCGGAGAATGGACGGGCTAGGTCATCGATGTCCATGCCGAAGATGATCTACGTCGAGGCATCGCTAAATCAAGCTCCGACTTCACCAAGTCAAGAAACTTGTGAAGAAAACACACTCTACTACTTGGCAAGAGGTAGAGGATGATGAAATAGGAAGTGGGTAGACTTTAGAATTGGATTTCTCACTCTTTATCATCAATCACCATTGATGAATGAAAGCTTTTTCTTCCTTGCTCATGAAGAAGAAGAAGAAAGAAATAGTTATGATAAGTTAATTGAAAAAGAAAAGAAAATGAATTCTTATCATAAAATTAACCATGGTCAAGTGTAGAGATTAAACTAGGGTTAGTGGGAATGGTTAGGGTTAAGGATGAGATAAGAATGGTTGACTTGATCAAAGCTTCATGAAGCTTCAACTAAAGAACAAAATTAGCCACCATTCTTTTCTCTTTTCTTTTATTCATTTATCAAAAATAAAAGGATAATTAAATAAGATAAATGAATAACAAATAATTAAACCCTAACCATTTCATTAACCAAGGTTTAATACTTTACACTTAACCAAAAAGCATGTATCATCAAACATGATACAAGCAAGTGCACAAAATCATATCACATATATAATGCGCACATCCGAGTGAGAAAATCCATCTTAAGTAAACCGATACTAGTTGATGCAAAGTAATATATCAAATATATAAATATGCATTAAATCATTAAATCAACACTTGATTCAATGATCCGGTTATGTCGCACACAACCGACTAGTATACAATATATCTGCTTATCGAATCAACGCTTGAATCGATAACTAGGTTATATCGCATACAACCATTCGATACATTCATCGCGAGAATAGAATACGGTATCACATACACGCATTATTCTCGGTCCCGCACATATCTCATATGCGCTCCTATTTCGTTTCGCTTGAGCCAGGAAACCTCTGTGTAGGACTCTAAAGACTCGTCAATACGCCGGCAGCAGGTGATGATCATATCAAACACCCACAAGCCGCAAGCGGTCTGCTAAACGTAACGGCCACCCGGGTATTGAGCGATCTGAAGATCGACGAGCAAGCCCGCTCACACTCCAGTGAATCCGACCAGTAACACTACCGTACAGTCCGGTCTGATCGTCTGATATGTCGCATATCTTGCCTAGGGGTGGTAAACGTTAGACCCCACTAGCTCAATAAGTCGTGTCGATATGAGGTCTATAACCATTCGAGATACTACTGGTAACACTTACCAGTAAATCTCAGCAACCCTGGCCAGGGATTTCCTGTTATAGCCAATCGAACACAGCGCAACATCAACTCCCTATACCGGGAGAGACGAATCCCCTCCTATCGCTCATTGCCTCCATGTGACTCGGGACTGTACCCAAAAACCACCGTTTTGCACGCCCTCTTGGACGTGGTAAGATGGAAATCAAAGCACAGTGGGAACCACACAAGACTCTATGACGATCTCGGGTCAACAGACTACTCTGTACCAGTGTCACCAGAGAACTGCCATCTGACGTGAGGTATAATACCATCTGGGAGTTCTCGGCGAGTCCGTCCAGTGTACCCAGTCTCTACTGAGCACCCGTATATCATCTCTGATGTCAAACACCGATGGATATGGGATCATCCATCGCCCATCTGTATGGGTCGAGAAGGTACACGCTAGTCTACTCTGGTATATCGATGCCCCGTCTCGATACACCCACGACTAGGGACTTTGAAGGATGTACTTATGGACTACCATGTCCCCACTAGTATGATCCGTATCATAGTCCAGGTAGTCAAGTACAGATCCTAAGGGCTTTACCAACATGTAACAGAGAGACAATCAGTATACACGTTAAGGTAAAGGGTAACCAGATAGCATACTATCATGTCGAGCAAGAAAGTCCTCCCTATATATGTCCCAGCATCCACTACAATATACATCCTATGTACAGTAATGGCCTCTAGGGCATACATATAACTAACATTTAGCATACAGCTGGTGCTCTCTCAATATCTGCATAGTAATACTCAAGTGTTGCTCATGCTCCTCACGACTCCTAGAGTACACCTGTATATCATCAATAAACACAATATTGAACTGGTCGAGGAATGGCCTGAAAATTCGGTTCATCAGATCCATGAACGCTGCTGGCGCATTGGTTAGTCCGAACGACATCACCAAAAACTCATAATGCCTATAACGCGTACGAAAAGCAGTCTTCGGAATGTCATCATTCCGAACCCGCAACTGATGATATCCCGAACGTAAATCAATGTTAGAAAAATGTTTCGCACCCTGGAGCTGATCAAATAAATCGTCAATGCGAGGTAAAGGATACCTATTTCGCACCGTAACTCGGTTCAACTGACGATAATCCACACATAGCCTCAAACTGCCGTCCGTTTTCTTGACGAACAGAACAGGAGCTCCCCACGGCGAAACACTCGGACGCACAAGTCCCAAATCAAGCAACTCTTGCAATTGATCTTTAAGCTCTCTAAGCTCTGCCTGAGCCATCCGATAAGGCGGTATGGAAATAGGCTCCGTGCCAGGAATCAGATCAATGCAGAACTCAATATCACGCTCTGGCGGCAACCCAGGTAACTCATCGGGAAAGACATCAGGAAACTCTCCAACGGTCGAAACCTGGTCCAACGACTCCACTGTGGCCCCAGTATCATGAATGAAAGCCAAGAATCCCCGAAATCCCCTCCTCAAAAGCCGACTAGCACACAGGACGGAAATCAAACTGTGAGGGGCGGCACCATGGTCCCCATGCACAACATACACTGACTCGCCGGGAAAATAAAATCTAACTGTCTTCTCGCGGCAGTCCACGGACGCATAGCAAGTAGCTAGCCAGTCCATGCCCAACAGAACGTCGAAGTCTAACATCTGAAGAAGGATCAAATCTACGGACAGATCTCTGTTTCCTAAACGGACACACACGACCGGAACACGTGTCGTGCAACAAACGACTCTCCCACAGGAGTAGTCACGATAAGTGGCTGATCCAGCAAACATGACTCTCGGCCTAACCTCGGCACGAAGTGCATAGAAACATACGAATGCGTAGATCCCGGATCGAAAAGAACATGTGCATCATAAGAACAAACAGAAAGGGTACCTGAAACCACAGCATTGGACGCCTGGGCGTCCTGGTGAGTCAAGGCAAAAACCCATGCCTGCCCTCTACCGGCTACTGGCTGTCCTCTGCCTCCACCACCTCGTCCTCTTGGCACAAAACCACCGCGACCACGACCTCTCTGAGCAGGAGTCTGACGCGGTGCAACAACAGGAATAAGTCGCAATGCTCTCTGAGGCGGAGAAGGTGGTAAGGTAACCTGGGGTACTGCTGGCCCTCTCTGATGCACCACAGTACAATCCCTCACTAGGTGTTGTAAACTGCCACATCCAAAACACCCATGTGTCGACGGCTGACCCTCCTGGGAAAAAGTACTGAACAACTGGCCACGTCCTACGTCTTTACTACTCCCAGTGTCTGATCGAGCTCTATCTCAGAATCTAAACCTCTGCCTCCTGGCTTCTATACCAGTACAAGCCCTCTTCGGTTCCAGAAAAACCGATGACTCAGCTAGACGCTCCTCCACCAATTAGGCTGCATCCATAGCTGCCGCATATGTGTCATAATGTTGAATGCTGATGGCTAGGAAAAACTGGGTAAGCAGGCCTCGAGCAAACCTCTTCACCCTCATCTCCTCAGTTGCCACCAAGTACGGAGCATACACAGACAACTCGGTAAACAGTACATCATACTCAGACACCGTCATCCCCGGAGTCTGACGTAACGACTCAAATTTGCGCGCTCGCGCATCCCTGGCGCTCGGTGGAAGAAAACGGCTGAGAAACACTGTCACAAACTCAGCCCAGGTCATAGGAGCAAGACCCACAGCTCTGCCCCTCTCCAAGGACTCACACAACTTCTGGGCCAGACCCTCCAGCCGGAAACTCGCGAACTCCACCCATCTCTCGTCGGAGCATCGGAAGCGAACGAAAAATCCTGGCCATCCGGTCGATAAACGACTGCGGATCCTCAGTAGCATCTGTGCCAGTAAACACCGGAGGCCTCAGCCTCATGAACTCCGTCAGTGACACGGTAATAACCTCCGAAGCTGTAACTGCGACTGCCGGAACTGTAGGTACCATCGTGGCCCCTGCAACGGGTGGAACAATAGCCTATCCCTGTGCTCGAATGGCCTCTACCAAAGTCCCCACAATCTGGCGCAGGTCCTACATTCCAGCCCCAATCATAGCAATGTGCTCCCGTACCACAGGCGTATTGCTCTGGTCAGTCCTCGCCTCAGACGAGTCGACTCTGACCTCGGCCATCGCGGCCGCTCTCTGTGCCCTCGTAGTCTTCGGCGGCATATAGGCTGGAAATTGAAATAAGATTCGATAAGGAAGCGGAAATCGAATCACAAAGATGTATATCAATCACGGAAGGAATTTCAATCAATAAGTCCTAAGGTCACTTAGGCGGAGTACCGTGTCGTAAGTATGCCGCGGAACATACACACGCTACATCACTCTGCTTAAACTACCTACTCCATCATACCAAGGTCATCCTACACTCTGAAAGGTATAACCTAGCGCTCTGAAACCAACTTTGTCATGACCCAAAATTTGGCCCGTAACCGGCACTTAAACTACGTAACGTCTACAGGCGTACGCAACTCAAGTAAGACGAAACCCAGAAATCTAAACCACCCAAACCTGGATCATCAGAGAAAACATAGTTTTAAACATTCGGAAAATTTCAAGTAAAAATATTTAAGTTTAGTTTTCGTTCTTAAAAATTTCGGCAGCACCTCCTTTGTAAATTCTAGCCCCGAAAACGGGTACAACATAGATAATAATAAAAGCATCCTAAAAGGGAGAAAATCACACCCAACGGCGGAGACAACCACCGCAAACATATATACGACGCCGAAGCAAAGAAATTTAAAAGAAAACAGCATAAAGAAGTAAAACTTTTCAACAAAACTGGCTCCCACGAGCACGGCACCCAAAGTCACCACAAAATATAACATTGAATCCTCACAAGTCGTCTCTAAGTCATATACAACATAGTGGTAGATGGAGAATACTAGATCCAACAAAAGATATAAAAGGTATAAACAGATAACCGCAAATCCACCTAAAAGCAAGGCCTTACAGCCAACCGTAGCGGTATCCGCAAAAGTAGAGATAATAAGACTCCCTGCCGTGACTACTCAGAGGGTAAGTCCTGCAAAACACTGTGGCACAACTGGGGTGAGTTGCCAACTCGTGAATAGTAAATAACATCATACAGTAATCACAAGTATGCACGAACAGCGATCTATCTATCACATGTAATCCGATAGCATAAGTATGATAAGTGAATATGCAACAATCATGTAAAGGTACATCATCAGGGTACTACAACTACATGAAGCAATGCATATCAACATAATCCTGAGAGTGGGATGATATAATATAAAATCTCATGCAAAATCATCAGCATGGAAAAACACCAGTATCCCTCAATGACACATCAAATCCGAAATCCTCAGGCACCGCATCCTATGATCGGCCCTCACATCCTGTAAGTCTCATGGAACCTGAGTGTCTATCATCGACATCCGAAACATCATGAAAACATGTACCTATAAGTATATATACATGAAGATATCAACCCCGTATGTCCACCGACTATACGTAAAAATCATGGAAACCTGAGTGTCTAACACAGACACTCGAAACATCATGAAACCCGTGTCTAGCATCGACACGTAAATCCTTATAACTCAGGTGCTGTCACCATGACTGGCCCTGACGATATGTCGTACATCAATCCGGTCGGTATCCCCACGATAACTGCCGAGTCCAAATACAATCACCGGTAAGTACTTGCCCACCTTCCAGGCTCATCATCTGTACCACGAACATCTTGCCGAGGGGAACCGTACCGGGCTCCACCATGTACCCGCACACGGCTGATTAGTCCAAAATTTGTATTTACCGTAATCAGAAACGGCGTCGCTTTGCAGCTAGCCGGTGAGTACGGGTCGATCCACAAAGATGTGTAATTTTCTTAATGTGTTCTTATGAGTTGATTCCAAATGTTGTTTGGATTGATTAAATCTAAAACCTAGATCTATCACTAAACTAAATTAATCTAAATTAAAGTCTTGCTAGGGTTAGGCATAGGGGAAGTTTGGAGATTAAATGTTTCCTCACCGCTTTCAATGCCTTATTTTTGATCTATTAGATGTTACGGTAATTATCAATAAAATGGATTAGAATCTTTTGGGAAGATGTTTCTTCCTCTAGATTCTTATCCTTCCTTTATCGATACTTACCCTAACCTCCATGGAAAACACATGAAACCGGTCCTTTATACTATGGTTCACCGTTACCTCGAGGGATAAGGTGCCGTACGGGGCAGTTGTGCGTGCATGCATGGAAGTTCTAATTCTTAGTTGTGAAAGGGCATGAAAGGGGTGAGAGATCTCATCTCTCAAACCTTTCCCTAAGGCTAACCCTAACAAGCGAGGAGATTACTCGCTCATTAGGGGATTAAAAGACATTCTAATTAATAAAGAATTTAAACAAAGAATTAAAAAGAACTTACTAGTTTATTGATGGCTCCCTCCAAGCAAGAATACAGAACAGATCTGAATTTTTTTATTGAAAAGAGGCATGAGTTTTACAGATCTGTGATTACAATTTATAGGAAAACAGGAAAACTAGGGTTACAGACTCTCGCACATGTGCAATTACAGATTTGCCCACGGAAAATCCCAACACCCGCACAGACGCACCGACAGAAGAAGTCTGCGTCGACACGGGCACTGAATGGCCGTGGAACCGCGGCGCCAGCCTAGGTTTGGCCGTTGTTCCGCTGCCAAAGAAGGGAATTGGGGCTTTATCTTTCTGGTCTTGGTTCAGGGCTTCTTGGGCTTTCTACTTTTATACTTCTTTTCTCGATTTGACTTCTGAGTCTTCGCCGGATCTTCAGTGACAACTTGTAATGATCTTTTGACCGCTCACTTTGACATTTCGGACTGCATTGCCTTATACAATTGTAAATTGTTCTTCATGACTAGGATCCGTCTACTTGTTGGTCATAAGTCCCTTTTCTGTATCAACTTCCGCTTTTTTCACTGTATTTGCTCCAAGAACCTGTATCCTGTAATATGCAACAAACGTGCATCAAGAGTACCTGTTTATTTATAAAATGAATAAAAATGGGGAGTACAATAATACAATATTATAGTATGAACAAATACCCCCAAACTTATCTTTTGCTCGTCCTCGAGCAAACTTATTTTTTATTCACTAAAATCCTAACCACACTTCCGGAGGGAAACGCGATTGCACTGAGCACGTGCAACAAGCTGTTAAACCTCTAGGTGTCCCTAGTAGGAGGAGTGTTGTCTCCAGAGGGTTTTCAGCGGATTACACCCACAAAATCCTATCAACTAGGTCCATTGACTTTTGTTCTCCCATTAGGTTTTCTAACAAGGATTCTATTATCTTCTACTTGCAAATTATCCACCCATTTTCTTCGCACTTCCTCATTATTTAACTTAAGATTATATATGTTATGTAGACCTACTTAGCTTTCGGCATCTCTTAAGTCTTCCTTCTAGGGTTTCATCTCCACTTAGGAATTTCTATCAACTCTACTAAAGATACAAGTTCTATTCTTCATTCCTTTCTCTCATCTAAACTCTAATCACATATCCCCACGTGTGTGTATAGACCACCCCTACACTTGGAAATTCAATTCAAGCAATCATACTCTCGTCCGTTGTCCAAAGCACTTATTAATTAGTGAACTTTTAATTGAAGTTTGCTTACACATCCTTCATGCGACCGTTAATACTTCTTGAGGTACCAACAACCGATTACAAGATGCGCTTGCACATTAAAGCGTACTTCCAAGTTTTGCAACACCCAAAGCTTTAGCAGTGACTCCCAAACCAGTTGGTCTAAGGCACTAGGTGATGAAGCACCCTCGCTAAATATTTTTCTATTTTTGCAGCCTTAAGTAATCACAAAAACCAGTGTCCATTTTTTTTTCTTTAGTCACATTTTTTTCTTTTATTTTCTTCGTACTAAGGACTTTAGAAAAGAGTATTTCAAGGTCTCTTCTACTATTCCAAGTTTCAAGGTGCGTGATTGTGCAAATTGTAGGGTATACGTTTTCAGAGTCTAGACTTAAGCTAGGAACTATTTTTCAAACTTATACTCTAATAAGAACATCAATACTTTTCCTTTGCTTTGACTTAGCCCAAAAAGTGAACCCAAAATTTGCCTATTTCTAAATAAACTACAAGGCATATACTTTCTACCGTTAAACTTTGAGGAATGTTATTTTTAGGGTTTTTAATTCACTAAGTCTAAGATCTAGTTTCTCCTAGCTAGTTAACCTATTTGTCAAACTCAAGTCAAATAAGCCAAAATTGAATACAATAATTTTTAGAGTTTTTGAATTTTTGAATTTTTATGGGTTTTCAAATAAGTATGCAAATGCAAAAATATGTACAAATGAATACGAAGGAAGAAGACGTACCAAGCATACCTCCAAACTTGAACTTGACAATGTCCTCACTGTCATGCTAAACCAAGAGGGTCAAAATACCGGCACTTCCCAGTTTATTTATTTATAATTTTTTTTATTGTTAAGAAAAACAAAAATATATACAGAAAGGCCCTCCCCCAAACTTCATTTAAACTATGTTAGACATTACTGCCAAACCTTGCATAGACCAAACGTTAACACCAACCAATTGAAAAATTTATCAGTAAAGAGTATTAGTTGGTGGAAGAATAAGTCGTAGCGATCCATAAAGAATTGGGGAAGATAGAAGTGGTGGTATGGAAGGTATGGAGGTGAATAGACAGGAGGTGGTGATGAATCAAAACGAGAATGCGAATGATCAGCAATCAGTGGAATGTTGGCATTCTCGTAGCTTCTTAAAAGAAATGGGGGTGGTTCAACTTCTAAAGGAAGAAGTTGACTAACCACAATACCCCCAAAATGTTCCTGTGGGTCTTCTATTGACTTGGTATCATCCATCAATTTCATATGATATTCAATTATAAGGGAACTGATCTCCACGATGTCCGCCATGTAAGTGCACGGCGGCGCCCCGGCCGTCAATCCGACGCCGGAATGCGGAAACGGTGAATAACTTAAATTTTGCGGACTTAGCAAACCGGCACCACCGTGCACTAAACCCGGATCGAACCATTAACTAGTCTAAGCTAACTAGAAGATGGGTTAGAGATATACCGACGATCCAAGTCCTCCGGTCTTCTCGTCATGGTCCCGATCTCCTGCGGAAAAGTCCCGTCTCCTCCTCGTCGCCGGAAGTGCACCACATCGCCTACTTTGTTTACGGGCTCCCACCTCAATGCCGAGGCAACTCGGGCACGAAGCCGGCTACTCGACGTGCCCAAGGTTCGCTGTAGAATATGTAGTCGTCAAGTCTCATTTGGGGTTTTGGAGCTTTGCCATTTGGTGGAGGGATGATACAAACTCATAGAGGTGGAACTTGTGGGATTTTTCCTAAAGCAAAAGAGCAAAAATCCCACATGAACAAATTTGGACAGCCCCCTTTGGGAAGTGGCCGACCATGCATATGAGGGAGAGTGAGAATGAGGAGGTTGTATCAAAAGAATATGAGAGAGGCCAATAATAATACCCATACAAGAGAGAGAGAGGAAAGGTTATCATCCAAAAAGGAAATGATCACAAGTGTAAACTAACACTCCACCAACCTCACCCCTCATCATCATCAACCATCATGTCCCTCCATCATCATACATAAGTCAAGCCATGATGAGGTTATGAAGTCAAGCCATCATGAAGAAATCAAGTCAAAGGATGGTGCTACCATGATACAACAAAAATTCAAAGACCCCCTCCACAAATGCTCATTTGCAACAATGCAAATAAGCCCTCCTCCACCAATCTTCGGCCAATGAACGGAACAAAGGAAATTGGCCGAAACGGAAAGCAAACTGGCAACTCCAGAAAACTGGTCCCGTAATAAATTACGGGAAAACCCCGATACTGTGCATACACACCCGCATTTGTATTCCGACCAAAATACAAATGCAATGAGACAAAATCTACACTGTACTATACTAGGATCCGGCTTAAACCAAAGCCGGCTAGTAATATCTGTTCGATCCTGATCCGTGCAATACCGCACGTATCTGATCGAACCCTGCCATATAACCATACGGCCTATAGTACAATCTGTCCGATCCTGATCCATGCAATACCGCACGTATCTGATCGGACCTTGCCATATCTCCATACGGCCTCTACAACCTTTCGCCCGAAAGCTGAGTAACTGAAATGTGGGGGACTCTAAAGACTCGTCAACATCTTGGTTGTGGATTTAACCACTAGCACGTCAGAGGTATAAGCCAATACGTAACGGGCTACCAGGTACTGACTAAAAGGGACGTCTGTGAGTGAACTCAGCCTGACAACCCTACTGAGCCTGTCAGTGACAATATCCGTGCAGTCCGGTCCGTTCGTCTATGAGTATCGCATGGCGGGCCTAGGGGGTTGGTAAAAGTCAGACCCCCAAAAGCGGTACAAGTCGTGTCGGAGTGTAGCCCAGAACACCCTGAGATACTACTGGAATACCTACCAGTAAATCTCCTTGCCTTGGCCAAGGACTTTGTGTAATGGCTCTCCTAGACACAGCACGACCTCACCCCCAATACCGGGAGAGACGAACCCCTGAAGATACGCTCACTGCCTCCATGTGGCTCGGGACTGTACCCAACTAAAACCTGTTTGCACGACTCCTTTGAGCCGTGGTAGGGTAGTAATCAAAGTACAGTGGGAACTCACACGAGACAAATGACGATCCCCAGGTCGATGAACTAACCTGCACACATGTCACCAGGGAACTGCCATCTGACGTCTGGTATATAACCAACTAGCATGTTCCCGGCGAGTCCTGTCCGGTGTACTCATAACCCAATGAGCACCTGTATACATCTTAGGTGATCCAACTGACACCAGTGGCTTGTGAGACCGGCCACCGCCCCTCGTCGGGGTCTCGACTGTATACACTAGTCTACTAATGGAGTATCGATGCCCGGTCTCGAAACTCCCACGACTAGGGACCTTTTAAGGATATGCTTGTAGACCCCCAGCTCCCACTTATATGATCGCCCTCATACTGCTGGTGGTCAAGCAAGAATCCTAGGGGCTCTATCAACGTGTAATAGCGACGTGTCAGGTCACCTAAAACAGTACACGATGATAAAGGTAAACCAGATAGCATACTATCATCTCGAGTAAGACTGTCCTACCGGGATAGGTCCTCCTTCAATCATTACAATCACGTACCTGTGACCTAATAATTGACTCTGAGGGCACTATCTCCAACAATCTCCCACTTGCACTCAAGGCTAATTATTGCGATGTCGCATACTCACAGCTCGTGTGATACCGAACATCCAACTCCTCTACTAGTCAGTCTCACAAAGCTCGTTTGCGGAACTATTGCGTTCGAGGAATAGCCTCAGTGAGTGGATCCGCTTAGTTGTTTCTTTCTATGTCTCTCTATATCTTAAGTTCGCGGAGAAAGCCATCTCCCGAAAAGAGCAATACCTGTCTCAGAATATGTCTGGATGTCTGATGGGACCTAGCTCATAAATGAACTCCAAATCCAAACTTCTTAGACTGTATCGTCAACTGAACTTAATCAGTATCCTGCGCGCCATGCCTCCCTCAGTATTGCCTTGGACCACCTGTCCAAAATACTGCCCCTCATCAGAAGGAAAACTATAACTCTGACAACCTCCTTGTCATCCATGTCACCTTGGAAGCCTGGAATGATAACTGTCTCCTGAATTTGGCTGTCGTTATCATATCCCTAGAACATCCACTTATGTTCTAAAACTGCTTCCGACTGTTTCTCCAGGATTGGATTAATGTCAACTCATTGCATCTAGTGCAAGAACAACATCTGGTGTGGTACTTGACATCTCATGATTGACTCAATTGCCTGAGCAAGTGATCTGCCAATCATGCACGTCCCTCTCCTCTTTAGTCTGTAAGACACCTTTAGAGAGGGTGACTCCATTACCTGCAGGTACACTACCGTGCCAGGAGTCGTCCATTCTAAATACTCTTAGAATGCTGTCAAAGTACCCTGATTGGGAAACCACCCAAATCCAGATCTAAAACCATAGATCTAGTAACCAGTATGTCTGATATAATGTCCAAGTCCCATGTGGAGAAACTACTGTGTGACGACCAAAGTATAACCGATCGTAGTATAGGAGTTTCTTTTCCTACTCTGTGTATGCCATCCAAATACCATGACATCACACCCTACTACCTTCTCAACAGATCCATCCCCTATTCTGATGAAGTCAAACCCATGACTGTCACGTCAGAAAAAGATGATCTATCTCCGCTATATATGCTTTAGTCTATAAATAGACATAAGCTACCTGTCCACCAATGCTTCCGCTGCTCCCACTGACTACGACAACCCTCTGGCAGAGTCATATAGACGTACACTTCTAAATACTAGTTTAGAACGACGCTATACTCATCCTCCCGCCGGGTCTCGCAGCCTGGAACAACAGCAATGGTAATTGTGGGTAAACAAGAACTTCCCTGTCACCGTCCTTGAGGCTACCGTAGTACCTCTCGGGTGCCTGAAGTTACCCACCAAAACTGCGGAGTGGCCAATGGAATGTCAATCCAGATTGAATCTTTAGGTTCCTATCAAATCTTCAGTAATCGTTTGTGGTTCTGGAATCACTTCCAGTTCTACCATACTCCCACTACTGTTTTCTGAAAAAATCCATTTTTAATAAAACTGTGGCGAGTGTTGAACAATATTTCTATTGATCTCCCAGATGGTAGAAAGTCAACCCTCGTCATAGCCTGGGTCAACCCACAAACAACCATTACAGAAACGTGCCTTGAGTTATCCAGAGTCTGGTTTTAATCATAAGCCGGACAACTCCCCGTACCTTAACAACGTTAAGATATGAACTGTTCTATATCCAATATAGAACCAGAGGCACTGATTTAATTGAACCAGATTCAAAAACATGCAGCTGTCTCTAGTGCATGTCAACTAAATGGAGAGAGGCCGATCAGCGTTACTCAACTCAGGAATACTTCCAATTATGAGTAACCCGAAAGAGAAGCAAGTTCTCTTTATCATTACTAGCAACTGAATACCATTGACAAGTATCTACATCTTCGATCACTTTGAAGAATCCCGATACTTGCTATACCTGGTTCTCTACTCTATTCAAATACCCATAACTTCTCAAAATTCGGACCCTGTGTTTCCACGAAACACCTATCTAAAAACCAGAGAAGTCATAAGTAAACCGAATATAGTACGAGGACCAACCCCTCTGTCCTGATGGACCCTGGACAACATACAATACTCTGTATAAGTCCCTTGAGTCTGATAACTCATTCACTGTGTGTCGTAGGTTGAAAACTGTACTTATGGTTAAGAAGAATTACACCGCTGTTTAATGCTCCTTACCTAACCATCCACTGATATAGGTAAATGTCGTAGACATAATTTCAGAAAGGTATATCTCACTCTATGAAAATAGACGTACAGATATATCAATTTGAAATTGGTGCATAACAGCGGATATTCAAAACCAATTATTTGCCGACCGGCAAACAGCCCAGGTGATTTCCTCAAATATCACTGATTACAACGAATCCCGATATAATGAGGATAATCACCCAATTCCCAATAACTTACTCCCACTCATCATCTGTAAAACCATACAGATGTGAGAATCGTACCTGGTAAATACATACCCTGGAGTAAGTATCTAATCGGGAAATCAGTTTTCCTTTAACATTACACAGTGAAACTGAAACATTGAAATATTCCGATGGGGTATTCTGGTATTCTTAGTAATGCCTCTTCCAGATTCACGACTGTAACCGTATAGTTCTTTGCCACCTCTCCAAATCCCTTCATATGTCTTTAGTCTTTACCTTCTGCACACCCTTTTAGGCCAAATGGTTTTCTTCCTTCCCTACCGTTCGGCACCAGCCTATGGTTTGGAAGAAGACTATCCAATAAGCATAATGGGTGTACTGTCCCAATCCTAGGAACACTCGCAAGGAGAGAGGGCGAAGATAAAAGACAACCGAATAAACCTTATTCCTATTTCTCCTGAACCAGAATCCATCCCCGAACTGGAACCAGTTCCATTCGAGTTCGTATATAACCATACGATGGAGTATCCAAATAAACTGTGGATCTTCGTAGTGATACGGAGTGTCCTGGAAAAATACAAAGGTGATGTGGGAGTGGTAACGAAATATTTGGTTTGGTGGTGAATATCTGTTGCAATCTACTTTTCCCTCCTACTAATCCCTTGCTTTGTCTGAACTTAATACCTTCTGCACACCATCGTTATGCTAATTGGTTTTCTTCATTCCCTACCGGTCGGCACCAGCCTAAGGTTTGGAAGAAGACAATCCAATTTGCGTAATAGGTGTACTACCCCTAAACCAAGGAGTACTCGTAACCTGAGAGAGGGTAAAAGGAAAAGACAACTGAATAATCCTATCCGTTTTCTCCAGAACCGGAAACCATCCTCGAATAAATTCTTTCGTGTTCGTATCTAACCATACGATGGTTTTGTCCAATGGAAGTGGACGTTCGTAGTAAAACGGGGTGTCCTGGAGAAAAGGGTAAAAGTAGGAGTGGCAATGAGGTTTGCAACCCTGACAATCCAAAAGCCGGTGTTAAGAAGGTTCGGTCAACTTGGTCACTGAGTCAAAGTCTTAGGGTCGGGTCAATGGTCGCTGCCAAAGAGAGAGAGAAAAGAAACACTCAGCGTGCACTCTAACCTAGATCAGAATGGTCACCAATTTATCTAATCTGGAAACCTCCCACTGTACCTCAAATTCTCCTCCAAACCTGAAAGAAGAATTAGTCGGGGTTACCCGAGGAGTAAACTAACTCATCAGTGGGAATCGGGATCCAACTATCATCGCATGATAACGTGACGGAATCCGCTCACGGTATCACACTCCAGAAGGTATGCACATATCTGGCAAGTTTCAGTTCTTTTGAAACTCCTGATGTGATTTCTGCCCCATGCTCTTATGACTTTGGCGTGAGGTCAAAATATCATAAGTCACATGTCAAGTTCTGCCCGTCATTATCCAGGTTAATCTGAACCCACCCGTACATACCCTTGACGTAGGCCAAAATAGTAGTACGACTGTCCCAAACCAACGCATCTATCTATGCAACAGATAAATACCCGGCAGCTACCAATCACTATGCCTTGGCGTGAGGTCAAAATACATAGCTTGAATACTACCGAATATTTAACTGAAATGACGGAGGGCTACGAATGGTTTCTGGCGAAAACCTTTAACGTAAAGAACTTGATATCGTTGAAGGAACTGATAGCTTTTTAAAAATATAGTGACGAAAACCGTTGCTAAAGAGGTCACTCCCGGTGAAGGGATCTCGGCTCTTTCCCCGTAGAATGGGGTGCAGGATATTCCAACTGAATACCACGGTGCAAAGCAAAAGCAATCGGCTATAGTGAAGTTAATGCCCTGACGCAAACTTTTGTCCAAGGGGTCACTCCCGGTGAAGGGATCTCGGCCCTTGCCTCGTCGACTGAGGAGCAGGATATTCCAAATGAATACCACGATGCAAAACAAAAGTGAACGTCCTTGCAATAACATCTTTTTGAAAAAGTATTCCAACAACATCAGATTAGGTTTGTTTTTAACTTGCATTGATCCGAATCAACGCAGTCCCATCAATTGATCACACCAAAAAGAACGAAAATATACTGATGTACGTATATGCCATCCGCATTCGCCACTGGGTCCCGTCATTACCCGTTAGGTTAGCTTACTAACGACAGAGCGGGGACTGGACTAGCGCGGATGCAAAACATATACGACATCTACTAATATATATACCAATATATAGTATTTCGCTCAAGGCGTGAATAAAATGCAACATCACAGAGAATGAACAGCATCATAGAAACAATACAGATATCTGGGATCCCCGGGTTTCACAGAGCCGCTGAAACCCGACGTTCCCCTGGTCGTGTGGATAGCCTGTGCAATGAAATCCTAGACCCCTACGGGCGCGGCAAGTCACCCGCCAAAACCTGAAGCGAGGCAGCCCCCTTCAGCTCCGTGAATGGACCACCCAGCACTTCACGGAATCCGGTAACTTGGGCACCCCTCCTGGGTCAACCTGTACCCCCTACGAGTGCGGCGAATAGCCCGCCAATCCTAGAGTGAAGCCCCCTCCGTCTCAATGCCATGAGATGCGGGCTTGTTGCCTTCCAGAACCCGGCTATCCGTGCACCCCTCCGCGGGGCAATCCTAGTACAGAAAGTAAAATATACATACAACGGGTACATCGACCGCAACCAGGTCGTGCCCCAAAATAATAATACAATCAGGCAGTGACGGCAGTCCACATGTCGGACGCTCGCCCCGCAATATCAAATGTACATAATACAATCACAACTGTACTAGCATTGCATCCAGGCTATCCCCCATGACCGATCCGCAACATCACAGCAAAAACAAAACATCAACGTGAAAATCACGTTCGCAAATCCGTCTAACCGGGCTATAGCAGTTAGACCGGATTTACCGATCAAGTGACATTCACGGTCGCAGATATAATGTAAATACTGTGAAAAATGTGTTTAAAATATCCGATCGATCAAAAATTAAAAAGTGGGCCCCCAATCAAAACTGTAGCACTCACAGAAAACCTGGGCCCAATTTTAATATTCCAAAACCCATATTTTAAGCCCAGAAGGCCTCTGTAAAAAATTGGTGAAGTGATCTCCACAGTGCGCGGCGGAAGGGCGGCGGTAAGGTGGTTTTCGCGGCGGTTCCGCGCTCCCACTGTGGAGTTACTTCATCGAATTTTTACAGAGCTCTTAGATTTTCCAGTACATCAATATTTTACAACCTGAAAAATTTTTCGACACCAAAAATTTCCAACAGAAAACTGATGTGGGCAAATACGGGTTTTTGGACATTTCGATCGATCGGAACTAAAAAACACATTACACAAAGCTAGACTAAGTTAATGGCGAGGCTCTGATACCACTGTAAGTGCACGGCGGCGCCCCGGCCGTCAATCCGACGCCGGAATGCGGAAACGGTGAATACCTTAAATTTTGCGGACTTAGCAAACCGGCACCACCGCGCACTAAACCCGGATCGAACCATTAACTAGTCTAAGCTAACTAGAAGATGGGTTAGAGATATACCGACGATCCAAGTCCTCCGGTCTTCTCGTCATGGTCCCGATCTCCTGCGGAAAAGTCCCGTCTCCTCCTCGTCGCCGGAAGTGCACCACATCGCCTACTTTGTTTACGGGCTCCCACCTCAATGCCGAGGCAACTCGGGCACGAAGCCGGCTACTCGACGTGCCCAAGGTTCGCTGTAGAATATGTAGTCGTCAAGTCTCATTTGGGGTTTTGGAGCTTTGCCATTTGGTGGAGGGATGATACAAACTCATAGAGGTGGAACTTGTGGGATTTTTCCTAAAGCAAAAGAGCAAAAATCCCACATGAACAAATTTGGACAGCCCCCTTTGGGAAGTGGCCGACCATGCATATGAGGGAGAGTGAGAATGAGGAGGTTGTATCAAAAGAATATGAGAGAGGCCAATAATAATACCCATACAAGAGAGAGAGAGAGGAAAGGTTATCATCCAAAAAGGAAATGATCACAAGTGTAAACTAACACTCCACCAACCTCACCCCTCATCATCATCAACCATCATGTCCCTCCATCATCATACATAAGTCAAGCCATGATGAGGTTATGAAGTCAAGCCATCATGAAGAAATCAAGTCAAAGGATGGTGCTACCATGATACAACAAAAATGCAAAGACCCCCTCCACAAATGCTCATTTGCAACAATGCAAATAAGCCCTCCTCCACCAATCTTCGGCCAATGAACGGAACAAAGGAAATTGGCCGAAACGGAAAGCAAACTGGCAACTCCAGAAAACTGGTCCCGTAATAAATTACGGGAAAACCCCGATACTGTGCATACACACCCGCATTTGTATTCCGACCAAAATACAAATGCAATGAGACAAAATCTACACTGTACTATACTAGGATCCGGCTTAAACCAAAGCCGGCTAGTAATATCTGTTCGATCCTGATCCGTGCAATACCGCACGTATCTGATCGAACCCTGCCATATAACCATACGGCCTATAGTACAATCTGTCCGATCCTGATCCATGCAATACTGCACGTATCTGATCGGACCTTGCCATATCTCCATACGGCCTCTACAACCTTTCGCCCGAAAGCTGAGTAACTGAAATGTGGGAGACTCTAAAGACTCGTCAACATCTTGGTTGTGGATTTAACCACTAGCACGTCAGAGGTATAAGCCAATACGTAACGGGCTACCAGGTACTGACTAAAAGGGACGTCTGTGAGTGAACTCAGCCTGACAACCCTACTGAGCCTGTCAGTGACAATATCCGTGCAGTCCGGTCCATTCGTCTATGAGTATCGCATGGCGGGCCTAGGGGGTTGGTAAAAGTCAGACCCCCAAAAGCGGTACAAGTCGTGTCGGAGTGTAGCCCAGAACACCCTGAGATACTACTGGAATACCTACCAGTAAATCTCCTTGCCTTGGCCAAGGACTTTGTGTAATGGCTCTCCTAGACACAGCACGACCTCACCCCCAATACCGGGAGAGACGAACCCCTGAAGATACGCTCACTGCCTCCATGTGGCTCGGGACTGTACCCAACTAAAACCTGTTTGCACGACTCCTTTGAGCCGTGGTAGGGTAGTAATCAAAGTACAGTGGGAACTCACACGAGACAAATGACGATCCCCAGGTCGATGAACTAACCTGCACACATGTCACCAGGGAACTGCCATCTGACGTCTGGTATATAACCAACTAGCATGTTCCCGGCGAGTCCTGTCCGGTGTACTCATAACCCAATGAGCACCTGTATACATCTTAGGTGATCCAACTGACACCAGTGGCTTATGAGACCGGCCACCGCCCCTCGTCGGGGTCTCGACTGTATACACTAGTCTACTAATGGAGTATCGATGCCCGGTCTCGAAACTCCCACGACTAGGGACCTTTTAAGGATATGCTTGTAGACCCCCAGCTCCCACTTATATGATCGCCCTCATACTGCTGGTGGTCAAGCAAGAATCCTAGGGGCTCTATCAACGTGTAATAGCGACGTGTCAGGTCACCTAAAACAGTACACGATGATAAAGGTAAACCAGATAGCATACTATCATCTCGAGTAAGACTGTCCTACCGGGATAGGTCCTCCCTCAATCATTACAATCACGTACCTGTGACCTAATAATTGACTCTGAGGGCACTATCTCCAACACGCCATAGTCCAACTGAAAACTTGCCGCCTATCTTGTAAGACTTTTAAAATAGCATTCTCTTGCTCGAAAGCTAGAGAGGCTGATATTATAATGGGAAAAGTCTCATTCCCACCTATGTAAGCATATTTAAGGTGAGGCGGTAAAGACATGAGTTCGAGTTTCGGAGGCGAAAGAATCATTTCGGAATCTACCTCGAACTCAAAGGACTCCAACACAGGTTCGAAATCACTACAAACAACCGATTCGGATGGTTCATGTCACGACCCGAAAGTACGGAACGTGACCGGCACTTAGATTACGAAGCGTCTAGAGGCGCAACGTAACCTAAGTAAGCCGAAGCCCAGAAATCTAAACCATAAAAGAAGAAGAAGAAGTAAAAGAAACATGAAGGAAAAAAGTTTAAAATCATCAGCAAATTTTCCCAAAAATTTCGGCAGAGTCTCCTCTGTAAAAACTAGCCCCAAACGGGTACAACAAGTATAATATACATAAACAATAAAAAGCATCCCCAAACGGGAGCTAGCTCAACACCAACAGGCGGAAACAACCACAACAAGCATAATAATATACAACGCCAATGGGCGAGGCTCAAAACTCAAAAGAAAACAAAACCACCAGATCAGAATAATACAAGCGCGACTCTAAGGTCGAAATAAAAGACTGGTCCAATAAACTTATCAAGTAATACAAGTATGGTTGATGGAGCTTACTAGATACAAATGAAAGAATAAAAATACAATGGTGGTTCAGATACAAGTGAACCAACCTACCGTGCAAATCACCCTGAATGAAATGATATGCCAGCAACTGCCAGGGAAACCTGTACATCGAACCTGTAATAAAATTTGGCACAACGGGGGTGAGTTGCCAACTCGTGAGTATAAGACATCTACGAAAAAAAATCGAATGCACGACGCTATCTTAGGTCATAATAATACACTACTATATCCCAATCATCTAATAATAGTAGGGTAATACTACGTGTAAGTGCAGATACTCCGTGGTCGTGTCAGTGCCTCATATAGTACTATGTCATATGAATGGATATGCATGCACCATGAATGTAAAATAACCAATCCTGAAATCCAGATATATCTGTATAAGAAATCTTTAGCTGTTATCATAGTAAAATGTGTATAGAAACCTGAAATATCAACAATAAAATCCATGGAAATCCGTGTCAAGCATCGACACAAACATGTAAATCTCAAGTCTCATAGTCTCAATATCTCGGGCTCCGTCAGTCCGGATCGGCCCATATCATCAAATCTCACGACAACGGTCGGTATCCTCCGGATATCCGCCGCGCCAGACATCACCGGTAGGTAGCCTTCCCCTGCCAGGCTCATCGTCTACAACTCGATCTTCTTGCCCCGGGTACCATACCGGGCCCACCATATACCCGAGACGGTTCATCCACTCCTCGAATCGGGTCTCGAAATCCATCAGAAAACATAAAATCTCATGGTGGACGACACATACATCACGAGAAAACCGCATCTTATATTTTAAAATGAGAGGAGGAGAGAGAGAGGTTTTTTTTTTATATATTCTTGCGGTTTTCCTCAAAATCCAGAAATCTCATAGAAATCCAAATCTCAAAATCATGAGTAAGTAAATGATAAGTGTCGGCATATGCCCCATAATACTGCATGATAACATGAGAATATGAATGCATGAATGTCTAAGTAAGAAATGCCATGTCTATACTAGCATCTGAGAGTAATCACAATATTATATATCGATCTAATTGCTAGCTGATTCTATCAATAAAAAAAATAATAAGATCTAAAGTGTACGTAACATAGCAATTACCGATGATGATGTGTGTAAGCCGGCAATTAAGTGTGTGTGGAATATGCGCATCATCGGTAATGGTGCTGGTGTCCTAACAGGTAAGGTTTATACTGATTATAGCAACATATGTAAGAACATGCACCATGATGATTACAGTATGAATGCGAAGACAGATGTGCATTATCCACTCCTCTGCGATATACGAGTACAACTACCACTATATGAATCGAACCTAAACTAGTGTCCATCTAACCTCCTAAGGAACTAAACCTAAGGAACTAGTAAATAAGAAACAAGAGTCTACCTAAGGTCTGAATCAATATCTCTAATAGTCGGTGATCCAGCCTCAATAGCGTCACGTACGTAGTACGGTTTCCTCGAATCAAGAGTGCGGATCAATCATCATATCTATGCCTCGTACGGTAAAATCCATCGTACGGCATCCCAATATCGGGTACGGGTCAAGTATCTCCTAAGTGTCTCATCATTCGTATAATGTCATCATCAACACATCTCATTATCAAGGTGCTAAACTGTAATCGCATACATCAATCATATATCATTGCCATCATAATATGCATCATTAGTTTATCCTCAGTAATATCATGTCATATGTATCATATTGTGATTAAGTCATACTGATATCATATCGTCATCAAGTCACACGTATATGATATCGACGTCAGGTCACACCTATTTGATGTCGTAATCAAGTCATACATATATCATATCGTGATCAGTCACAAGTTACAGTTCGGCTTCTATTTTAGAGTCCCATGTACCTAAATATCATCACCACCCATTATAATTTATGTACACATGTTCATTATCTCATTCTCTAACGATCCGCTAACACTTAATACGACTGTATAGCCAAGAATCACGGCATCAAGCCCAGTTATACTGTTTCATCATACCTCGGATATCATATCACATCAATATATCCCATACACGTGTTGTATATATATACATACCTATACCTAGTCCTATATGTATATATACATGCATCTATACACCATGTCGAGTTTCAGTGTGTGCGTGTGTGTTTCTATCTGAAACCTACGAACCTCTTCCAAGGTACTCATCCTCTGATATGGTTTCCCTAAATCAGTCTAGTCCAGCCTAGGGTTATTACTAGGGTCCTACGCATTAAGAATCTAGGGTCACATCTGGCTTCCTAATGTCAATAAGTATTATTCCTACTCTACGTTGAGGGGGTGCTAAACGCCATCCACCCGACTTCCCCCCGTAGATATACATCTACTCACCTGGTCCATGTCCGCCGAAGACGGTGTCGCCATCCTCCTCTTCATCTCCCGCAGTCCACGTAAGGGGTACCTAAACGTAAACATATAAATAGTATCGTAAACTGAATCACATACAAAAGTCAAAACGACGAAAGGAACAAGCATAGGTTAAAACCTATGTCCCGTCCACGCAAAAGAACCAAATATCGCTCGGTATCGGCGTACAAACTTCGATGGATCGAGATAACATGAACAAATAACTCATAGTTTTAAAAATCATTACTTATATTATAAAACATGATTTAATTCACCGAAACACTAAAATCCATCAAATCGCCCGATTTCGTAAAACCCGAAAATGCCAATTTACCGTTTTTCTTCAAAACTTGACATTTAAATTAAACCAATGGTTATAAAATTCATTAAATAGTATAACTAGACTATACAACCCATTACTATATTTTTATTACATAAATTTTTATTAATTTGAAATTTCTAGTTTGCAATCTTTAGCAATTTTCAACATATTACAAGCAAAATACCACAATTTCACCACAAAACATGGTTGTGCATGAATTAATGTATTAAACTACAATTCAGGATGATAATGATATAATGAAACCATAATTATATTTTTAATCTAATTTATTTAGGAATTTCCAAAATCTAGTTTGCAAAAACTAGCATAATTAGCATATTTATCACACTTTATTAACTAACAATTGAAACTAATAACTAGATTAGGTTTTGCATTCCACTAACATGTTAATATCCCTATTAAAACCATAACATAATGATAAAAATATTAATTAGAATTTTATCTCACCCGTATATACCATAAATAGAAATCTAGTTTATAAAAAAATGGTTTACTTTAAGAAATTTGGATAACAATTTGCAATATATCAACCATGCAAGAATTTCCACTTCTAAAAATGGTAAACTAGTTATTATAACCCTAATTAACTAATAAAAACCATCACTTGAATTTACAAACCCTAACATGAATTTTAAAATTTGCAACTAGAATTACTATATTAAATCTAATTATGTTTAAAAGAAACATCTAATAGAAATAGATCAAAAGAAGGAAATTTATACCTCCAAAATATGAAATCCAAACATGAAATAAGCCTCCAAAATGCATGCTTTCCATCTCCAAAATCCATGTAAAAATGAGCAAAGAATAAAGGGTAGGAAATAAATAGGATTTTGTGGACTTTTAATTGAATTTTTGATGTATTTTTGAACAAAAATAAAGTGGGAAATGGGGGGGCTGCCATGAGGGTGTTGAGGCCGGCCATAATTAGGAGGAGGGGGTGGAGAGTGAGAAAAGTGAAGAAAAGTGTAGAAGGTCTCACTAAAATATCGTAGAATTAAGTCTTTTCATGAAATTAATAAAAATTCTTTATTTTCCTCACTTAATTTAACCTAGAATGGTCTAAAACCATGGATAAATTTGAAAATAAATTTTGCATGAAACACACAAGATTGTAATATGCAATGGTTCATTTTTGCAAATTAAACCCACTCAAATTTGTAATTTACACTAATTTAATGTATAAATAAAGCTTATGTTAATGTTTAAAATAATTAATTTAGGAAAAATATTTAATTAAACTAAAAATTTATAAGTGGCTAAATAAACACCATTTACTAGTAATTACATAATTAAAATAGGTATTTTTGAAATTATAATGAAAAACAATCACGGTTTAGTTTTACGAAAAATACATTTTACTTTACCGAAAATCATAAAATTCACTTAAACAATTTTATTCATTTAATTATTTATTTAATTATTTTTAAAACGTTACAATCTTCCCACCTTTAAGAAATTCGGTTTCCGAATTTAAATTAAAACTTCCCTTCCAAATACTAAAACATTTAACAAAACACTCAAATCGTCGGGGCTCCGAAATCATCAATACATAACAAAAATCAACTCCGTCAAGCATAACGCAATCATCGGAGTTATGGCGAGAATAAAATATCAAAACCCAATATGAAAACCAACATAATATACATCAATCTACAACTTATATATATAGTGCGCATCATAGTAAAACCGTCCAAATATCTGGATAAAGAAATATGCAAAAACCCCTTTTGAAAATCGCCGTGTGATGCACGCGTCACGGCATAAGTAGCGGACGTTTATTTAAAAAAAATAACTATATAATATATATATCTTTTATTTAACATACACGTCCCGCCTGGTTACTAAATCAAATAGTAATGATTATAAAAAAAAACACTGCTCAAGCTGAAATCAATCCCAATCACATCAATAAAATATCATGTGCGTCCGGTGCGCACTGAAATCGAAACCAAATACAGATACTACGACTACACCCAAAAACAAAATTTAGTGCAACAGGTGTGCACCAAAAATATCTGTCAAGTGCAACGGGCGTGCACGACTCAATATCAGGTGCATCTAATCTGCACAAAACCCCGATTTAGTGCATCTGGTGTGCACAAAATCGCATCAAGTACGCCAAGTATGCGCAAGAATCCTAATCAGGTGCACATGGTGCACGGAAACATACATCGAATATCAAAATCGAAATCACAGTACAAATGCATGAAAACTAGGTCGAAATATATGTCAAAATCATGTGTGACCCCTATGCATGAAATCAAATCAAAAATCTCAAAATATATAAAACCAAATCAAGTGTACTGGGTGTGTACTAAATAACATCAATACAACTGATATATAAAACACAAATAGAATGTAATGAAGGTACACACATGAAATACCAATCGTAGAACAAACTCCTCAAATACCAAAATCCAATCAACGAAAATATGAAATTCAAATCACTAAATCACAATCGTAAACTCTATCGTCAATGTGCTCCTCTTTCCTCTGATGCCGGCTGCTTCAAACTTGTCTCTTCATAAGTGTGCTGACTGCACTACCAACGGCAATACTCATATCTAGAGTCTCCCACGTAGTCGATCCCTTCACTTGATATCCGGACTACATTAAACTTTTCGATCCATCCATCAAAATCCCATAATTCCCCGAGAGCTCAACACTCAAGTACAGTTAAAAAATATCCGGTACATATCCCAGCATCGATGATCCAGCCGTAGAAGGGCAAACCCAAGCCTCACTAATGGCACCGCGGAACTGCCGTAAACCCTAAGGTTCAAGGGCGTTCTCGTGGTCATTATGTTGAGTTAGGGTTTCATTCTGCTAGAGGGTCCATCGAAATACCTGCATGTTCTTCCGAATACCTTAAACTTGGGAAAATGGTTTTCTGATAATCGTTCGAACCCTTTAACTTCGTCTGGACGGCAAGTGAATACCCTTCATCCGCACGCTAAACAATGCTTCAATCCTCAAGAATAACCAATACTCTAATGGTTATCGCATTCGAGCCGCAGCTCCCTCTGCCCGTGCGCCCGTGGTAACAGAAACCACCCTCCGACATCGACGAAGATAGATCAAAGGAACGAATGAAATACGGTGCAAACAAATGTACATCTTAAGGTTCCTTAAGCAAAGTAGCGTATCGTAAGTATGCCGCGGATCATACCAACGGTACGTCACTCTACCTAAGTCACCTACTCCATCAACCAAGGGTCACCTAGACTTATACAAGGTTAAACCTAGCGCTCTGATACCAACTTTGTCACGACCCGAAAGTACGGAACGTGACCGGCACTTAGCTTACGAAGCGTCTAGAGGCGCAACGTAACCTAAGTAAGCCGAAGCCCAGAAATCTAAACAATAAAAGAAGAAGAAGAAGTAAAAGAAACATGAAGAAAACAAGTTTAAAATCATCAGCAAATTTTCCAAAAAATTTCGGAATAGTCTCCTCTGTAAAAACTGGCCCCAAATGGGTACAACAAGTATAATATACATAAACAATAAAAAGCATCCCCAAACAGGAGCTAGCTCAACGCCAACAGGCGGAAACAACCACAACAAGCACAATAATATATAACGCCAAAGGGCGAGGCTCAAAACTCAAAAGAAAACAAAACCACCAGATCAGAATAATACAAGCGCGACTCTAAGGTCGAAATAAAAGACTGGTCCAATAAACTTATCAAGTAATACAAGTATGGTTGATGGAGCTTACTAGATAAAAATGAAAGAATAAAAAAACAATGGTGGTTCAGATACAAGTGAACCAACCTACCGTGCAAATCACCCTGAATGAAATGATATGCCAGCAACTACGAGGGAAACCTGTACATCGAACCTGTAATAAAATTTGGCACAACGGGGGTGAGTTGCCAACTCGTGAGTAGAAGACATCTACGAAAAGAAATCGAATGCACGACGCTATCCTAGGTCATAATAATACACTACTATATCCCAATCATCTAGTAATAGCAGGGTAATACTACGTGTAAGTGCAGATACTCCGTGCTCGTGTCAGTGCCTCATATAGTACTATGTCATATGAATGGATATGCATGCACCATGAATGTAAAATAACCAATCCTGAAATCCAGATATATCTGTATAAGAAATCTTTAGCTGTTATCATAGTAAAATGTGTATAGAAACCTGAAATATCAACAATAAAATCCATGGAAATCCGTGTCAAGCATCCACACAAACATGTAAATCTCAAGTCTCATAGTCTCAATATCTCGGGCTCCGTCAGTCCAGATCGGCCCATATCATCAAATCTAACAACAACGGTCGGTATCCACCGGATATCCGCCGCGCCAGACATCACCGGTAGGTAGCCTTCCCCTACCAGGCTCATCGTCTACAACTCGATCTTCTTGCCCCGGGGTACCATACCGGGCCCACCATGTACCCGAGACGGTTCATCCACTCCTCGAATCGGGTCTCGAAATCCATCAGAAAACATAAAATCTCATGGTGGACGACACATACATCACGAGAAAATCGCATCTTATATTTTAAAACGAGAGGAGGAGAGAGAGAGGTTTTTTTTATATATTCTTGCGGTTTTCCCCAAAATCCAGAAATCTCATAGAAATCCAAATCTCAAAATCATGAGTAAGTAAATGATAAGTGTCGGCATATGCCCCATAATACTGCATGATAACATGAGAATATGAATGCATGAATGTCTAAGTAATAAATGCCATGTCTATACTAGCATCTGAGAGTAATCACAATATTATATATCGATCTAATTGCTAGCTGATTCTATCAATAAAAAAAAATAATAAGATCTAAAGTGTACGTGACATAGCAATTACCGATGATGATGTGTTTGAGCCGGTAATTAAGTGTGCGTGGAATATGCGCATCATCGGTAATGGTGCCGGTGTCCTAACAGGTAAGGTTTATACTGATTATAGCAACATATGTAAGAACATGCACCATGATGATTACAGTATGAATGCGAAGACAGATGTGCATTATCCACTCCTCTGCGATATACGAGTACAACTACCACTATATGAATCGAACCTAAACTAGTGTCCATCTAACCTCCTAAGGAACTAAACCTAAGGAACTAGTAAATAAGAAACAAGAGTCTACCTAAGGTCTGAATCAATATCTCTAATAGTCGGTGATCCAGCCTCAATAGCGTCACGTACGTAGTACGGCTTCTTCGAATCAAGAGTGCGGATCAATCATCATATCTATGCCTCGTACGGCAAAATCCATCGTACGGCATCCCAATATCGGGTACGGGTCAAGTATCTCCTAAGTGTCTCATCATTCGTATAATGTCATCATCAACACATCTCATGATTAAGGTGCTAAACTGTAATCGCATACATCAATCATATATCATTGCCATCATAATATGCATCGTTAGTTTATCCTCAGAAATATCATGTCATATGTATCATATTGTGATTAAGTCATACTGATATCATATCGTCATCAAGTCACACCTATATGATATCGACGTCAGGTCACACCTATATGATGTCGTAATCAAGTCATACATATATCATATCGTGATCAGTCACAAGTTATAATTCGGGTTCTATTTTAGAGTCCCATGTACCTCAATATCATTACCACCCATTATAATTTATGTACATATGTTCATTATCTCATTCTCTAATGATCCGTTAACACTTAATACGACTGTATAGCCAAGAATCACGGCATCAAGCCCAGTTATACTGTTTTATCATACCTCGGATATCATATCACATCAATGTATCCCATACACGTGTTGTATATATATACATACCTATACCTAGTCCTATATGTATATATAAATGCATGTATACACCATGTCGAGTTTCAGTGTGTGCGTGTGTGTTTCAATCTGAAACCTACGAACCTCTTCCAAGGTACTCATCCTCTGATATGGTTTCCCTAAATCAGTCTAGTCCAGCCTAGGGTTATTACTAGGGTCCTACGCATTAAGAATCTAGGGTCACATCTGGCTTCCTAATGTCAATAAGTACTATTTCTACTCTACGTTGCGGGGGTGCTAAACACCATCCACCCGACTTCCCCCCGTAGATATACATCTACTCACCTGGTCCATGTCCGCCGAAGACGGTGTCGCCATCCTCCTCTTCATCTCCCGCAGTCCACGTGAGGGGTACCTAAACGCAAACATATAAATAGTATCCTAAACTGAATCACATACAAAAGTCAAAACGACGAAAGGAACAAGCATAGATTAAAACCTATGTCCCGTCTACGCAAAAGAACCAAATATCGCTCGGTATCGGCGTACAAACTCCGATGGATCGAGATAACATGAACAAATAACTCATAGTTTTAAAACTCATTACTTATATTATAAAACATGATTTAATTCATCGAAACACTAAAATCCATCAAATCGCCCGATTTCGTAAAACCCGAAAATGCCAATTTACCGTTTTTCTTCAAAACATGACATTTAAATTAAACCAATGGTCATAAAATTTATTAAATAGCATAACTAGACTATACAACCCATTACTATATTTTTATTACATAAATTTGTATTAATTTGAAATTTCTAGTTTGCAATCTTTAGCAATTTTCAACATGTTACAAGCAAAATACCACAATTTCACCACAAAACATGGTTGTGCATAAATTAATGTATTAAACTACAATTCATGATGATAATGATATAATGAAACCATAATTATATTTTTAATCTAATTTATTTAGGAATTTCCAAAATCTAGTTTGCAAAAACTAGCATAATTAGCATATTTATCACACTTTATTAACTAACAATTGAAACTAATAACTAGATTAGGTTTTGCATTCCACTAACACGTTAATATCCCTATTAAAACCATAACATAATGATAAAAATATTAATTAGAATTTTATCTCACCCATATATACCATAAATAGAAATCTAGTTTATAAAAAAATGGTTTACTTTAAGAAATTTGGATAACAATTTGCAATATATCAACCATGCAAGAATTTCCACTTCTAAAAATGGTAAACTAGTTATTATAACCCTAATTAATTAATAAAAACCACCACTTGAATTTACAAACCCTAACTTGAATTTTAAAATTTGCAACTAGAATTACTATATTAAATCTAATTATGTTTAAAAGAAACATCTAATAGAAATAGATCAAAAGAAGGAAATTTATACCTCCAAAATATGAAATCCAAACATGAAATAAGCCTCCAAAATGCTTGCTTTCCATCTCCAAAATCCATGTATAAATGAGCAAAGAATAAAGGGTAGGAAATAAATAGGATTTTGTGGACTTTTAATTGAATTTTTGATGTATTTTTAATGTATTTTTGAACAAAAATAAAGTGGGAAATGGGGGGGGGCTGCCATGAGGGTGTTGAGGCTGGCCATAATTAGGAGGAGGGGGTGGAGAGTGACAAAAGTGAAGAAAAGTGTAGAATGTCTCACTACAATATCATAGAATTAAGTCTTTTCTTGAAATTAATAAAAATTCTTTATTTTCCACACTTAATTTAACCTAGAATGGTGTAGAACCATGGATAAATTTGAAAATAAATTTTTCATGAAACACACAAGATTCTAATATGCAATGGTTCATTTTTGCAAATTAAACCCACTCAAATTTGTAATTTACACTAATTTAATGTATAAATAAAGCTTATGTTAATGTTTAAAATAATTAATTTAGGAAAAATATTTAATTAAACTAAAAATTTATAAGTGGCTAAATAAACACCATTTACTAGTAATTACATAATTAAAATAGGTATTTTTGAAATTATAATGAAAAACAATCACGGTTTAGTTTTACGAAAAATACATTTTATTTTACCGAAAATCATAAAATTCACTTAAACAATTTTATTCATTTAATTATTTATTTAATTATTTTTAAAACGTTACAGTTCAACTAACTCATCCAAAAATTCAAAAGACTCATATTCGGGCTGTGAGTCATCATCATCCGAAAAGGTGAAACATTCATAATCCATATCGGTTGTGTCAACGGTGGTTGGCTCAAGAAGGGACGCACTAGTGGCGTCAAAACTGTTTTCATCAAACAAGAATATTTCAAGCTCGCAGTCCTCCTGCGTGATTTCGTGAACAGAGCAAACTTCTCGTGTACTAGTTTTAGGCACGGGGGGCAGACTTCCCATCTTATAAATATTGAACTCACTAGACATCTTCCCAAAAGATAGAGTAATGGAGCCATTGCGACAGTTTATTACAGCATTGGAAGTGGCCAAAAATGGTCGACCGAGGATCACCGGAATTTGGTTCCTTGGGTTATCAACAGGTTGTGTATCCATAACAATAAAATCAACGGGGAATATGAACTCCCCAACTTTGATCAACACATCCTCTAGCTCACCCCTTGGATGGGTGATTGATCGATCAGCCATTTGGAGAGTACAACGAGTGGGTTTCAACTCTCCAACCCCTAATTGTTCGTACACGGAGTAGGGAAGCAGGTTAACACTAGACCCAAGATCTAAAAGTGCTCGATTAATTTTCTTATCCCCAATTGTGATTGAAATCGTAGGACAGCCGGGGTCCTTTCGCTTTTGGGGTAAGGTTTGAGGGTGGTTAATAGCATTGCTCACTGCACTAGCCATTAGCACTTTCTTGGGTACTTGAGATGCCTTTCTCTTCGAGGTGCATAAGCCCTTTAAGATTTTCGCGTATGAAGGGACTTGTTGGATTGCATCTAAGAGAGCTATATTTATGCTAACCTGCTTAAATAACTCTACAATCTTCTCCACTTGTGCAGTTGGTTTATTGGGACTCAACCTATTTGGAAATGGAGCATTTTGAAAATTTGTTGAGTCAAATGTCTGTGGAGTAGAATGTGGAGTAGGGACGGATCCCAGTATGGGTCCGTTTGGATTAGAAGAAGAAGAAGAAGAGCCTTTTGAAGAATGGAGAATAGGCTCTAGCGGAGGAGATGAGGGTGAAAAAGGAGGAGGAGAAGAAGGAGAAGGTGACGATGGAGAAGAAGAAGAAGAACCACCGGCGGGGATGTCATCACTAGTACCCACATTATTCTGCAACACTCTTCCGGATCATAACGTGGTCACCGCATTTACATTGTGATTGTGATATACGTTTTGTGTGTGACCGGGATTTGGCAATGGTTGAGATGGAAGCTTTCCCTTTTCTCTCTCGCTCAACGCAGCAGTTAATTGTGCAATTTGTGCCTCAATAGATTTGATACTTTGATCGTGTGAGGCATTGTTATGCATCAAAGATTGAACATAATTTTCAAATCTTGCTGCGGATCCTGTAGATTGCTTGATAAATGCATCTAGACTTTTTTCTAGCGAGATAACCTTATCATCATTTGGTTGAACCAAATTGTTCGTTTGATTTGTATAAGGATGTTGTTGGAAAGGTTGCTGGTTTTGAGTTTGTGAAGGTGCTTGCTGTTGTTGTGGAGGAGGAGGTCTTTGAAAATTGTTGATTTTGGTTCCAAGCGAAATTTGGGTGACTCCTCCACCCCGGATTGTATGTCGAAGAGTACGGATCGTTTCTTTGTCGTTGCTGAAATGCAGTATTGACTTGATCCTGTCCTTGAGTAGATGCATTTTAAGGACACTCTTCGGTTAGATGCGATGGATCCGTACAACAAGCACAAACAGTTCGTGGAGGCATAACAGGGGCTGGAGAAGGCGATGAGATTTTGGTCTCAATGGCTTCTAGCTTTTTCATAAGTGCGGCCATCTCGGCCTTCATAGCAATCGACATATCTACTTGATGTATGCCTGCCCTAAATTGACCAATAGAAGAAGATGATGTGGTCTTGGTACTCTTCCACTGAATTGTTTGCTCACTAAGATCCTCAAGAAACTGCCACGCTTCGTCGCTAGACTTGGAGAGAAAATGACCTTGACATATGGTTTCTAGCAACTGCTTCGTTGCCGAGTTCAATCCCTCGTATAATGTTTGGCAAAGTTGCCAACTTTCGATCCCATGATGAGGGCATTGAACGAGTAGGTCTTTAAATCTCTCGAAGAACTTCCAAAATGGTTCGGAAGGAAGCTGTGAAAATTGTATAATCTCATTACAGATTCTAGCAGTTTTGTGATGAGGATAGAACTTTTTCAGAAAAGCTTTCACAAACTCGTCCCAATTTCTTATGGAATGTGATGCGGTGCTGTATAGCTACTTCTCGGCTAAGTCACATAAGGTGAAAGGAATGACTCTTAGCCTTATAGCGTCATCACTTAATTGGGTAGTTTTCATCATGGCGCAAACGTTTTGGAATTTATTCATAAAGATATAAGCATCTTCGGATTCCAAACCATGAAATTTTGGCAGCATATTGATGAAATGTGGTTTTATTTCAAAATTGTCCCCATTTTCCGGTGGGGGTGAAAGACGGGTAGGTAAAGATGTGCGGACGGGGTAGAAGAGATCCTGGAGCGCGATTCGTGCGGGCGCTACAACAGGCGGGTGATTCGGGTTATTCGCACCTAACGGAGGTGGAATCATTCCCGTCGGTAAGGTATTGTTGGGGTTGAATCCTGACATACCTTCGAAAGAAGAACTTGAATGTGAGGGTAAGGAAATGGAAGGAATTTCGACTTCGGTGTCGAAAGGTTCGTCGGTCGGTACCAACGAAACACGGACTAATCGGGCGTTAGTATCCCTAGTCCAAAGTGACATACACTAAGGGGTAGTGTAGTCAGAAAAAAGAAAAAACAGAATGTGGAGGTAAGATAACGTCAATGGAGGGAAGTGGTAGAAGTGAGTTGCAAGTTTTCTTAGCGACAAGTTGCAAGTTTTGAAAATATTTTTTCCTTTTTTTATTTATTTATGTGAGAGTTTTGCAAAGAAGTTTTGAAAACAGACTCGTGAGACAAATGTATCAACCACACATGCACAATCAGGCCTAGATCTAGGGTCGCCTAGGTCTGCTAGACAGCTCCTAACTAGGGCTAGAAATAAGACCTCAAACCGTCTCTTCACCGACACTGCGGCCAGGTAAGTGTCAGGTAAGTGGGAAGGAACCACAGTAGTTGGCCTAATTAAAAACCACTAGCCTAGACACACTTGTCTAGACACCGCAAGGTCAGTTAGGATAAATGGTCGATGCCTATACTAGTCCTTTTCCTATTGAGCTCGATGTCCTTAGGGCTGAGTCTAGTATTTTTTAATTAATTGTGGTCAATGCAAATGCTTTAAGGGTTTTCTGGGGTCCTGGGAAGGGTGATGAAATCCCCACCCAATCTGAGTTTGGTCAGTTAGCCCCTTAAAGTCCGATTAAATTATGCAAAACAATAAAATTCACTTGCAATCAAATTTTTTAGCGCGGCGCAAAGAAACCTGCAGAAAATCTATTATTTAGAAGGGGAGAGAAGATTTTTAGCACAAAGAATTCCTGCAGAAAATTTTCACAGTGGATATATTGTAGGTTGCAGAGGGGAGAAAGAGGAAACAGACCAGAAAATTTGGTGCGCTGACGTGGCAGTCAGAGCGCGGAACCGCGGCAATGATAGGGATAAGGCCGTGGAAGTGCGGTCGTATAGGGTGATCAGGCTCTGAAAAAATTTGTGCTGCACCCTTGTACCACTCCTCCTCTGTTCTGATGTGATTTTTCCTGATTTGCCCTCTGTAAATTTTCAGATCCGCGATTCTTCGCTGTTCCTGCAAGATTCAAAACATACACCCGTCAAACAGATCTAAATTGATAATTTTTTTATTTCTTTTTTTTTATTTTCAGATTTTTATAATTTTTTTAAAATTTATATCAACCCGAAATTACACAGAAAGAAATTTTACGCCATCCCCGGCAACGGCGCCATTTGAGTAGTCCAAAAATTTATATTTACCGTAATCAGAAATGGCGTCGCTTTGCAGCTAGCCGGTGAGTACGGGTCGATCCACAGAGATGTGTAATTTTCTTAATGTGTTCTTACGAGTTGATTCCAAATGTTGTTTGGATTGATTAAATCTAAAACCTAGATCTATCACTAAACTAAATTAATCTAAATTAAAGTCTTGCTAGGGTTAGGCTTAGGGGAAGTTTGGAGATTAAAGGTTTCCTCACCGCTTTCAATGCCTTATTTTTGATCTATTAGATGTTACGGTAATTATCAATAAAGTGGATTGGAATCTTTTGGAAAGATGTTTCTTCCTCTAGATTCTTATCCTTCCTTTATCGATGCTTACCCTAACCTCCATGGAAAACACGCACAACCGGTCCTTTATACTACGGTTCACCGTTACCTCGAGGGATAAGGTGCCGTAGGGGGCGGTTGTTCGTGCATGCATGGAGTTCTAATTCTTAGTTGTGAAAGGGCATGAAAGGGGTGAGAGATCTCATCTCTCAAACCTTTCCCTAAGGCTAACCCTAACAAGCGAGGTGATTACTCGCTCATTAGGGGATTAAAAGACATTCTAATTAATAAAGAATTAAAACAAAGAATTAAAAAGAACTTACTAGTTTATTGATGGCTCCCTCCAAGCAAGAATACAGAACAGATCTGAATTTGTTTCTTGAAAAGAGGCATGAGTTTTACAGATCTGTGATTACAATTTATAGGAAAACAGGAAAACTAGGGTTACAGACTCTCGCACATGTGCAATTACAGATTTGCCCACGGAAAATCCCAACACCCGCACCGACGCACCGACAGAAGAAGTCTGCGCCGACACGGGCACTGAATGGCCGCGGAACCGCGGCGCCAGCCTAGGTTTGGCCGCTGTTCCGCGGCCAAAGAAGGGAATTGGGGCTTTATCTTTCTGGGCTTGGTTCAGGGCTTCTTGGGCTTTCTACTTTTATACTTCTTTTCTCCATTTGACTTCTGAGTCTTCGCCAGATCTTCAGTGACAACTTGTAATGATCTTTTGACCGCTCACTTTGACATTTCGGACTGCATTTCCTTATACAATTGTAAATTGTTGTTCGTGACTAGGATCCGTCTACTTGTTGGTCAAAAGTCCTTTTTCTGTATCAACTTTCGTCTTTTTCACTGTATTTGCTCCAAGAACCTGTATCCTGTAATATGCAACAAACGTGCGTCAAGAGTACCTGTTTATTTATAAAACGAATAAAAATGGGGAGTACAATAATGCATTATTATAGTATGAACAACGGCCCACTCACTCCTCGAATCGGGTATATATCACAAATCTCAGAACCGAGAAATCTCATGGTGGACGCATCAAATATCATATCAAGAGAAACCGGGTTTTCAAACAATACATAGTTTCTTGAAAATACCCCCACGGTTCTCAAATCCATAAATCATATGAAATCCATATCTCAATCCGTAAAACCATGAAAACTGATATATGCAACATAAAACAACAATATGAGTATATCAATGGAAATCCACTCTTTTAAATGAATCCATTTTTAAAATATATCATGCGGTTCCCAAATCCTTCGAAAACCAATGCAGTATCATATGAGGTGTACATGTAAGTGTAGCAAGGTTTAAATATCTACATGTAATCAAGTATGTGGGTGTACATGTCAATATGTATGCATGATATATAAGTAGCTATAGCAAGATATACGTGAAGTGGAATAAGGGTCACTACCTCAACTATTCCTGCCCAATGCAATATCACGTATGTATATGTCCACAGTATTTCATATGCACAATAGAATAAGAGTTACTACTCCAATCATTCCTATCCACTACCATATCATGTATGTAGGTGTTTGTGCATGTCATGGCAATTACAGATGGTGTTGGTGTAGCAAACAATTTAGTGCTCGTGCAACATGAACCGTCAGTAATGTGTTATATCTAAAGGTACGAGTCAAGTATAACAGATAATGCTATGCAATGACATTCATATGAAAGTAACTAATATTCAAATACATGCAGCTATCATATCATATTCGCCCCGACGCATAACGTCATACGGGTGATTTTCCCGCAGATGTAAAATCTGCTCACAGATGGTCTCGAGCTAGGAAAATCCGACCACTTGCTTCCCCTTGTCCGCAGCACCCGAAGTCCCTGCTTGTGAACCTAAAATTTCATAAATACAAAACATAAGCTAAATATCCTATAATGACGAAAAGACAACGAAACGCGATGAAAACGCCCGGAAAATTACACTGCGCGCTTAGCGCATCTATCGCGCACGACATCGGCCAAAAACCCTAACTGGGGTCGCTAAACTACAAAACACCAAGTCTAGACCCCGATCGTCCCGATTGCGCAACACAACACAAATAATTATGAGGAATACAATAGATATAACCTCGCAACGACCAATCGAACCCACGTCGGAAAAACCCCGAAATCTAGTAAGCAACCTATCGCAATATTTCGCACTAGTTTCAAGCTAACGCATATCTAGCGATTACAAACACCTTAAAATAACTTAACGAAGCTATCTAAACCATTCCTATATTTTTAACACTCGCTAATTAGGTTTTAGCAAAAACCTAGTAAGCAATTTGCATAATTAAACCAAAGTGTTCATTAGCAAAAATTAACATTTTCTACTAGGTTAATCTTTTCCAAAACACAAATTAACACTTTAAATGAACACTAATCACTTAAACAAACTTTAACCCTAACATGAATTTCTTAAAACAATTATAAATGAATTAATCATGATTTAAAAACTAAACTAAACACATAATTAGCTAACTAAATTAGCTAGATTAAGATTAAAATGTTAGTTATATGTATGCCTTAGAGGCCATTACTGTACATTGGATGTATATTGTAGTGGATGCTGGGACATATATAAGTAGGACTTTCTTGCTCGACATGATAGTACGCTATCTGGTTGATCTTTATCTTAACATGTTTACTTTCTGTCTCTCTGTTACATGTTGATAAAGCCCTTAGGATGTGTACTCGACTTCCAGGACTATGATGTGGATCATACTAGTGGGGCCTGGATAGTCAATGAGTACATCCTTCATTGTTCCTAGTCGTGGGAATATCGAGACGGGGCATCGATATTCCAGAGTAGACTAGCGTATATCTTCTCGACCCATGTGATGGTGATTGTTAGGATATGAGCGTGTTCAAGTTTAAGTTTAAGTACCGCAATCAAGACGGTTTCGCACGTAGCTAGCCGGTTGAGTACGGGTCGTCCGCAGGGAGATGGGAATCTTTTTCTATGTGTTTTTCGACGAGTTAAGTCCGGTTGTTCAGATTTTGTTTGTAACTATCTAAGTGTAAGTTGATATTTAAAGAGAGCTTGTTAGGGTTAGGATTAGGTTAGTTTGAGTTAGGAGTCTCCACATCTTTCGTTGCCCCACTTAATCTTGGTGTTACGGTAATCGGCAACAACGGGGATTAGCACGACTATGAAGGAACTTGCGAGTATAAGCTAGGCTTTCCAACGCATAGTCCTTCCTTTTGGTGCTTGTCCGTCCGTTCTTGGCTCTTATCCATAACCTCCGGTTAATTCAACCACAACCGGTCTCACTACGGAATCACCGCTATCATGTAGGATAGGGTGCCGTAAGGAGCGGATTGTGGTTCAATTAACGGGAGTCGATTTAAGTTGTTGGGCAAGGAAAGAGTGAGAGAGATTTCCTTCTCTCAAACTTCCCTTATCCTACCCTAACAAGTATACAACTACTCACACATCATCATCCGGAAAAATAAAACAAACAAAAGGGGAAGATAGAAAGAAGGAGACTAGAAGAATACGACTAACTATTTGCGACCTCACCTTGGCGAGGATCAAGCGTAAGTATCATTGTCGTATGAATGATAAAGAAAAAGAGAGAAGAAATAAACAACAAGGAAATAACAACAACTACTTAACGAATTAAAATTACAACAAGCATAAAGATAAGGAGACAAGCATGATAATAAAATGGTCTTCTTTATTCATCACTCTTCACTTAAAAGCTCACTTACAAGTTTAATGGAGAAGAGGTGAGAAGAGGAAGAAGAACATGTAACTAAAACCTAGCAAAAGAAATACAAGAATTGGACCCTTTCCTTCACAAACTTCTGGGCTATTTATAGGCCAAAACATGAAACCCTAGGGCAACCAACAGAACATACAGGAAAAGACCCAACTACCCCCAAAAGCCCTGCGCACTTGGCGCCAGAACGGCCGCGGAAGCGCGGCCAATATCCCCCTTTGGCCGCAATTCCGCGGCCGTATTGTTGAGTTGGGCAATTTGCTTTTTGGTGCTGGCCTGGTTTGCAGCGTACATTATTCTGGTATATGTATTTTCTCAATTTGGCTCCACGATTTTTCCAGAATTTCTGTTGAAGGAAAGGTGGACTTTTTGTTAAGATTTTGTCATGATTGTCTCGAGCTCCGCGTAGATCTCTTGGATCTTGTGCTACCATTGAGCCTTGTGCCTGAAAACGACATTGATTTGACATTTTGTCTTCCTAAACTGGTATCTGGCAGCATACGGATGAAGAGCGGAGACCGTGTTTTATCTGTGGTTGGCAGGAACCGGATTTTTGTCGTGTTTTCCATGAATTTCTCCGTTTGAGAACCGAGAACCTGTATCCTGCAATTGACTAGCAAACACGGCTCAAGAGTATCTATGGATATGCAATGTGATAAAAATTGGGCGGTATGAAAATGCAAAAATCTGATATGAACAAATACCCCCAAACTTATCATTTGCTTGTCCCGAGCAAAGTCCACTTATTCACAAAAAATTTCCTAACCTCACTTTCGCAGGGAACGCGATTGCACTGAGCATGTGCAACAAGCCGTTAAACCTCTAGGTGTCCCTAGTAGGAGGAGTGTTGTCTCCTGAGGGTTTTCAGCGGATACTACCCACAAAATCCGGTCAAGTTGGTTTGTAAAAATGACTAAGTTTCAAACCCTAAAGTTTTGTTTTAGAAAATAACAATTCTATAATCCTAAGTCTAGACTATCGAACCTTTATTTTTCACACCTCGCTTCTTATTTAACTACAGATTTTATATGTCTTTACGTGCAGTGCAAATAGTGTTGTTAAGTTCCAGAAGGATCGATTAAAGTCATTATGTCGTACAATACAGCCCAGATAAAAATTTTAAAAGGATCACAAAAGTTTTATAACGAGTTAAGCATTTTTCAAGTTTCGTTTTCCAGTAAGGTTTCAACTTCAGAATTTCTATCTTCCTTAACATGAAGCTAAGTCGTATTTTTCACTCCACCTTTTTCTTGTTTTCATTTCATACACACCTCTGTGAATGTGCAATAGTCTTTATCATAGAATAAAACCTTCATATCTCCGCTAAAATTTTTATAAAAGCCTGTCTTTTATCAAGATTATTCTCACACAAAGAACCGTTAGGAATTTTAACTCGGAGAGAACACTTGCTTGACTTTGTTTTACACTGGACTTTCTAAGCTTCTTAGCGAGCTTTGGGCCAATGCACCCAAACCAGTTGGTTTTAGGGCATTAGGTGTAGAAACACCCCAGCGGACTTAATTACTCAAGTTACCTAGGTCCAAAAACAAAAGACAGTTTGGCGTGAAAATCAGATGATTTAATACGAACGGAGATATAACCGGCAGTTCAAATATTTTTTTTTTGGATAAAAGACGTGTCTAGTGGGTTTGGTGTGTAATCATTCCAATCAAGTTTTAGATGGGTTATTTTTCAGACTTAGCTCCAATTACGGCATCAATAACATTCCTTCATATTCGCTTTACTTCATAAACTATTCTTGATATTACTTATTTCAGAACAAACCTATTTGATCCTCAGAAAATCATTTATCTGTTTAAAAGTTTAACATGAAAAACTTGTCATCTAATTCCCAAAACTCACGACACGTGTAGTGTGATGTAAAGACTTATATCAGCTATAGTTAACTTCAAAGGAGAGTTATCTTTCAGGTTTTCAAAATCCGAACATAAGATCTAGTTATTCCTATTTTTTCAAACGAAAACCGTCGAATGTTGAGTCAGAGTTCTTTCATAAGCTAACTTGACAAAAAGTTTTTATATTTTTAGAAAATTTTCAAATTTTTATGGATTTTATGGATTTTAATATGCAGATGCAAAATATACATATGAATGCGAAGGTAAGAAATGCGTACCGAGCGTACCCCCAAACTTAAACTGGACAGTGTCCTCACTGTCGTTGCATGAAGAGAGCAGTTTGAAGGTTCAAAATTGTTGGTTAGCGATACACAATTTTTATTTGTTTTTTGTTTTAAAGAAAAGAAAAAGAATATACACAAATATAAACAAAATGGTTTGTACATACCCCCAAACTTATTTGGAACAGTGTCCACTGTTCTTGGCTGGATAACCGAAGTTTGGAGGTAGGCAGAGGAAGATCAAGCAAGGTAAACCGGCTCCTGTAAGAACAGGAGCTCCTCTGTTGGTTCGGCGCTAAGGTATGGTTTGCATCGGTGTCCATTTACCTTGAAGAGTGAACCGTCCTTTGGATTTTCCAAATCCACAGCGCCCTGCGGATACACATTCCGCACAAAATACGGCCCTTTCCAGCGAGATCGGAGCTTTCCAGGATGGAAATGAAGTCGGGTGTCGTAAAGAAGTACCTGCTGACCAGGTACGAAGGTTTTGCGCAAAAGGTGTTTATCATGAAACACCTTCGTTCGATTCTTAACGACAACCGCGTTGTCGTAAGCCTCATCCCTAAGCTCGCTCAGTTCGCTCAGCTGCAGCTTCCGATGGCTGCCCGCGTCCTCCAGAGACAGATTCAGCTCCTTTATCGCCCAAAACGCGCGATGCTCGATTTCGACCGGAAGGTGGCAGGCTTTTCCGTACACAAGCCGATAGGGAGACTTGCCAAGGTCGGTCTTATAAGCGGTTCTAAATGCCCAAAGGGCATCAGTGAGTTTCAAAGACCAATCCTTACGGTTCTTGGAAACCGTCTTCTCCAGTATCTGCTTGATTTGCCGATTTGAAACTTCGGCCTGCCCGCAGGTTTGGGGGTGGTAGGGCGTAGAAAGCTTATGATTAATGGAGTATTTCCGCATCAAGGCCTCGAAAGTCCTATTGCAGAAATGACTTCCATTGTCGCTAATGATCGCTCGGGGGTGCCCAAACCGGGAGAAAATGTTTTCTTTAAGGAACCTAACGACAACCTTGTTGTCGTTAGTCCGGCTGGGCACAGCCTCGACCCATTTAGAGACGTAATCAACAGCTAGAAGGATGTACAAGTTCCCAAAAGAGCTGGGAAACGGCCCCATGAAGTCTATTCCCCAAACATCGAAAATCTCTACAACCAAGATTGGTTGGAGCGGCATCTCATTTCTCCGGGATATCCGGCCCATGTGTTGGCACCGGGAGCAAGTCTTGCAATAATCGTGAGCGTCTTTGAAAAGTTGTGGCCAGTAGAAACCACATTGCAAGATCTTCTCAGCTGTCTTCCTGGGCCCAAAATGCCCGCCACATGCTTGGTCGTGGCAAAATGACAGCACACTCTTGAATTCCTCATCAGGGACACACCGACGAATAATCTGGTCGGGACAGTACTTGAACAAGTAGGGTTCGTCCCAGTAAAAGTGTTTTACTTGGGATAAGAAGCGAAGTCTGTCCTGACTCGACCATTCAGTCGGTAGTAATCCCGTGGCCAAATAGTTCACTATATCTGCGAACCAGGGTTCGCGAGATACTGTCAAGAGTTGTTCATCCGGAAAGACGTCATTGATTGGGATAGGAAGCGACGGCGAAGAAGGAAGTCGTGAAAGATGGTCGGCAACAACGTTTTCACATCCTCTTTTGTCCTTAATGACAAGGTCAAACTCTTGAAGCAAGAGGATCCAACGTATAAGCCGAGATTTGGCATCTTTCTTCGCAAAAAGATGGCGCAGAGCAGAATGATCAGTGTAAACGATGACTGGAGAGCCGATGAGGTACGGCCTGAACTTCTCTAAAGCAAATACAACAGCTAAGAATTCCTTCTCAGTTGTTGTATAATTGAGTTGTGCGTCGTTCAGGGTTCGGCTTGCGTAATAGATCACGTGCGGCATCTTGTTGATGTGCTGTCCAAGGACAGCACCGATGGCAAAGTCGGATGCATCGCACATAATCTCGAATGGGTGCGTCCAGTCAGGGGAAGAGAGAACGGGAGCAGAAGTGAGTGAGTGTTTCAATGATTCAAAAGCAGCCGCACAGCTTGAGCTGAAGTCGAATGGCGTGTCCTTGGCCAGCAAAAGTGTCAAGGGTCTAGCAATCTTGCTAAAGTCCTTGATAAACCGGCATGGCCAAGGAAGGCTCGGATATCTCTGACGCATCGGGGAGGAGGCAGATTGGAAATGACCTCAATCTTTGCTTTGTCAACCTCTATGCCATTTTGCGAGATGATATGTCCTAAGACAATACCTTCACGCACCATGAAGTGGCATTTCTCCCAGTTCAAAGTGAGATTCTTGTCCTTACATCGGGTAAGGACAGCGTCAAGATGCAGCAAACACTCGTCAAAGGAGTCGCTGAAAATGGAGAAGTCATCCATGAAAATCTCCAGAAATTTCTCCACCATGTCTGAGAAAATCCCCATCATACACCGCTGGAAGGTAGCGGGCGCATTGCATAACCCAAAGGGCATGCGTCGATATGCAAACGTGCCGAAAGGACAAGTGAAAGTGGTCTTGTCCTGGTCTTTTTCGGCGATGGGAATTTGATTATAGCCAGAGTAGCCATCAAGAAAGCAATAGTACTCATGTCCGGCCAATCGTTCCAGCATCTGGTCAATGAAAGGTAGCGGAAAGTGGTCTTTCCGCGTTGCGGCGTTGAGTTTTCTGTAATCAATGCAAACTCGCCACCCAGTTTGGGTGCGAGTAGGGATTAACTCATTCGCCTCGTTGGTTATGACCGTGATGCCCGACTTCTTGGGGACAACGTGAATGGGGATAACCCACTGGCTATCAGAGATAGGGTAAATGATACCACTATCTAGACATTTGACGATCTCCTTCTTCACAGCCTCCTTCATGACTGGATTAAGACGTCTTTGTGGATCCCGGGCTGGTTTGGCATCATCCATCAGATGAATGTGATGCTCAACGATGAGGGGACTAATCCCCTTGATGTCCGCCATGGACCAGCCAAAAGCTTGCCTGTTGCCGTGCAAGACCGTGAGAAGGGCTTTCTCTTGCTCGGGAGCTAGAGAAGCCGAGATGATGACAGGGAGGGTCTCGTTCTCACCTAAGTAAGCATACTTAAGGTGAGACGGCAACGGCTTGAGTTCGAGCGTTGGAGGTGAAATGATGGAAGGCAAGACTGGTGCAAAGGTCTCGAACTCAAAGGACTCCAGCAAAGGTTCAAAACGAGTGTAGGCAACCGAGTCGGATGGTTCAGGTAACTCATCCGAAAAGTCGAAAGATTCAAACTCGGGTTGTGCGCGGCTAAGATCGTTCGTGAACGTGAAACACTCGTAGTCGTTATCGGGCGCAGAAACAGCAGCAGGTTCGAAGAGACACGCACTAGTGGCGTCAAGATCATCGTGTTCAAACAGAAACTCCTCGAATTCACACTCTTCGGGGGTGATCTCCTGGATCGAGCAAACATCCAGTATATGAGCATTAGGTTCGGCGGGCTGATTCCCCAACCTAAAAATGTTGAGTTCAATTGTCATATTTCCAAAAGAGAGGTTCATTGAACCATTGCGACAATTGATCACAGCATTTGAGGTTGCGAGAAATGGGCGACCGAGTATCACCGGAATTTGATTCCGGGGGTTAGCTACAGGCTGTGTATCTAAGACAATGAAGTCGACGGGGAATATGAAGTCCCCGACTCTTATCAACACATCCTCTAGCTCACCCCTAGGGTGGGTGATCGATCGGTCGGCCATCTGGAGAGTGCAGTGTGTGGGTTTCAGCTCTCCGACGCCTAATTGCTCGTATACTGAATACGGAAGCAAGTTAACACTGGCACCAAGATCTAATAGTGCGCGGTTGATGTTCTTATCCCCAATAGTAATTGAAATCGTAGGACAGCCAGGGTCCTTCCGTTTTTGTGGTAAAGATTGGGTAAGGGCATCACTCACAGCACTAGCCAAGAAAACTTTCTTGGGTACCTGAGACTTCCTCTTTTTCGTGCACAAGTCCTTTAAGATTTTTGCGTAAGATGGGACTTGTTGGACAGCATCTAAAAGAGGAATGTTAATGTTAACTTGCTTGAATATCTCCAAAATCTTCTCCATTTGTGGATTTTGTTTGTTAGACCTCAACCGGTTTGGAAATGGAACATTTTGAAAATTGGTTGAGTCTAAAGCTGTAGGAGGAGATTTTGGAGTTGGAATAGATCCCAGAATAGGTGTTTTCGTGGAGTGAGAAGTGGGTCCGTTCAGAGCAGAAGAAGAAGAAGGAGAGCCTTGTGAAGAACGGAGAATAGGCTCGGAAGACGAAGAAGAAGAAGGAGAAGAAGAAGAAGAAGCGGCCGGGGTGTCATCATTGATTCGCTTGCCAATGTCGTTTTGCAGCACCCTCCCTGATCTCAGTGTGGTCACGGCACTCACATTATGGTTTTGTTGTTCAAGAGCAACAAGTGCATTATGTGGGTGGCCGGGATTTGGAAGTGGCTGAGACGGGAGCTTCCCCTTCTCTCGCTCGCTCAAGGCCGCGTTCAGCTGTGCAATCTGGGCCTCGATGGTCTTGATGCTTTGCCCGTGTGCGGCAGTGTGTTGCACTAAAGATTGAATCGAAGACTGGATGTTGGCGGTGGATTGGGTCGACTGTTTAACGAACGCCTCCAGACTTCGCTCGAGCGAGGAAACCTTATCGTTGTTAGACGGAACAAAGTTGTTGTTTGGTGGAAAAGAGTTGTTGGGTGCAAAGTTGTTCGTCTGGTTTTGGTAAGGTTGGGGTTGGAAGGGCTGCTGATACTGATGCTGAGTTTGTTGCTGCGCTTGTTGTTGCGGCGGAGGGGCCCTTTGGAAATTGTTGCCCTGGAATTGATTCTGATTCTGATTCCAGGTGAAATTGGGGTGGTTCCTCCAACCGGGATTATAGGTGGAAGAGTATGGATCATTTCTCGGTCTTTGCTGGAATGCATTAACCTGATCCTGTCCTTGCGAGGGTGGATTGTAAGGACACTCTTCGGTCAAGTGGGACGGATCGGAACAACAAGCGCAGATGGTACGAAGGGGGAGAACAGGTGTGGGGGCAGGAGAAGAAAATTTGCTCTCTATTGCTTCAAGCTTTCGTGTTATTGCAGCCATTTCAGCTTTCATCGCAATAGAGACATCGAGTTGGTGGATTCCTACCCTAGACTGACCGGTAGAAGTGGAGGTAGAAGAAGAAGAAGTCGGTCTAGTGCTCTCCCACTGTAGCGTTTGCTCCGCAAGATCGTCAAAGAACTGCCACGCTTCCTCGTCAGATTTGGATAGGAAGTGGCCCTGACAGATGGTTTCCAGCAACTGCTTCGTTGCTGGGTTCAGTCCCTCGTATAAGGTTTGGCAGAGCTGCCATTTCTCTATACCGTGGTGAGGACACTGAACAAGAAGGTCTTTGTATCAGTCAAAGCACTTCCAGAAGGGTTCAGAAGGAAGCTGGGAGAATTGGTTGATCTCATTTCGAATTCTTGCGGTCTTATGATTTGGGTAGAATTTTTTCAGAAACGCTTTAACAAACTCGTCCCAGCTGGTGATTGAGTGGGAAGCGGTGCTATACAGCCATTTTTCTGCGAGATCGCATAAAGTGAACGGAATGACCCGTAGACGTATAGCATCGTCCGACAGCTGGGTTGTTTTCATCATGGCACAGACATTTTGAAATTTGTTAATGAAGATATAGGCATCTTCAGATTCAAGCCCATGAAAACGTGGAAGCATGTTGATGAAATGGGGCTTAATTTCAAAGTTGTCCCCATTGGCCGGAGGAAGAGAAAGGCAGGTGGGAAGTGCAGAGCGGGTGGGGTAGAAACGATCCTGGAGCGCAATTCGCTGCGGCGCTACAACAGGCGGAGGTGGTGGAAGATTGGTCTCCGTAGGAGGTGGAGCCAATCCAGGGATGGTCAAAGAGATGTTCGGATTAAATCCCGACATCGCGGAAGAAGAGGAAGGTGAAGGTGAAGGTGAAGATGTATGAACAGAATTCCGGTCAACGTCGGAGTTGGCCGGCAAAGGAAGGGGTGAAAGAGGAGTGGACGGAGTATCGACTTCGGAGTCGATCGCGTAGTCGGTCGCGACTAACGTAACGCGGACTAGACGGGCGCTAGTGTCCCGAGTCCAAGCGGACATACACTAAACGAGTTTAGTATAGTCAAAGCAAAGAAGGTGAGGGTAAGAAAACGTCAATGGAGAAAGGCGATGGGTGGTGGGTGAAAATGGATTTGGCGACAAAAGGGCAAGTTTTTATAAAAGTTTTTGATTTATTTCTTTTTTTTTTTTTTTTTAGAAAGAGATTTACAGAAGTATGTACGGAAATACGGCTTAAGCAATCACAAACAAGATATGCACAATCACACCTAGATCTAGGGTAACCTAGGTCTACTAGACCTGCTCTTGAACTTGATTGTCGAAGTTAAACAATGTCGAGAAACGGGCTTAAAAATACACTGATCACGAGGCCAGGTAAGTGCAGAGATAAGGGGAGGTTGTCCAACGCTTTCGCGAAGTTCCTTAATTAAATAACCCTTTCTCTTTCGGCGGTTGCGCCTTTAACACTTTCCTAGACACCCCGTAAACAATATACGGTTAAGCGAGCTTCTAAACAAGGTTTATCTTCTCCTAATGAGCGCGAAGTCCTTAGGGCTGAAGTCTAGTATTTTTTTAATTTACAATGGACAATGCATATGCTTTAGTGATTTTTGGGGTCCTGGGAAGGGTGATGAAATCCCCACCCAATCTGGATTGGTTTCAAGCCCCTTAAGTCCGTATTAAAGAATGCAAAACAGTAACAAATCAACAGCAAACAATTTTTATTTTGCGGCGCAAAGAATCCTGCACAAGAACAGTTTATTGGAAGGGGGAGAAGAATTTGCGCAAAGAAGGCTGCAGAAAAAACAATTCAGTGGAGCTCAGAGGAGTGGAGAGAGAAAGAGGGACTTACAGAGAAAAGATGCACCCCTGAAGCCACTAAATGGCCGCGGAAGAGCGGCCAAACAGGTGCTAAGGCCGCGGTTCCGCGGCAAGATGGTAGGCTTGGGCTTTGGAATTTTGTGGAGATTCTGGTCTGTGTCTCCTCTGGTTGTCTGGATGTTCTGAATTTGGATTTGCTCACTGAAACAGCTCCAGATTTGTACAGTAGACCGTATGCTTTGTTTTTGTACGTCGCGGTGTAGCCGCGAAAATGTGGGTCTATCTTCCCACGTCTTTGGCACTCTACTTGAACTCCGTATTTCCAACGTCTTTGGCGTCGATCTTGAGCTTCGTATTTCCTGCACACTTGCACAAAAACTAATCAAGAATAACAAGATGATTTTTACAAAGTATATTTTTTTTTTGGTTTTTGGTTGTTTTTATATTCACAAATTAACCCGAAATTTCACTTAGAAATAGACTACCGTCTCCCCGGCAACGGCGCCATTTGATTGTTAGGATACGAGCGTGTTCAAGTTTAAGTTTAAGTACCGCAATCAAGACGGTTTCGCACGTAGCTAGCCGGTTGAGTACGGGTCGTCCGCAGGGAGATGGGAATCTTTTTCTATGTGTTTTTCGACGAGTTAAGTCCGGTTGTTCAGATTTTGTTTGTAACTATCTAAGTGTAAGTTGATATTTAAAGAGAGCTTGTTAGGGTTAGGATTAGGTTAGTTTGAGTTAGGAGTCTCCACATCTTTCGTTGCCCCACTTAATCCGGTGTTACGGTAATCGGCAACAACGGGGATTAGCACGACTAGGAAGGAACTTGCGAGTATAAGCTAGGCTTTCCAACACATAGTCCTTCCTTTTGGTGCTTGTCCGTCCGTTCTTGGCTCTTATCCATAACCTCCGGTTAATTCAACCACAACCGGTCTCACTACGGAATCACCGCTATCATGTAGGATAGGGTGCCGTAAGGAGCGGATTGTGGTTCAATTAACGGGAGTCGATTTAAGTTGTTGGGCAAGGAAAGAGTGAGAGAGATTTCCTTCTCTCAAACTTCCCTTATCCTACCCTAACAAGTATACAACTACTCACACATCATCATCCGGAAAAATAAAACAAACAAAAGGGGAAGATAGAAAGAAGGAGACTAGAAGAATACGACTAACTATTTGCGACCTCACCTTGGCGAGGATCAAGCGTAAATATCATTGTCGTATGAATGATAAAGAAAAAGAGAGAAGAAATAAACAACAAGGAAATAACAACAACTACTTAACGAATTAAAATTACAACAAGCATAAAGATAAGGAGACAAGCATGATAATAAAATGGTCTTCTTTATTCATCACTCTTCACTCAAAAGCTCACTTACAAGTTTAATGGAGAAGAGGTGAGAAGAGGAAGAAGAACATGTAACTAAAACCTAGCAAAAGAAATACAAGAATTGGACCCTTTCCTTCACAAACTTCTGGGCTATTTATAGGCCAAAACATGAAACCCTAGGGCAACCAACAGAACATACAGGAAAAGACCCAACTACCCCCAAAAGCCCTGCGCACTTGGCGCCAGAACGGCCGCGGAAGCGCGGCCAATATCCCCCTTTGGCCGCGGTTCCGCGGCCGTATTGTTGAGTTGGGCAATTTGCTTTTTGGTGCTGGCCTGGTTTGCAGCGTACATTATTCTGGTATATGTATTTTCTCAATTTGGCTCCACGATTTTTCCAGAATTTCTGTTGAAGGAAAGGTGGACTTTTTGTTAAGATTTTGTCATGATTGTCTCGAGCTCCGCGTAGATCTCTTGGATCTTGTGCTACCATTGAGCCTTGTGCCTGAAAACGACATTGATTTGACATTTTGTCTTCCTAAACTGGTATCTGGCAGCATACGGATGAAGAGCGGAGACCGTGTTTTATCTGTGGTTGGCAGGAACTGGATTTTTGTCGTGTTTTCCATGAATTTCTCCGTTTGAGAACCGAGAACCTGTATCCTGCAATTGACTAGCAAACACGGCTCAAGAGTATTTATGGATATGCAATGTGATAAAAATTGGGCGGTATGAAAATGTAAAAATCTGATATGAACAGATGGGCGATGGATGATCCCATATCCATTGGTGTTTGACATCAGAGATGGTATGCGGGTGCTCAGTGCAGACTGGGTACACTGAACGGACTCGCCGAGAACTCCCAGATGGTATTATACCTCACGTCAGATGGCAGTTCTCTGGTGACACTGGTACAGCTTAGTCTGTTGACCCGAGATCGTCATAGAGTCTTGTGTGTCTCCCACTGTGCTTTGATTTCCACCCTACCACGGCTCTACTGAGTCATGCAAACAGGTGATTTTTGGGTACAGTCCCGATTCAAATTGAGGCAATGAGCGATAGGAGAGGATTCGTCTCTCCCGGTATTGGGGGTTGATGTTGCGCTATGAACGACTGGCCATAACAGGAAATCCCTGGCCAGGGTTGCAGTGATATACTGGTAAGAGTTATCAGTAGTTTCACGATAGTTATGGACCTCACGTCGGCATGACTTATCGAGCTATTGGGGTCTGACGTTTACCCCCCCTAGGCGAGATATGCGACATATCAGACGAACAGACCGGACTGTATGGTAAGTGTTACTGGTTGGATTCACAGGAGTGTGAGCGGGCTTGCTCGTCGATCTTCTGATCGCTCAATACCCGGGTGGCCGTTACGTTTGGCAGACCGCTTGCGGCTTATGGGTGTTTGATATGATCATCATCTGCTGCCGGCGTATTGACGAGTCTTTAGAGTCCTACACAGAGGTTTCCTGGCTCAAGCGAAACGAAATAGGAGCGCATATGAGATATGTGCGGGACCGAGAATAATGCGTGTATGTGATACCGTATTTCATTCTCGCGATGAATGTGTCGAATGGTTGTATGCGATATAACCTAGTTATCGAATCAAGGATTGATTCGATAAGCCGATACATTGGATACTAGCCGGTTACATGCGACATGACCGAATCATTGAATCAAGTGTTGATTTAATGATTTAATGTATAATTATATATTTGATATATTACTTTGCATTAACTAGTATTGGTTCACTTTAAATAGATTTACTCACTTAAAATGCATAAGTTGTATATGAGATATACTTTTGTGCACAAGATTGTATCATGTTTGATGATACATGCAAGCTTGGGTTTTTGTAAAGAATTGACCGTGGTTATATGAATGGTTAGGGTTTCATTTTATTTACTTATTCTTTTATCTATTTATTGATTTATTTATTTATTTCTTTTTGGCAAAAGAAAAGAAAATGGTGGCTTGATTTGTTTGTAGTTGAAGCTTCATGAAAGTTTGACTAAGTGACCATTTTGTCTTCATGCTTAACCCTAACCCTTCAAACTAACCTTAGTCAATTCTCTACACCTAACTAAGGTTAAAGATATGATAAGTATCATTTTATTTTATATTTTAACAACTTATCATATTCTTTTTCTTCATCTTCTTCTTCTTCAACAAAAGGAAGAAGCTTGCAACCATTAATGGCAACTTGCCAAAATGAGTGAGAAATCCAATTCAAAAGTGAACCCACTTCCTATTTCTTAATCCTCTACCTCTTGCCAAGTAGTATAGGGTGTTTTCTTCACAAGTTTCATGACTTGGTGAAGTGGGAGCTTGATCTAGTGATGCCTCGACATAGATCATCTTCGGCATCGAAGCCGACGACCAAGCCCGCCCATTTCTTCGATGAAGCCGATGCTAGAGTCCGGAATCCGATTTGGACAGTGGTGAGACATCATCGCGGAGCTTAGGAAGTGGTGGACCGGATCTACAAAGGTTGTAGCCCCTTTCCTCTTAGATAAATTCTTTTATTTGCATTGCATCGCCTTGTTTTCTAGTTAACGATCCGTATTAGGGTTTGTAGGCACAAGGAAAAATTTGAATTAGCCATGTTTGATGCCTTGTGAGACTTCATTAGTGTGCCTAGGAACCCTACAGTGGTATCAGAGCCTAGCTAGAGCCTTAGGCGATGCGTAGACGGAATTAGAAATCTGATTGAACCGAAACCCTAATCGTATTTTGCTCTCTGGACAATTTTGAAAATCGTGGTTTTTTCCAGATTAAAAATATGCAGAAAAATCAGCAGGAATACCTAAGAGTTACTGTGAAATTCGAGCTCCTGAATCCATCAAACCACCGCGGTTCCGCCGCATAAGCATGGCTTATGCGGCGGTTCCGCGGCCGTAATGTCTCCTTGTTTAATGAATTTTGCACAGTAATTCTTAGTTTCAAGTGGTGGTTTTCCTGGGAATTTTTTATTTTTATTCAAGAGTTGAATTTTCTGAGTTATATTGGGGACTCGGTGTATCGATCGGATTGTCTAATTCTGTCTGTGTGGTTTTCCGGATAATTTTAGAATATGTTAAAAAGTTCGACCGGATATAAATACCCAATTTTTCCACTGTTGGGAAATTTCCAATTGTTGGACTTTTCCAGGGTTTAAAGACGTTCTAAGTAGTGCAAGTAACGCGATGGACCCTCTAGAAGACAACAAACCTTAACTCGATTATGTGACCGTCTTGAACTGCCCTTTGAACCTTCGGGTTTGGAGCAGTACGGCGTGCCACATGTGAGGCGTTGGCTTGACCCTTCTACGGCTGGACCGTTGGTACTGAGGCACGAAGTGAATGTTTTTAAACTTATTTCATGTGTTGATCTGTTTCGGGAAAACTTGGGTGTTCGATTGTTCGATCGAAAAGTTTAGCATTTTCTATTTATCCAGAATGTGATACAATAATTGGAATTCACAAATAGTTATGAGATAACTGAATGAATGTTATAAATCTAGCGGTTTGGTCTCATTTGATCGGTTGCCACGGGATTTTGATGTGATCAAAAGTCCGTCGCAATCACGTAGTGTACGCGGATACTCGCCGGGTAAACCTAATAGACAGCCTCGCCCCATAGCCCCGACCAAGTGACTGTAGGAGAACCCCATCGCCGAAAGCATCCGTTCGGGTGCTCGCGGCAGCGGTATTCCGCCTCGGTGCACTTCGTCGACGGCATTTGGGGTGCGGCCGCCTACTAAAATTTGCGACGAGCATTCGATCAGAATGTCGGGAATCCTGTTGAATTGCCTGACTTGATATTGAAAAGAGTTTTCGATAATGAGACTAAAATGTGGGGTTTATAATTATTAGGCATGCGATGTCTAAGGAATTCATTTGGTCAGGCATGCGATGTCTGAGGTGGTTGCGGATTCCAACTGTTGTAGTTTTACACTTTCTTTTCTGTGATCGTAAGTGTAATATGTGATGTCGCCGGTTTCGTTGCTATATGTCAATGACAATTGGGATGCGCATATTTACTTACGTTGATGACATATGATGTTATGTGTTGCTGGATATGTTATATTGGATCGTCGTGTTTGAATAGCCGGGGGGTTTTATGTGAGATGAGTGTTTTTCATTTCCATTCATGTAAAAACTTGTATGTAATATTCTTTTATTGGGGCACTTCCAGGTTGCGGGAGATGTCATGCACCTTTTGTATATTATTTATTTTCCGCATTAGGATAGACCCAAGGAGGGGAGCACAAGTAGCCGGGTTCTAGGGTCCAGTGGGAGACCATCTCGAGGAGTCGAGTCCGGGTCTCCTAACCCTAGAATTGGTAGGGTTGCTTGCCGCTCTCGTAGGGGTCTAGGGGTGTGGGATTGGCTATTCATCACGACCGTGGAATCCGTGTTTTATACTCGCTCGTATTGAAAACACGGACGTCCTAGTATATCCAATATTTCATATGTTTCTTCTGCTGTGATTTATCTGTGATGTGATCATGTGATGTTCTGTGACAGATACTTTATATAGTATATTTGATATATTATATAGACGTTGCTTATGTTTTACACCCGCGCTAGCCCTGCCTTGCTCTGCCGTTAGTTACCTAACCTAACGGTGCAGACGGGACATGGAGGCGAATGCGGATGGCATAAGCGTACGTTATATTTATCTGTGATGATTAGGTGGACTTAAATGATGGGATATTCATTAATGAGATTAATGAAAGAAAACAAACCTAAAAGATGTTGTGGAATCGAATTTCAAAATAAAACAGGTAGCTACAGTTCTTGCTTTGCATCGCGGTGTTCATTATAGAACATCCTGCACCTTTTTCGATGAGGAAAGGACCGAGATCCCTTCACCGGGAGTGACTCCTTTAGCAATAACTGGCAGATGCTACAACCCTCGGTTTGTCTTTGATCGCTTCTATAGTTTCTGCTTTGCACAGTGATATATATGATATATCCCGCACCTCATTCGACGAGGAAAGGGCCGACGATACCTTCACCGGGAGTGACCCCTTTAGCAAAACTAGAAAAGCCTCGAAAACATTCCATTTAAAAACATTTGATTCCGCAACGAGATCAAGTTCAAAGCGTTAAAGGTTTTCATAAAAACCATTCGCAACCCTCCGTCATTTTAGGAAGTAGAGTACATAGTATTCGTGCTGTGTTTGTTGACCATAGTCAAGGCACAGTGTACGGTAGCTAAGTGATGTCTTCCTACACCGCATATGATGCGATTAGTTAGGACAGTTGCGTGACTTTGTTGACCTTACTTAAGGGTCATATGGGTGGGTCTAATTAATCACGAAATGACGGGTAGAACTTGACTAATACTTATGATTTGTTGACCTTAGTTAAGGTCATAAGTGCTAGGGGTAAAAACCATTATCGGGAGTTTCAAATGTTGAAATTTGCAATGAGATTGCATACCTTCTATGTGATAGTTGGATCCCGATACCCACCGCGAGTAATTGTTACTCCTGGGAGAGTTTTGCACTTTGCAATTAGCCGATGAAGAAGGTGTCAACGGGGTTACGCCTCTGGGAAAACGAGGTTTACTGTAATTAGGTCTGTGTGAAAACATGGGGAACCTCCCTCAAAGTACTGACACTGGCCTGGCTGAAAGATTGGCGAACTTGTAGAGTGTAATTAATCCCAGCTAGTCTTTCCTTTTAGGGTTTGAAGGAAGATTTGATAAAAACAGTGGGAGCCATCCTGATTAGATAAAATACATAACCAATCTAATCTTGCAAGAGCGCACGCAGAGTGTTTTCTTCTCTCTCTCTCCTGGTAGCGACCATATCACGCCTTAATCAAGATAATAAAATGGATGTATTGACCGAACCCGCTTGTTATACTGTGCTGGGGAACGTTGGTCCCTCTCCAACTTATAATTGTTATAAGATAGAGCAGGAATTAGGGGAATACTAGAATTCCTAAGCCGCCCAAATGAAGAAAGCGCATGAGATGCATCTCCTTCGGGTGTGTTCATTGTAAAGAACTGTTTCTCAGTATCCTCTGCATCCTGGGTATTTGATACCAGATCAAGATCCCAGATATGTAATCTGTTACATAGGGCTACAAAAGGGTAGAAAAACTGAGAATGGGTGATAAGTTTCATGAGACAGAAAACGGGGCAAGTGTTGCAGCCAAGTCTGTTGATCACTGTCACCATGTATTACCAATACATTGATTCTGAACAAATGCTATTAGATACCGAACCTGATATACAAAATCATATCAGTCTCTTTATTAGTAAAGAAATGATAAAATTTTGTATTGATGGATAATGTTTTGAACATTTCCTATATCAAAAGTTGATCGGTTCAGGCACGTTATCTAAAAGCATTGACGTTCTAAATCAAACTACAGTTCCTCGTATACAGAACACACACAAGAGGAAGAGTTCAGAAATGAACGAATCATTCTTGAGGCATTGTAGACTAGGTCATATCAATGCGACCCGACTGGCTGAAGTTACATTTTAGATGCATATTTAAATCAGTTTGAATTTACATCTTGTGAAACTTGCCAGTCATGTCACAAAGATAAGATGACCAAAGCTCTGTTTGTTGGAAACAGAGAAAGAGTTAGTAAACTCTTGGGACTGATACATTATGATGTATGTAAGGTCTCCTGTCTACACATGCCAGGACTGGTTCTTTATACTTCATTACGTTCTCTGATGATCTCTCAAGATTCTGACATATGTCCCTGTTGAAACACAAGTCCGAACCTTTTGAGACATTCACAGAATATAAGTTAGAAGTAGAGAACCAATAACCGGGTATAAGTATTATGTCCTATGATAAGATCAGGGAGGAGAATACTTGTGCATGGCATTCCTGGACTATTCTAAAAGAAAATGAGATTCTCTCTCCGTATTACTCCTCTGAATACACCACAGCACAACGGTGTATCAGGGCGGAGTAATCGCACAATATTAGATATGGTGTGCTCTATGATGAGTATTACTGAGTTACCTATTTCCTTTTGGGGTTATGCGCTTGAGAAGCTGCGTACCTATTGAATTAGGTTCAAATCAGATCACTGCCTACCATTCCATATGAGATATGGTATGGGAAGAGCCTATCTCTTAAGTAAGTTAAGATTTGGGATTGTCCGGCCTATGTCAAAAGCAAAATCCGGACAAGATCGAGGCAAGATCAGTTCTGTAGAACTGGAAAGGTTCCAGCTATACAAAACTGCAGCTGTTGATTTGACAGAACCAAAGGATTCAATAGTTCCCGACGAACCTCAGTCTCTCCGCCGATCTAGCAGGATTCCTCACCTGCTTGAGAGATACTTCGGTTTCTCGATGACAGTGGGAGCAAGGATTGCATCATGAGATGATGACCCAACTAGATTCGAGCAGGCCATCAAGAGTAGGGACTCTGTAAGAATGGCTGGATGCTTAGCGATCTGAGATGGAATCCATATACACCAACAAACTATGGACTTTGGTTGCTGTATCTGAAGGGTTAAATCCCCATCAGGAGCAAGTATATCTTGAGAAGATTACTTGATGTAGATGGAAAAGTTGAGACTTTCAAAGCTAGACTTGTTAAAGGTTTTAGTCATCAACCAGGTGTGGATAATGATGAAACCTTTTCTAGGGACTATGCTTAAGTCCATCTAGATCCTACTTACCATTGCTACATACCATGACTACGATATCTGGTGGTTAGGTGCCATGATTACTTTTCTAAATATTGATTTAGAAGAGAACGTCTATAAGAACACAGCCAGAGGGCTTCGCAAACAGTGGGAGCAGCGGAAACGTGCGCAAGTTGCTTTAGATAATGAAGCAGGCATCGCGGAGTTGGAACGTCTGTTTTGATGTGATAGTCAAAGTGTTTGACTTCATCAAAATGGTAGATGAACCTTGTATATACAAAAAGGGTAGTAGGGAGTATAGTGGTGATCTTCGTATTGTACGTAGACAACATACTCTAGATAGGAAAAGAGTTTCCTATACTACGATCAGTCAATCTTCTATTATCACATGGATTCTCCAAATAGGATAAAGGTGATACCTTCTCGATCCTGGGGAGAATCGCTGGAAAAGTTCCAGAGAGATAAGGATGACTGAATGTCAGTCGCAGGCATTGTCTTTACCCTCGGTAAAGGGACGGCATGTTGGAAAAGTTCCAAGCTAGATACCGTGGCAAACTAGACGATAAAGGCTGGTAACATCGCTATTAAAGATACTACCAAAGAGGTAGTTTGGGTGTATATTGGTTCATAAGATGAACTAGGTTCCTACCATTGTATGACAATGGAATTATGGCTTTGGCCAAGGAACCCTGGTCCCATCAGTGACCCAGACATATTCTGAGGCAGCATCACCTGATCATGGAGATAGTTGATCTCCAGGGTGATCGAGGTTAGGAGAGTGGACTCAGAAGACAACACGGCGGATCCACTCACGAAGGCCTTTTCCCAAAGAGAGACTTTCAGGGGATGGTTGAGTATTAGATACTACAACTACTGCTACAGATGGCCCTAGTGCAAGTGGGAGATTGTTAGTTATATGTATGCCCTAGAGGCCATTACTGTACATTGGATGTATATTGTAGTGGATGCTGGGACTTATATAGGTAGGACTTTCTTGCTCGACATGATAGTACGCTATCTGGTTGATCTTTATCTTAACATGTATACTTTCTGTCTCTCTGTTACATGTTGATAAAGCCCTTAGGATGTGTACTCAACTTCCAGGACTATGATGTAGATCATACTAGTGGGGCCTGGATAGTCAATGAGTACATCCTTCATTGTTCCTAGTCGTAGGAATATCGAGACGGGGCATCGATATTCCAGAGTAGACTAGCGTATATCTTCTCGACCCATGTGATGGGCGATGGATGATCCCATATCCATTGGTGTTTGACATCAGAGATGGTATGCGGGTGCTCAGTGCAGACTGGGTACACTGAACGGACTCGCCGAGAACTCCCAGATGGTATTATACCTCACGTCAGATGGCAGTTCTCTGGTGACACTGGTACAGCTTAGTCTGTTGACCCGAGATCGTCATAGAGTCTTGTGTGTCTTCCACTGTGCTTTGATTTCCACCCTACCACGGCTCTACTGAGTCATGCAAACAGGTGGTTTTTGGGTACAGTCCCGATTCACATGGAGGCAATGAGCGATAGGAGGGGATTCGTCTCTCCCGGTATTGGGGGTTGATGTTGCGCTATGCACGACTGGCCATAACAGGAAATCCCTGGCCAGGGTTGCAGTGATATACTGGTAAGAGTTATCAGTAGTTTCACGATAGTTATGGACCTCACGTCGGCATGACTTATCGAGTTATTGGGGTCTGACGTTTACCACCCCTAGGCGAGATATGCGACATATCAGACGAACAGACCGGACTGTATGGTAAGTGTTACTGGTTGGATTCACAGGAGTGTGAGCAGGCTTGCTCGTCGATCTTCTGATCGCTCAATACCCGGGTGGCCGTTACGTTTGGCAGACCGCTTGCGGCTTGTGGGTGTTTGATATGATCATCATCTGCTGCCGGCGTATTGACGAGTCTTTAGAGTCCTACACAGAGGTTTCCTGACTCAAGCGAAACGAAATAGGAGCGCATATGAGATATGTGCGGGATCGAGAATAATGCGTGTATGTGATACCGTATTTCATTCTCGCGATGAATGTGTCGAATGGTTGTATGCGATATAACCTAGTTATCGAATCAAGGATTGATTCGATAAGCCGATACATTGGATACTAGCCGGTTACATGCGACATGACCGGATCATTGAATCAAGTGTTGATTTAATGATTTAATGTATAATTATATATTTGATATATTACTTTGCGTTAACTAGTATTGGTTCACTTTAAATAGATTTACTCACTTAAAATGCACAAGTTGTATATGAGATATACTTTTGTGCACAAGATTGTATCATTTTTGATGATACATGCAAGCTTGGGTTTGTGTAAAGAATTGACCATGGTTATATGAATGGTTAGGGTTTCATTTTATTTACTTATTCTTTTATCTATTTATTGATTTATTTATTTATTTCTTTGTGGCAAAAGAAAAGAAAATGGTGGCTTGATTTGTTTGTAGTTGAAGCTTCATGAAACTTTGACTAAGTGACCATTTTGTCTTCATGCTTAACCCTAACCCTTCAAACTAACCTTAGTCAATTCTCTACACCTAACTATGGTTAAAGATATGATAAGTATCATTTTATTTTATATTTTAACAACTTATCATATTCTTTTTCTTCATCTTCTTCTTCTTCAACAAAAGGAAAAAGCTTGCAACCATTAATGGCAACTTGCCAAAATGAGTGAGAAATCCAATTCTAAAGTGAACCCACTTCCTATTTCTTCATCCTCTACCTCTTGCCAAGTAGTATAGGGTGTTTTCTTCACAAGTTTCATGACTTGGTGAAGTGGGAGCTTGATCTAGTGATGGCTCGACGTAGATCATCTTCGTCATCGAAGCCGACGACCAAGCCCGCCCATTTCTTCGATGAAGCCGATGCTAGAGTCCGGAATCCGATTTGGACAGCGGAGGGACAGCATCGCGGAGCTTAGGAAGTGGTGGACCGGATCTACAAAGGTTGTAGCCCCTTTCCTCTTAGATAAATTCTTTTATTTGCATTGCATCGCCTTGTTTTCTAGTTAACGATCCGTATTAGGGTTTGTAGGCACAAGGAAAAATTTGAATTAGCCATGTTTGATGCCTTGTGAGACTTCATTAGTGTGCCTAGGAACCCTACATAAAACAATAATATAAGGATTAAGGTAAGAATTATACCTCTCCAAGAACACCAAATTGAAACTTAATCCATCATCTTAGCATCAAAACCCATGCTTTGTTGAAGATCTAAGAAGGATTAGTGAAGGAAAATGATGGTTTTATTTTATTTAGGATTTTTGTGGATTTATTTTAGGAATTTTTCTGAAGAATTTTGAAGAAATAATGAAGAAATGAGCTTGGGAAATATTTTGGACAGAAATTTGAGGACGGCTCGGCCAAGGAGAGGTTGGGGTATTTTTATGAATTTTGTGTGAGGAAATTGCTATGAAAAAGGGTAATAAATGCTAATTAAAGCTAATTGCCACCTTTCTCTCTTTTCTTTTCTTTTTTAAATCAATTCCTTTTGCTCAAAAGAAAAGTCTAGATATTTGAAAAGAAGCTTCTAAAATAATTCTAGTGACAAAATTAATTTATTCACAAGAGAAAATTTTTCCCGATTTACGTACACAAAATACCGCTTAAAATAATATTTTATTTGGAAAAAATTCTATTTGAACCTAAACCTCCCAAATACTCCCAAAGTTCGCGCACAAGATTTATTTTAGCTAAACTAGGTTCCGGCAAGCTTATACGGACGTTTGATCGAAATCGGGTTAAAACGGGAAAAACCGATAATTTTGCCCTAAAACGGGAAAATTCGCTAAACGATTTCTAAAACGTTACACACAACCGCCAAGAATTCATTCTCGGTTGTTGTGTAATTCATTTGGGCGTCATTCAGGGTCCGGCTTGCGTAGTACATTACGTGTGACATTTTATCGATGTGCTGTCCTAGGACTGTACCGATAGCAAAGTTAGATGCATCGCACATAATCTTAAAGGGATACGTCCAGTCAGGTGAAGAAAGAACGGGAGTAGAGGTGAGTTAGCTTTTCAGTGATTCGAAAGCAGTCAAACAGCTCGAGTTGAAGTATCCTTGGCCAGAAGAAGAGTCAAGTGTCTAGCAATCTTGCTAAAGTTCTTAATAAACCGTCTGTAAAAAACGGCGTGGCCAACGAAAGCTCGGATATCTCTGACGCATCTGGGAGGAGGGAGATTGGAAATGACTTCAATCTTTGCTTTGTCAACCTCAATGCCATTTTGAGAAATGATATGTCCTAGGACAATACCTTCGCGTACCATGAAGTGGCATTTTTCCCAGTTTAAAGTGAGGTTTTTATCCTTACATTGGGTAAGGAAGGCGTCAAGATGTTGCAGACACTCGTCGAAAGAATCGCCAAAGATTGAAAAATCATCCATGAATATCTGCAAAAATTTCTCAACCATGTCAGAGAAAATTCCCATCATACACCGCTGGAAGGTAGCGGGAGCATTGCATATGTAAGTCGATGTCGCGCACCCCATGTGTTCGCGGGGAGGCGGAATCTGTAAGAAATGAGTTTTACGAGCTTCGTAACACCGACTAGAACCAAGGATTGTTCATAAACATTAGCTAGCATACTATTTGAGGTTTAAGAACTCGGATACGAAGTTATACCTCATGATACATGTCATTCGGGTCTTCATCACTGTCCTCCTCGTCTACGTAGGCTCCAAGGATCGATCCGGATCGTAGCAACCTCCATGGCCTCCTCGAGTCGAAGAAGATCCACCCGAGATTCTATAGTCCGAGCTCCATCTCAAAACCGAGGTAACAAGGGCAACAAGCATGCTAACCTTGATGTCCTAGGTGATGTAGAATATGAAGATGGATTTATTTGTCTCTTGAAATCCTAATTTACTCAACTCATGAAATCTTAAGGGTTTTGTAGTGAGGAAGAAGAAGAGAGCCAGCATGAGAGCTCACTTGAAGAAAGAGAAAGTATTTTCACAAATGATAATCTCTCACATGAAAAATGAGATGGCTACCTTTGACATGACCACTATCATGGCATCAAAATATCTCACAAAAATATCTAGGTCAAATAGTCAACCCAAGTCAAGTGGTCAAGCTAAGTCAAAAAGTCAAACAAAGTCAAGTAGTCAAAACTAGTAGCCATGTCTCATTTATCATTTACAAAAATAACAAATAATTTCCTCTACCTCATAATTGTTTTAATCAAGTAAATAGTTAAAACTATAATGAGGTGTCTCCTTCTTTGCTCATCTCATCTGTATATACATACCCGCATTCGTGTTCCGAGAAACACGAATACAAAGAGACAAAACCAATCCATCACTATAATAAGAGGATCTGGCTTAAACCAAAGCCTACTATTATTATCCTCTCAAACATCATACGCGCACAAGTACACGTAAGAGATTGAAGCCCTACCGTAAAACCATACGGCCTCTACACCTTTTGCCCAGTGCACGGAAACTCTATGTGTGCGACTTTAAAGACTCGACACTACGTTGGCAGTAGGTTTAACCATAGGCCGCAAGAGGTACTAGCTGCACGTAACGGTCCCTAGGTAGATGTCGATAAGAAGGCCGATGAGGAAAACCCATCCGAAGTCCTATTGAGCCTGAATGTGACAATCTCTGTACAGTCCGGTCTGTTCGTCTAAGAGATCGCATAACGGGCCTAGGGGCGGTAAACGTAAGACTCCTAATAGCCATATAAGTCGTGCCAGAGAGTAGCCCAATACTGTAACGTTTTAGAAATCGTTATGCGAATTTTCCGTTTTTAACCCGATTGTGATCAAACGTCCGTATAAACATGTCGGCACCTAGTTTAGCTAAAATAAAGCCAGTGCGTGAGCTTTGGGGGTATATGGGAAGTTTTTGTTCAAATAGGATTTTTCCCTAATAAAATATTATTTTTGGAATTTAATAATAAAATAATATATTTCGCGAAAACTACCCGATTTGTGAAAATTGGGATTTTCGTAAAGTGGTATAAGTGTATACCAATATTTAGGAAATTATCGAAGAATAAAGTGATTTATTTATTTTAATGATATTTAATGGAATTTTGGTAAAATCCGTGTTTTTACTTTTTTTCGTGACTTGTGCACCGTGTCATGTACATGTTGATTTTTGAGTTTTGTGACTTATGAGAAAGATAATGAGAAAGGAAAAGGGGAACAAAGGAAAAGGAAAGAAAAGAAAGAGTTTGTGTGTGAATGGAGTGATGAATGAAAAACAAAAGTGATAATTGAGGATGTGAGTGTAGGAGAGATCTTTTGTGTAGAGAGTAAGGCTAAGAGAGAGAGAGAGGAGACTTGGCTGCCCCATTATCATTCTCCATTGTTTTCCTTCACCCATTTATTCATCTCCTTCATCACACACTACGTCCAGGCACCCTCTTCATTTTCTTCTCAAAACCCTATGTCCCCTTCTTTAAAAACATGCACCCCTTCATTCTCAACACATTGAACCATCCAAGTATTGATTTTGAAGACTTGGGCAGTTCAAGAAAGTTCTTTGGGTGCAAGAAAGGTAACCCATATACTTCTAGTTAATTATTTGTTTTATATATATCCTATCAGTGTTTAGATATTGATTTAGTTAGGGTTGTGATCTTAGAAAATTCTAAGTTGCTGTCAAGTGGCCAATTGAGGTGTAGGAAGTGTTAACAAGACCTTAAACAGTGATTTAGAGGCATGGAAGTGAGTTTAGAACCCGATACACAAAATTAGAATTTGTTCCGTATTTGTTTTGTGAAACCTTAAGGCCTACAGGGAATTTGGGATGACCTGGAGTATTTATGAGATAAGCAAACAATACCAGGGACTAAATTATGGCACTAGGAGACCACCCCGACTAGAAGAACACCAATGGACCATCAAGGGCTGAGCTAGCTGGAATTTGTGGGTATGTGGCCAGCCACTTGGTGGTGGTAGGTACTTGATTTGGTCCAGTAGCTCATATACTTCATATACAACACCCTATACTTGTTTGTGTAGTTCTAGTTTACCTGAACCAAAATCTGGGAGCTATTGTGAGTTGTTTTGGTTATTGTTTTCTATATTGTGGAATTCTTGGTTTTTGTAATTGGTATTGTATTTGGTTATTGTGCGTTTGTACGTCAACAAAAAGGGTTGTTTGGTTGTTTTCGCATGCGTAGGCTATAGGTTCTAACCTATGAGCGCACCGTGTGCCGTATTTGGATTTCGGAATTTGATGTTAATAGTTTTGCGAATTCCTATTGATTGTAGGTACTTTCGCGTGGATTCCGAGACGACGAAGCACATCGACTACGGTTAAACGAGGATTTTAGCAGGTGAGTAGATTTATATCTACGGGGGAAGTCGAGTGGATGGCGTATAGCACCCCCGCAACCGTTGATATGGAATATCGTTTGTTTCTGTTATCCTGATAAATGATATGCGACGGACTTGATTGTAGAATTTTCAAACGATAATATGATTGAAGTTGATGATAATGAACAATTGACTTAGGAGAAAATGATATGATAAGTGAATCATGATAAGTACTATTTAAAAGAGAACTAGTGTGACGTTTACTTAAATTGATGCGACATATTAATGTGATGAACGAGTATACGATGTGATATTGGGACTTAGTGTGATATGTCATTTTATGGATTTGAGTCGATATGAGATTGTTAATACCTTTGTAGGTCCCCTGATATGAGTTTGACATGGATGTGACCTGAGATAGGTATATATATTTTTATGGATAATGATTGCATAATGAGTGATAAGTCGTACGAGACATAGATCCGTACCCCGATGTTGTATAGGTTGATAGAATCCCTATTTGTTAATGCCGCTCTACGTTAGATTACCGTACGCGATGACTTTTACCTGTTGATTTATTCATACCCCTGATTAGAGGATGCCGTACGATGGATCGTAACGTACGTGTTGTTGTGAGGCTGGATGCTGATTGATAGACTCACCGACTCGATCTGTTGATATGTATACCTTATAGTAATTGATTCACTATATGTATTGTGCTGCATTCATGCTATTCTCATTGAATTTCTTATACCTATGCTAATACACCTACACTATTATCGATGATGCGTATGTTACACTTACACAGATTGCCGGCGCACACACTTCTTCATCGATAATTGCTATGTCACTTACACAGTAGAATTGCTATATCATGCTATGATATACTGCCATGTTCATATCACTATGCTAGGTTGCATGATATATTGACATGTACACCCACATACTTTTCTATAGCTACATGTACATCATGCATACATACTGACATGTACACCCACATATCTCGCTACAGTTGCATATACCCCTAGGTGGTATTGCATTGACATATGATATTGAGACGTTGACTATTTTGCCATTGCACTTATGAAATGAATCATAAATACTCGATTACATATAGATACTTATACCTTGCCATAGTTACATGTACACTTCATAGGATGCTGCACTCGTTTTCTGAGGATTTGGGAACCACAAGATATATTTTAAAACTGGATTCATTTAAAAGAGCGGTTTTCCCTTTATTTGCTCATATTGATGTTTTATGTTGCATATATCTGTTTTATATGGATTTTACACATTGAGATATGGATTTCATGTGATTTATGGATTTAAGAACTGTGGGGGTATTTTCAAGAAACTATGTATTGTTTGAAAACCCAGATTCTTTTGATATGATATTTTGATGCGTCCACCATGAGATTTCTCAGTTCTGAGATTTGTGATATATACCCGATGCGAGGAGTGAGTGGGCCGTGTGCGGGTACATGGTGAGCCCGGTACGGTTCCCCCCGGCAAGATGTTCGTGATACAGACGATGTGCCTGGAAGGTGGGCAAGTACCTATGGGTGATAGTTTTTGGACTCAGCGGTTATCGTGGGGATACCGACCGGAGTGATGTACAGACATGACGTAAGAGACAGTCGTGGTGACAGCGCCCGAGTTATGAGGATTTACGTGTCTATGCTGTTGGATATATGTATGCCCTAGAGGCCATTATGTGATAGTGGATGTACCTATACATGTATATATATTCAGTTTGCATTCTTGCTCGACATGATAGTATGCTATCTGGTTCTTCTTTATCTGACATGTTTATTTGATCATGCTTTTATTCATTCATACATGCTGATAAAGCCCTGAGGATATCGGCTTGACTACTCTGATTATGATGGAGATCATACTAGTGGGACATCTGTAGTCTATAAGCATATCCTGGAACGTCCCTAGTCGTAGGTATATCGAGATGGGGCATCGATATACCAGAGTAGACTAGCGTATATGATACTAGACCCATACGATGGGCGATGGATGTTCCCACATTCATCGATGTTTGACATGAAGATCATATACGGGTGCTCAGTGGTGACTGGGTACACTGGACGGACTCACCGAGAACTCCTATATGGAATTATATCTATCGTCGGATAGCAGTTCTCAGGTGACACTGGTACAGGTTAGTCTGTAGACCCGAGATCGTCATGGAGTCTTGTGTGTTCTCCCACTGCACTTTGATTGCCACCCTACCACGGCTCTACTGAGTCGTGCAAACAGGTGGCCGTTGGGTACAGTCCCGAGACACACGAAGACGATGAGCGATAGGAGGGGTTTCGTCTCTCCCGGTATTGGGAGTTGATGCTGTGCTGTGCTCGACTGGTTGTAACAGCAAGTCCCTGGCCAGGGCTGCTGAGATTTGCTGATAAGTGTTATCAGTAGTTTCTCGATCTGTTATAGACCATTCACCGACACGACTTATTGAGTTATTGGGGTCGACGTGACCATCCCTAGGCTCGATATGCAGCATATCTGACGAAGAGACCGGACTGTACAGTAGTGTTGCCGGATGGCTCGACGGGAGTTGTAGCAGGTTCGCTTGTTGTCTTCTGATCGCTCAATACCCGGGTGGCCGTTACGTTTAGCTGACCGCTTGCGGCTTGAGGGTACTTGATATGATCATTACCCTCTGCCGGCGTATTGACGAGTCTTAGAGTCCCACAGAGGAGTTACCCAGTCCAGGCGAAACGTTGTGGTGTGCATATGCGATATGCGAATGCACCCGATTGAATTGTGCGTATATGATACTGTACATTGATCGGGCGGCTTGCTTTTGGTAGGGTCATATGTGATATGGCCGGATTGATAAATCAAGAGTTGATTTATCATTTAACCATTAGTTTTTCTCACTTGAAAACCTTTTCAAGGATGATGGATGTGTGCATGCATGTGTGTTTATCTTTCTTTCTTTCATGCTAGTTTCTTGCACATATGGATGTGCATACATACACACATACATACAACCATCCATCATGGTTGTTAGTATATGGAAATGGTGGCAATGCTAGACTCACACCATAGATTATTTAATGGATTATTATTTGATTATGGATTTAAAAAGAAAATGAAAAGGAAAGGATAATTATGCTAGTTTCTACATGCTTCTTCTAACCTAACCATGCTCACCTACCACTAAACCATGGTTATCCTTTCCTTTATCATTCTAAACCCAAGTTAAATTAATCATCTATCATTTAATCATGGTTGGAGTCAAGAAGGAATAAATATATATAGTGATATTCATTTTCTTTTTGAAGCTTAACCTTATGGTTATCTTTTTACCTCTTGAAAAGAAATAGCCACCATTTTCATCCTCCTTGATCTTCTCCTCTCTAGTTCTTTTCTAGTGAGTGAAATACAACAAAAGAAAGGTTTTTGAAGTGAGATCCAAAGCATTAACACCATTCTACTCAAGTCTAGCCAACTTGATTAGAGTGTTTACTTCGATTTTACAAAGTAGCGAGCTTGGACGGAGATCTCCGCGGTGGATCATCGTGGACACAAGGGGAGTTCAAGAGGACCTCGATTCAACACCAAAGAGCCTAAGGAGCAAAGCAAAAACGGGAGCTACAAAGGTTGTAGCCTTCAAACCCTAACTTTTGTTAGCTTAAGTTTAGTAAACCCTAATTTTCTAGGATCGATTCCTTTGCTTGTTAGTTTAGCACCATAAAAATGAAAACTTTAGGTCATGTGATGCTTGTAATCTCTTCATAGGGTGCTAAGCTAACCTAACATTGGTATCAGAGCCGACCTAGAACATTAGGCGACCTTTTTGCGAAGTAAAAAGTCCGATCGAAACAAAAATACGACTTTTAAGGATGCTCTCTGGAAATTTTTTAAAAACTGACTTTTTTCAGAACTAAAAATTCTCAAAAAATAGAGCAGGTAAAAATTAGACAATCTGGAAAATTCGAGCCAGTGAACAGTAACTTTGGCCGCGGAAGCGCGGCATAAGCAAGCTTAGGCCGCGCATCCGCGGCCATATAAGGGGCTCTTTGACAATTTTTTGCACAGTAATTTTCTTTACCTGCTACAGTATATTTTGAGTATATTTAATCTGAATCTGCTGTTGAAAAATTCTGGAGATGTTTTTAGACTCGTGGTTTCGATCGGAATTTTCATTTCGCTTTCTTTTCCGGGCAAACAAGAAAGTATTGAAGTGTTTGAACGAATATCATTTACTCAATATTCACGGGGTTTAAATAGTTTGGAGATGCGTGCAAGTCTTTTTGCGGTGGTCCCTCTAGAAGACAACAAACCTTAACTCGATTATGTGACCGTCTCGAACTGCCCTTTGAACCCTAGGGTTTGGGGCAGTACGGCGTGCCACATGTGAGGCGTTGGCTTGACCCTTCTACGGCTGGACCGCCGCTACTGTGTCACACTCCGGATTTTTGAACCCTGCTCAAGTGTTGAGCTTTAGTGAATCTTGGGTGCTTGATGGTTCGTTCGAAAACTTTAATACTGTCTGTTTATCTGGAATGTGATACAATATGTGGAATTCATATAGTGTAGGCATGAAATACGAAATATGTGATATTTCGCATTTATGATGTCTAAAGAGAATCTGGATTCCAAATATTGTAGTTTTACACTTTCTTTTCTGTGACCGTAAGTGTAGTATGTTTGATATCGCCGTTTTCGTTGCTATACATCAACGACAATCGGGGTACGCATACTTACTTACGTTGATGATATGTGATATTATGTGTTGCTGAGATATGATGTGCAGGATTGTCGCGATCGAATAGCCGGGGGGTTTTTGTGAGATGAGAGTTTTATATTTTTTCATTCATGTAAATTCAAATGTAATGTAATATTCTTTTATTTGGGGCACTTTCAGGTTGCGGTTGTGTCACCAGTGTTGTATATTATATACTTTTCCGCATTAGGATGGACCCAAGGAGGGGAGCACAGGTGACCGGGTTCTGGGGTTCAGTGGGAGGCCATCTCGAGGAGTCGAGACCGGGTCTCCTAAACTCCAGGATTGGTAGGGTCACTTGCTGCTCTCGTAGGGGTCCAGGGTGTGGGCTTGGCTATTCATCGCGACTGTGGAATCCGTATTTTCTATTCTGGCTAAATAATAAATATGGACGTCCTAGTATATCCCACGTTATATCTATATTTCTGCTGCCTGTGTTCTGTGATACCTGAGACGAATGACTTATTATATATATATGATATATAGTAGACGTTGCTTATGTTTTACACCCGCGCTAGTCCCGTCCCGGTATGCCGTTAGTTAAGTAACCTAACGGTGCATAACGGAACATTACGGCTAATGCGGATGGCATAAGCGTACGTGTTATTTTCGTTTCTTTTCTGTGATTGGCTTTAGGACTTAAATGATGGGATTACATTAATGTGATTAATGTAAAGAAAATAAACCTAAAAAGATGTTGTAGAATCGGATTTGAAAACTACTCGGCTATTTATGAAAAAGCTACATTTCAAAACTGCGGAGCTTAAGCCACTCCTTTTGAAAAACTGTTTGATTCTACAACGATATCAAGTTCAAAGCGTTAAAGATTTTCTTAAAAATCATTCGCAACCCTCCGTCATTTTAGGAAGTAGAGTACTTAGTATTCGTGCTACGTTTGTTGACTTTAGTTAAGGCGTAGTGTACGGTAGCTAAGTGATGTCTTCCTACAATGCATATGATGCAGATTAATTAGGACATTCATGCGACTTTGTTGACCATAGTTAAGGGTCATATGGGTGGGTCCAATTGATCAAGAAATGACGGGTAGAACTTGACTGGTACTTATGATTTGTTGACCATAGTTAAGGTCATAAGTACTAGGGGTAAAAATTACATCGGGAATTTCAAGTGTTGAAATTTGCAATGAGATTGCATACCTTCCATGTGATGGTTGGATCCCGATCCCACTGTGGGTAATAGTTGCTCCTAGGAGAGTTTTACAGTTTACAATTAGCTAACTCATTAGGTGTCTAGAAAGGTGTTAACGGGGCTCCGCCTCTGGGAAAACGAGGTTTACTCTAATTAGGTCCGTGCGAAAGCACGGGGAACCTCCCTCAAAGTACCGACACTGGCCTGGCTGAACGGTTAGCGAAGTTGTAGACTGTAATTAATCCTGGCTAGTTTTTCTTTTTAAGGTTTGAAAGAAAAACTTGATAAAAAGCAGTGGGAAACATCGATTAGACAAGATAATAAACCAATCTAATCTATGCAAGAGCTTTCGCTGAGTGTATTCTTTTCTCTCTCTTAATGGCAGATACCAATGACTGGACTTAAGCTTCTACTAGATAAAAACAAACTGAACGGGACCAACTATAAAGACTGGCTAAGGAATCTGAAGATCGCCTTGACTTATGATAAAGTATCATATGTCCTCACAGCTTCAGCCCCGCCCGTCCCATGCCCAAAATCCTCAGTTGCGGACATAGAAGTCCGCAAGACATGGGATGCTGACTGTGCCACGGCCACATGCCTCGCGCTTGCATCGATGGATAACACACATCAAAAGCAGCACGAGGACATGGACATTCACGGGATACTGCTCCATAAAAAGGAGTTGTATGGGGAGCAGTCCCGCGTATTACGATACGAAGCATCAAGGAAACTGTTTCACATGCGGATGGCCCCTGGCACACCAGTAGCGGACCATGTTTTGAAGATGATAGCTCTTATAGAAGAGCTTGAGGACCTTGGATGGACAATGGACAATGAGAAATATATAGATATTATTCTGCAGTCCCTCCCCTCCACCTTTGCTCAGTTCATAGTGAACTTCAACATGCATGGCATGGAGAAGGACCTCCCTGAACTCCTTAATATGTTAAGGAGTGCAGAAAGCACTATGAAGTCAGCAAAGACTCCCGTTATGACCATTGGACAGTCTTCTTCTTCTCGCCCAAAAGCTAAGGCCAAGGGAAAGAAAAAGAAGAAACCCACTAATCCTAAGGGCGGAGTCAAAAAGGTAAAGGGAAAGGGAAAGTCCACGGCTGGAGACCCAGGGAAAGGCGAGTGTTTTCATTGCCACAAGACAGGACATTGGAAGCGCAATTGCACGGAGTACCTAAATCTCAAGAAGAAGCATGGTGATGCTTCTGCTTCAGGTGCGTTTGTGACTGAAAACTGTTTTTCTATAAACTCTGCTTCCTGGGTATTGGATACCGGTTCAGGTTCTCACATTTGCAATTCTATGCAGGGGCTGAGAAATAGCAAGGTTTTGAAGACAGGTGACCATACTCTCCGCGTTGGAAATAGTTCCAATGTACATACAGTCGCAGTGGGAGAGTATCACTTGGGGTTGCCATCTGGATGTATTTTGATTTTGAATCCATGTTATTATGTACCAAGTATGCTATGTAATATAATATCCGTTTCTTTGTTGGACAATGAAGGATATAATTTTGTGTTGCAGAACAATGTTATGAACATTCACCTAAATCAAATGTTGGTTGGGTATGGTACGCTTAATAACGGAATATATGTCCTAAATCAACACACAGTTTTCAGTATACAACACACTAATAAAAGAAAACTTTCAGAATTAAATGAAGCTTTTCTTTGGCACTGTAGACTTGGTCATATTAACGAAACAAGACTAAACAAGTTACACAAAGATGGATATTTAAATCCTTTTGAATATAAATCTTATGCGACTTGCCAGTCTTGTATCAAGGGTAAAATGACCAAAACTCCATTTACCGGACACGGAGAAAGAGCTACTCAGCTCCTGGGCCTCATACATACTGATGTATGTGGGCCTATGTCTACACAGGCTAGAGGCGGTTTTTCATACTTCATTACATTCACTGATGATTTCTCAAGATTCGGTCATGTATTTTTATTAAAGCACAAGTCCGACGCTTTCGAGAAATTCATTGAATATAAACAAGAAGTAGAAAAACAAACCGGCTTGAGTATTAAGATGCTTCGATCAGATCGAGGTGGAGAGTATCTCAGTACAGAATTTGCAAACTTCCTAAAAGAGAATGGGATTCTCTCTCAGCTCACTCCTCCTTACACACCACAGCACAACGGTGTGTCAGAACAACGGAATAGGACCCTATTAGATATGGTCCGGTCCATGATGAGTGACGCTGAGTTACCAGTCTCTTTTTGGGGGCATGCATTGGAGACTGCGGCGTTTCTGCTAAACAGGGTTCCAACCAAAGCCGTGTCTACCACGCCATATGAGATATGGAATGGGAAGAGACCATCTCTTAAAAGAATTAAGATTTGGGGTTGCCCGGCCTATGTTAAAAAGCAGAATCCGGACAAACTCGAGACACGGTCTGTCATGTGTAACTTTGTGGGATATCCAAAGAATTCTTATGGATATCTGTTCTACCACAAAGAGGAACAAAAGGTGTTTGTTTCTCAGTATGCCACATTCTTGGAAAAAGAGTTTTTCACAGATAAAGATGATGGCAAGGTAGTAGATCTGGAAGAGGTTCTGGAGACACAAACTACAAATGACGATTTGGTTGAACCGGCTGTTGCAACAGAAACTGAAGAACCTCGGCCACTCCGTAGGTCTGGTAGGACTTCTCGCCCACCGGAGAGGTACTACGGTTTCCTCATTGATGGTGACAGAGAAGACTGTATCATGGAAGATGATGATCCTACCAGTTTTCAGCAAGCTATCACGAGTGGTGACTCTGTGAAGTGGCTGGATGCCATGAGATCCGGAATGGAGTCTATGTACACCAACAAAGTATGGACTTTGGACGTTGTACCCCCTGGGGTAAAACCTGTAGGGTGCAAATGGATCTTTAAAAGAAAGATTGGTGTGGATGGGCAGGTAGAGACCTATAAGGAAAGACTTGTGGCGAAAGGTTTTCGTCAAAGACCAGGTTTGGACTATGACGAAACTTTTTCGCCCGTAGCCATGCTTAAATCCATTCGGATCCTACTTGCTATTGCTGCTCACTACGACTATGAAATCTGGCAGATGGACGTTAAAACAGCATTTCTAAATGGAGATTTAGAAGAATGCGTTTATATGGATCAGCCAGAGGGCTTCATTGACAGTGGGAGCAGCGAGAAAGCATGTAGATTGCTTAAATCCATATATGGGTTAAAGCAGGCATCTCGGAGTTGGAACATCTGTTTCGATGATGTTATCAAAGAGTTTGATTTCATCAAAAATCCAGATGAACCTTGTGTTTATAGGAAGGCTGTAGGAAGAGCTGTCACATTCCTCGTATTGTACGTTGATGACATTCTTCTGATAGGAAATGATATTCCTATGCTACAGTCGGTCAAATCAATCTTATCACTGAGGTTCTCCATGAAGGACCTGGGTGATGCCATATACATCCTGGGCATAAGGATCTATAGGGATAGATCCAAAAAGTTATTGGGATTGTCCCAAACCAGGTACATTAACACCATCCTAAAGAGGTTTAGTATGGAAGACTCCAAGCGAGGTGCCCTACCCGCTTGCCATGGAGTCACTCTCTCCAAGGATTCTTGTCCAAAGACCGATGAAGAGAGAGCTCGCATGAGCATTATACCTTATGCTTCGGCAGTAGGATCTATAATGTATGCGATGTTATGTACACGCCCAGATGTAGCTTATGCACTTAGTGTTGTAAGCAGGTATCAATCCAACCCAGGGGAGAACCACTGGACAGCTGTGAAGAACATTCTTAAGTACTTACGAAGGACTAAAGAATTGTTCTTGGTGTATGGTAATAAAGATCTCCAAATGGAGGCCTTTACCGATTCGAGCTTCCAGAGCGATAAGGATGACAGCAAATCTATCTTAGGGTTTGTATTTACCCTCAATGGAGGGGCGGTAAGTTGGAAGAGTTCCAAACAAGATACCGTTGCAGACTCTACGATGGAAGCTGAGTACATTGCTGCAAATGATGCCGCCAAGGAAGCCGTCTGGATGAAGAAGTTCGTCTCGAAGCTAGGAGTAGTTCCAACCATTATTGATCCAATACCCTTGTATTGTGATAATAATGGGGCTATGGCGTTAGCCAAGGAGCCCAGATCCCATCAGCGGTCCAGACACATCCTGAGGCGATTTCATTTGATCCGGGAGATTGTAGATCGCCGCGAGATCGAGATTAAGAGAGTAGACACAAAGAACAACGCCGCGGATCCATTCACCAAGGCTCTCCCTCAGCCGCAGCATGAGCGACTTTTTGAGATGTTGGGTATGAGATACGCCAATAACTGGCCTTAGTGCAAGTGGGAGATTGTTGGATATATGTATGCCCTAGAGGCCATTATGTGATAGTGGATGTACCTATACATGTATATATATTCAGTTTGCATTCTTGCTCGACATGATAGTATGCTATCTGGTTCTTCTTTATCTGACATGTTTATTTGATCATGCTTTTATTCATTCATACATGCTGATAAAGCCCTGAGGATATCGGCTTGACTACTCTGATTATGATGGAGATCATACTAGTGGGACATCTGTAGTCTATAAGCATATCCTGGAACGTCCCTAGTCGTAGGTATATCGAGATGGGGCATCGATATACCAGAGTAGACTAGCGTATATGATACTAGACCCATACGATGGGCGATGGATGTTCCCACATTCATCGATGTTTGACATCAAGATCATATACGGGTGCTCAGTGGTGACTGGGTACACTGGACGGACTCACCGAGAACTCCTATATGGAATTATATCTATCGTCGGATAGCAGTTCTCAGGTGACACTGGTACAGGTTAGTCTGTAGACCCGAGATCGTCATGGAGTCTTGTGTGTTCTCCCACTGCACTTTGATTGCCACCCTACCACGGCTCTACTGAGCGTGCAAACAGGTGGCCGTTGGGTACAGTCCCGAGACACACGAAGACGATGAGCGATAGGAGGGGTTTCGTCTCTCCCGGTATTGGGAGTTGATGCTGTGCTGTGCTCGACTGGTTATAACAGCAAGTCCCTGGCCAGGGCTGCTGAGATTTGCTGATAAGTGTTATCAGTAGTTTCTTGATCTGTTATAGACCATTCACCGACACGACTTATTGAGTTATTGGGGTCGACGTGACCATCCCTAGGCTCGATATGCAGCATATCTGACGAAGAGACCGGACTGTCCGGTAGTGTTGCCGGATGGCTCGACGGGAGTTGTAGCAGGTTCGCTTGTTGTCTTCTGATCGCTCAATACCCGGGTGGCCGTTACGTTTAGCTGACCGCTTGCGGCTTGAGGGTACTTGATATGATCATTACCCTCTGCCGGCGTATTGACGAGTCTTAGAGTCCCACAGAGGAGTTACCCAGTCCAGGCGAACCGTTGTGGTGCGCATATGCGATATGCGAATGCACCCGATTGAAATGTGCGTATATGATACTGTACATTGATCGGGCGGCTTGCTTTTGGTAGGGTCATATGTGATATGGCCGGATTGATAAATCAAGAGTTGATTTATCATTTAACCATTAGTTTTTCTCACTTGAAAACCTTTTCAAGGATGATGGATGTGTGCATGCATGTGTGTTTATCTTTCTTTCTTTCATGCTAGTTTCTTGCACATATGGATGTGCATACATACACACATACATACAACCATCCATCATGGTTGTTAGTATATGGAAATGGTGGCAATGCTAGACTCACACCATAGATTATTTAATGGATTATTATTTGATTATGGATTTAAAAAGAAAATGAAAAGGAAAGGATAATTATGCTAGTTTCTACATGCTTCTTCTAACCTAACCATGCTCACCTACCACTAAACCATGGTTATCCTTTCCTTTATCATTCTAAACCCAAGTTAAATTAATCATCTATCATTTAATCATGGTTGGAGTCAAGAAGGAATAAATATATATAGTGATATTCATTTTCTTTTTGAAGCTTAACCTTATGGTTATCTTTTTACCTCTTGAAAGAAATAGCCACCATTTTCATCCTCCTTGATCTTCTCTTCTCTAGTTCTTTTCTAGTGAGTGAAATACAACAAAAGAAAGGTTTTTGAAGTGAGATCCAAAGCCATAACACCATTCTACTCAAGTCTAGCCAACTTGATTAGAGTGTTTACTTCGATTTTACAAAGTAGCGAGCTTGGACGGAGATCTCCGCGGTGGATCATCGTGGACACAAGGGGAGTTCAAGAGGACCTCGATTCAACACCAAAGAGCCTAAGGAGCAAAGCAAAAACGGGAGCTACAAAGGTTGTAGCCTTCAAACCCTAACTTTTGTTAGCTTAAGTTTAGTAAACCCTAATTTTCTAGGATCGATTCCTTTGCTTGTTAGTTTAGCACCATAAAAATGAAAACTTTAGGTCATGTGATGCTTGTAATCTCTTCATAGGGTGCTAAGCTAACCTAACATATGCTAGACATGGGTATTCATGATGTTTCGGGTGTCGGTGATAGACACCCAGGTTTCCATGATTGTGATGTGGCATTGATGGACCCATATTCTTTGATATCCTCATATTTACCTGCATATGCTTTTATGATATTTACATGCATGAGTTGTTGTGTCAGTGGTTGACACGTGGACGAGATCCACTGCATACATGCATAGATTTTATTATTGGACGAGATCTACTGTATACATGCATTGATTATATTGTTTGATGGTATCCACTTGCTGATAGGCAGTTATTTATGTGTTGGCACATATGCAGATACAGTCACCCTAGATATCATAGTACAACCTTTATGATATAGTTGACCTAGGAATCGTTGTTTATTTCTCTTTCTACCTGATGATGTTTTTTCTATTCACGAGTTGGCAACTCACCCCCGTTGTGCCACAGTTCTTACAGGTAGACCGCAGGGATCAGTTGCGGCACACAGCCGTTTTCGTGTGACTTGCTTGTGGTAGGTGGTACATGTTGGATCGTGCACCTCTTGTATTCATTATTCATTTTGTATCTAGTCACTCCATCATTTCAAAAACTAGCAAATTGTATATGTTGCAGACTTAGAGGACTTGTAGTTGCGAGACATGAGCGATGGGTTTTATGTTCGCTTTTGGGGTTGATGTCTTGCTTTACTTTTCCTTATGTGAATCTTCGCCATTGGGCGTTGTATACTTGTTATTTATACTTGTGGTGGTTGTTTCCGCCGTTGGGCTTGATTTGCTCCCGTTTGGGATGCTTTATTTATATTCTGTGTTGTACCCGTTTTCAGGGTTAGTTTTTACAAAGGAGGTGCTGCCCAAATTTTCAAAAGACAAAACATGATTTATTGTATGTTTATCTCATAAAAAGGTTTAGATTTCTAGGTTTCAGCTTACTTGAATTACGTTACGCCTGTAGACGTCGCAAGATTTAAGTGCTAGTCGTGAGCTAATATTTTGGGTCGTGACAAAGTTGGTATCAGAGCGCTAGGTTTAACCTTAGTTCGAGTCTAGGTTTGACTTTGTGGGGCCTAGGGCGGATATAATTGGAACATAGGCTTGACCTTACGGAACTTAGACTTGAACGAGGGGGTGTTAGACCCGAACTTTTGTTCCATAGGCTGACCCTGATTGATGGAGTAGGTAGCTGTAAGTGCACGGCGGCGCCCCGGCCTCCATCCCGAGGCCAAATGCGGAAGTGATGGTTAACTTTGAATTTTCTTGAACCGGCACACCGCGCACTAAAACCCGGATAATGCCATTAACTAGTCCTAGCTAACTATAAGATGGGAAGAGAGATATACCGAGTGATCCGTGTCCTCCGGTCTTCTCGTCGTCGTCCCGATCTCCCGCGGAGTCTCCGGTCTTTATCTCGTCGCCGGAAGGGCACCACGTCGCCTGCTTCTTTTGAGGGCTCCCGCCTCTATACCGAGGCAACTCGGGCACGAAGTTGGCGAGCCGACGTGCCCAAGGTTTGCTGTAGAATATAGTGTAGAACCATGTCTCATTTTGGAGTTTATGGAATTGCCATATGGTGGAGGAGAATGAACTAGGAGAGAGGTAAGAAAAATATAGCATGCAAAGAATAAGATTAACATTTTTCTCCCAACCAAAAGAGAAAGTCCCCTCCCCTAGTTAGTGGCCGGCCCATGCATGAATATGGAGAGAGAGAGTGAATGAGGGAGTGTAGCGATCAATAATGCAAGATGAGAATCAAAAGATATCATGAAGGGAAATGATCACAAAACCAAAACCACACTCCAAAACAACCATCATCTTTCCACAAGTCAAACCATGATGATAAGAAGAAGTCAAATGGTGGAGGAATAATCATGATACAACAAAATGCAAATAACACCCTCCACAAATGCTTATTTGCACAAATGCAAATAAGCCCTCCTCCACCAATCTTCGGTCAATGAAAGATACAAAGAAATATGGCCGAAACGGAAAGCAAACTGGCAACTCCAGAAAACTGATCCCGTAATAAATTACAGGAAAACCCCGCTGCTGTGTATACACACCCGCATTTGTATTCCGACCGAAATACAAATGCAATGAGACAAAATCTACACTGTACTATACTAGGATCCGGCTTAAACCAAAACTGGCTAGTATTATCCGTCCGATCCTGATCCGTGCAATACCGCACGTATCTGATCGAACCCTGCCCTATCTCCATATAGCCTCTACAGCGTTTCGCCCGAAAACTTGAACAACTGAATGTTGGGGACTCTAAAGACTCGTCAACACCTTGGTTGTGGATTTAACCACTAGCACGTCAGAGGTATAAGCCAATACGTGACGGGCTACCAGGTATTGACCAAAAGGGACGTCGATGAGCGAACTCATCCTGACACCCTACCGAGCCTGTCAGTGACAATATCCGTACAGTCCGGTCCGTTCGTCTATGAGCATCGCATGGCGGGCCTAGGGGGTTGGTAAAAGTCAGACCCCCAAAAGCGGTACAAGTCGTGTCGGAGTGTAGCCCAGAACACCCTGAGATACTACTGGAATACCTACCAGTAAATCTCCTGCCTCGGCCGAGGGCTTCGTATAATGGCTCTCCTAGACAAAGCGCGACCTCACCCCCAATACCGGGAGAGACGAACCCCTGAAGATCCGTTCACTGCCTCCATGTGGCTTGGGACTGTACCCAACTAAAACCTGTTTGCACGTCTCCTTTGAGCGTGGTAGAGTAGTAATCAAAGTACAGTGGGAACTCACACGTGACAAATGACGATCCTCAGATCGATGAACTAACCTGTACACATGTCATCAGGGAACTGCTATCTGACGTCTGGTATAATCCCAACTAGCAGGTTCCCGGCGAGTCCTGTCTGGTGTACTCATAACCCAATGAGCACCTGTATACATCTTAGGTGAACCAACTGACACCAGTGGCTTGTGAGACCGGCCACCGCCCTTCGTCGGGGTCTCGACTGTATACACTAGTCTACTCTGGAGTATCGATGCCCTGTTTCGAAACTCCCACGACTAGGGACCTTTTAAGGATGTGCTTATAGACTACCAGCTCCCACGTATATGATCTCCCTCATACTGCTGGCAGTCAAGCATGAATCCTAGGGGCTCTATCAACGTGTGATAGCGACCTGTCAGGTCACCTAAAGCAGTACCCGATGATAAAGATGAACCAGATAGCATACTATCATCTCGAGCAAGACTGTCCTACAGGGATAGGTCCTCCCTCAATTACTGCAATCACGTGCCTGTGATCCAATAATTGACTCTGAGGGCACTATCTCCAACTATCTCCCACTTGCACTCAAGGCTAATTATTGCTATGTCGCATACTCACAGCCCGTGTGATACCGAACACCCAACTCCTCTACTAGTCAGCCTCACAAAGCTCGCTTGCGAAACTATTGCGTTCGAGGAATAGCCTTAGTGAGTGGATCCGCCTTGTTGTTTCTTTCTATGTCTCTCTATATCTCAAGTTCGCGGAGAATGCCATCTCCCGAAATGAGCAATACCTGTCTTAGAATGTCTGGATGTCTGATGGGACCAAGCTCATAAATGAACTCCAAATCCAAACTTCTTAGACTGTATCGTCAACTGAACTTAATCAGTATCCTGCGCCTTGCCTCCCTCAGTATTGCCTTGGACCGCCTGTCCAAAGTACTTCCCCTCGTCAGAAGGAAAACTATAACTCTGATGACCTCCTTGTCATCCAGGTCACCTTGGAAGCCTGGAATGATAACTGTCTCTTGAATGAGGCTGTCGTTATCATCCACTTATGTTCTAAAACTGCTTCTGACTGTTTCTCCAGGATTGGATTAATATCAACTTATTGCATCTACTGGAAGAACAACATCTGGTGTGGTACTTGACATCTCATGATTGATTCAATTGCCTAAGCAAGTGATCTGCCAATCATGCACATCCCTCTCCCCTTTAGTCTGTAAGATACCTTTAGAGAGGGTGACTCCATCACCTGCAGGTACACTACCGTGCCAGGAGTCGTCCATTCTAAATACTCTTAGAATGCTGTCTAAGTACCCTTAATTGGGAAACCACCCAAATCTTGATCTAAAACCATAGATCTTGTAACCAGTATGTCTGATATAATGTCCAAGTCCCATGTGGAGAAACCACTGTGTGACGACCAAAATAAAACCGATCGTAGTATAGGAATATCACTTCCTACTCTGTGTATGTCATCCAAATACCAGGACATCACACCCTACTACCTTCTTAACATATCCATCCCCTATTCTGATGAAGTCAAACCTATGACTGTCACATCAGAAATAGATGATCTATCTGCGCTACATCTGCTTTAGTCTATAAATAGACACAAGCCACTTGTCCACCAATGCTTCCGCTGTTCCCACTGACCACGACAACCCTTTGGCAGAGTCATATAGACGTACACTTCAAAAGCCAGTTTAGAACGACGCTATACTCATCCTCCCGCCGGGTCTCGCAGCCTGGAACAACAGCAATGTCAAGTGTGGGTAAACAAGAACCTCCCTGCCACCGTCCTTGAGCATACCGAAGTACCTCTCGGGTGCCTGAGGTTACCCACCGTATCTGCGGAGTGGCCAATGGAATGTCAAACCAGATTGAATGTTTAGGTTCCTATCAAATCTTCAGTAATCGTTTGTGGTTCTGGAATCACTTCCAGTTCTACCATACTGCCACTACCGTTTTCTGAAAAAATCCATTTTTATTAAAACTGTGGCGAGTCAAGAAAAATATCACTATTGATCTTCCAGATGGTAGAAAGTCAACCCTCGTCATAGCCTGGGTCAACCCATAAACAGCCATTACAGAAACGTGCCTTGAGTTGTCCAGTGTCTGGTTTTAATCATAAGCCGGAAAACTCCCCGTACCTTAACATCGTTAAGATATGAACTGTTCTATATCCAATTTAGAACCAGAGGCACTGATTTAATTCAATCAGATTCAAATCATGCAGCTGTCTCCAGTGCATATCGACTAAATGGAAGGAGGCCGATCAGCGTTACTTAACTTAGGAATGCTTCCAATTATGAGTAACCTGAAAGAGAAGCAAGGTCTCTTAATCATTACTATCAACTGAATACCATACACAAGTATCTACATCTTCGATCAATTTGAAGAATCCCGATACTTGCAATACCTGGTTCTCTACTTTATTCAAATACCTATAACTTCTCAAAATTCGGACCCTGTGTTTCCACGAAACACCTGTCTAAAAACTAGAGAAGTCATAAGTAAACCGAATATAGTACGAGGACCAACCCCTCTGTCCTGATGGACCCTGGACAACATACAATACTCTGTATAAGTCCCTTGAGTCTGATAACTCATCCACTGTGTGTCGTAGGTTGAAAACTGTACTTATGGTTAAGAAGAATTACACCGTTGTTTAATGCTCCTTACCTAACCATCAACTGATATAGGTAAATGTCATAGACATAATTTCAAAAAAAGGTATATCTCACTCTATGAAAATAGACGTACAGATATATCGATTTGAAATTGGTGCATAACAGCGGATATTCAAAACCAAATATTTGCCGACCGGCAAACAGCCCAGGTGATTTCCTCAAATATCACCGATTACAACGAATCCTGATATAATGAGGATGATCACCTAATTCCCACTAACTTACTCCCACTCATCATCTGTAAAACCACACAGATGTGAGAATCATACCTGGTAAATACATACCCTGGAGCAAGTGTCTAATCGGGAAATCAGTTTTCTTTTAACAGTACACGGTGAAACTGAAACATTGAAATGTTTCGATGGGGTATCCCGGTATTCCTAGTAATGCCTCTTCCAGATTCACAACTGTAACCGTATAATTCTTTGCCACCTCTCGAAATCCCTTCATATGTCTTTAGTCATTACCTTCTGTAAACCCCTTTAGGCCAAATGGTTTTCTTCCTTCCCTACTGTTCGGCACCAGCCTATGGTTTGGAAGAAGACTATCCAATAAGCATAATGGGTGTACTGTCCCAATCCTAGGAACACTCGCAATGCAAGAGAAGGTGAAGATAAAAGACACCTGAATAAACCTTATTCCTATTTCTCCTGAACCAGAATCCATCCCCGAACTGGAACAAGTTCCTTTCGAGTTCGTGTATAACCATACGATGGAGTATCCAATAAACTGTGGATCTTCGTAGTGATACAGAGTGTCCTGGAGAAATACAAAAGTGATTTAGGATTGGCGAAGAAATACTTGGTATGGTCGTGAATAGCAGTTGCAATTTACTTTTCCCTCTTTCTAATCTCTTGATATGTCTTTACTTAATACCTTCTGTACACCATCGTTAGGCTAATTGGTTTTCTACATTCCCTACCGGTCGGCACCAGCCTAAGGTTTGGAAGAAGACTATCCAATTTGCGTAATAGGTGTACTATCTCCTAAACCAAGGAGTACTCACAACTTGAGAGAAGGTAAAAGGAAAAGGCAACTGAATAATCCTATCCGTTTTCTCCAGAACCGGAAACCATCCTCGAATAAATCCCTTCGAGTTCGTATATAACCATACGATGGTTTTTCCCAATGGAAGTGGACGTTCGTAGTAACACGGGGTGTCCTGGAGAAAAGGGTAAAAGTAGGAGTGGCAATGAGGTTTGCAACTCTGACAATCCAAAAGCCAGTCTTATAAAAAGGTTCGGTCAACTTGGTCTCTGAATCATAGTCTAGGGTTGGGTCAATGGTCGCTGCCAGAGAGAGAGAGAAAAGAAACACTCAGCGTGCACTCTAACCTAAATCAGAATGGTTACCAATTTATCTAATCTGGAAACCTCCCACTGTATCTCAAATTCTCCTCCAAACCAGAAAGAAGAATTAGTCGGGGTCACCCGAGGAGTAAACTAACTCATCAGTGGGAATCGGGATCCAACTATCATCGCATGATAACGTGACGGAATCCGCTCACGGTATCACACTCCAGAAGGTATGCGCATATCTGGCAGGTTTCAGTTTCTTTAGAAACTCCCGATGTGATTTTTACCCCATGCTCTTATGACCTTGACATTGGCCAACAAATCATAAGTCACATATCAAGTTCTACCCGTCATTCTCTAGGTTGATTTGAATCCACCCGTACCTACCCTTGACTTTGGCCAACAAGGCAGAACGACTGTTCCAAACCAACGCATCTATCTATGCTGCATATGAATAACCAACAGCTACCAAACACCGTGCCTTGACTTTGGCCAACAAACACAGCTTGAATACTATTGACTATCCATATGAAACGACGGAGGGCTACGAATGGTTTCTGGCGAAAACCTTTAACGTAATGAACTTGTATCGTTGAAGGAACGGATAGCTTTATAAAAATATAGTGGCGAAAACCAATGCTAAAGAGGTCACTCCGGGTGAAGGGATCTCGGCTCTTTCCCTGTAGAATGAGGTGCAGGATATTCCAACTGAATACCACGATGCAAAGCAAAAGTAATCGGCTATAGTGAAGTTATTGCCCTGACGCAAACTTTTGTCCAAGGGGTCACTCCCGGTGAAGGGATCTCGGCCATTGCCTCGTCGGCTGAGGAGCAGGATATTCCAACTGAATACCACGATGCAAAACAAAAGTGAACGTCCTTGCAATAACAGCTTTTGAAAAAGTGTTCCAACAACATCAGATTAGGTTTGTTTTTAACTTGCATTGATCCGAATCAATGCAGTCCCATCAATTGATCACACCATAAAGAACGAAAATATACTGATGTACGTATATGCCATCCGCATTTGCTACTGGGTCCCGTCATTACCCGTTAGGTTAGCTAACTAACGACAGAGCGGGGACTGAACTAGCGCGGATGCAAAACATATACAACATCTACTAGTATATATACCAATATATAATATTCGCTCAAGGCGTGATAAAATGCAACATCACAGAAATGTACAGCATCATAGAACAATACAGATATCTGGGATCCCCGGGTTTCACAGAGCCGCTGAAACCCGACGTTCCCCTGGTCGTGTGGATAGCCTGTGCAATGAAATCCTAGACCCCTACGGGCGCGGCAAGTTACCCGTCAAAACCTGAAGCGAGGCAGCCCCCTTCAGCAACGTGAATGGACCACCCAACACTTCACGAAATCCGGTAACTTAGGCACCCCTCCTGGGTCAACCTGTACCCCCTATGAGTGCGGCGAATAGCCTGCTAATTCTAGACTAAAGCCCCCTCCGTCTCAATGCCATGAGATGCGGGCCCATTGCCCTCTAGAACCCGGCTATCCGTGCACCCCTCCGCGGGGTAATCCTAGTACAGAAAGTAAAATATACATACAACGGGTACATCGACCGCTACCTGGTCGTGCCCCAAAATAATAATACAAACTGGCAGTGACGGAAGTCCACATGTCGGACGCTCGACCCGCAATATCAAATGTACATAATACAACCAAAAACTGTACTAGCATTGCATCCAGGCTATCCCCCACGACCAATCCGCAACATCACAGCAAAATCACAGAACATCAACGTGAATGTCACGTTCGCAAATCCTTCTAACCGGGATATAGCAGTTAGACAGGATTTACCGATCAAGTGACATTCACGGTCGCAGATATAATGTAAATACTGTGAACTAATGTGTTTAAAATATCCGATCGATCAAATTTACCCAAGTGGGCCCCAAGCAATACTGTAGCAGTTAAAGAAATTCTGGGCCCAAACAAAGTATACCAAAACACCTATTTTCAGCCCACAAGCCTACTGCAAAAAATTGGTGACGTGAATCCAAATTCCTGCGGCGGAACCGCGACCAAAGAGGGGTTATGGCCGCGGTTCCGCGATCGTACTGAAGGATCTGGTGACCAAAATTCTACAGTGTTCTTAGGATTCCCTGCACATCATTCTGCAACATACTGAAAAAATTTTGGACTCCAAAAAATTTCGACAGAAACTGATGTGAAGAAAAATACGGTTTTTTGGAAAATTGTTCGATCGGAAATGTAAAACACATTAGACAAAGCTAGACTATGTTAATGGCGAGTCTCTGATACCACTGTAAGTGCACGGCGGCGCCCCGGCCTCCATCCCGATGCCAAATGCGGAAGCGATGGTTAACTTTGAATTTTCTTAAACCGGCACCACCGCGCACTAAAACCCGGATCATGCCATTAACTAGTCCTAGCTAACTACAAGATGGGAAGAGAGATATACCGAGTGATCCGTGTCCTCCGGTCTTCTCGTCGTCGTCCCGATCTCCCGTGGAGTCTCCGGTCTCCATCTCGTCGCCGGAAGGGCACCACGTCGCCTGCTTCTTTTATGGGCTCCCACCTCTATACCGAGGCAACTCGGGCACGAAGTTGGCGAGCCGACGTACCCAAGGTTTGCTGTAGAATATAGTGTAGAACCATGTCTCATTTTGGAGTTTATGGAATTGCCATATGGTGGAGGAGAATGAATTAGGAGAGAGGTAAGAAAAATATAGCATGCAAAGAATGAGATTAACATTTTTCTCCCAACCAAAAGAGAAAGTCCCCTCCCCTAGTTAGTGGCCGGCCCATGCATGAATATGGAGAGAGAGAGTGAATGAGGGAGTGTAGGGATCAATAATGCAAGATGAGAATCAAAAGATATCATGAAGGGAAATGATCACAAAACCAAAACCACACTACAAAACAACCATCATCTTTCCACAAGTCAAACCATGATGACAAGAAGAAGTCAAATGGTGGAGGAATAATCATGATACAAGAAAATGCAAATAACACCCTCCACAAATGCTTATTTGCACAAATGCAAATAAGCCCTCCTCCACCAATCTTCGGTCAATGAAAGATACAAAGAAATATGGCCGAAACGGAAAGCAAACTGGCAACTCCAGAAAACTGATCCCGTAATAAATTACAGAAAAACCCCGCTGCTGTGTATAGACACCCGCATTTGTATTCCGACCGAAATGCAAATGCAATGAGACAAAATCTACACTGTACTATACTAGGATCCGGCTTAAACCAAAGCCGGCAAGTATTATCCGTCCGATCCTGATCCGTGCAATACCGCACGTATCTGATCGAACCTTGCCATATCTCCATACGGCCTCTACAGCGTTTCACCCGAAAACTTGAGCAACTGAATGTGGGGGACTCTAAAGACTCATCAACACCTTGGTTGTGGATTTAACCACTAGCACGTTAGAGGTATAAGCCAATACGTGACGGGCTACCAGGTATTGACCAAAAGGGACGTCGATGAGCGAACTCATCCTGACACCCTAATGAGCCTGTCAGTGACAATATCCGTACAGTCCGGTCCGTTCGTCAATGAGCATCGCATGGCGGGCCTAGGCGGTTGGTAAAAGTCAGACCCCCAAAAGCGGTACAAGTCGTGTTGGAGTGTAGCTCAGAACACCCTGAGATACTACTGGAATACCTACCAGTAAATCTCCTGCCTCGGCCGAGGGCTTCGTGTAATGGCTCTCTTAGACACAGCGCGACCTCACCCCCAATACCGGGAGAGACGAACCCCTGAAGATCCGCTCACTGCCTCCATGTGGCTCGGGACTGTACCCAACTAAAACCTGTTTGCACGTCTCCTTTGTGCGTGGTAGGGTAGTAATCAAAGGACAGTGGGAACTCACACGAGACAAATGACGATCCTCAGGTCGATGAACTAACCTGTACACATGTCAACAGGGAACTGCTATCTGACGTCTGGTATAATCCCAACTAGCAGGTTCCCGGCGAGTCCTGTCCGGTGTACTCATAACCCAATGAGCACCTATATACATCTTAGGTGAATCAACTGACACCAGTGGCTTGTGAGACCGGCCACCGCCCCTCGTCGGGGTCTCGACTGTATACACTAGTCTACTCTGGAGTATCGATGCCCTGTCTCGAAACTCCCACGACTAGGGACCTTTTAAGGATGTGCTTATAGACTACCAGCTCCCACATATATGATCGCCCTCATACTGCTGGCAGTCAAGCATGAATCCTAGAGGCTCTATCAATGTGTAATAGCGACCCGTCAGGTCACCTAAAGCAGTACACGATGATAAAGATGAACCAGATAGCATACTATCATCTCGAGCAAGAATGTCCTACCGGGATAGGTCCTCCCTTAATCACTGCAATCACGTGCCTGGGATCCAATAATTGACTCTGAGGGCACTATCTCCAACAGTAGCTTGAGTCGAGTGACGTACCGTACGTATGTTCCGCGGTGTATTTACGATAAGATAGGTTTTCAAAAAGGAGCTATAGTCTCGCTATTTCTTACGTGTCTGCGAGTGACACGAGCGTTTACAAAAGATAACCTTTTGGGATATTTTAAAAAGGGGCGGAACGTATATTTTGAGCAAAACTTATATGAAAGTATATTATTACTTTATAAATGAGCGTCCGTCACTTGTGCCGTGAGTTATGCATTTCGCGGCAACTCAGAAAGGATTATGCATATGATTTATTCGGTTTTTGGAGATTTCTCAAACAGGATGCATACTATATATGTGCATTATAGTATTTGAGTAGTGCATATGAGATTTTGGTAGTGGATTTGAGATTTGAATCTCCTTTGTTATTCCGATGATATGCGTGCAAGTCCGTTGATTTGCGTGACGCTTGACGGAGATCGGTTTTGAGTTTAGTACTCATTTTTTTCCGGTGCGCAGGATGCGCTGTAGTTTTCTGTTTCTTCCGTTATTTCGGAGCCCCGTTGATTTAGCTGTTTATTGCAATGTTTTAGCATTTGGGGGTTTAAATTTAAATTTAAATTCGGGGACCGAATTTCTTTAAGGGTGGAAGATTGTAACGTTTTAGAAATCGTTATGCGAATTTTCCGTTTTTAACCCGATTATGATCAAACGTCCGTATAAACTTGCCGGCACTTAGCTTAGATAAAATAAAGCTAGTACGCGAGCTTTGGGGGTATATGGGAAGTTTTAGTTCAAATAGGATTTTTCCCTAATAAAATATTATTTTTGGAATTTAATATTAAAATAATATATTTCACGAAAACTACCCGATTTGTGAAAATTGGGATTTTCGTAAAGTGGTATAAGTGTATACCAATATTTGGGAAATTATCGAAGAATGAAGTGATTTATTTATTTTAATGATATTTAACGGATTTTTGGTAAAATCCGTGTTTTTTCATTTTTTCGTGACTTGTGCACCGTGTCATGTACATGTTGATTTTTGAGTTTTGTGGCTTATGAGAAAGGGAATAAGAAAGGAAAAGGGGAACAAAGAAAAAAAAAGAAAAGAAAGATTTTGTGTGTGAATGGAGTTATGAATGAAAAACAAAAGTGATAATTGAGGAGGTGAGTGTAAGAGAGATCTTTTGTATAGAGAGTGAGGCTAAAAGAGAGAGAGAGGAGACTTGGCTGCCCCATTATCATTCTCCATTGTTTTTCTTCACCCATTTCTTCATCTCCTTCATCACACACTACCTCCATGCACCCTCTTCATTTTCTTCTCAAAACCCTATGTCCCCTTCAGTAAAAACATGCACCCCTTCATCCTCAACACATTGAACCTTCTAAGTATTGATTTTGAAGACTTGGGCAATTCAAGAAAGTCCTTTGGGTGCAAGAAAGGTAACCCATACACTTTTTGTTAAGTATTTGTTATATATATATCCTATTAGTGTTTATATATTGATTTAGTTAGGGTTGTGATCATAGAAAATTCTAAGTTGCTGTCAAGTGGCCAATTGAGGTGTAGGAAGTGTTAACACGACCTTATAGAGTAATTTAGAGGCCTGGAAGTGAGCTTAGAACTCGATACACGAAGTTAGAATTTGTTCCGCATCGGTTTTGTGAAACCTTAAGGCCTACAGGGAATCTGGGATGACCTGGAGTATTTATGAGATAAGCAAATAATACCAGGGACTAAATTAGTGCACTAGGAGACCACCCCGACCAGACGAACACCTATTGAGCATCAAGGGCCGAGCTCGCCGGAATTTGTGGGTAAGTGGCCGGCCACTTGGTGGTGGTAGGTGCTTGATTTGGTCCAGTAGCTCATATACTACATATACAACACCCTATACTTGTTTGTGTAGTTCTAGTTTGCCTGAACCAAAATCTGTGAGCTATTGTGAGTGGTTTTAGTTATGGTTTTCCGTATTGTGGAATTCATGGTTTTTGTAATTGGTATTGTATTTGGTTGTTGTGCGTTTATACGTCAACAAAAAGGATTGTTTGGTTGTTTTTGCATGCGTAGGCTATAGGTTCTAACCTATGAGCGCACCGCGTGCCGTATTTGGATTTCGGAATTTGATGTTAATAGCTTTGCGAATTCCTATTAATTTTTGGTACTTTCGTGTGGATTCTGAGACGACGAAGCACATCGACTATGGCTAAACGAGGATTTTAGCAGGTGAGTAGATTTATATCTACGGGTGAAGTCGGGTGGATGGCGTATAGCACCCCCGCAACCATTGATATGGAATATCGTTTTTTTCTATTATCCTGATAAATGATATGCGACGGACATGATTGTAGGATTTACAAATGATAATATGATTTAAGTTGATGATAATGAACAATTGACTTAGGAGAAAATGATACGATAAGTGAATCATGATAAGTACTATTTAAAAGAGAACTAGTGTGAAGTTTATTTAAATTGATGCGAGATATTAATGTGATGAACAAGTATACGATGTGATATTAGGACTTAGTGTCATATGTCATTTTATAGATTCGAGTCGATATGAGATTGTTGATACCATTGTAGGTCCCCTGATACGAGTTTGACATGGATGTGACCTGAGAGATAGGTATATATATTTATATGGATAATGATTGCATAATGAGTGATATGCCGTACGAGATTTAGATCTGTACCCCGATGTCGTATAGGTTGATATAATCCCTATTTGTTAATGCCGCTGTACGTTAGATTACCGTACGCGATGACTTTTACCTGTTGATTTATCCATACCCCTGATTAGAGGATGCCGTACGATGGATCGTACCGTACGTGTTGTTGTGAGGCTGGATGCTGATTGATAGACTCACCGACTCATTCTTGGTGATATGTATACCTTATAGCATTTGATTCACTATATGTATTGTGCTGCATTGATGCTATTCTCATTGCATTTCTTATACCTGTGCTAGTACACCTACACCATTATCGATGATGCGTATGTTACACTTACACAGATTGCCGGCGCACACACTTCTTCATTGATAATTGCTATGTCACTTAGACAGTAGAATTGCTATATCATGCTATGATATACTGCCATGTTCATATCACTTTGCTAGGTTGCATGATATATTGACATGTACACCCACATACTTTTCTACAGCTACATATACATCATGCATACATACTGATATGTACACCCACATATCTCGCTACAGTTGTATATACTCCTAGATGGTATTACATTGACATGTGATATTGAGACGTTGACTATTGCGCCATTGCACTTATGAAATTCATCATACATACTTGATTACATGTAGATATTTATACCTCGCCATAGTTACATGTACACTTCATATGATGCTGCACTTGTTTTCAGAGGTTTTGGGAACCGCAAGATATATTTTAAAGCTCGATTCATTTAAAAGAGCGGTTTTCCCTTTATATGCTCATATAGATGTTTTATGTTGCATATATCAGTTTTATATGGATTTTACGCATTGAGATATGGATTTCATGTGATTTATGTATTAGAGAACCGTGAGGGTATTTTCAAGAAACTATGTATTGTTTGAAAACCCGGTTTCTCTTGATATGTTACTTTGATGCGTCCACTATGAGATTTCTCGGTTATGAGATTTGTGATATATACCCAATGCGAGTAGTGAGTGGGCCGTGTACGGGTACATGGTGGAGCCCGGTATGGTTCCACTCGGCAAGATGTTCGTGGTACAGACGATGAGTCTGGAAAGTGGGCATGTACCTACCGATGATAGTATTTAGACTCGGCGGTTATCATGGGGATACCGACCGGAGTGATGTACGGGCATGACGTCAGGACCAGTCGTGGTGACAACGCCTGAGCTATGAGGATTTACGTGTCGATTGTTAGTGTATATGCCCAAGAGGCCATTACTGTATCATACTAGTTTGTATATTACTTAATGGAAGCTTGGGATATTCACGGTTGTATAGACAATCTTGCTCGAAATAGTAGTATGCTACTTGGTTTGTTTCTACTTTAATGTGTGCATGTGTTTCTTTTAGCATATCGCCTATACACATTAGTGGAGCCCTTAGGATCTTTGCTTGATTACCAGTGTTGTGATGGCAGTCACACTAGTAGGGGCTGGGAAATCCACAAGCACATCTTTATACAGGTCCCTAGTCGTAGGATTATCGAGACGGGGCATCGATACTACGGAGTAGACTAGCGTATGCGCTTCTCATCCCAGTAGGGGAGATGGTCTATCCCACAGCCGTCAGTACGTCGTACTTGAGATAGTATGCGGGTGCTCGTTAGGTTACGAGTACACTGGACATGACTCGTCGGGAATTATTGGTTGGTACTATACCTATCGTCAGTTATCAGTTCCCAGGTGACATGAGTACAGCTTAGTCCGCTGACTTGACACTGTCACTTCGCCTCGAGTGTGTTCCCACCGTTCTTAGATTGCTACCCTACCACGGCTAAAATGAGTCGTGCAGACAGGTAGCAGTTGGGTGCAGTCCTGAAGCACTTGGAGGCAGTGACGGTTAGACAGGATTCGTCTCTCCCAGTATTGGAGGTTGATATCGTGTTGTTTCTAGGAGAGCCATTACACATAGTCGTCCCTGGCCAGGGCAAACGAGATATACTGGTAGGTTTTCCAGTGTTATCTCAGGGTGTTCTGGGCTACACTCCGACACGACTTATACCACTATTAGGGGACTGACGTTTACCGCCCCCTAGGCCCGCCATACGATATTCTCAGACGAACAGACCGGACTGTACAGAGATTGTCACATTCAGGCTTAGTAGGAATTCGGATAGGTTCACCTCATCAGTCTTCTTATCGGCATCTACCTGGGGACCGTTACGTAAAGCGAGTAACGCTTGCGGCCTGTGGTTAAACCCACTGCCAACGAAGTGTCGAGTCTTTAGAGTCCCATACAGAGAGCTATTCGCCTTTGGGCAAAACAGAGTAGAGGTCGCATGGTTTTGCGACATGTTTCGTTCACATCCGCGCACTTGTGCACATTTGGTGTCCGGGCAGTTATTACTACCGGGTTTTGGTTTAAGCCAGATCCTAGTATATGTTTTGGGATTGGTTTTATCTCATTGTATTCATGTTCCTCGAAACACGGGTGCAGGTGTGTATGCACAGTTGACAGAGGCAGGGGATTCTCATTGGGGTTGTTGACCGTTGACTTTTTGAAAACCCTAATGAGAATAAGAAATATGATTAATAATATTAATTAAGGATTATTGTGCCATGGTTGAGTTGAACATTTGAATTTTGTTAACTTGTTGACTTTGTTGACCGGTTGACCATTGTGGACTTGTTGACCATCATCATTTAATTTCAATGACTTTTGTTGACTTGTTGTTCTTTACAAAATGCATTAAATGCATGAAATGATAATGATCATTGAAACTAACCATCACAATTCTTAATTATTATTATTATCATCATTATTCTTTCTTTTGTGAGCATGATTGTAAAAGGTCAAGCTCATTCTCACTTGATCACTCTCTCTCATCCAAAGCTCATCCTCTTCCTCTCTCTCAAAGCTCTCTTGTCTCATGTGTTGAGAAGCATGAGCTATTGAGATAAAACCCTTAAAAATCTTCTCTACTCACTCTAGAGTTCTAGGTTTAGCAAGCCAAGCACTTTAGTTGCCTCTCGGTTGAGGTAGGAGCTCAAGGTAGAAGCTTTCGGGTGGATCCTTCTTCGACAAAGAGGAGACTACGAGGTAGGAGCCGTTCAAACCATCCCAAGGAGCAAGAAGAGAAGGAGTTCAAGGCCTAGGCATAACCCTCTAACATAGTAGTTAAACTTCTAGTTAGTTTGCTTGGTTCTTGTTTAGCAAAGATCCTCATTTCTAGTCCATGTTCCCTTTTATCAAAAATCGTTTTTTATCGTTTCCTCCTCCCCGTAAGAACCGGGATGGGCAACGTGGACTTACAGTGGTATCAGAGCCTTGCTAAACAACAACTAGCATGTTAGCAAAGTATTTAGAATTTCGATCGGAGAAAAAATCGCAAAACACGTCCGAAAACTGAACTTTCTGCCGATTTTAAAACTGCTCCAAAAATAATTCCACATATCTTAAAAATCGGCTCAGGGTTTTGTAAGAACGTACAGAAAAAACAAGCCACTGACACGGTCAACGTGCCGCGGAACCGCGGCGAGAACATGCGTCTCGCCGCGGATCCGTGGCCAAGTTGACTCGGCCGCGACTCGTCTTTGCTGCAGTTTGCTCACTGTTCTGTTTTGGGATTTTTTGGATATTTTGTTTCTGCTCAGATTTTCCAGAGAACAAAGTTGTGTTTGGGGTAGTTACAAATCCGTATTTTTGATCGAAGTTCTGTAGAGTTTAGCTAATGAGTTATATCTGTGATGTGATATATGCACTGAACGTCAACTAATCGCTATACGTTGATTAGTGGGGGTTGAGCATATCTGTGATCTGTAATGTTGTTGGATTGTGTATATGAACTCGTTGGATTGTCGCGGATGAATAGCTAGGGGTTGTGAGATGAGAGTTTTCCTTATCTTTCATTTGATGTAATATGTAAATTGATGTAATATTATTTTATGGCCGCACATCCGGGATGAGTTTGTAGCCGCCATTGTATATTATTTCTTTTACTGTTTTTTGCTCCAAGGATAGACCCAAGGTGGGGTGCACAAACTACCGGGTACCTCGAAGTGCCAAGTGACCTACTCATGTTGTTCAGGGAGGTTGCTTCACTTCGGGTACTTGGCGGGTAGTTTGCCGCACCCGTAGGGGTCCAGGGTGGGGTTTTGGCTATTCATCACGACAGTTTAATCCGTCTTTCATTGCAGGCTCGAACGAAACGCGGATTTCTAGTACATCCAATGTGTTCATCTGTGATCTGGAATGGCTATCATTGCATCTGACGAATGTATATATCTATATATGATATCCAGTAGGCGTTGCTTACGTTTTGCATCCGCGCTAGTCCAGCCCCCGCTCTGTCGTTAGTTAAGTAACCTAACGGGTAATGATGGGGCCCCGTGGCGCATGCGGATGGCATAAGCGTACGTCATATTTTCATTGTTTTCTGCAATGGAAGGATTAATTGATGGGACGCATTAAATTAATGCAAGAAAATAAACCAAAGTAAAGTCGTTGGAACAATTTCAAAACCACTCGGTTTCTTTTCAAATCAAAACAACTTTTAAACGCGGAGCTTAAACCGCTCCTTTTAAAAGCTATCACTTTCCTTCGTATATATCAAGTTCACTACGTTCACGGTTTCGCCAAAACCATTTGTAGCCCTCCGTCATTTCATATGGATAGTCAATAGTATTCAAGCTGTGTTTGTTAGCCAATGTCAAGGCATAGTGATTGGTAGCTATTGAATATTCATATGTAGCATAGATAAATGCGTTGGTTTGGGACAGTCGTACTGCCTTGTTGGCCAAAGTCAAGGGTAGGTACGGGTAGGTTCAAATTAACCTAGAAAATGACGGGTAGAACTTGACGTGTGACTTATGATTTTTTGGCCAAAGTCAAGGTCATGAGAGCATGGGGCAAAAATCCACATCGGGTGTTTCTAAAGAAACTGAAACTTGCTAGAGCTGCATATCATTTGGAGTGTGATGATTCTGGTAGGATTCCTTCAGTTTTATCACACGATGATATTTGGATCCCGATCCTACTGTGAGTATATGCTACTCCTCGGAAAACTTTCTCACTTAACGATGAATGCTATAAACCAAGTAGGTGTCTAGAAAGGTGTAAGCGGGGCTACGCCCACAGGGAAAAGAGATTATTTAATTAAGAAACCTCTCGAAAGCGTTGGAAAACCTCCCTCGAAGTACCAACAATGGCCTGGTTGAACGGTTAAGCAAGTATTGTATGGTGAGATTGATCCCGACTAATTCTTCTTTTTTGGTTTGAGGAAGGATTCGAGAAACAGTGAGAGCCATCCTGTTTAGACAAATCAAAAACCACTCTAAACTTACAAGAGCATCATGCTAAAGTGTTTATTCTGTTGGATATAGTGCCCTCTAAGTCAATTATTGGATCGCAGGTACGTGATTGCAATGATTGAGGGAGGACCTATACCGATAAAACAGTCTTACTCGAGATGATAGTATGCTATCTGGTTTGTCTTTATCATCATGATAGAGCCCATAGGATTCTTGTTTGACTACCAGCAGTATGATGGCGATCATATATGTGGGAGCTGGGGTCTATAAGCACATCCTTAAAAGTGTCCCTAGTCGTGGGAGTTTCGAGATAGGGCATCGATACTCCAAAGTAGACTAGTGTATACAGTCGAGACCCCGACGAGGTGCGGTGGCCGGTCTCACAAGCCACTGGTGTCAGTTGGATCACCTATGATGTATACAGGTGCTCATTGGGTTATGAGTACACCGGACAGGACTCGCCGGGAACATGCTAGTTGGTATTATACATATCGTCAGATAGCAGTTCCCTGGTGACATGTGTACAGGTTAGTTCATCGACCTGAGGTCGTCATTTGTCTCGTGTGAGTTCCTACTGTGCTTTGATTTATACCCTACCACGGGTCAAAGGAGTCATGCAAACAGGTATATTTTGGGTACAGTCCCGAGCCACATTGGAGGCAAGTGAGCGGATCTTCGGGGATTCGTCTCTCCCGGTATTGGTGGTGAGATCGAGCTGTGTTTAGGAGAGCCATTACACGAAATCCCTGGCCAGGGTAATCGAGATATACTGGTAGGTATACCAGCAAAATCTCAGGGTGTTCTGGGCTGCTCTCTGACACGACTTATATCGCTGTTGGGGGTCTGACGTTTACTGGCCCCCTAGGCCATATATGCGATACTCATAGACGAATATTCCGGAATGTACGGTTATTGTCACTGTCAGGCTCAGTAGGGTTTATAGATGAGTTCGCTCGTCAGCATCCCTTCCAATCAATACATAGGAAAAACGTTACTTACAGCTTGTACCTCTGATGTGCTAGGGGTTATACCCAGTGCCAGTGTGTTGATGAGTCATTAGAGTCCCCCACCGACACTTTCCCAAGTTCGGGCGAAACTTTGTAGATGTCGTATGGTATTATGGCAAGGTTCGGAAAAAGCACGTGCGTTTTCGCACGTGTTATTTTTCGAGCAGATAATACTGGTAGGCTTTGGTTTAAGCCGGATCCCAGTATTATACAGTGTAGATATAATATCTTTGTCTCAGTTGCATTTGTATTCGGTCGTAATACAAATGCGGGTATATTTATACCGATACGGGATTATCCTGAAATTCGTTTCGGGATGATTTTTGGAAGTTGCCAGTTTCCAGTTTTCTATCAGCCGTATTTTGACATTCGGTTAAATACAGATTTTTCTTTTCATCTTCAGAGTGAGTCATGCTTCTAGAAGGTTCTAGAAGTGATGACAAGGCTTGTGACTCACTTGGGTCATTAATGGTTCATTAATGATAAAGGATGACTAGGTTAATTGTGATAGGTTTGCACTTAATGCATTTTGATGATTCATTCTTTCTTTAATGACTTGATAAGGTTGAAAGCTTATGGTCACCACTTGATGCTCCTACCCTCACCTCCCTACTCTCATATATTTGGCCGGCCACTCATTGTGAGTGGATGAGATTTTTGATTCATTTCATTTTGTGCAAAAGACTATGATAATTAAGTGTATGGAAATTTCATAACCCAATTTCCATTCACCCGATTCCAAAAGGCAACTTCCATAACCGTTCGTCCATAGCCTTGGACGTAACGAGACAAACTATTCTACTCATTCTCTACTTCATCTTGGTCGTCTCTTTTGGTAAACTTGACGATCGAGTGGCCTCGGTTCAGAGGCGGGAGCCCGTTTAAAGATCCGTCGACGTGCTGCCACCTGGACGACGAGACCGGAGATCGAGCAAGTTCGGATCAGTTGCAACATAGCGTGGGATGATGGTTGAAGACCGAAGGACTCGGATCATTCGGTATAACAATTCTACCCTCTTTACAATTTGTTAGTTTAGCTTTAATGGACGATCCGGGATAAAGTACACGATAGCGCCAGTCGTAAAAGTTTTGTTCCGCATATCGGCGTCTGTTAGAACGCCGGGGCGCTGCCGCGGACTTACAGTGGTATCAGAGCCTCACCATTAAGCTATACTAACTTGTGCTAACGCGTTTAAAAGATCGATCGAACGGAATTTCAGAAATCACAATTTTCTGTACGTGATGTTTCTGTCGATTTTTAAACTGTTCTAAAATTCATTTTGAGCATGTCAGAAAATCATGCAGGGTTTTTGAAGCAAACTGTGCAAATTTGGGCACGCGATCCCATTAAATCACCGCAGAACTGCGGTCAAACCTAGGGTTTGACTGCGCTGCCGCGGCGGCTTAGTGGGATTGGTGCACCAAATTTTTCCAGGGGCTTCTTCACTGGGAAATGTGGTTTCTGGTACTGTTATTTTGGGCCCATATTTTATTACTGTACACCAGATGCTTGTGGGGCCCACTTCGGGATATTTAGTCGATCGAAATTTTAAACTTGTTAGTTAACAGTACTTTCATTATATCTCCGACCGGGAATGTCATTTGATCGGTAAACCGCGTCTGATTGCTATAGTTCTTGTAGACGGGTTTGCGAACGTGACATTCGTGTTGATGTTCTGTGTTGTGCTGTAATGTTGCGGATTGGTTGTGGTGGATAGCAGGGTGCAATGATAGTGTTGTTCATATTTATTTATACATTTGATATTGCGGGGCGAGCGTCCGACTTGTGGACTGCCGTCACTGCCTGTTTGTATAATATTCTTTTGGGGCACGACCAGGTTGCGGTCGATGTACCTGTTGTACTATTTTTTATTTCTGTACTAGGTTTACCCCGCGGTGGGGTGCACGAATAGCCGGGTTCTGGAGGGCAACGGGTCCGTATCTCATGGTTTTGAGAGGTAGAGGGACCTTACTCTAAAATTGGCAGACTATTCGCCGCACTCGTAGGGGGTACAGGTTGACCCAAGGAGGGGTGCTCAATTTACCGGATTCCATGAATTGCCGGGTATTCCATTCACTATGTTGTGGGGACTACCTCGCTTCAGGTTTTGGCGGGTAACTTGCCGCACCCGTAGGGGTCTAGGTTTCATTGCACAGGCTATCCACACGACCAGGGGAACGTCGGGTTTCAGTAGCGGCTCTGTGAAACCCGGGGATCCCAGAATATCTGTATTGTTCTGTGATGCTTATTACTTATCTGTAATGTTGCATATTATCACGCCTGGAGCGATTATTGTATATTAGTATATATACTATTAGATGTTGTATATGTTTTACACCCGCGCTAGTCCAGTCCCCGCTCTGTCGTTAGTTAAGAAACCTAACGGGTGATGACGGGACGCAGTGACGAATGCGGATGGCATATACGTAGATTTTATTTTCATTCTTTTCTGGAGTGATTGATTGATGGGACTGCGTTGATTCTTATCAATGCAAAGATAAAACAAACCTATATTTGATGTTGTTGGAACAAATTTTAAAAGGAAATTATTACAAAGACGTTTCTTTTTGTTTTGCATAGCGGTATTCAGTTGGAATATCCTGCACCTCATTCCATGAGGAGAGAGTCGAGATCCCTTCACCGGGAGTGACTTCTTTAGCAAAAGGTTTTCGCTACTATATATTTTTTATAAAGCTATCAGGTTCCTTCAACAAGATCAGGTTCATTACGTTAAAGGTTTTTCGCCAAAAACCAGCCGTAATCCTCCGTCGTTTCTTATGGATGGTCAGTAGTATTCAAGCTATGTTTGTTGGCCTACGTCAAGACATAGTGTTTGGTAGCTGCTGGGTATTCATTTGTTGTATAGATAGATGCATTAGTTTAAGTCAGACGTACACCTTGTTGGCCTACGTCAAGGGCTTGTACGATGGCTTAAGTTGATCAGGACAACGACGGGTAGAACTTGACATGTTGCTTATGATTTGTTGGCCTACGTCAAGGTCATAAGAGCATGGGATAAAAATTACATCGGGAGTTTCAAACATATAAGAAACTTGCCAGACTTGCGCATACCTTCTGGAGTGTAATGACTTGAGTGGCTTCCATCAAGTTATCATGCGATGATAGTTGGATCCCGATTCTCACTGATGAGTTGGTTTACTCTTCGGGTGACCCCGACTAATTCTTCTTTCAGGTTTGGAGGAGAATTTGAGAAAACAGTGGGAGGTTTCCTAATTAGATAAAATGATAACCATTCTGATTTAGGCTAGAGTGCACGCAGAGTGTTTCTTCTCTCTCTCTCTCTTTGGCAGCGACTTTTGACCGACCCCAGACTATAACTCAGTGACCAAAGTTGACCGAACCTTCTTAACATACTGGCTTTTGGATTGTCTATAGTTGCATAAGTCATTGCTGCTCTTTCTTTTACCCTTTGTATTTCTCAGAACACCCCGTATTACTACGGACATCCACTTCCATTGGATAGATCCATCGTATGGTTATATACGAACTCAAAAGGACTTCTTTGAGGATGGATCCATGTTCAGGAGAAATAGAACTGGTTTATTTAGTTGACTTTTATTATCACCTTCTCTCAGGTTGCGAGGGCTCCTTGGTTTAGGAGAGTACACCTATTATGCTTACTGGATATTCTTATTCCAAACCATAGGCTGGTGCCGAACAGTAGGGAATGAAGAAAACCAATTAAGCCTAAATAGGCTGTGCAAAAGGTAATATGTAAAGAAAAGATAAAGGAATTAGAAAGAGGGCAAAGTAAATTGCGACTATTCATATTCACGACCAAACCATGTGTTTCATCGCTGCTCCTACTTCACTTTTGATTTCTCCAGAACAATCCGTATCACTACGAACATCCAATTCCATTGGATAAATCCATCGTATGGTTATATACGAACTCGAAGGAAATTTTTTCGAGGATGGATTCTGGTTCTGGTGAAATAGGAATAAGGTATTATTCAGTTGTTTTTATCATCACCTTCTCTCAAGTTGCGAGTACTCCTAGGATTAGGAGGGTACACCCATTACGCTTATTGGATAGTCTTCATCCAAACCATAGGCATGTGCCGAATGGTAGGGAAGGAAGAAAACCATTTAGCCTAATGTTGGTATACAGAAGGTAACGACTAAAGACAAATTAAAGGGAATTGGAAAGATGGCAGGGAAATATACGGTTAAAGTCATGATATGGATTATGGAAGAGGCTAATACTAAAGAATACCAAGATACCCCTACGAAACATATTTATGTTTCATATTCACTGTGCATTGTTAATTGAAAACTGATTTCCCGATTGGATACATACTCCAGGGTATGTATTTACCAGGTTTCATTCTCACATCTATATGAGAATACTGATGTTGGGTGGGAGCAAGTTTTTGGAAATTAGGTGATCATCCTCAGTATATCGGAATTCGTTGTAATTGGTGATATTTGAGGAAATCGCCTGGGTACATTTTTCAACCTACGATGCACATGTTTTGAGTTATTCAACTCAGCGGACTTATACAGAGTAATGTATGTTGTCCAGTGTCCGTCAGGACAAAGGGGGTTAGTCCTCGTACTATATTCTGTTTACTTGTTACTTCTCTAGTTTTTAGACAAGTGTTTCGTAGAAATACAATGTCTAAGTTTTGAGAAGTTGTGGGTATAGGAATAAAGTAGGGAACCAAGTGTCACAAGTATCGGGATTCTTCAAAGAAATCGAAGATGTAAATTCTTCTGAATGGTATTCAATTGATAGTAATGGTTTTTGAGAAACTTGTTTCTCTTTCATGTTACTCATAATTGGATAGATTCCTAAGTTGAGTAATACTGATCAGCCTCTCTCTATTAAGTTATTATGCACTGGAGACCGCTGCATAATTTGAATCCGGTTGCAATTAAATAAGTGCCAAAGTTTCTATATTGGATATATAACGATTCATATCTTAACGATGTTAAGGTAAAGGGAGTTGTCCAGCTTATGCTTAAAACCAGATACTGGATGACTCAAGGCACGTTTCTGTAATGGCAGTTTGTGGGTTGACCCTAGCTTCCACGAGGGTTGATTTTCTACCATCCGGAAGATCAATAGTGATATTGTTCTTGAATCGCCACAGTTTTATTAAAATGGATTTTTTCAGAAAACAGTAGTGGGAGCATGGTAGAGCTGGAAGTGATTCCAGAACAGCAAACGATTACGAAAAGTTTAATAGGACCTATATATTCAATCAGGTTTGACATTCCAATAGCCACTCCGCAGATGTGGTGGGTAACCTCAGACACCCGAGAGGTACTCTGGTAGCCTCAAGGACGGTGACAGGGAAGTTTTTGTTTACCCAGACTTGACACTACTGTTGTTCCAGACTATGAGACCCGGCAGGAGGAAATGTATAGCGTCGTTCTAAACTAGTTTTAGAAGTACACGTATATATTATTCTGCCAGAGGGTTGTTGTAGTCAATGGGAGCAGTGGAAGTATAGTGGGCAAGTAGCTAGTGTCTATTTATAGACTTGAGCAGAAATAGCGGAGATAGATCATCTATTTTTGATGTGACAGTCATGGGTTTGACTTCATCAGAATAAGGGATGGATCAGTTAAGAAGGTAGTTGGGTGTGATGTCCTGGTATTTGGATGACATACACAGAGTAGGAAGTAAAATTCCTATACTGAACGGTTGTACTGAGGTCGTGACACAGTTGTTTCTCCACAAAGGACATGGATGTAATATCCGACATTCTGGATATAAGATCTATGGTTTTAGATCTAGATTTGGGTAGTTTCCTAATGTGGGTTCTTTGACAGTATTCTAATAGTATTTTAGAATAGATGACTCCTGGCATGGTGGTGTACCTGCAGGTGATGAAGTCACCCTCTCTAAAGGTGTCGTACAGACTAAAGGGTAGAGGGATGTGCATGATTGGCAGATCACTTACTTAGGCAATTGAGTCAATCGTGAGATGTCAAGTACCACACCAGATGTTGTTATTGCACTAAATGCGATAAGTTTATATTAATCCAATCCTGGAGAAACATTAGGAAGCAGTTTTAGAACATAAGTGAATGTTCTACGGATTTAATGACAACGGCCTCCTTCGGGAGACGGTTATCATTCCAGGCTTCAAAAGTGACATGGATGAAAGAGTGATTGTCAGAGTTATAGTTTTTCCTCAGACGAGGGACAGTATTATGGACAGGTGGTCCAAGAGGATACTGTGGGAGGCATAGTGCTCAACACTGATTAGTTTCAGCGATCGATACAGTCTAAGAAGTTTGGATTTCGAGTTCATTTATGAATTAGGTCCCATCAGATATCCAGACATATTCTAAGACAGGTATTACTAGATCCGGGAGATGGTTTTCTCCGTGAACTTGAGATTAATAGAGACATAGAAAGAAACTTCAAGGCGGATCCACTCACTAAGGCTATTTCTCAAATACAATAGTTTTGCAAATGAGCTTTGTGAAACTGATTAGTAGAGGAGTTGGATGCTCGGTATCACACGAGTTGTGAGTACACGACATCGCAATAATTAGCCTTAAGTGCAAGTGGGAGATTGCTGGATATAGTGCCCTCTAAGTCAATTATTGGATCGCAGGTATGTGATTGCAATGATTGAGGGAGGACCTATACCGATAAAACAGTCTTACTCGAGATGATAGTATGCTATCTGGTTTGTCTTTATCATCATGATAGAGCCCATAGGATTCTTGTTTGACTACCAGCAGTATGATGGCGATCATATATATGGGAGCTGGGGTCTATAAGCACATCGTTAAAAGAGTCCCTAGTCGTGGGAGTTTCGAGATAGGGCATCGATACTCCAGAGTAGACTAGTGTATACAGTCGAGACCCCGACGAGGGGCGGTGGCCGGTCTCACAAGCCACTGGTGTCAGTTGGATCACCTATGATGTATACAGGTTCTCATTGGGTTATGAGTACACCGGACAGGACTCGCCGGGAATATGCTAGTTGGTATTATACATATCGTCAGATAGCAGTTCCCTGGTGACATGTGTACAGGTTAGTTCATCGACCTGAGGTCGTCATTTGTCTCGTGTGAGTTCCCACTGTGCTTTGATTTATACCCTACCACGGGTCAAAGGAGTCGTGCAAACAGGTATATTTTGGGTACATTCCCGAGCCACATTGGAGGCAAGTGAGCGGATCTTCGGGGATTCGTCTCTCCCGGTATTGGGGGTGAGATCGCGCTGTGTTTAGGAGAGCCATTACATGAAATCCCTGGCTAGGGTAATCGAGATATACTAGTAGGTATACCAGCAGAATCTCAGGGTGTTCTGGGCTGCTCTCTGACACGACTTATATCGCTGTTGGGGGTCTGACGTTTACTGGCCCCCTAGGCCGTATATGCGATACTCATAGACGAATGTTCCGGAATGTACGGTTATTTTCACTGTCAGGCTCAGTAGGGTTTATAGATGAGTTCGCTCGTCAGCTTCCCTTCAATACATAGGCAAAACGTTACGTACAGCTTGTACCTCTGACGTGCTAGGGGTTATACCCAGTGCCAGTGTGTTGATGAGTCATTAGAGTCCCCCACCGATACTTTCCCAAGTTCGGGCGAAACGTTGTAGATGCCGTATGGTATTATGGCAAGGTTCGGAAAAAACACGTGCGTTTTCGCACGTGTTATTTTTCGGGCAGATAATACTGGTAGGCTTTGGTTTAAGCCGGATCCCAGTATTATACAGTGTAGATATAATATCATTGTCTCAGTTGCATTTGTATTCGGTCGTAATACAAATGCGGGTATATTTATACCGATACGGGGTTATCCGGAAATTCGTTTCGGGATGATTTTTGGAAGTTGCCGGTTTCCAGTTTTCTATCAGCCGTATTTTGACATTCGGTTAAATACAGATTTTTCTTTTCGTCTTCAGAATGAGTCATGCTTCTAGAAGGTTTTAGAAGTGATGACAAGGCTTGTGACTCACTTGGGTCATTAATGATAAAGGATGACTAGGTTAATTGTGATAGGTTTGCACTTAATGCATTTTGATGATTCATTCTTTCTTTAATGACTTGATAAGGTTGACAGCTTATGGTCACCACTTGATGCTCCTACCCTCACCTCCCTCCTCTCATATATTTGGCCGGCCACTCATTGTGAGTGGATGAGATTTTTGATTCATTTCATTTTGTGCAAAAGACTATGATAATTAAGTGTAAGGAAATTTCATAACCCAATTTCCATTCACCCGATTCCAAAAGACAACTTCTATAACCGTTCGTCCATAGCCTTGGACGTAACGAGACAAAGTATTCTACTCATTCTCTACTTCATCTTGGTCGTCTCTTTTGGCAAACTTGACGATCGAGTTGCCTCGGTTCAGAGGCGGGAGCCCGTTTAAAGATCCGTCGACGTGGTGCCACCTGGACGACGAGACCGGAGATCGAGCAAGTTCAGATCAGTTGCAACATAGCGTGGGATGATGGTTGAAGACCGAAGGACTCGGATCATTCGGTATAACAATTCTACCCTCTTTACAATTTGTTAGTTTAGCTTTAATGGACGATCCGGGATAAAGTACACGATAGCGCCAGTCGTAAAAGTTTTGTTCCGCATATCGGCGTCTGTTAGACGGCCGGGGCGCTGCCGCGGACTTACATCTTCTCTCTCTCCTAATTGCAGCGGCCAAACATCATGACCGGACTTAAGTTACTACTAGATAAAAACATACTGACAGGGCCAAACTACAAAGATTGGCTCAGGAATGTCAAAATGGCAATCACTTATGAAAAGTTGGGGTATCTTCTTACCACTAAAGCTCCCCCTGTCCCCGGACCTCAATCCAGCGTCGCGGATAAGGAAATCCGTAAGACCTGGGAGATTGATTGCGCGAGGGCCAAGTGCATCGTGCTTGCCTCTATGGACAACGAACATCAGAGGAGGCACGAGGATATGGACCTAGAATCTATATTTCTCCATACAAAAGATCTGTATGGAGAGCAATCCCGTATCGCCAGATACGAAGTTTCGAAAAAGTTGTTTTCGGCGAGATTGGTCGTCGGATCATCTGTAGCGGAACACGTGATTCAGATGATTGGCTATATTGAAGAGCTCGCGGACCTTGGGACCACGTTAGAGAACGAGCTCTGCACTGACTTGATTCTCCAGTCCCTTCCTTCCACTTACGCCCAGTTTATCCTCAACTTCAACATGCAAGGAAAGGAAGTAGAACTTCCAGAACTCCTTAACATGTTGAGGAGTGCAGAGGGCACCCTGAAGAAAGTAAGGGAAACATCCCCTTTGTTTGTTGGAGGAGCTTCCTCTTCTAGGTCCAAGGCGAAAGCCAAAGGAAAGAAGAAGAAGGCCCCCACCAAACCAAGGGGCGGTGTTAGTAAAGTGAAAGCCAAGGGAAAGGCAAAAGTAGCAAAGGTAGCGGGAAAGCTTTTGGGAATGGAAGAGTGCTTTTATTGTCACAAGAGTGGACACTGGAAGAAAGATTGCAGGGCTTGGAAGGCCAGAAACCAGGACCCGAAGCAAGTTGTGGCTTCAGCTTCAGGTGTGTTTGTTATTGAAAACTGTCTATCAATAAACTCTACTTCCTGGGTATTGGATACCAGATTAGGATTTCATATCTGTAATTCTTTGCAGGCAATGAGAAAGCGTAGGGCTTTGAAGGCATGTGATATGACCCTCAGAGTTGCAAACGGAGCTGGTATGGATGCTGAGTCCGTGGGGGACTATCACTTGGGATTGTCAGATGGACATGTTTTGGTTTTGCGTGATTGTTATTGTGTACCTAGTGCGACTTGTAATATCATATCTGTATCTTTAATGTCTAAAGAAGGTTATGATTTTGCATTTGTAAGCAATGTTGTAAACATTCACCTTAATGATGTTTTGATTGGGTCGGGTACATTAAGCAACGGTATATACGTATTAAACCAACCACTGATTTTCAATGTCCAGAATACACACAAAAGAAAGTCTCCAGAAATAAATCATGCTTTCTTATGGCATTGTAGACTGGGTCACATCAATGAGAGAAGGTTGACTAAGTTACATAAAGAAGGATATTTGGATCCATTCGAATATCAATCATATGCAACTTGTCAATCATGTCTCAAAGGAAAGATGACAAAGACTCCGTTTACTGGACATGGAGTAAGAGCGAGCGAGCTCTTGGGACTCATACACAGCGATGTATGCGGTCCAATGTCTACACATGCGCGAAGTGGTTATTCTTACTTCATTACCTTATGGATGATTTTTCAAGGTACGGATATGTCTTCTTGATGAAGCATAAATCTGAAGCCTTCGAAAAATTCCAGGAATACAAGAATGAAGTAGAAAAACAAACAGGAAAAAGTATTAAGACATTGAGATCTGATAGAGGTGGTGAATACTTGAGTGCCGAGTTCCTAAATTACTTAAAAGTGAATGGAATTCTCTCTCAACTTACTCCTCCATATACCCCACAACATAAGGGTGTATCGGAGAGACGGAACCGAACCCTATTGGATATGGTACGTTCCATGATGAGTAACGCTGAGTTGCCGCGATCATTCTGGGAATATGCACTAGAATCAGCTGCATACCTTTTGAACCGAGTTCCAACTAAGACAGTGCCTACCACAACATATCAGATGTGGAGTGGGAAGAAACCCTATCTTAAGCATATTAAGACATGGGGGTGTCCAACTTTTGTCAAAACGCAGCATGCGGACAAACTCGAGGCACGCTCAGTACAGTGCAAGTTTGCGGGATATCCAAAGAACTCCAAGGGATATTTCTTCTATTGTGCAGAGGAACAGAAGGTTTTTGTTTCTCATCATGCCTGCTTCTTGGAAACTGAATTTTTGGAAAATCAGATAAGTGGGAGCGCAATAGAACTGGAAGAAATTCCAGAACCACAAGCTATTACTGAAAGCTTAGTAGAACCAGAGGGTTCGAAAGAACAGGACATTCCTGCGCCACTCCGCAGGAGCAGTAGGCAGTCTCATCCGCCCGAGAGATACTACGGTTTTCTCATAGACGGGGATAGAGAGAATTGCATCATTGAAAATGATGAGCCGACTAGCTTCCAGCAGGCCATTCAGAGTGTTGACTTTGTAAAATGGCTGGATGCAATGCGGACCGAAATGGAGTCCATGTACACCAACAAAGTATGTACTTTGGACGTTGCTCCAGAAAGGTTAAAAACCGTAGGATGCAAATGGATCTTCAAAAGGAAGATTAGTGTAGATGGACAGGTTGAGACCTATAAGGCTAGACTTATTGCAAAGGGTTTTCGTCAAAGTCCTGGTTCGGACTATGACGAAACCTTTTCTCCAGTGGCTATGCTCAAATCCATTCGGATTCTTCTTGCCATTGCTGCCTTCTACGATTAAGTGATTTGGCAGATGGATGTAAAGACCGCTTTTCTGAATGGAAATTTGGAGGAGTGTGTCTATATGGACCAGCCAGAGGGTTTCATTCAGAGTGGGAGCAGCAGGAAAGTGTGCAAGTTGCTTAAGTCCATTTATGGACCGAAGCAGGCATCGCGGAGTTGGAACATCTGTTTTGATGAGACGGTCAAAGAATTTGGCTTTATCAAAAATCCAGATGAACCATGCATCTATAATAAAATTGTAGCACGAACTGTCGTATTCCTCGTTTTATACATGGATGACATTCTCTTGATAGGAAATGACATTCCTATGCTACAATCTGTGATAGGGTTCTTGTCACACAGGTTCTCCATGAAAGACCTGGGTGATGCCTCTTACATTCTGGGGATCCGGATCCATCATGATTGGTCCAAGAGGATATTAGGACTTTCACAGTCAAGATACATCGACACCGTACTGAAAAGATTCAGTATGGAAGATTCCAAGCGTGGTAATTTACCGGCTTGTCACGGGATCACCCTCTCCAAAGAGATGTCTCCCAAGACTGATTTAGAAAGGGATCGCATGTCTATTATACCCTACGCTTCTGCTGTAGGCTCTATAATGTATGAGATGTTGTGTACCAGACCAGATGTAGCTTATGCACTGAGTGTGGTAAGCCGGTATCAGTCAAACCCTGGGGAGAAACACTGGATTGCGGTAAAGAACATTCTGAAGTACCTGAGAAGGACTAAGGACATGTTTTTGGTTTACGGCGGAAAAGACCTCCAGATGGAGGCCATTGCTGACTCCGGCTTCCAGAGTGACAAGGATGACTCCAAATCCATGTCGGGTAATGTCTTTACCCTCAATGGGGGGGCGGTGTGTTGGAAGAACTCCAAACAGGAAACCGTTGCTGACTCGACGATGGAAGCGGAATATATCGCTGCATCTGATGCCGCAAAAGAAGCCGTCTGGATAAGGAAGTTCTTGACAGAACTTCAGGTGGTTCCGTCCATTTTTGATCCAATACCTTTGTATTGTGACAACAACGGGGCTATAGCTTTAGCGAAGGAACCCAGGTCCCATCAGAAGTCCAGACACATCTTGAGGCGGTATCACCTGATTAGGGAGATCGTGGATCGCCGGGAGATCAAGGTTCGGAGGGTTGCTACAGAAGATAACACTGCAGATCCATTCACGAAGGCAATACCCCAGACTCAGTTCGAGCGGCTGATCGAGATGATAGGTCTTCGATACGCCAGTACATGGCCTTAGTGCAAGTGGGAGATTGTTAGTGTGTAAGCCCTGGAAGCCATTACTGTATCATACTAGTTTGTATATAACTTAATGGAAGCTTGGGATATTCACAGTTGTATAGACAATCTTGCTCGAAATAGTAGTATGCTACTTGGTTTGTTTCTACTTTAATGTGTGCATGTGTTTCTTTTAGCATATCGCCTATACACATTAGTGGAGCCCTTAGGATCTTTACTTGATTACGAGCGTTGTGATGGCAGTCACACTAGTGGAGGCTGGGTAATCTACAAGCACATCCTTATACAGGTCCCTAGTCGTAGGATTATCGAGACGGGGCATCGATACTCCGGAGTAGACCAGCGTATTCGCTTCTCATCCCAGCAGGGGAGATGGTCTGTCCCACAGCCGTCAGTACGTCGTACTTGAGATAGTATGCGGGTGCTCGTTAGGTTACGAGTACACTGGACAGGACTCGTCGGGAACTATTAGTTGGTACTATACCTATCGTCAGTTATCAGTTCCCAGGTGACATGTGTACAGCTTAGTCCGCTGACTTGACACTGTCACTTCGCCTCGAGTGTGTTCCCACTGTTCTTAGATTGCTACCCTACCACGGCTCAAATGAGTCGTGCAAACAGGTTGCAGTTGGTTGCAGACCCAAAGCACTTGGAGGCAGTGACGGTTAGACAGGATTCATCTCTTCCGGTATTAGGGGTTGATATCGCGCTGTGTCTAGGAGAGCCATTACACATAGTCGTCCCTGGCCAGGGCAAGCGAGATATACTGGTAGGTTTTCCAGTGTTATCTCAGGGTGTTCTGGGCTACACTCTGACACGACATGTACCGCTATTAGGGGACTGACGTTTACCGCCCTCCTAGGCCCACCATGCGATATTCTCAGACGAACAGACCGGACTGTACAAGGATTGTCACATTCAGGCTCAGTAGGAGTTCGGATGGGTTCACCTCATCAGTCTTCTTATCGGCATCTACCTGGAGACTGTTATGTACAGCTAGTACCGCCTGCGGCTTGTGGTTAAAACCATTGCCCGCGTAGTGTTGAGTCTTTAGAGTCCCACACAGAGAGCTATTCTCCTTTGGACAAAACAGAGTAGAGGTCGCATGGTTTTGCGACAGGGTTCGTTCACATCCGCGCACTTGTGCACGTTTGGTGTCCGGGAAGTTATTACTAGCAGGCTTTGATTTAAGCCAGATCCTAGTATATATTTTGGGATTGGTTTTATCTCATTGTATTTGTGTTCCTCGGAACACGGGTGCGGGTGTGTATGCACAGTTGACAGAGGCAGAGGCAGAGGATTCTCATTGGGGTTGTTGACCGTTGACTTTTTCAAAACCCTAATGAGAATAAGAAATATGATTAATAATATTAATTAAGGATTATTGTGCCATGGTTGAGTTGAACATTTGACTTTTGTTGACTTGTTGACTTGGTTGACCGGTTGACCGTTGTGGACTTGTTGACCATCATCATTTTATTTCAATGACTTTTGTTGACTTGTTGTTCTTTACAAAATGCATTAAATGCATGAAATGATAATGGTCATTGAAACTAACCATCACAATTCTTAATTATTATTATTATCATTATTATTCTTTCTTTTGTGAGCATTGTTGTACAAAGTCAGGCTCATTCTCACTTGATCAATCTTTCTCATCCAAAGCTCATCCTCTTCCTCTCTTGCAAAGCTCTCATGTCTCATGTGTTGAGAAGCATGAGCTATTGAGATAAAACCCTCAAAACTCTTCTCTACTCACTCTAGAGTTCTAGGTTTAGCAAGCCAAGCACTTTAGATACCTCTCGGTTGAGGTAGGAGCTCAAGGTAGAAGCTTTCGGTTGGATCCTTCTTCGACAAAGTGGAGACTACGAGGTAGGAGCCGTTCAAACGATCATTAGGAGCAAGAAGAGAAGAAGTTCAAGACCTAGGTATAACCCTCTAACATAGTAGTTAAACTTCTAGTTAGTTTGCTAGGTTTTTGTTTAGCAAAGATCCTCATTTCTAGTCCATGTTGCCTTGTGTCAAAAATCGTTTTTTACCGTTTCCGCCTCCCCGTAAGAACCGGAGTAGGCAACGTGGACTTACATCGATGCTAGACGCGGGTATTCATGATGTTTCGGGTGTCTGTCACGACCCGAAAGGTATGGAACGTGACTGGAACTTAAATTACGAACGTCTCAAGGAGGACGTAATCTAAGTAAGCCAAAGCCCAGAAATCAAAATAAATAAGAAGTAGAATGAAAGAAAACCAATTTATTGAAAGCGATTTTAAATCTAATAGTCACATCAAGTTTTTTTAAAAGCAACATCTATTTTTCCGAAAATTTCGGCAGAGTCTCCTTTGTAAATACTGGCCCCCAAACGGGTACAAACAGGAATATATATGAATACAAGAAATAAGGCATCCCCAAGCAGGAGCTAGCTCTTCTCCCTAAGGCGGACACAAATCCCACGCAATATAAATCAGCAATGTGCAAAAAAAACATAAAAGGCACAAGTAAGCAACATGTCGGCTCAAGTGAGCGCGGCCCAAAGAAACAATATACATGCCCACAAATCTCACTGTCTCGCCTGTAAGTCAATATACATCAGTACTGGTAGATAATACAGCAGATGGAGTACACTAGATACAATGAATGTACAGGGTGGAAGACAGAAAAAAATATAACCCACCTATGAGAAAAAATCCTCAAATCCACGCAAAAGGAGAAAGTGTGTCCGCCGGTACAGTACTGATGGATCGGACCTGCAAAAAGGCTATGGCACAACGGGGGTGAGTTGCCAACTCGTGAGTAATATGTATCATCTATAAAGACTATCGTAAGCATGTACGCAAAGTGTCACAATTCTACAATATTGGTGTGGTATGAAGTACTAGCATGTATGCGACATGAATGCAATGTAACACGTGATCTGAATATGCTGATATGTGGAAATCATTATTTTCATCTTAGGAAAATTTCTGTGAAATATCTGAGAAAATATCATATGAAATCAATAGAAATCCGTGCCCAACATCGGCACCTCAAATAAATATCTCAGTGTCCTAAAGTATCTGTATCCAATATCCCGACCCCAGCCGTCCGGCTGGTCCATCTCAAAATATTAATAACTCAAAATCTCACGGCCACGGTTAGTATCCTCTGGATATCCGCCGCGCCAACAATCGCCGGTAGGTAGTCTGCCCCTGCCAGGCTCATCATCTACTTCTCGAAGTTCTTGCCCCGGGGTACCTTACCGGGCCCACCATGTACCCGAGACGGTTCATCCTACTCCTCAAAACGGGTCTCGAAAACTAACAGAAAACTCATGGTGGACGACACAAGTATCATATCTCGAGAAAACAGCAACTTGCAATATTTAAAATGATATCAGTTTTATTAAATCTTTGCGGTTTCTCCAAAATCGCATAAATCTCAAATACTTTAAAGTGCCGGGCGCCGATGGCAAGAAATAACTGTGTGCCGAGTCCCTGCACAAACCTCTTTACCCTCTTCTCTTCAGTATCAACTAAGTACGGAGCATATCGGGACAACTGAGTAAACTGGATATCGTACTCGGACACTGTCATCCCTGGAGTCTTGATCAAAGCCTCAAAGCAACGAGCTCGAGCGTCACGAACGCTCTCTGGAAGGAAACGGGCTAGAAATACTGCTGTGAACTCGGCCCAAGTCATAGGAGGTAGACCTGCAGCTCGACCTCTCTCGACTGACTCCCACCATGTCTGTGCAAGGCCCTCCCGACAAAAACTCGTAAGCTCCACCCATCTATCGTCGGAACATCTGAGCGAACGGCAAATCCTAGCTAAATTGTCAAGGAATGTCTGTGGATCCTCCGCTGAATCGGTGCCGGTGAAGACTGGGATTTCAGCCTCATGAAATCCTGTATATATACTGGAATAGCCACTGTAGTAGTAGGAACGACTGTCTGGGCAGCAGGTACTATCGTAGTCTGTACTGTGGTAGGTACATCGTCCGATCTCGGTGCAAGACTGGCCTCTACTAAGGATCCCACCATCTGTCGTAACTCCTGCATACCTCCCATCATCTGTCATAGCTCCTCCATACCAGACTTAGCCTATCCATGCGGCCTGCGGAATGCGGATCAGTCTGTCCCTGAGTCATAGGTATGCCATCCTGCTTGGTCCTCATCTCGGACGAGCCTGCTCGGATCTCATCTCGGGCGGCAGCCCTCTGCACTCTCATAGCCTTCGGCGGCATAGTGGCTGGTACAGGAAATTAGATAATTAGAACAGTGCAATAGAATCATAGGATACACTGACTTGAAGAAGGAATTTCAAGCAAGTATATCCTAAAGTCACCTAGGCGGAGTACCGTATCGCAAGTATGCCGCGGACATACACACGCTACGTTACCCTGCTTAAGTCAATTACTCCTTCTACCAAGGGATCGGGCGGATTCGTGGTTTATTGAGACGCTTCTCGAGTGGGACTAGGTTGGGTGTTGATGCAGCACGACAGGGTTATTATGTATACTTCTCGCCAGCTGAAGATACATGAACAGAACTATCCTACGCACAATTTAGAGATGGCTGCAGTAGTGTTTGCACTCAAGATCTGGAGACATTACCTTACGGCGAGTCGTGCCAAATATTTATGGACCACAAGAGCTTGAAGTTCATATTTCAGCAGCGAGACCTGAATCTAAGACAGCGCCGTTGGATGGTGCTAGTGAAGGACTATGATTGCGAGATTCTTTACCATCCGGGCAAGGCGAACGTGATGGCAGATGCTTCGAGTCGGAGGCCCGTAGGTAGTTTATCTTGTTTGAGCGCCGTACAGAGGCAGTCGTCAGTAGATTGGCAGATTTTATGTGACAACCGAGCTGAGTTCTAGTTTACTCCGACAGAGGGACATCTTGTGCATGTTCGTGCACGTCCGCAGTTGCTTGACCGTATTCGAGAGGCACAGCCCAGTGGTGAACGTCTTTCAAAGATCATAGAGCAGGTTCGGGAGGGCAGAGTTTCCGAGTTCATGATCGATGATCAGGGGGTACTGCGATTTGGGACTCGATTGTGCGTACCAGATTCTGAGGGTCTGCGGCGTGAGATTCTTGAGGAGGCCCATAGATCGAGGTATAGCGTTCATCCCGGTTCCTCCAAGATGTACCACGATTTGCGAGATGTTTATTGGTGGGACGGAATGAAGAGGGACGTCACAGATTTCATGTCGAGATGCCTGACTTGTCAGCAAGTCAAGACCGAGCACCAGAGGCCCGAGGGAGAGTTGCAGTCTTTGCCCATTCCGGAGTGGAAATGGGAGCAGATTTCTATGGTCTTCATCGTGGTTCTACCCAGGACAAGTCGAGGGTATCATTCCATTTGAGTGATCCTGGATCATTTGACGAAAGCGGCTCACTTCCTGCCAGTGAAGATCACTTTCAGTTTTGCTTAGTATGCCAAGATTTACATAGACGTGATCGTACGGTTGCATGGCATCCCGACTTGTATTGTGTCCGACCGAGGCACCCAGTTTACCAGCCGACTATGGCAGAGACTTCAGGAGGTGTTAGGCACCCATTTGAGTTTCAGCACGGCATTTCATCCGCAGACCGATGGCCAGTCAGAGCGGACTATTCAGACTCTAGAGGACATGCTCCGAGCGTGCGTTTTAGACTTCGGAGGTAGCTGGGATCATCATTTACCCTTAGTGGAGTTCTCCTACAACAACAGCTTCTAGGATACTATTCAGATGGCTCCTTTCGAGGCCATGTATGGGAGGAGATGCAGATCGCCCGTCCGTTGGACAGAGCTCAGCGAGAGCAGTATTTTGGGGCCGCAGATTGTTGAGGAGATGACTGAGAAGTTACAGTTGATTCGAGATCGGATGAGAGCGGCCCAGAGCAGGCAAAAATCGTATGCGGACAGACGCCGTCGCAGACTAGAGTTCATAGTTAGCGATCATATTTTTCTGAGGGTCTCTCCGATGAAGGGCGTGATGAGGTTTGGGCGAAAAAGAGAGTTTAGTCGCAGATTTGTGGGTCCCTTCGAGATCCTCGAGCGTGTCGGCACAGTCGCATATCGTTTGGCTCTTCCACCCAGCATTCTTGACGTTCACCCCGTCTTCCACGTTTCGATACTCCGCAAGTACCTTCACGACCCCTCTCATGCGATTCAGCACCCGACGATCTAGCTGGAGTGCGACCTTTCTTTTGCAGAGCAGCCGGTGGTCATCCTCGATCGGCAGGTGAAGAAATTGAGATCGAAGGTTATACCGACCGTCAAGGTCCTTTGGCGTGGCCCGAGCAGCGAGGAGGTCACCTGGGAGACCGAGGACGAGTTGAGGAAGAAATATCCCCATCTCTTTGAAGGTACGCGTAGCGAGATTTTTAAATTAGGGGACCGAATTTCTTTAAGGGGGGAAGATTGTAACGCCTTGAACAGTCATTTTGGTATTTTCCCAAAAATTGGTAAGTATTTGGTATTTTTTCCGTAAATCATCATTATAATTATTTTACAGTATAGGCCTATTTATACCTAATTTGGATAGGTAATTGCTAGTTTTTGGTAGCTAATGAGCCACTTATAAATTTCTGGTCGTTTAAATTTTTTCCCCTAATTTACTATTTTTAATATTATTTTAAACTGTTAAAAATACATTAAATTAGTGATAAATACAAATTTGAATTGGCTAATTATTTGCTTTAGAACCATGACAACTAAAATCTAGTTTTTAATATAATTTTTAGTATGTTATTTCCAAGTTCTACTTAGTTTTAATCAAAAGAAATTAAAATTTTAAATAAATTAAACTAAAACTTGCAAATTTGTAACTTGAGGGGTTCTTTTTGCATAGAATTTTTTTGTACACTCTCTCACACCTCCTCATCTCTACATGGCCGGCCTCACCACCTTAGCAGCAGCCCATTCCCCCCTTCCATTTTTGTCTTCAACTCATGTGAAGAAATGTTTTGAAATAAAGGTTTTATTATATTATTTTGGGTGGGGGTATTATGGTAATATGGGGGGGCTTTGACTTGGAATTTTTTTTCACCATTATCTCACACTCTTCCCTATCGCCCTTGGCTGAAAATTCAACCTGCAGCAGCCCCAAATTTTCCCCCATTTTCCCATCTCTTTTGGCTTCAAAATTCATCTCAAAACACATCAAAAATCCACAATTTCTTCACTAATTCAAAGCTAATCCCTATTCTACCTCTTCTCACACCCATATTAGTTTAAAACAAGGAGAAAGATGGCATCTTGGGAGGCTAGAGCAAGCTAGGGTTGAACTTGTGAGGTATAATTACTAATCAAATGGTTAATTTGTAGTTTAAGTGTGCTAAATTAGAACTTTGAAATGTTAAATTATTATTAATTTCTAATGTAGGTTTTTAAAGAGAGTACTTTGAATTAAACTAGGGTTTTAGCACACCATTACTAGGTTAATTAAATCTATTTTGCTAACCTAAATCTAAGAGGTTAATTCGCTTAGGTGGGTTTCAATTGGTGTTAATTTAGTTTTTTTCATGTTTGGAATGGATTTAGATTGCTAGTTTATAATATCAAGAAAGGATTTGTTTATGAAAAATGGATTTTGAAGTGTCGTAAATGGGTTATTTTAATTGTAGTGGCTTTCTAATGGTTTAACTTGGGTGATTATGCTAGATAGTACTCTTTTTGTCGCAAAGCGACAATGTTTGCATCGAATTTGGAATGTTAGCGCTTACTAGGTTTTTTTATAAAATTAAGTGGTGAATTGTTTGTGATATCTTGATGATATTATTAGCATATCCTACGACATTTAGGATGTGTGAATGCGAAACTTGGTTTGATCAGATTTGGTTTTGGCGGTTGGTCCGAAACGACAATTTTAGTTAAGGTTGTAGTGTTTTTCGTGTGTGTTCCTCGCACCTTGTCCACGTTGTTCCTAACTCGTTGACGTTGACCCTTTCATTTTATGACATGCGTCATTTCATGATGTGTAACCTTATGTTTTGTGTTGTGCGAATTCCAGGATCGGTCGTGGAGACTTCGGACGCGGCACGAAAAGGGAAAGCGGTGATTGGATCAAGCTAGCTGGGGATTTCCGGTGAGTAGATATATACATCTATGGGGAGAATCGTTTGGATGGCGCGAGGCGTCCGATAATTTAGAATTTCTAGTAATACCAGCCTGTTGCATGTAATTCCTAGTTACCTACTTTACGGCACTGCATGACCTGTATATCCATATTTGTGTTAAATTTATCGTATAGAATCCATTGAAACCATTAAATGAGATATGCGACACAGTAAATAATTGGCTTGCTTAATTCATTATATATAATTGTGTAACTTCATCTTATAGGACACTTGCACCATTACCTCGGTTCTATGCTGCACGAGCACTATTCATGCGAACACACACGCCTTGGTAATTGCTATGCCACAAACACTAGATAACTTGTTTAAACCGGAATTTAGAATAATTTCACCATATAAGAAATATAAACCAGTACTAATATAGTAAATTCCGCAAGTTGAACATGTAGAATTGCTAGTCAGATGCATGTACCTCATTACATTATTCGATCATACATAGTCTATTAGTCATATATTGCAGTTCGCATTGTTGATACTATAGGCATTCATCATCATTGACATGTGTACTTGTGGTACTTTCTTTCTTGAGGATTTCAGTATTTGAGATTTATGAGATTTTGGGAAAACGGCAAGTATTTAATAAAACTGATATCATTTTAAATATTGCAAGTTTTAGTTTAATTTTTTAAAATTTTAATTTCCTTTTATTAAAACTATGTAGAAATTGGAAATAACGTACTAAAAATTATATTACAAACTAGATTTTAGTTGTCATGGTTCTAAAGCAAGTAATTAGCCCATTCAAATTTGTATTTATCGCTAATTTAATGTATTTTTAACAGCTTAAAATAATATTAAAAATAGTAAATTAGGGAAAAAATTTTAAACTACCAGAAATTTATAAGTGCCTCATTAGCTACCAAAAACTAGCTATTACCTATAGAAATTAGGTATAAATAGGCCTATACTGTAAAGTAATTATAATGACGATTTACGGAAAAATACCAAATATTTACCGATTTTCGGGAAAATACCAAAACGACTTTTCAAGGCGTTACAGTGTCGGTGATAGACACCCAGGTTTCCATGATTGTGATGTGGTAATGATGGACCCACATTCTTTGATATCCTCATATTTATCTGTATATGCTTTTATGATATTTACATGCAAGAGTTGTTGTGTTAGTGGTTGACACGTGGACGAGATCCACTGCATACATGCATTGATTTTATTATTGGACGAGATCCACTGCATACATGCATTGATTATATTGTTGGATGGTATCCACTTGCTGATAGGCAGTTATTTATGTGTTGGCACATATGCAGATACGGTCACCCTAGATATCATAGTACTACATTTATGATATAGTTGACCTAGGAATCGTTGTTTATTTCGATTTCTACCTGATGATGTTTTTTAATTCACGAGTTGGCAACTCACCCCTGTTGTGCCACAGTTCTTGCAGGTAGACCGCAGGATCAGTTGCGGCATCGCTGGCACACAGCTATTTTCGGGTGACTTGCTTGTGGTTGGTGGTACATGTTGGATCGTGCCCCTCTTGTATTCATTATTCATATTGTATCTAATCACTCCATCAATTCAGAAACTAGCAAATTGTATATGTTGCAGACTTAGAGGACTTATAGTTGCGAGACTTGAGCGATGGGTTTTATATTCGCTTTTGGGGTTGATATCTTGCTTTACTTTTCCTTAGTGAATCTTCGCCATTGGGCGTCGTTTACTTGTTATTTATACTTGTGGTGGTTGTTTCCGCCGTTTGGCATGATTTGCTCCCGTTTGGGATGCTTTATTTATATTCTATGTTGTACCTGTTTTTGAGGTTAGTTTTTACAAAGGAGGTGCTGCCCAAATTTTCAAAAGACAAAACATGATTTATTGTATTTTTATCTCTTAAAAAGGTTTAGATTTCTTAGTTTTAGCTTACTTGAATTACGTTACGCCTGTAGACGTCACGTGATTTAAGTGCTGGTCGCGAGCTAATATTTTGGGTCATGACAAATACAACGTGGGAAATTACTGGAATACCAACCAGTAAATCTCGCTTGCCGTGGCCAAGGACTTTGTGTAATGGCCTTCCGAACACAGCGTGATATCAACCCCCAATACCGGGAGAGACGAATCCTATCTAACCGCTACTGCCTCCAAGTGCTTCGGGACTGCACCCAACTGCTACCAGTTTGCACGACTCCATTGAGCCGTGGTATGGTAGTAATCAAAGTACAGTGGGAACACACTTGAGGCAAAGCAGCAGTATCAAGTCGACAGACTAAGCTGTACTCATGTCACCTGGAAACTGCTACCCGATGATAGGTATAATACCCACCAATAGTTCCCGACGAGTCCTGTCCAGTGTACTCATAACCTAATGAGTACCTGCATGCTATCTCCAGTACGACGTAGTGATGGCTGTGGGACAGACCTTCTCCCCTGCTAGGATGAGAAGCGTATACACTAGTCTACTCTGGAGTATCGATGCCCGGTCTCGATAATCCTATGACTAGAGACCTGTATAGGATGTGCTTATAGACTACCCAGCCTCCACTAGTGTGACTTCCATCACAACGCTGGCAATCAAGCAATGATCCAAAGGGCTCTATCAATATATATAAGCGATATGCTAAAAGAAACACATGCACATATTGAGGTAGAAACAAACTATGCAGCATACTACTATTTTGAGCAAGACTGTTACTATATCCGTGTATATCCCAAGCTCCCATTAAGTTATATACAATCCAGTATGATACAATAATGGCCTCTAGGGCATATATCACTAACAATCTCCAACTTGAACTAAGGCCATATACTGGCATATCGCTGACCGAAGGTCTCGAATAGCCTCTAGAACACTGTTTGAGGGATGGCCTCTGTGAGTGGATCTGCAGTGTTGTTCTCTATATCTACTCTCAACCCCTCGATCCTTTGGGGATCAACTATCTACCTGATCCGGTGGTACCCCCTCAAGATATGTCTGGATCTCTGATGGGACCGGAATTCCTTCCCTAAAGCTATTGCGCCGTATGTTGTCACAATACTAAAGTATTGCACCAACAAATGGACAGAACCACCTGAAGTTCAATTAAGAACTTCCATATCCAGACTACCTCTTTTGCGGCGTCTCATGCAGCGAACTACTCCGTTTCTATCGTCGAGTTTGCAACGATGTCCAGCATGGAGCTCTTCCAACAGACCGCCCCTCCACTGATGGTAAAGCCATAACCTGACATGGACTTAGAGTCATTCTTATCACTCTGGAAGCTAGAGTTCGCAAAGGCCTCGATTTGGAGGTCCTTTTGCTCCATACACCAAGAACATCTCCTTAGTCCTTCTCAGGCACATGAGAATGTTCTTTACTGCTTCCCAGTGCTTCTCCCCTGTGTTTGACTGATACCAGCTTACCACGCTCTGTGCGTAAGCTACATCTGGTCTGGTACACAACATCACATATATTATAGAGCCTACCGCAGAAGCGTAGTGTATAATTGACATGCGAGCCCTTTCCAAATCAGTCTTAGAAGACATCTCTTTGGAGAGGGTGATTCAGTGACAAGCCGGTAGACTACCGCGCTTAGAATCGTCCATACTAAATATTTTCAGTATGGTGTTGTTGTACCTTGACTTCAAAATTCCCACCATCCTCTTTGATCTATCTCGATAGATCTGGATCCCCAGAATGTAGTTGTTATCACCCAAGTTTTTCATGGAGAACCTCTGCGACAAGAATCCATTGACTGATTATAGCATAAGAATATCATTTCCTATCAAGAGAATGTCATCCACGTACTCAATGAGGAATTCCACAGTTCATGCTACAATCTTACTATAAGTGCATGGTTCATCTGGATTTTTGATAAAACAGAATTCTTTAACTGTCTCAATAAAAATAGATGTTCCAACTCCATAATGCTTGCTTTAGTCCATAAATGGACTTAAGCAACTTGCACATTGTCTCGCTGCTCCCACTCTAATTGAAACCCTCTTGCTGATCCATATAGACGCATGATTAGTCGAAAATATTGTATTTTTAACACGGCAATTTCCTCATAATTTGCATTCATATAGAAGTGTTCGGCATTCATATTTCACATATTAGCAAAACTGTCGCAAAATATCAGATTACAAGTATTAGACTCTTAAACCGACACTATAAAGGAAATTGACCGCATTTCATGGCATCGCATAATCCCTACATTTGCGCAACACTTGTTTTGAGATCTGTGCAGGAAAATCCAGAAGAAAGGCCAAAAATGTACATGGTACCGATCAAACATTACGTCAACTCAATGATTTCAGATCTGGTATCAATCCAAAAGGGAAAATACAAATCAACAAATCAGAAGAAGCCCAAAATGTTAGCCAAAGACCATTGGAAAAAGATCAAAGCCCAAGCCTCCAACATGGCCGCGGAACCGCGGCCGGAGCCTGCCTGCGCCGCGGTTCCGCGGCCGTATTGCCACGTCAGCCATAAATTTTTGCTGCACAATGCTTCACTCTGGGCCCACATTGAGCTCATATACTTCAAACTCCAGAAGACTCCAAAGACTTCTGCCAGATCAGCGAACTTTGGGATCTACACTAAACAAGCCTATCATTCTAGAACCTTCTCCCTAAACCCTAGCTTAAGCCCTAAGCTAAGCCTAACAAACTCTTTCTAGAAGTCTTTCAACAAACTTTTGGAGGGAACTCGAGAAGGCTTAGGGTTTGGGTGCTCTATAAATAAGACCCTAGGCTCACTTGTAAAAGGGACTTGATCTTTTGATTAGTTGATTTTAGTAGTCAATTTAGAGCCATTCTATCTCTCTCTTCATCTTTTTCTTCCACAAATCTAGTGAGAGGATTTGTGTGAAACCCTAACCCTAATTCCAATCAAAAGACAAGATCCCGAGTACCCATCAAGCAAGAAGCCTTGCAACCTTTTATAAGCCGAGCCGATCTTCAACGGAGCAAGTGGTCCAAGCCGATCCACGACTCACGGAGCCGAGCGACGCCAATTCAACAATTTACTTCTTCCTCTTGTAGTTCTTGAGCGACTGTAATCAAATTGTTGATATAAATAAAATGTGATATTCTTTTATCTTGTTTTCTTTAAATTCTCGCATCATGATATCTTTTCAATTCTTGAATACTTTCTGTGTGATGATGTTTGAGTAATACTCCGCTCGTCGAGGAGTTGAGACGATCAATAGAATGATGATGTAATATACTGTAAATCGATTCTTGAATCCCACGAGTTTTGTAAACCCTAGCAAGATCAAGAATCGACAACCCAATTCATTGCGATGCTTTCTTGATTGATATCGCTCGAGATTGGGGAGTTACGATTGTTTCTTGAAATTGCTTGAGGCTAGAATGTGAATGATAATCGATGAAAGAACAAGGGTTAAACGATGAAACCCTAGTTTCATCAAGAAAGCCCTAACTCTCATCGACCATCATCGATCTAGTATCAATCCTTCGAAGGACAAGAACACGAAATCTTGATTTTACATCATGTCTATAGATCCGATCGATTCCTACGAGCCTCATTTAGATTCTTGGCATTTTGGTTGGAAATATTATCGAAACCCAATTCTTGATTGTTTATCAGTTTCTTGATTCTTGATTAAACATCGTGACACCTGAATCAATTGATAAATTCTTGAATCATGTTTTCTTTTCTTTTCAATTAACTTTTCGATTCAAACAAAGCAAATATAAAAACGAATCGCACAATCCCCGTGGGCGATCCGCACTCGCTTACGATCTACAACTGACACCGTAGTTGATTGCGGTCAAATATAATTCTTTGATAGTGAGTTCTTTATGCAATTTTCTAAATACCGATACAAGATACTATTATCGATCAAATGAAACCGTTATCGGGAAACAATTGATTCGATACTTGCTTTTTACGAACACATCCGAGAATTACACCAAATCAAATGGCGCCGCTGCCGGGGATCGCGCGCTAATTCGTTTCATATTATAGTTTGAATCGAAAGAATTATTCCATTGTTGTTTTTGAGATCAAAATTCGTGCAAAACCTAAACGATTTGCTGTTGTTCATTGCAAGGAAATCTTGAGCTGTTTGGAAATTGAAGAAAATTTTTGGAATATACCAGAGAGCAGAGGGAGTCTACAGAAGCTCCCTGGTGAAGTTTTGTGCATTGATCCCATTGTTCAACCGCGGAAGCACGGTGGGAGTGCCCAAACGCGGCGGAAACGCGGCTCTTTGGAGGGTTCTCTGTACAATTTTTCTTCAGGTGATTTCTTACCTCCTTCTCTCTCCTCTTTTTAGCTCCAACTAACAATTTTCTGCAGGTTTCTTTGCAAATAATCGCAGCGCCGCAAAAGAAAAATTAAATTTGTGCGTGTTTTTGATTTCTTGGTTGTTTGCATTATAATACGGAAAATTAAGGGGCACGGCCAAATCCAAATTAGGTGGGGATTTCATTACCCTTCCTAGGCCCCAAAAATCGCAAAACTTGCATCCGCATTGACCCACATTAACTAAAAGAAATCTAGAGAAAACTCTAAGGACTGTCGCGCTCAATTAGGACAAGAGAAGGCCGTGGGTAATTCATTGCTTATCCGCGTTTTCTTGTGGTGCCTAAGGCGAGTGTGTCTAAGGCTAGTGGTTTTTAATTAGGCCCACTACTTACGTAGTGGAGTACCTTCCCACTTACCTGGCACTTATCCTGCCACAGGGGGACAAAGAGGCAGTGGAGGATTCTATCCTGCGACTTGTCTTTTGGCAGTTAGGAGCGGTCTAGAGCCGGACCTAGGCGACCACTAGATTCTAGGGTTTGTGTGCTGCATTTGTTTTGTCGCATCATTTTTTCAAAAAAAAAATCCGTATCATTTTTCAAAGCAAGCACCGCATTCATTCATTACCCCTAATTATAAGTCAACGCTGCCACTTGTACTAACCCTTTTTAGTACAAGATAGGCTGGACACGGGATTCTAGTGCCCGTTTAGTCCGCGTACCCTTTATCGACTCCGAAGTCGATATTTCTCCATTTACCTTTCCTTTACCCACTACCACACCCACACCGATGGATCCGAATCCATCGAACTTCTTTAACCCTAATCTGCCGCCGTCCGTTGGTGCGCAGAATCCACCCCGCATCTCTCTCCACGAGAGGTGCTACCCTATTCGAGGTCCTCTTTCGACCTGCTTATCCAAACCACCAGCCAATGGGGATAACTTTGAGATTAAGCCCCAGTATATCAATCTTTTACCCAAATTCCACGGACTCGAGACTGAGGACGCTTACGTTTTCATTACCAAATTTGAAAACGTATGCGCAATGATGGATACGTCACAACTTTTAGTGGATGCAATGCGTCTACGACTTCTTCCATTTATATTGTGCGATATAGCCGAGAAGTGGCTATATAACACTACCGCACACTCTATTACGAATTGGGAAGAATTCGTCGCTGCATTCCTTAAGAAATTTTACCCGATACAAAAGACAGCTCGAATCCATAGCGAACTGAATCAATTTGCCCAGCTCCCTGCTGAACCATTTTCAAAATGCTTTGGACGTTTCAAGGATCTATTGGTTCAGTGTCCTCATCACGGCATCCCGAGATGGGAATTGTGCCGAATCATTTATGAGGGCATTAACCCAAACACTAAACAGAGCCTTGAAAATATGTGTCAAGGTACTTTTATGACCAAAGATGATGGGGAAGCTTGGAAGTATTTAGAAGAGTTCGCTGAAAAATCACTATAGTGGGAGAGTGGAACCCAACCAGTGAATAGGGGTGGCGTACACCAAATAGATGTGTCCATAGGTGTTCGAGCTGAAATGGCAGCAATGCAAAAGAAGCTCGACGCTATGGAACACAAATTTGCAGCAGCCTCCCTAAACCCAGTGTTGTAAGTCTACGCTAGCACCCCGGCCGTCTACAGACGCCAAATGCGGAACAAAAACTTTTTATCTGGCGCTATCGTATACTTTAACCAGGATCTGCCATTATTGCTAAACTAACAAACTGTAAAGAGAGTAGAAAGGTTATACCGAACGATCCAAGTCCTTCATTCTTTAACCATCATCCCACGCTCCGTTGCGGCTGCTCCGATCTCGTCGATCTCTAATCTGCTCGTCCAGGTGGCACCACATCACCGATTCTTTAAACGGGCTCCCGCCTCTGACTCGAGGCAACTCGGTCGTCAAGTTTGCTAAAAGAGATGACCAAGAATGATGTAGAGAATGAGTAGATGACTTTGTCTCTCTTCGTCCAAAGCCGTGGACGATCGGTTAATGAAGTTGCCACTCGAATCGGGTGATGGAATGAAATGAGCTGTGAAATTCCATGCATCCCAAATACTATCATAATCTTTTGCAAGTGAAAACTCAAGCGAGAGAGAGAGAGGAGGGGGGGCCGGCCACTTATAGAAGTGGAAGGAGGTGAGTGTAGGAGGAGGGGGAGGTAACCATAAGAGGATGAAGCTTATCTTGAAGAAAAGATCAAGAACAAATATCTTTAAGTAAACAAAACTCATTAATGAAATGAATGACTCACTAAACCTAGTCATCCATTCATTAATGCAACCAATGAAAACACAACACCAAATAGCCAAGTCATCACCTTCTAGAACCTTCTAGAAGCATGACTCACCCTCATCCAAGAAAAGATAAATCCATCTTTAACCGAATGTTAAAAGACGGCTGATAGAAAACTGGAAACTGGCAACTTCCAAAAGTGATCCTGAAACGACTTTCAGGATAACCCCGTAACTGTATAAATATACCCGCATTTGTATTACGACCGAATACAAATGCAACTGAGACAAAGATATTATATCTACTCAATATAATACTCGGATCCGGCTTAAACCAAAGCCGACCAGTATCATCTGCCCGAAAAATAACACGTGCGTAAACGCACGTGCATTTTCCGAACCCTGCCATAAAACCATACGGCCTCTACAACGTTTCGCCCGAACTTGGGAAATTGTCTGTGGGGGACTCTAATGACTCGTCAGTACCTTGGCAGTGGGTTTAACCACAAACCGTCAGCGGCACTAGCTATGCATAACGGCTGCCCATGGACTGACCTCAAGGGAGGCTGATGAGCGAACTCAAGGGAGGCCGATGAGCGAACTCATCCAGAAACCCTACTGAGCCTAACAGTGACAATGTATATACAGTCCGGTCCGTTCGTCAATGAGTATCGCATATCCGCCTAGGGGGCTAGTAACGTCAGACCCCCAGAAGCAGTATAAGTTGTGTCGGAGTGTGGCCCAATAACACCCTGAGATACTACTGGAGTACCTACCAGTAAATCTCCTGCCATGGCCATGGACTTTGTGTAATGGCTCTCCTAGACACAGCACGACCTCGCCCCCAATACCGGGAGAGACGAATCCCCTGCCGATCCGCTCACGTGCCTCCATATGGCTCGGGACTGTACCCAAAAGCTACCTGTTTGCACGACTCCTTTGAGCCGTGGTAGGGTAGAAATCAAAGCACAGTGGGAACTCACACGAGACAAATGACGACCTCAGGTCGATGAACTAACCTGTACATATGTCACCAGGGAACTGCTATCTGACGATAGGTATAGTACTAACTAGCAGATTCCCGGCGAGTCCTGTCCGGTGTACTCATAACCCAATGAGCACCTGTATACATCTTAGGTGATCCAACTGACACCAGTGGCTTGTGAGACCGGCCACCGCCCCTCGTCGGGGTCTCGACTGTATACACTAGTCTACTCCGGAGTATCGATGCCCTGTCTCGAAACTCCCACGACTAGGGACCACAATTAAGGATATGCATATAAACTACCCAACTCTCACGTATATGATCGCCATCATACAGTTGGTAGTAAAGCAAGATCCTAAGGGCTCTACCAAAGTGTAACATGCAATCAGTCACCTGAACATGTACACGCCTGATAAAGACAAACCAGATAGCATACTATCATCTCGAGTAAGACTGTCCTACCGGGATAGGTCCTCCGCAATCATTGCAATCACGTACCTGCGATCCAATAATTGACTATGAGGGTACTATCTCCAACAATCTCCCACTTGCACTCAAGGCTAATTATTGCGATGTCGACTACTCACAGCCCGTGTGAAACCGAACATCCAACTCCTCTACTAATCAGTTTCACAAAGCTCGTTTGTAAAACTATTGTGTTCGAGAAATAGTCTCAGTGAGTGGATCCGCCTAAATGTTTCTTTCTATATCTCTCTAAAACTCAGGTTCGCGGAGAAAGCCATCTCCCGAATTGAGTAATACCTGTCTTAGAATATGTCTGGATTTCTGATGGGACCTTGTTCATAAATGAACTCCAAATCCAAACTTCTTAGACTGTATCGATCACTGAACCTAATCAGTATCCGGCACCATGCCACCCACAGTATCCTTTTGGACCACCTGTCCATATTACTGTCCCTCTTCGTCAGAGGGAAAACTATAACTCTGACAATCACTCTGTCAACCATGTCACCTTTGAAGCTTGGAATGATAACCGTCTCCCGAAAGAGGCTGCCGTCATCAAATCCGTAGAACATGTACTTATGTTCTAAAACTGCTTCCTTATGTTTCTCCAGGATTGGATTAATACAAACTCATTGCATCTAGTGCAAAAACAACATCTGGTGTGGTACTTGACATCTCATGATTGACTCAATTGCCTAAGCAAGTGATCTGCCAATCATGCACTTCCCTCTCCTCTTTAGTCTATACGACACCTTTAGAGAGGGTGACTCCATCACCTGCAGGTACACCACCATGCTAGGAGTCAACTATTCTAAAAACCATTAGAATACTGTCAAAGTACCCATATTGGGAAACTACCCAAATCCAGATCTAAAACCATAGATCCAGAAACCAGAATGTCAAATATTATATCCATATCCTGTCTGAAGAAACACCTGTGTGACGACCACAGTACAACCGATCGTAGTATAGGAATTTTACTTCCCACTCTGTGTATGTCATCCAGATACCATGACATCACACCCTACTACCTTCTTAACAGATCCATCCTCTATTCTGATTGAAGTCAAACCCATGACTGTCACATCAAAATTAGATGATCTATCTCCGCTATAACTTCTCTAGTCTATAAATAGACATAAGCTACTTGCCCACCATACTTCTGCTGCTCCCACTGACTACGACAACCCTCCTACCGGGTCTCATATCCTGGAACAATAGTAGTGTCAAGTCTGGGTAGATAAGAACCTCCCTGTCACCGTCCTTGAGCCTACCGAAGTACCTCTCGGGTGTCTGAGGTTACCCACCATATCTGCGGAGTGGTTATTGGAATGTTAAACCTGATTGAATATATAGGTTCTATTAAATTTTTCGTAATCGTTCGTGGTTCTGGAATCACTTCCGGTTCTACCATACTCTCACTACTGTTTTCTGAAAAAGATCCATTTTACTAAAACTGTGGCGAGTCAAGAACAATATCACTATTGATCTTCCAAATGGTAGAATATCAACCATCGTCATAGCCAGGGTCAACCCACAAACAGCCATCACAGAAACGTGCCCTGAGTTATCCAGTATCTGGTTTTAAGCATAAGCTGGACAACTCCCCGTACCTTAATATCTTTTAAGGTACGAACCATTCTATATCCAATATAGAAACTTTGGCACTAATTTTATTGGAACCAGATTCAAATCATGCAGCTGTCTCCAGTGCAAATCAACTTAATGGAAAGAGGCTAATCAGCATTACTCAACTTAGGAATCCATCCAATTATGAGCAACCTGAAAGAGAAAACACGTTTCTCAAAACCATCACTATCATCTGAATACCAATCACAAGAATCTACATCTTCGATCTCTTTGAAGAATCCCGATACTTGTGACACCTGGTTCTCTACTTTATTCTTATACCCACAACTTCTCAAAACTTAGACCTTGTATTTCTACGAAACACTTGTCTAAAAACTAGAGAAGTTATAAGTAAACAGAACATAGTACGAGGACCTATCCCTTTGTCCTGATGGACACTAGGACAACATACAATACTCTGTATAAGTCCGCTGAGTTGAACAACTCATAACCTGTGCGTCGCAGGTTGAAAACTGTACCCTGGCGATTTCCTCAAATAACACCAATTACAACGAATTCCGATATAATGAGGATAATCACCTAATTCCCAATAACTTACTCCCACTCATCATCTGTAAAACCATACAGATATGAGAATGAAACCTGGTAAATACATAACCTTGGAGTAAGTGTCTAATCGGGAAAACAGTTTTTCTTTAACAATGCACTGAAACATGAAAATGTTTCGTCGGGGTATCTTGGTATTCATAGCAATGCCTCTTCCATAATCCAATTCATGACTTCAACCGTATATTTTATTGCCATCTCTCCAAATCCCTTTATTTGTCTTTAGTCGTTACCTTCTGTACACCATCGTTAGGCTAAATGGTTTTCTTCTTTCCCTACCGTTCGGCACCAGCCTATGGTTTGGAAGAAGACCATCCAGTAAGCATAATAGGTGTACCCTCCTAAACCAAGGAGTACTCGTATCTTGAGAGAAGGTGATGATAAAAGACAACTGAATAATACCTTATTCTTTTAAAGGTGAAATAGGAGTGGCGATGAAGTACGCGGTTTTGGTCGTGAATGATATCAGTCGCAATTTACTTTGCCCTCTTTCTAATCCCTTTATTTTGTCTTTAGTTATTGCCTTCTGCACACCCTGCTTAGGCTAATTGGTTTTCTTCATTCCCTACCTTTCGGCACCTGCCTATGGTTTGGAATAAGACTATCCAATAAGCGTAATAGGTGTACTCTCCTAAACCAAGGAGCTCTCGCAACCTGAGAGAAGGTGATAATAAAAGACAACTGAATAAACCAATTCTATTTCTCCTGAACCTTGATCCATCCTCGAAGAAGTCCCTTCGAGTTCGTATATAACCATATGATGGATCTATCCAATGGAAGTGGATGTCCGTAGTAATACGGGTGTTCTGAGATATACAAAGGGTAAAAGAATGAGTGGCAATGACTTATGCAACAAAGACAATCCAAAAGCCAGTATTTTAAGAAGGTTCGGTCAACCTGGTCACTGAGTCATAGTCTAGGGTCGGTCAAAGGTCGCTGCCAAAGAGAGAGAGAAAAGAAACACTCTGCGTGCACTCTAACCTAGATCAGAATGGTTATTACTTTATCTAATCCGGAAACCTCCCACTGTCCTGTCAAATTCTCCTCCAAACCTGAAAGAAGAATCAATCGGGATCACCCGAAGAGTAAACCAACTCATCAGTGGGAATCGGGATCCAACTCTCATCGCATGATAACGTGATGGAATGCATCCACGTTACTCATACTCCAGAAGGTATGCGCATACTTGGCAAGTTTCAGTTTCTTTAGAAACTCCCGATACGATTTTTGCCCCATGCTCTTATGACCTTGGCGTATGTCAACAAATCATAAGTCACATGTCAAGTTCTGCCTGTCATTATCTTGTTAATTTGAACCCACCCGTACATACCCTTGACGTATGCCAACAAGGTAATACGACTGTCCCAAACCGACTAATCTATCTATGCAACAAATGAATACCCAGCAGCTACCAAACACTATGCCTTGACGTATGCCAACAAACATAGCTTGAATACTACTGACCATCCATAAGAAACGACGGAGGGCTATGACTGGTTTTTGGCGAAAAACCTTTAGCGTAGTGAACTTGATATCGCTGAAAGAACCTGATAGCTTTTTAAAATATAGTGGCGAAAACCTTTTGCTAAAGAGGTCATTCCCGGTGAAGGGATCTCGGCTCTTTCCTCGTGGAATGAGGTGCAGGATATTCCACTGAATACCGCTATGCAAAGCAACATGTAATCGACTATAGTGAAGTTATTACCCTGACGCAAACTTCTGCCCAAGGGGTCAGTCCCGGTGAAGGGATATCGGCCCTTGCCCCGTCGAATGAGGTGCAGGATATTCCACTGAATACCGCTATGCAAAACAAAAGGAAACGTCTTTGCAATAACACTTTTTAAATTGTTCCAACAACTATAAACAGGTTTGTATTACTTTGCATTGATCAGAATCAACGCAGTCCCATCAATCAATCACACCAGAAAAGAACGAAAATAAAATGTACGTATATGCCATCCGCATTCGTCACTGGGTCCCGTCATCACCCGTTAGGTTACTTAACTAACGACAGAGCGGGGACTGGACTAGCGCGGGTGTAAAACATATACAACATCTAATAGTATATAAACCAATATACAATAATCGCTCCAGGCGTGATAATATGCAACATTACAGAAAAGTAATAAGCATCAAAGAACAATACAGATAATCTGGGATCCCCGGGTTTCACAGAGCCGCTGCTGAAACCCGACGTTCCCCTATCGTGTGGATAGCCTGTGCAATGAAACCTAGACCCCTACGGGTGCGGCAAGTTATCCGCCAAAATCTGAAGCGAGGTAGTCCCCACAGCATAGTGAATGGAACACCCGGCACTTCACAGAATCCGGTAAATTGAGCACCCCTCCTTGGGTCAACCTGTACCCCCTACGAGTGCGGCGAATAGTCTGCCAATTTTAGAGTGGGGCCCCTCTGCCTCTCAAAGCCATGAGATGCGGACCCGTTGCCCCCCAAAACCCGGCTATCCGTGCACTCCGTCGCGGGGCAAAACCTAGTACAGTAATGAAAAATAGTACAACAGGTACATCGACCGCAACCTGGTCGTGCCCCAAAAGAATATTATACAACAGGCAGTGACGGCAGTCCACAAGTTGGACGCTCGCCCCGCAATATCAAATGTACAAGTAAACTCAAACTGTACTACCATTGCACACTGCTATCCACCACGACAAATCCGCAACATCACAGCACAACACAGAACATCAACGCCAATGTCACGTTCGCAAACCCGTCTAAAAGACCTATAGCAATCGGACGCGGTTTACCGATCAAATGACATTCCCGGTCGGAGATATAATGTAAGCACTGTAAACTAACATGTTTAAATTTCGATCGACAAAATATCATAGAGTGGGCCCCACGAACATCTGTAGAACAGTAACAAAATCTGAGCCCAAAATATATATACCAAAAACCACAATTTCCAGAGGGGAACACACTGTGCAAATTTGGGGGCATGATCGCCCAGAACTGCCGCGGATGCGCGGCCAAACCATGGGTTTGGCCGCGTTTCCGCGGCTGTCTTGTCGACTCATGTGCTCAAATTTGTACGTCGTTCTTAAAAAACCCCGCACAGTTTTCTGAGATGTGTGAAATATTTTTAGGACACCGTTTAAAATCAACAGAAACTGTCAAGCAAGAATAATGCGATATTTTATTTTCGGTTCGATCGATATTTTAAACGCGTTAGCACAAGTTAGTATAGAAAAATGGTGAGTCTCTGATACCACTGTAAGTCTACGCTAGCGCCCTGGCCGTCTACAGACGCCAAATGCGGAACAAAAACTTTTTATCTGGCGCTATTGTATACTTTAACCCGGATCTGCCATTATTGCTAAACTAACAAACTGTAAAGAGTGTAGAAAGGTTATACCGAACGATCCGAGTCCTTCGTTCTTTAACCATCATCCCACGCTCCGTTGCGGCTGCTCCGATCTCGTCGATCTCTGATCTGCTCGTCCAGGTGGCACCACATCACCGATTCTTTAAACGGGCTCCCGCCTCTGACTCGAGGCAACTCGGTCGTCAAGTTTGCTAAAAGAGACGACCAAGAATGATGTAGAGAATGAGTAGATGACTTTGTCTCTCTTCGTCCAAAGCCGTGGACGATCGGTTAATGAAGTTGCCACTCGAATCGGGTGATGGAATGAAATGAGCTGTGAAATTCCATGCACCCCAAATACTATCATAATCTTTTGCAAGTGAAAACTCAAGCGAGAGAGAGAGAGGAGGGGGGGCCGGCCACTTATAGAAGTGGAGGGAGGTGAGTGTAGGAGGAGGGGGAGGTAACCATAAGAGGATGAAGCTTATCTTGAAGAAAAGATCAAGAACAAATATCTTTAAGTAAACAAAACTCATTAATGAAATGAATGACTCACTAAACCTAGTCATCCATTCATTAATGCAACCAATGAAAACACAACACCAAATAGCCAAGTCATCACCTTCTAGAACCTTCTAGAAGCATGACTCACCCTCATCCAAGAAAAGATAAATCCATCTTTAACCGAATGTTAAAAGACGGCTGATAGAAAACTGGAAACTGGCAACTTCCAAAAGTGATCCTGAAACGACTTTCAGGATAACCCCGTAACTGTATAAATATACCCGCATTTGTATTACGACCGAATACAAATGCAACTGAGACAAAGATATTATATCTACTCAATATAATACTCGGATCCGGCTTAAACCAAAGCCGACCAGTATCATCTGCCCGAAAAATAACACGTGCGTAAACGCACGTGCATTTTCCGAACCCTGCCATAAAACCATACGGCCTCTACAACGTTTCGCCCGAACTTGGGAAACTGTCTGTGGGGGACTCTAATGACTCGTCAGTACCTTGGCAGTGGGTTTAACCACAAACCGTCAGCGGCACTAGCTATGCGTAACGGCTGCCCATGGACTGACCTCAAGGGAGGCCGATGAGCGAACTCAAGGGAGGCCGATGAGCGAACTCATCCAGAAACCCTACTGAGCCTAACAGTGACAATGTATATACAGTCCGGTCCGTTCGTCAATGAGTATCGCATATCCGCCTAGGGGGCTAGTAACGTCAGACCCCCAGAAGCAGTATAAGTCGTGTCGGAGTGTAGCCCAATAACACCCTGAGATACTACTGGAGTACCTACCAGTAAATCTCCTGCCATGGCCATGGACTTTGTGTAATGGCTCTCCTAGACACAGCACGACCTCGCCCCCAATACCGGGAGAGACGAATCCCCTGCCGATCCGCTCACGTGCCTCCATATGGCTCGGGACTGTACCCAAAAGCTACCTGTTTGCACGACTCCTTTGAGCCGTGGTAGGGTAGAAATCAAAGCACAGTGGGAACTCACACGAGACAAATGACGACCTCCGGTCGATGAACTAACCTGTACACATGTCACCAGGGAACTGCTATCTGACGATAGGTATAGTACTAACTAGCAGATTCCCGGCGAGTCCTGTCCGGTGTACTCATAACCCAATGAGCACCTGTATACATCTTAGGTGATCCAACTGACACCAGTGGCTTGTGAGACCGGCCACCGCCCCTCGTCGGGGTCTCGACTGTATACACTAGTCTACTCCGGAGTATCGATGCCCTGTCTCGAAACTCCCACGACTAGGGACCACAATTAAGGATATGCATATAAACTACCCAACTCTCACGTATATGATCGCCATCATACAGTTGGTAGTAAAGCAAGATCCTAAGGGCTCTACCAAAGTGTAACATGCAATCAGTCACCTGAACATGTACACGACTGATAAAGACAAACCAGATAGCATACTATCATCTCGAGTAAGACTGTCCTACCGGGATAGGTCCTCCGCAATCATTGCAATCACGTACCCGCGATCCAATAATTGACTATAAGGGCACTATCTCCAACAAGTGTCACTCCCCAAAACTGTTTGTGGGTGTTGTTCTGATCCGTCTCATTTAACGGAAGAATGTCCATTAAACTCTGCGTTTCAAGGTCACGAGCATTCTATTGCCGCATTTTAAAGAGCTCGAAACCATCCATATTCTTCCACGTACAATCAGGGTTGGAGGAATCACCCGAATTTTGCTTGGAACCAAAACCAATCTCAAAACACGGTTCCTAACACAAATCAATTTCAAAGGGTTCTTCCTCCACCACAACAGCAACCCTTTCAACTCACTCAGCACCCCTATCAGTCACAAAATTTCTAAAACCAGGGCAACACACCTGCACAGTCTAATCCTATGCAGTCCTGTTCTGACGAGTTCTCTCAATTCACTCAAACCATGAAATCACTTTTATCAAATTTCATAGAGCTTTCGACTGAGGTTAGATCTTCCGTCAGTGAGATAAAGAAAAACTCAGCGTCCCAAGCTGAGAGTATCAAATCGATGGAAGCTGAAATTGCACGCCTAAAAGCCGAAATGAGTGCGAGAGAAAAAGGGAAACTTCCCTCTCTACCCCTACAGAATCCTGGGCATTACAATGTAAATGCCGTCACAACGTTGAGATCGGGAAGAGTGCTGAACAATCATGTCGGGGAAGGTATTGATGATACTAAAAATCATATCAACACCCCGGCTGAGACCTTTCCACACACACACACTTCTCCTTCTGATCCTTCCTCTTCTATCTCACCATCTTCTCGCGAGCCTATTCTCTATTTCCCATTAGGCTCGACACCTTCTCCCAACCCTTATAGTTCTCCACAGACGGTCCCCACACCTCTTTTGGGACCACGTCTACCCCTTCTTCCTTCTCCTGTGATGGACCCTGCGCTTATTGCGAAAGCTCCTTACCCGAACCGGTTAAGGGGTAATAGAACGAGTCCTCATATGGAGAAAATTTTAGAAATGTTCAAACAGGTTAACATCAATATCCCTCTCCTAGATGCGATTCAACAAGTCCCCGCTTATGCGAAAATTCTTAAGGACTTGTGCACTAGGAAGAGGAAGACCCAAGTGCCGAAGAAGGTCTTCATGTCTAATAATATTAGCACTGCTTTTATACCCCAACTACCAAAGAAACGAAAGGACACAGGATGTCCTACAATATCGATTTCGATTGGGGGTAAAAACATAAATCGTACTCTTTTAGAACTTGGCGCAAGTGTTAACCTGCTCCCTTATTCTGTCTATGAGCAATTAGGGATTGGAGAGCTGAAACCTGCTCATTGCACTCTCTAGATGGCAAACCGATCTATCACCAAACCAAGGGGTGAATTAAAGGATGTATTGATAAAGGTCGGGGAATTTTTTTTCCCTGTAGACTTCATTGTGCTCGACACTCATCCTGTAGCAAACCGCCGGGGCCAAATTCCGGTGATTCTGGGTCGTCCTTTCCTTTCCACTTCCAACGCTGTTATAAACTGTAGAAATGGTTCAATGAACTTATTATTTGGAAATATGACCATTGAACTAAATATCTACAAAGTTGGAAGTCAGCCATCAGAACCCTCTGCTCATATTTTAGATGCGTGCTCTGTCCATGAGATCGCTCCCGATAGTTGTGGAGCCGATGAACTTTGCTTTACTGATCTCGATGACATTAACACATCTCTGCTTGATCTTACACATGATCTTAGTGAGGACACTTTCTCTACACCTGAGTCCTGCACTTCTGACTTTTCTTCACCCGAGTCTGTATCTTTCACAGGCTCTGAGCTTCTTTGTAAATCCAAAAATCGCTCAATGATCCCTCCTTCTATCATTTCTCCGCCTGAGTTAGATCTCAAAATTTTACCTTCTCACCTGAAATATGCATATCTAGGTGAGAATGAGTCTTTACGTTTATCATATCCGCTTCTCTTGCATCAGAGCAAGAGAATGCCCTTTTATCGGTATTGAGATCTAACAAAGAGGCGTTTGGTTGGAGTATGGCGGACATCAAAGGGATTAGTCCCTTGATAGTTGAACATCATATACATGTGATGGATGATGCCAGACCAACCCGAGAACCACAGAGACGGTTGAATCCCGTCATGAAGGAAGCGGTCATGAAAGAGATCGTCAAATGTTTAGATAATGGTATTATATACCCCATCTCCGATAGCCAGTGGGTGAGTCCTATACATGTCGTTCCTAAGAAATCCGGCATCACTGTTATAACCAATGAGGCAAATGAGTTGATTCAGACACGCGCCCAAACTGGGTGGCGTGTATGTATTGATTATAGAAAACTCAATGCTGCTACGAGAAAAGACCACTTTCCTCTACCATTCATTGATCAGATGCTGGAACGCTTAGCGGGACGAGAGTATTATTGTTTTATGGACGGATACTCAGGCTATAATCAGGTCCCTATCGCCAAAAAGGATCAAGATAAAACCACTTTTACTTGTCCTTTTGGTACCTTTGCTTACAGTCGCATACCCTTTGGGCTATGCAATGCTCCCGCTACCTTTCAGCGGTGTATGATGGGGATATTCTCTGATATGGTAGAGAATTTTCTGGAGATCTTTATGGACGATTTCTCGATTTTTGGACACTCTTTTTTCCGATTGCCTAGCGAATCTTGACGCTGTTCTTACTCGTTGCAAAGAGAAGAACTTGACTTTGAACCGGGAAAAATCCTATTTCATGGTCCAAGAAGGAATAGTACTTGGACATGTCATTTCACAGAAAGGCATTGAGGTTGACAGAGCTAAGATAGATGTCATTCAAAACCTACCTCATCCCAAAAGCGTCAAAGACATTCGATCTTTCCTTGGCCATGCGGGCTTTTATAGGAGATTCATTAAGGACTTTAGCAAAATTGCTAGACCTTTAATTCTTCTCCTGGCCAAGGATACGACCTTCCATTTTGACTCGGACTACGAGACAGCTTTCGACTCAGTTAAACACTCACTCACTTCAGCCCCCGTGCTATCATCCCCAAATTGGGACTACCCCTTTGAGCTGATGTGTGACGCATCTGATTTTGCAGTAGGTGCAGTCTTAGGACAGCACATCGAAAAGATGCCACACGTGATTTACTATGCAAGTAAGACCCTGAATGATGCGCAAATCAATTATACAACCACCGAGAAAGAACTTTTAGCGGTTGTATTTGCATTAGAAAAATTTAGGCCTTACTTAATTGGCTCTCCTATAGTTTTGTATACTGACCATTACGCTTTAAAACATCTTCTGGCAAAGAAAGATGCAAAAGGTCGACTAATACGTTGGATCCTTCTGTTACAAGAATTCGATCTTGTTATCAAAGATAAGAAAGGATGTGAAAACGTAGTAACTGACCATCTTTCACGCATCATTTCTCCCCCTGTGACCCTGCCGATTAATGACTCATTCCCTGACGAACAACTCTTGAGTATATCCGCTGAACCATGGTTCAGGGATATTGTGAACTATCATGCCACGGGACTAATACCGAGCGATTGGTCAAAACAGGACAAATATCATTTTCTTTCCCAAGTAAAACACTTTTACTGGGACGAGCCCTATTTGTTTAAATATTGTCCTGATCAGATCATTCGCCGGTGTGTCCTGAATGAAGAGTTCAAGAGTGTTCTTTCATTTTGTCATGATCAGGCCTGTGGGGGTCACTTTGGTCCTAGAAAGACAGCGGAAAAGGTTTTTCAATGTGGATTTTATTGGCCGACCTTATTCAAGGACGCATTTGACTATTGCAAAACCAGTACACAATGTCAGTACACGGGTAGAATATCCCAAAGGAATGAAATGCCTCAGCAACCCATCTTGGTTGTTGAAATATTCGATGTTTGGGGCATTAATTTTATGGGTCCTTTTCCTAACTCCTTTGGGAATTTGTACATTTTGCTGGCGGTTGATTATGTCTCAAAATGGGTAGAAGCCATTCCATGTCGCACTAATGACAAGAAAGTTGTCATTAAGTTCTTGAAAGAGAATATCTTTTCGCGATTTGGACACCCCCGCGCTATTATTAGCGATAATGGGACACATTTCTGCAACAGATCTTTTGAGACTCTGATGCGAAAATACTCAATCAACCACCAACTTTCTACACCCTATCATCCCCAAACAAGCGGGCAGGCTGAAATCTCAAACAGACAAATCAAACTTATCCTTAAGAAGACTGTTGCTAAAAATAGAAAAGACTGGTCGACCAAACTGACGGATGCTCTTTGGGCATTCAGAACTGCATTTAAGACCGACCTAGGTATGTCTCCATATAGGATAGTGTTTGGGAAAGCATGTCATTTACCCGTCGAGATAGAGCATAAAGCATTGTGGGCTATAAAAGAAATAAATTTTGATCTAAACCTTGCTTGCAACTTTCGGAAGCTGCAACTTAATGAGCTAAGCGAACACCACGATGAAGCTTATGATAACACTGTAATCACAAAGAATAGGACTAAGGTTTTTCACGATAAAAACATTTTGAGGAAAACATTTTCACCTGGTCAACAAGTCCTTCTTTATGATTCACGACTACACCTTCACGCGGGAAAGCTCCAATCTCGATGGAAGAGACCTTTTGTTGTGCGGTCTGTATACCCGCACGGGGCAGTAGAAGTAGAAAATGTTAAAAACGACACCTTTGTCAAAGTAAATGGACATAGACTAAAGCCGTATTTTTCCACTGACACCACAGAGGAGCTCTTGTTCTTACAAGAGCCAGTTTATGTGGATTAAATTTTCCTCCGTCTCACCTTCATATCCTGTATATCACTACATCATGATTTGAATGAAGGTGAGTGAAAAGAGTAAGCTTGGGGGAAGTTCTTCACTTATATATTTTGCCCCCACTAATAATTCCCCCAGGCTTACAGTTTTTGTAGGTATAGCGTTTGGCAACAGCGAGGACACTGTTGAAAACAAGTTTGGGGGAGGTTTGTGCTTATTTTCGCATCATTTGCATATCATCTGCATAAGCACAAAATATTTCTTTAAAAATCTTTAAAAATTGAAAAATTTTCAAAACCCATAAAAATTTAAAAATTTTCAAGGATAAAAATAATTTTAATATTTACACATTTTGTACATAAATAAGATAATAAAAGTTTAGATAGTGAAAAATTACATCCATGAGATTAGAAAAACTTGAGAAAACTAAGATAATTAGAAGTTTTCTTATACGAACTAGTAATAAATAGTTATGAGCCGTTGTCCCAAGGGTTAGTAAGATGAAGGACGTCACTAATCTGAGGATAAAAATAATTCTGAAAAATAGTTTCTATTCTGGAAGCCAAACATTTTGAACGTTGATACCCTGCTATTTGCACTTACACACGTCTTGAAGCCTGGGATAGTAGAGGATACCTTGAAATGCTGTTGTCTTAAAGCCCATGTATGAAGGAAAAAAAATGATGAATAAAGAAAATATGAGTGGTGAGAAAAATGAACACTGGTTTTGTTATCACCAAGGGCAATAAAAAAATATATAGCGAGGGTGCTTCTTCACCTAGTGCCCTAAGGCCAACTGGTCTGGGAGTCACTGCTATGCCTGAGGTGGTGCAAGACGAGGAAAATACACCAAATAAGAAAGCACATGAGTAATCGGTCGGTTAGTACCTCAAGAAGTATTAACGGTCGCATGAAAGTGTGTGAGCAATCTCATCTAAATATTCATTAATTAAAAAGTACTGAGGCTGATGGGCAAGAGTATGATAGCTTGAATTGAATTCTCCGGGTGTAGGGATGTCTTTACAAACACGCAGGGTTATATGATCGATGTTTGGAATAAAGATTGGAATGAAGAATAAAACGATGTTTTATTGAGGGAGGACGTGATTTCTAACATCTTTTCATAACCATTAAGATAGGGCTCATGACAACCGAAAAGCTAGCTTAGTTGGGAACCCTAATTTTCAAGGCTTTTCTTTTACAATTCTTGTCTTTAAATGTAATATTCATGATCTTCCTTTTATTATTGGATTTTGTGGGTGCAATCCGCTGAAAACCCTCAGGAGACAATACTCCTCCTACTTGGGACACCTAGAGGTTTAAAGGCTTGTTGCACATGCTCAGTGCAATCGTGTTGCCTACGAAAGTGTGCTAGATAGTTTTTCTCTTTCTTTATTTTCTCCTTCTCTTTTTAATAAAACAGTTCGCTCGAGATGATCGAAATTAAGTTTGGGGGAATCTGAATGGTCGAAAATATTGTATTTTTAACACGGCAATTTCCTCATCATCTGCATTCATATAGAAGTGTTCGGCATTCATATTTCACATATTAGCAAAACTGTCGCAAAATATCAGATTACATGTATTAGACTCTTAAACCGACACTATAAAGGAAATTGACCGCATTTCATGGCATCGCATCATCCCTACATTTGCGCAACACTTGTTTTGAGATCTGTGCAGGAAAATCCAGAAGAAAGGACAAAAATGTACATGGTACCGATCAAACATTACGTCAACTCAATGATTTCAGATCTGGTATCAATCAAAAAGAGAAAATACAAATCAACATATCAGAGGAAGCCCAAAATGTTAGCCAAAGACCATTGCAAAAAGATCAAAGCCCAAGCCTCCAACATGGCCACGGAACCGCGGCCGGAGCCTGCTTGCGCCGCGGTTCCGCGACCGTATTGCCACGTCAGCCATAAATTTTTGCTGCACAATGCTTCACTCTGGGCCCACATTCAGCTCATATACTTCAAACTCCAGAAGACTCCAGAGACTTCTGCCAGATCAGCGAACTTTGGGATCTATACTAAACTAGCATATCATTCTAGAACCTTCTCCCTAAACCCTAGCTTAAACTCTAAGCTAAGCCTAACAAACTCTTTCTAGAAGTCTTTCAACAAACTTTTGGAGGGAACTCAAGAAGGCTTAGGGTTTGGGTGCTCTATAAATAAGACCCTAGGCTCACTTGTAAAAGAGACTTGATCTTTTGATTAGTTGATTTTAGTAGTCAATTTAGAGCCATTCTATCTCTCTCTTCATCTTTTTCTTCCACAAATCTAGTGAGAGGATTTGTGTGAAACCCTAACCCTAATTCCAATCAAAAACCAAGATCCCGAGTACCCATCAAGCAAGAAGCCTTGCAACCTTTTATGAGCCGAGCCGATCTTCAACAGAGCAAGTGGTCCAAGCCGATCCACGACTCACGGAGCCGAGCGACGCCAATTCAACAATTTAGTTCTTCCTCTTGTAGTTCTTGAGCGACTGTAATCAAATTGTTGATATAAATAAAAGGTGATATTCTTTTATCTTGTTTTCTTTAAATTCTAGCATCATGATATCTTTTCAATTCTTGAATACTTTCTGTGTGATGATGTTTGAGTAATACTCCGCTCGTCGAGGAGTTGAGACGATCAATAGAATGATGATGTAATATACTGTGAATCGATTCTTGAATCCCACGAGTTTTGTAAACCCTAGCAAGATCAAGAATCGACAACCCAATTCATTGCGATGCTTTCTTGATTGATATCGCTCGAGATTGGGGAGTTACGATTGTTTCTTGAAATTGCCAGAGGGTAGAATGTGAATGATAATCGATGAAAGAACAAGGGTTAAACGATGAAACCCTAGTTTCATCAAGAAAGCCCTAACTCTCATCGACCATCATCGATCTAGTATCAATCCTTCGAAGGACAAGAACACGAAATCTTGATATTACATCACGTCTATAGATCCGATCGATTCCTACGAGCCTCATTTAGATTCTTGGCATTTTGGTTGGAAATATTATCGAAACCCAATTCTTGATTGTTTATCAGTTTCTTGGTTCTTGATTAAACATCGTGACACCTGAATCAATTGATAAATTCTTGAATCATGTTTTCTTTTCTTTTCAATTAACTTTTCGATTCAAACAAAGCAAATATAAAAACGAATCGCACAATCCCTGTGGACGATCTGCACTCGCTTACGATCTACAACTGACACCGTAGTTGATTGCGGTCAAATATAATTCTTTGATAGTGAGTTCTTTATACAATTTTCTAAATACCGATACAAGATACTATTGTCCATCAAATGAAACCGTTATCGGGAAACAATTGATTCGATACTTGCTTTTTACAAACACATCCGAGTATTACACTAAATCAACGCACTCTTCCAAATTATCATTTAGAAAAGCCGTCTCTACATCCATCTGCCGGATGTCATAATCTTAGAAGGCAGAAATGGCAAGAATGATCCAAATGGATTTGAGCATAGACACTAGAGAAAAGGTTTCATCATGGTCCAAACCAGATCTTTGACGAAAACCTTTTGCAACAAGTCTAGCCTCATAGCTTTCAACCTATCTATCTACACCAATCATCTTTCTGAAAAACCATTTGCATCCTACGGGCTTTACCACTTCTGGAGCAATGTTCAAAGTGTATAATTTGTTGGTGTACATGGACTCCATTTCGGTCCGTATTGCATCCAGCCATTTACCGCGTCACCGCTCTGAATGGCTTACTGGAAGCTAGTTGGCTCATCATTGTCAATGATGCAATCATCTCGATCCTTGTCTATGAGAATACCGTAGTATCTCTTAGCGGATGAGACTGCCTACTAGTCCTCTGGATTGGCGTGGGGATGTCCGGTTCTTTTGAAACCTTTGGTTCTACCATAGTTTCAGTAATAGTTTGTGGTTCTGGAATTTCTTCCAGTTCTATTGCGCTCCCATTATTTCCTTTTACAAAAAATGATTTTCTAAAAAATGGGCACGACGAGGGACAAAAACCTTTTGTTCCTCTGTGTAATAGGAAAGATTCCCCCTGGAGTTCTTTAGGTATCCCACAAACCTACACATTACCGAGTACGGCTCAAGCTTGTCCGCATACTGCTTTTTGACGAAAGCTGGACATCCCTATATCTTCAGATACTGAAGATGTAGGGTTCCTAGGCACTCTCATGAGGTCTCACAAGGCATCAACCATGCCAATTTTAAATTTTACAAGTGCCGAGAAACTCTAATACGGATCGTTAACTAGAATTTTAGGAGAAAAAGGAAACTAGTTAACATCTTAACTAAAAGTGAGATGCTACAACCTTTGTAGATCCGGTTATCCACTTCCTTAGCTTCACGTAGTTGTCCCCTCGCTGTCCATCCCGAATCCCGGACTCTCGCATCGGCTTCATCGGAGAAATGAGCGGAACAGTCGTCGGCTACGATGCCGAAGATGATCTACGTCGAGGCTTCACAAGATCAAGCTCCAACTTCACCAAGTTGTGAAACTTGTGAAGAAAATACCCTATACTACTTGGCAAGAGGTAGAGGGTGAAGAAATAGGAGGTGGGTTCACTTTAGAATTGGATTTCTCACACTTTTGCTCAAGATGCCAATGGAATCAAGCTTTCTTTCTTGATGAAGATGATGAAGGAGAAGAAAGAATATGTTAAGTGTTGCTTTTAAAATGAAAATAAAATCAATACTTATCATATGCTAACCATGGTAAAGTGTAGAGAATAGATCATGGTTAGTTAGAATGGTTAGGGTTAAGGATGAAGACAAAATGGTAACAAAGTCAAACCTTCATGAAGCTTCAACTAAATACAAAGAAAGCCACCATTTTTCTTCATAATCCTTTCCAAAATCAATAAATAAATAAATGAGTAATAAAAAGGAAACACTAACCATTACACAACCATGGTTTAATCTTTACACAAAACACAAGTTAGCATGCAACATCTAACATGATACAATCAAGTGCACACAAAATATATCACATATACAATGTGCTTTTCAAGTGAGAAAATCCCTTTAAAGTGAACCAATACTAGTTAATGCAAAGTAATATATCAAATATATAATTGTACATTAAATCATTAAATCAACACTTGATTCAATGATCCGGTCATGTCTCACATAACCGACTAGTATCCAATGTATCGACTTATCGAATCGATCTTCGATTCGATAACTAGGTTATATCACATACAACCAATCGAAACATTCATCACGAGAATGAAATGCGGTATCACATACACGCATCATTCTCGGTCCCGCACATATCTCATATGCGCTCCTATTTCGTTTCGCTTGAGCCAGGAAACCTCTGTGTAGGACTCTAAAGACTCGTCAATACGCCGGCAGCAGATGATGATCATATCAAGCACCCACAAGCCGCAAGCGGTCTGCTAAACGTAACGGCCACCCGGGTATTGAGCGATCAGAAGATCGACGAGCAAGCCCGCTCACACTCCTGTGAATCCAAACAGTAACACTTACCGTACAGTCTGGTCTGTTCATCTGATATGTCGCATATCAAGTCTAGGGGTGGTAAACGTCAGACCCCAGTAACCGATAAGTCATGCCGATGTGAGGCTCATAACGGGTCGAGAAACTACTGGTAACACTTACCAGCAAATCTCTGATCAGCCCTGGCCAGGGACTTCCCTGTTACGGCCAATCGAGCACAGCGCAACATCAACCCCCAATACCGGGAGAGACGAAACCCCTCCTATCGCTCATTGCCTCCATGTGACTCGGGACTGTACCCAAAGACCATCGTTTTTCACCTCCTCATGGACGTGGTAAGGTGGAGATCAAAGCACAGTGGGAATCACACAAGACTCTATGACGATCTCGGGTTACAGACTAACCTGCACAAGTGTCACCTGAGAACTGCCATCTGACGTGAGGTATAATACCATCTGGGAGTTCTCGGCGAGTCCGTCCAGTGTACCCAGTCTCCACTGAGCACACCGTATACCATCTCTGATGTCAAATGCCAATGGATCTGGGATCATCCATCGCCCATCTCATGAGTCGAGAAGTGTATACGCTAGTCTACACTGGTATATCGATGCCCCGTCTCGATACACCCACGACTAGGGACCTTGAAGGATGTACCTATGGACTACCATGTCCCCACTTGTATGATCTGCATCATAGTCCAGGTAAACAAGTACACATCCTAAGGGCTTTACCAACATGTAACTATAAGACAGTTTAAAGAGACTAGTGTACATGTTAAGATAAAGAGCAACCAGATAGCATACTATCATATCGAGCAAGAAAGTCATCTCTGTATATGTCTAAGCATCCAATATAATATACATCATCTGTACAATACTGGCCTCTAGGGCATACATACAACTAACAATCTCCCACTTGCACTAGGGCCAGCTGCTGTAGTATCGCATACCGAGCATCCCGAAGAGTCTCTCAAACTGTATCTGGGGAATGGCCTTCGTGAGTGGATCCGCTGTGTTGTTCTTCGTGTCAACCCTCCTGACTTCGATCTCCCGGCGATCAACTATCTCCCGGATCAGGTGATACCGCCTCAGAATATGCCTGGATCGCTGATGGGACCTAGGTTCCTTGGCCAAAGCCACCGCTCCATTGTTATCGCAATAAAAAGGTATTGGATGCTCAATGGATGGAACCACTCCAAGTTCAGTAATGAACTTCTTGATCCAAACAGCCTCTTTAGCAGCATCGTTGGCAGCGATGTATTCAGCCTCCATCGTCGAGTCTGCCACGGTTTCCTGCTTGGAACTCTTCCAGCTAACTGCCCCTCCGTAAAGGGTAAAGACAAATCCCGACTGCGACTTAGAGTCGTCCTTATCACTCTGGAAGCTCGAATCGGTAAATGACTCCACTTGGAGTTCTCCGTTACCATACACCAAGAGCATCTCTTTAGTCCTTCGTAAGTACTTGAGAATGCTCTTCACAGCTGTCCAGTGACTCTCTCCAGGATCAGCTTGATACCTACTCACTACACTTAGTGAGTATGCTACATCGGGTCTGGCACATAGCATCGCGTACATGATAGAGCCTACAGCCGAAGCATAGGGTATCCCTTGCATGCGAGCTCTCTCCAAATCAGTCTTGGGAGACATCTCTTTGGAGAGAGTGACTCCAGAAATCATGGGTAAATTCCCACGCTTGGATTCTTCCATACTAAACCTCTTTAGTATGGTGTCAATGTACCTGGATTGGGACAATCCCAATATCCATTTGGATCTATCTCTATAGATCCTAATTCCCAATATGCATGAGGCATCACCAAGATCTTTCATCGAGAATCTTTGTGATAAGAAGAGCTTGACCGATTGCAGCATAGGAATATCATTTCCTATCAAGAGTATGTCGTCCACGTACAATACGAGGAAGACAACCTTACTCTCTGCTACCTTCTTATAGATACAAGGTTCATCTGGGTTTTTAACGAAATCAAACTCTTTGATAACGACGTCAAAGCAGATGTTCCAACTCCGCGATGCTTGCTTTAATCCATAAATGGATTTAAGCAGCTTGCATACCTTCCCGCTGCTCCCACTGTCTATGAAGCCCTCTGGCTGAGTCTGTAGGGTTCCTTGGCACACTAATGAAGTCTCACAAGGCATCAAACATGGCTAATTCAAATTTTACAAGTGCCTACAAACCCTAATACGGATCGTTAACTAGATATATAGGCGAACACATGCAACTAGTTAACCATTTAACTAAAAGAACGGAAATACAACCTTTGTAGATCCGGTCCTCCACCACCATAGCTCCGTAATGAAGTATCCTCGCTGTCCAAATGGAAACCCGGGCTCTAGCGTCGGCTTCATCGGAGAAATGGGCGGGCAAGGTCGTCGGCATCGATGCCGAAGATGATCTACGTCGAGGCATCACAAGATCAAGCTCCCACTTCACCAAGTCATGAAACTTGTGAAGAAAACACCCTATACTACTTTGCAAGAGGTAGAGGATGAAGAAATAGGAGGTGGGTTCACTTTAGAATTGGATTTCTCACTCATTTGCTCAAGTTGCCATTGATGGAGCAAGCTTTCTTCATCTTGTAAGAAGAAGAAGATGAAGAAAAAGAATATGATAAGTGTTATTAAAATATAAAATAAAATGATACTTATCATATCTTTAACCTTAGTTAGGTGTAGAGAATTGACTAAGGTTAGTTTGAAGGGTTAGGGTTAAGCATGAAGACAAAATGGTCACTTAGTCAAAGTTTCAAGAAACTTCAACAAGCAAACAAAAACAAGCCACCATTTTCATTTCTTCTTTTCTAAAATAAATAAATAAATCAATAAATATAAAAAAGAATAAGTAAATAAAATGCAACCCTAACCATTCATATAACCATGGTCAATTCTTTACACAAACCCAAGCTTGCATGTATCATCAAACATGATACAATCTTGTGCACAAAAGTATATCTCATATACAACTTGTGCATTTTAAGTGAGTAAATCCATTTAAAGTGAACCAATACTAGTTAATTGAAAGTAATATATCAAATATATAATTATAAATTAAATCATTAAATCAACACTTGATTCAATGATCCGGTCATGTCGCATGTAACCGGCTAGTATCCAATGTATCGGCTTATCGTGTTAATCTTTGATTCAATAACTAGGTTATATCGCATACAACCATTCGACACAATCATCGCGAGAATGAAATACGGTATCACATACACGCATTATTCTCGGTCCCGCACATATCTCATATGCGCTCCTATTTCGTTTCGCTTGAGCCAGGAAACCTCTGTGTAGGACTCTAAAGACTCGTCAATACTCCGGCAGCAGGTGATGATCATATCAAACACCCACAAGCTGCAAGCGGTCTGCTAAACGTAACGGCCACCCGGGTATTGAGCGATCAGAAGATCGACGAGCAAGCCCGCTCACACTCTTGTGAATCCAACCAGAAACACTTACCGTACAGTCCGGTCTGTTCGTCTGATATGCCGCATATCTCGCCTAGGGGTGGTAAACGTCAGACCCCAGTAGCTCGATAAGTCATGCCGACGTGAAGTTCATGACATGTGTGAAACTACTGATAACACTTACCAGTAGGTCACCGCAACCCTGGCCAGGGATTTCCTGTTATGGCCAGTCGAGCATAGCGCAACATCAACCCCCAATACCGGGAGAGACGAATCCCCTCCTATCGCTCATTGCCTCCATATGAATCGGGACTGTACCCAAAAACCACCTGTTTGCACGACTCAGTAGAGCCGTGGTAGGGTGGAAATCAAAGCACAGTGGGAGACACACAAGACTCTATGACGATCTCGGGTCAACAGACTAAGCTGTACCAGTGTCACCAGAGAACTGCCATCTGACGTGAGGTATAATACCATCTGGGAGTTCTCGGCGAGTCCGTTCAGTGTACCCAGTCTCCACTGAGCACCCGCATACCATCTCCGATGTCAAACACCAATGGATATGGGATCATCCATCGCCCATCCCATGGGTCGAGAAGATATACGCTAGTCTACTCTGGAATATCGATGCCCCGTCTCGATATTCCCTCCACTAGGAACATTGAAGGATGTACTCATGGACTATCCAGGCCCCACTAGTATGATCTGCATCACAGTCCTGGAAGTCGAGTACACATCCTAAGGGCTTTATCAACATGTAACAGAGAGACAGAAAGTATGCATGTTCAGATAATGATCAACCAGATAGCGTACTATCATGTCGAGGAAGAATGTCCTACCTATATATGTCCAAGCATCCACTACAATATACATCCAATGTACAGTAATGGCCTCTAGGGCATACATATAACTAACAATCTCCCACTTGCACTAGGGCCATCTGTAGCAGTAGTTGTAGTATCTAATACTCAACCATCCCCTAAAAGTCTCTCTTTGGGAAAAGGCTTTCGTGAGTGGATCCGCCGTGTTGTCCTCTGAGTCCACTCTTCTAACCTCGATCACCCCGGAGATCATCTATCTCCATGATCAGGTGATGCTGCCTCAGAATATGTCTGGGTCGCTGATGGGACCAGGGTTCCAGGGCCAAAGCCTCACTTCCATTATCACACAATGGTAGAAACCTCGTTCATCTTATGAACCAATATACACCCAAACTATCTCTTTGGTAGTATCTATAATAGCGATGTTACCAGCCATTATCGTCTAGTTTGCCACGGTATCTAGCTTGGAACTCTTCCAACATACCGTCCTTTTACTGAGGGTAAAGACAATGCCTGCGACTGACATTCAGTCGTCCTTATCACTCTGGAACTTTTCCAGCGATTCTCCCCAGGATCGAGAAGGTATCACCTTTATCCTATTTGGAGAATCCATGTGATAATAGGAGATTGACCGATCGTAGTATAGGAAACTCTTTTCCTATCTAGAGTATGTTGTCTACGTACAATACGAAGATCACCACCATACTTCCTACTACCCCTTTTGTATATACAAGGTTCATCTGCCATTTTGATGAAGTCAAACACTTTGACTATCACATCAAAACAGACGTTCCAACTCCGCAATGCCTGCTTCATTATCTAAAGCAACTTGCGCACGTTTCCGCTGCTCCCACTGTTTACGAAGCCCTCTGGCTGTGTTCTTATAGACGTTCTCTTCTAAATCAATATTTAGAAAAGTAGTCATGGCACCCAACCACCAGATATCGTAGTCATGGTATGTAGCAATGGCAAGTAGGATCTAGATGGACTTAAGCATAGTCCCTAGAAAAGGTTTCATCATTATCCACACCTGGTTGATGACTAAAACCTTTAACAAGTCTAGCTTTGAAAGTCTCAACTTTTCCATCTACACCAAGTAATCTTCTCAAGATATACTTGCTCCTGATGGGGATTTAACCCTTCAGATATTGCAACCAAAGTCCATACTTTGTTGGTGTATAAGGATTCCATCTCAGATCTCTAAGCATCCAGCCATTCATACAGAGTCCCTACTCTCGATGGCCTGCTCGAAACTAGTTGGGTCATCATCTCATGATGCATTCCTCGCTCCCACTGTCATCGAGAAACCGAGGTATCTCTCAGGCAGATGAGGAACCCTACCAGATCGGCGGAGAGGCTGAAGTTCGTCGGAAACTATTGAATCTTTTGGTTCTGTCAAATCATTAGCAGTTTTGTACAGCTGGAACCTTTCCAGTTCTACAGAACTGATCTTGCCTCGATCTTGTCTGGATTTTGCTTTTGACATAGGCCGGACAATCCCAAATCTCAACTTACTTAAGAGATAGGCTCTTCCCATACCATATCTCATATGGAATGGTAGGCAGTGATCTGATTCGAACCTAATTCAATAGGTACGCAGCTTCTCAAGCGCATAACCCCAGAAGGAAATAGGTAACTCAGTAATACTCATCATAGAGCACACCATATCTAATATTGTGCGATTTCTCCGCCCTGATACACCGTTGTGCTGTGGTGTATTCAGAGGAGTAATACGGAGAGAGAATCTCATTTTCTTTTAGAATAGTCCAGGAATGCCATGCACAAGTATTCTCCTCCCTGATCTTATCATAGGACATAATACTTATACCCGGTTGTTGGTTCTCTACTTCTAACTTATATTCTGTGAATATCTCAAAAGGTTCGGACTTGTGTTTCAACAGGAACATATGTCAGAATCTTGAGAGATCATTAGAGAACGTAATGAAGTATAAAGAACCAGTCCTGGCATGTGTAGACAGGAGACCTTACATACATCATAATGTATCAGTCCCAAGAGTTTACTAACTCTTTCTCTGTTTCTAATAAACAGAGCTATGGTCATCTTATCTTTGTGACATGACTGGCAAGTTTCACAAGATGTAAATTCAAACTGATTTAAATATGCATCTAAAATGTAACTTCAGCCAGTCCGGTCGCATTGATATGACCTAGTTTACAATGCCTCAAGAATGATTCGTTCATTTCTGAACTCTTCCTCCTGTGTGTGTTCCGTATACTAGGAACTGTAGTTTGATTTAGAACATCAATGCTTTTAGACAACGTGCCTGAACCGATCAACTTTTGATATAGGAAATGTTCAAAACATTATCCAACAATACAAAATTTTATCATTTCTTTACTTGTAAAGAGAGTGATATGATTTTGTATATCAGGTTCGATATCTAATAACATTCGTTCAGAATCAATGTATTGGTAATACAGGGTGACACTGACCAACAGACTTGGCTGCAACACTTGCCCCGTTTTCTGCCTCATGAAACTTATCACCCGTTCTCAGTTTTTCTACCTTTTTGTAGCCCTATGTAACAGATTACATATCTGGGATCCAGATCCGGTATCATATACCCAGGATGCGAAGGATATTGAGAAACAGTTCTTTGTAATGAACACACCCGAAGATGATGCATCAGCATGCACTCTCTTCGTTTGGTCGGCACGGGAATTCTGGTAATCCCCAATTTCCTGCTCTGTCTTATAACAATTATAAGTTGGAGCGGGACCAACGTTTCCCCAGCTCAGTATAACAAGCGGGTTCGGTCAATATCCGTATTATTATCTTGATTAAGGTGTGATATGGTCGCTACCAGGAGAGAGAGAGAAGAAAACACTCTGCGTGCGCTCTTGCAAGATTAGATTGGTTATATATTTTATCTAATCAGGATGGCTCCCACTGTTTTTATCAAATCTTCCTTCAAACCCTAAAAGGAAAGACTAGCTGGGATTAATTGCACTCTACAAGTTCGCCATTCTTTCAGCCAGGCCAGTGTCGGTACTTTGAGGGGGTTCCCCGTGCTTTCGCACGGACCTAATTACAGTAAACCTTGTTTTCCCAGAGGCGTAACCCCGTTGACACCTTTCTAGACACCTACTTGATCGGCTAATTGTAAAGTGTAAAACTCTCCCAGGAGTAACAATTACTCACAGTGGGTATCGGGATCCAACTATCACATAGAAGGTATGCAATCTCATTGCAAATTTCAACACTTGAAACTCCCGATAATGGTTTTTACCCCTAGCACCTATGACCTTGGCTAAGGTCAACAAATCATAGGTACTAGTCAAGTTCTACCCGTCATTTCGTGATTAATTAGACCCACCCACATGACCCTTGGCTAAGGTCAACAAAGCCACATGACTGTCCTAACTAATCGCATCACATGCTGTGTAGGAAGACATCACTTAGCTACCGCACACTACGCCTCGGCTATGGTCGACAAACGTAGCACGAATACTAAGTACTCTACTTCCTGAAATGACGGAGGGTTGCGAATGGTTTTTATGAAAACCTTTAACGCTTTGAACTTGATCTCGTTGCGGAATCAAATGATTTTTTAAATGGAATGTTTTCGAGGCTTTTCTAGTTTTGCTAAAGGGGTCACTCCCGATGAAGGGATCGTCGGCCCTTTCCTCGTCGAATGAGGTGCGGGATATATCATATATATCACTGTGCAAAGCGGAAACTGTAGAAGCGATCAAAGACAAACCGAGGGTTGTAGCATCTGCCAGTTATTGCTAAAGGAGTCACTCCCGGTGAAGGGATCTCGGTCCTTTCCTCATCGAATAAGGTACAGGATGTTCTATAATGAACACCGCGATGCAAAGCAAGAACTGTAGCTACCTGTTTTTATTTTGAAATTCGATTCCACAACATCAATTAGGTTTATTTTATTTCATTAATCTCATTAATGAATATCCCATCATTAAAGTCCACCTAAACATCACAGATAAATATAACGTATGCTTATGCCATCCGCATTCGCCTCGATGTCCCGTCTGCACCGTTAGGTTAGGTAACTAACGGCAGAGCGGGGCAGGGCTAGCGCGGGTGTAAAACATAAGCAGCGTTTATATAATATAGCATATATACTATATATAATATCTGTCACAGAACATCACATGATCACACCACAGATAAAACACAGCAGAAGAAACATATGAAATATTGGATATACTAGGACGTCCGTGTTTTTAATACGAGCCAGTATAAAACACGGATTCCACGGTCGCGATGAATAGCCAAACCCACACCCCTAGACCCCTATGAGAGCGGCAAGCAACCCTACCAATTCTAGAGTTAGGAGACCCGGACTCGACTCCTCGAGTTGGTCTCCCACTGGACCCTAGAACCCGGTTACTTGTGCCCTCCTCCTTGGGTCTATCCTAGTGCAGAAAAGTAAATAATATACAAATGGTGACATCATCCGCAACCTGGAAGTGCCCCAATAAAAGAATATTACATACAAGTTTTTACATGAATGAAAAAGAAAAACACTCATCTCACATAAAAAAAACCCCGGCTATTCAAACACGACGATCCAATATAACATATCCAGCAATACATAACATCACATGTCATCAACGTAAGTAAATATGCGCATCCCAATTGTCGTTGACATATAGCAACGAAACTGGCGATATCACATATTACACTTACGGTCACAGAAAAGAAAGTGTAAAACTACAACAGTTAGAATCCGCAACCTCTTTAGACATCGCATGCCTAATCAAATGAATTCCTTAGACATCGCATGCCTAACAATTATAAACCCCGCATTTTAGTCTCAAAATCGAAAACACTTTTCAATATAAAAGTCGGGCAATTCAACAGGATTCCCGACATTCAGATCGAATGCTCGTCGCAAACTTTAGTAGGCGGCCGCACCCCCGATACCGTCGACGAAGTGCACTAAGGCGGAACACCGCTGCCGCGAGCACCCGAACGGATGCTTTCAGCGACGGGGTTCTCCTACAGTCACTTGGTCGGGGCAATGGAGTGAGGCTGTCTATTAAGTTTACCCGGCGAGTATCCGCGTACGCTACGTGATTGCGACGGACTTTTGATCATATCAAAATTCCGTGGCAACCGATCAACTGAGACTAAACTGCTATGTTTATAACATTCATTCAGTTATCTCATAACTCTTTGTGAATTCCAATTATTGTATCACATTCCGGATAAATAGAAAATGTTAAACTTTCCAATCGAACAATCGAACACCCAAGTTTTCCCGATACAGCTCAACACATGAAATAAGTCTAAAAACATTCAGTTCGTGCCTCAGTACCAACGGTCCAGCCGTAGAAGAGTCAAGCCAACGCCTCACATGTGGCACGCCGTACTGCCCCAAACCCGAAGGTTCAAAGGGCAGTTCAAGACGGTCACATAATCGAGTTAAGGTTTGTTGTCTTCTAGAGGGACCATCGCGTTACTTGCACTACTTAGAACGTGATTAAACTACAGAAAAATCCAACAATTGGAAATTTCTCGGCAGGGGAAAAAGTGGGTATTTATATCCGGTCGAACTTTTTAACATATTCTAAAACTACCCGGAAAAACACACTGACAAAATTAGACAATCCGATCGATACACCGAATCCCCAATACAACCAAGAAAATTCAACTCTTGAATAAATATTAAAAAATCCCAGAAAATCCAACATCATAAAATAAGAATTACTGTGCAAATTTTATTGGATGATGTGACCATATGGCCGCGGAACCGCGGCAGAAGCCATGCATCTGCCGCTGTTCCGCGGCGGTTTAGATGTGATAGGTTCTCGTTTTGCACCATAATTCTTAGGTCTTCCTGCTGAATTTTTTAGGAATTTTTAATCTGGAAAAATCCCAGTTTTTCAAAAATGTCCAGAGAGCCGTTTAAAGTCGGGGTTTCGGGTCGATCGGACTTCTAACTCCGTCCACGCATCGCCTAAGGCTCTAGGTAGGCTCTGATACCACTGTAGGGTTCCTAGGCACACTAATCAAGTCTCACAAGGCATCAAACATGGCTAATTCAAATTTTACAAGTGCCTACAAACCCTAATACGGATCGTTAACTGGATATATAGGCGAACACATGCAACTAGTTAATCATTTAACTAAAAGAACGGAAATACAACCTTTGTAGATCCGGTCCTCCACCTCCATAGCTCCGCAATGAAGTATCCTCGCTGTCCAAATGGAAACCCGGGCTCTAGCGTCGGCTTCATCGGAGAAATGGGTGGGCAAGGTCGTCGGCATCGATGCCGAAGATGATCTACGTCGAGGCATCACAAGATCAAGCTCCCACTTCACCAAGTCATGAAACGTGTGAAGAAAACACCCTATACTACTTGGCAAGAGGTAGAGGATGAAGAAATAGGAGGTGGGTTCACTTTAGAATTGGATTTCTCACTCATTTGCTCAAGTTGCCATTGATGGAGCAAGCTTTCTTCATCTTGTAAGAAGAAGAAGATGAAGAAAAAGAATATGATAAGTGTTATTAAAATATAAAATAAAATGATACTTATCATATCTTTAACCTTAGTTAGGTGTAGAGAATTGACTAAGGTTAGTTTGAAGGGTTAGGGTTAAGCATGAAGACAAAATGGTCACTTAGTCAAAGTTTCAAGAAACTTCAACAAGCAAACAAAAACAAGCCACCATTTTCATTTCTTCTTTTCTAAAATAAATACATAAATCAATAAATAGAAAAAAGAATAAGTAAATAAAATGCGACCCTAACCATTCATATAACCATGGTCAATTCTTTACACAAACCCAAGCTTGCATGTATCATCAAACATGATACAATCTTGTGCACAAAAGTATATCTCATATACAACTTGTGCATTTAAAGTGAGTAAATCAATTTAAAGTGAACCAATACTAGTTAATGCAAAGTAATATATCAAATATATAATTATACATTAAATCATTAAATCAACACTTGATTCAATGATCCGGTCATGTCGCATGTAACCGGCTAGTATCCAATGTATCGGCTTATCGAGTCAATCTTTGATTCAATAACTAGGTTATATCGCATACAACCATTCGACACATTCATCGTGAGAATGAAATACGGTATCTCATACACGCATTATTCTCGGTCCCGCACATATCTCATATGCGCTCCTATTTCGTTTCGCTTGAGCCAGGAAACCTCTATGTAGGACTCTAAAGACTCGTCAATACTCCGGCAGCAGGTGATGATCATATCAAACACCCACAAGCCGCAAGCGGTCTGCTAAACGTAATGGCCACCCAGGTATTGAGCGATCAGAAGATCGACGAGCAAGCCCGCTCACACTCCTGTGAATCCAACCAGTAACACTTACCGTACAATCCGGTCTGTTCGTCTGATATGCCGCATATCTCGCCTAGGGGTGGTAAACGTTAGACCCCAGTAGCTCGATAAGTCATGCCGACGTGAAGTCCATGACATGTATGAAACTACTGATAACACTTACCAGTAGGTCACCGCAACCCTGGCCAGGGATTTCCTGTTATGGCCAGTCAAGCATAGCGCAACATCAACCCCCAATACCGGGAGAGATGAATCCCCTCCTATCGCTCATTGCCTCCATGTGAATCGGGACTGTACCCAAAAACCACCTGTTTGCACGACTCAGTAGAGCCGTGGTAGGGTAGAAATCAAAGCACAGTGGGAGACACACAAGACTCTATGACGATCTCGGGTCAATAGACTAAGCTGTACCAGTGTCACCAGAGAACTGCCATCTGACGTGAGGTATAATACCATCTGAGAGTTCTCGGCGAGTCCGTTCAGTGTACCCAGTCTCTACTGAGCACCCGCATACCATCTCCGATGTCAAACACCAATGGATATGGGATCATCCATCGCCCATCGCATGGGTCGAGAAGATATACGCTAGTCTACTCTGGAATATCGATGCCCCGTCTCGATATTCCTTCGACTAGGAACATTAAAGGATGTACTCATGGACTATCCAGGACCCACTAGTATGATCTGCATCACAGTCCTGGAAGTCGAGTACACATCCTAAGGGCTTTATCAACATGTAACAGAGAGACAGAAAGTATACATGTTAAGATAAAGATCAACCAGATAGCGTACTATCATGTCGAGCAAGAAAGTCCTACCTATATATGTCCCAGCATCCACTACAATATACATCCAATGTACAGTAATGGCCTCTAGGGCATACATATAACTAACAGAGTCATGTACACACAATCTTCTAAATCACCATTTAGAAAGGCGGTCTTAACATCCATTTGCCAGATTTCGTAATCATGATATGCAGCGATGGCAAGCATGATCCGGATGGATTTAAGCTTAGCCACTGGAGAAAAGGTTTCGTCATAGTCCACACCTGGTCTTTGACGAAAACCCTTTGCTACAAGTCTAGCTTTGAAAGTCTCCACTTTCCCATCTACACCAAGTTTTTTCTTGAAGATCCACTTGCTCCCGATGGGTTTTACCCCTTCAGGAGCAACATCCAAAGTCCATACTTTGTTGGTGTACATGGATTCCATCTCGGACCGCATAGCATCCAGCCATTTCACTGAGTCCTTACTCGTGATGGCCTGCTCGAATCTAGTTGGGTCATCATCCTCCATGATGCAATCCTCGCTCCCAACATCCATGAGAAAACCGTAGTATCTCTTAGGTTGGCGAGGAACCCTACTAGATCGGCGGAGAGGCTGAGGTTCATCAAGAACTACTGAATCCTATGGTTCAACTAAGTCTTCTGTCGTAGTCTGTATTGCTGGAACCTCTTCCAGTTCTACCTCCTTGCCACTAATCTCTTTATCAAGAAATTCCTTTTCTAAAAAGGTGGTATGTCGAGAAACAAACACCTTTTGTTCCTCGGTGTAGTAGAAGATATACCCGCGCGAATGTTTGGGATATCCAATAAACTTACACAGAATGGACCTTGCCGCGAGTTTGTCCGGATTTTGCGTTTTTACATATGCCGGACAACCCCATATCTTAACATAATTAAGACATGGTCTCTTTCCTTTCCATATCTCATATGGAGTGGTTGGCACGGTTTTGGTGGGAACCATATTCAATAGGTCTGCAGCTGTTTCCAGTGCATATCCCCAGAAAGAAATAGGTAACTCAGCCGTGCTCATCATAGAGCACACCATATCTAATAGGGTGCGGTTCCTCCGTTCTGATACACCATTGTGCTGTGGTGTATATGGAGGTGTCAACTGAGAGAGAATCCCATTCTCTTTTAGGAAGTCCAGGAATTCATTGCTTAAGTATTCACCTCCTCGATCAGATCGAAGGATTTTAATACTTTTTCCGGTTTGGTTCTCGACTTCTTGTTTATATTCTCTAAATTTCTCAAAAGCTTCTGATTTGTGTTTCATCAGGAACACATATCCGAATCTAGAGAGATCGTCAGTGAATGTAATGAAGTACGAAGAACCATCCCTGGCATGTGTAGACATGGGACCACATACATCACTATGTATTAGTTCCAAGAGTTCGGTAACTCTTTCTCCGTGTCCCGTAAACGGAGTTTTGGTCATCTTGCCTTTGAGACATGACTGGCAAGTGTCATAAGATGAAAATTCAAATGGATTTAAATATCCATCTTTATGCAACTTAGCTAGTCATGTCGCATTGATGTGACCCAGTCTACAATGCCACAAGAAGGATTCGTTCAGTTCTGAACTCTTCCTCTTATGTGTGTTTGTTATGCTCAGAACTGTTGATTGATTTAGAACATAAATGCCATTGCACAACGTGCCTGATCCAACAAACTTTTGGTTACGGAAAATGTTCACAACATTATCCTGTAATACAAAATTATATCCCTCTTTACTCAATAAAGAAACCGATATAATGTTGCATATCAGGTTCGGCATGTAATAGCATTCGTTCAGAACCAATATATTACCAGTTGGTAATACAAGGTGATATTCCCCGACAGTCTTAGCTGCAACAATTGCACCATTTCCAACTCTAATGTATTTATCACCTTCTCCAAGTTCTCTACCTTTTCTATCCCATGTAACTGATTACATATATGGGATCCTGACCCGGTATCTAATACCCATGACGTAGAGCAAATGGAGAAACAGTTCTCTGTAACGAACACACCCGAAGAAAATGCATCAACATGTGCTTTCTTCATTCGGGTGGCATGGGAATCCTGGTATTCCCCTATATCCTGTTCAGTCCTATACCTCTTATAGGAAAGAACGGAACCAACGTTCCCCAGCACAGTATAACATGCGGGTTCAGTCAAAACATCCATATTATTATCTTTATTAGGGCATGACATGGTCGCTACCTGGAGAGAGAGAGAAGAAAACACTTTAGCGTATGCTCTTGCAAGATCAGATTGGTTATTATCTTATCTAATCAGGATGGCTCCCACTGTTTTTATCAAATCTTCCTTCGAACCCTAAAAGGAAAGACTAGCCGGGATTAATTACACACTACAAGTTCGCCAATCTTTCAGCCAGGCCAGTGTCGGTACTTTGAGGGAGGTCCCCCGTGCTTTCGCACGAACCTAATTAATGTAAACCTCGTTTTCCCAGAGGCGTAACCCCGTTGACACCTTTCTAGACACCTACTTGATCAGCTAATTGCAATGTGTAAAACTCTCCCAGGAGTAACTCTTACTCGCAGTGGGTATCGGGATCCAACTATCTCATAGAAGGTATGCAATCTCATTGCAAATTTCAACACTTGAAATTCCCGATAATATTTTGCCCCTAGCGTCCTATGACCTTGACGCAGGCCAACAAACCATAGTGCGCTAGTCAAGTTCAACCCATCATTTCTTGATTGAATTAAACCCACCCGTACGACCCTTGACGCAGGCCAACAAAGTCGCACGACTACCCTAATCCAATCTGCATCATATACATAAACAGATAAATACTAGTTAGCTACCGCACACTACGCCTTGACGCAGGCCAACAAAGTAGCACGAATACTAACTACTACTTATCTGAAATGACTGAGGGCTACGACAGGTTTTTCTGAAAACCTATTGCGTAATGAACTTGATATCGTTGTAGAATCAAATGAAGTTTTGAAATGGAGTGATTTTGAGGCTTTTCTAGTTTTGCTAAAGGGGTCACTCCCGATGAAGGGATCGTCGACCCTTTCCTCGTCGAATGAGGGGCGGGATATATCATATATATCGCTGTGCAAAGCAAAACTCAAAAACAATCAAAAGCAAACCGAGTGTGTAGCATCTGCCAGTTATTGCTAAAGGAGTCACTCCCGGTGAAGGGATCTCGGTCCTTTCCTCATCGAATAAGGTGCCGGGTATATCATATATACCGCTATGCAAAGCAAGAACTGTAGCTACCTGTTTTGTTTAAAATTTGATTCTACAACATCTTAGGTTTATTTTCTTTCATTAATCACATTAATGAAGTCCTATCATTTAAGTCACCTAAACATCACAGATAAATATGACGTACACTTATGCCATCCGCATTCGCCTGGATGTCCCCTCGTGCACCGTTAAGTTAGGTAACTAACGACAGAGCAGGGCAGGGCTAGTGCGGATGCAAAACATAAGTAACGTCTATATACTATATACAGTATCCATCACAGAACATCAGGATCACATCACAGATATAGCAGCAGAAGAAACATATGAAACATTGGATATACTAGGACGTCCGTGTTTTCAATACGAGCCAGTATAAAACACGGATTCCACGGTCATGATGAATGGCCAATCCCACACCCCTAGACCCCTACGAGAGCGGCAAGCAACCCTACCAATTCTAGGGTTAGGAGACCCGGACTCGACTCCTCGAGATGGTCTCCCACTGGACCCTAGAACCCGGTTACTTGTGCTCCCCTCCTTGGGTCTATCCTAATGCGGAAAAGTAAATAATATACAAAAGGTGACAACTTCCGCAACCTGGAAGTGCCCCAATAAAAGAATATTACATACAAGTTTTTACATGAATGAAAAATGAAAAACACTCATCTCACATAAAAACCCCCGGCTATTCAAACACGACAATCCAATATAACATATCCAGCAACACATAACATCACATGCCATCAACGTAAGTAAATATGCGCATCCCAATTGTCGTTGGCATATAGCAACGAAACCGGCGATATCACATATTACACTTACGATCATAGAAAAGAAAGTGTAAAGCTACAACAATTGGAATCCGCAACCTCTTTAGACATCGCATGCCTAATCAAATGAAATACTTAGACATCACATGCCTAACAATTATGAACCCCGCATTTTAGTCTCATTATCGAAAACTCTTTTCAATATGTAGTGAGACTAAACCGCTAGATTTATAACATTCATTCAGTTATCTCATAACTGTGTGTGAATTCCAATTATTGTATCCCATTCCGGATAAATAGAAAATATTAAACTTTCCGATCGAACATTCGAACACCCAAGTTTTCCCGAAACCGTTCAACACATGAAATAAGTTCAAAGACGTTCACTTCATGCCTCAGTACCAACGGTCCAGCCGTAGAAGGGTCAAGCCAACGCCTCACATGTGGCACGCCGTACTGTCCCAAACCCTAAGGTTCAAAGGGCAGTTCAAGACGGTCACACAATCGAGTTAAGGTTTGTTGTCTTCAAGAGGGACCATCGCGTTACTTGCACTACTCAGAACGTCCTTAAACCACAGAAAAATCCAACACTTGGAAATTTTCCGACAGGGGAAAAATTGGGTATTTATATCCGGTCGAACTTTTTAACATATTCTAAAATTATCCGGAATCCACATAGACAAAATCTGATAATCCGATCGAATCATCGAATTCCCAAAACAACCCCAGAAAATTCAACTCTTGAATAAATATTAAAAATTCCCATAAAACTCAGCATCATTAAATAAGAATTACTGTGCAAAAATGGTAGCATGTTCACATAATCTGGCCGCGGAACCGCCGCAGAAGCCATGCTTCTGCCGCGGTTCCGCCACACTATTGACACATCTTCAGGAAAATTTTGCACCGTAATTCTTAGAATTCCTTGCTGAATTTTTTAAGCATTTTAATCTGGAAAAAACCTAGTTTTTGAAAAAAGTCCAGAGAGCAATTTGATTTAGGGTTTCGATGTTCATTCGGGTTTCAAACGTCGTCTAATCATCGCCTAAGGCTCTAGCTAGGCTCTGATACCAATGTAGGGTTCCTAGGCACTCTCAAGAGGTCTCACAAGGCATCAACCATGCCAATTTTAAATTTTACAAGTGCCGAGAAACTCTAATACTGATCGTTAACTAGAATTTTAGGCGAAAAAGGAAACTAGTTAACATCTTAACTAAAACTGAGATACTACAACCTTTGTAGATCCAGTTATCCACTTCCTTAGCTCCACTAGTTGTCCCCTCGCTGTCCATCCCGAATCCTGGACTCTCGCATCGGCTTCATCGGAGAAATGAGCGGAACAGTCGTCGGCTACGATGCCGAAGATGATCTACGTCGAGGCTTCACAAGATCAAGCTCCAACTTCACCAAGTTGTGAAACTTGTGAAGAAAACACCCTATACTACTTGGCAAGAGGTAGAGAGTGAAGAAATAGGAGGTGGGTTCACTTTAGAATTGGATTTCTCACACTTTTGCTCAAGATGCCATTGATGGAATCAAGCTTTCTTTCTTGATGAAGATGATGAAGGAGAAGAAAGAATATGATAAGTGTTGCTTTTAAAATGAAAATAAAATCAATACTTATCATATGCTAACCATGGTAAAGTGTAGAGAATAGATCATGGTTAGTTAGAATGGTTAGGGTTAAGGATGAAGACAAAATGGTAACAAAGTCAAACCTCCATGAAGCTTCAACTAAATACAAAGAAAGCCACCATTTTTCTTCATAATCCTTTCCAAAATCAATAAATAAATAAATGAGTAATAAAAAGGAAACCCTAACCATTACACAACCATGGTTTAATCTTTACACAAAACACAAGTTAGCATGCAACATTTAACATGATACAATCAAGTGCACACAAAATATATCACATATACAATGTGCTTTCCAAGTGAGAAAATCCCTTTAAAGTGAACCAATACTAGTTAATGCAAAGTAATATATCAAATATATAATTATACATTAAATCATTAAATCAACACTTGATTCAATGATCCGGTCATGTCGCACATAACCGACTAGTATCCAATTTATCGACTTATCGAATCGATCTTCGATTCGATAACTAGGTTATATCACATACAACCAATCGAAACATTCATCGCGAGAATGAAATGCGGTATCACATACACGCATCATTCTCGGTCCCGCACATATCTCATATGCGCTCCTATTTCGTTTCGCTTGAGCCAGGAAACCTCTGTGTAAGACTCTAAAGACTCGTCAATACGCCGGCAGCAGATGATGATCATATCAAGCACCCACAAGCCGCAAGCGGTCTGCTAAACGTAACGGCCACCCGGGTATTGAGCGATCAGAAGATCGACGAGCAAGCCCGCTCACACTCCTGTGAATCCAAACAGTAACACTTACCGTACAGTCTGGTCTGTTCGTCTGATATGTCGCATATCAAGTCTAGGGGTGGTAAACGTCAGACCCCAGTAACCGATAAGTCGTGCCGATGTGAGGCTCATAACGGGTCGAGAAACTACTGGTAACACTTACCAGCAAATCTCTGATCAGCCCTGGCCAGGGACTTCCCTGTTACGGCCAATCGAGCACAGCGCAACATCAACCCCCAATACCGGGAGAGACGAAACCCCTCCTATCGCTCATTGCCTCCATGTGACTCGGGACTGTACCAAAAGACCACCGTTTTGCACGCCCTCATGGATGTGGTAAGGTGGAGATCAAAGCACAGAGGGAATCACACAAGACTCTATGACGATCTCGGGTCTACAGACTAACCTGCACAAGTGTCACCTGAGAACTGCCATCTGACGTGAGGTATAATACCATCTGAAAGTTCTCGGCGAGTCCGTCCACTGTACCCAGTCTCCACTGAGCACCCGTATACCATCTCTGATGTCAAACACCAATGGATATGGGATCATCTATCGCCCATCTCATGAGTCGAGAAGTGTATACGCTAGTCTACACTGGTATATCGATGCCCCATCTCGATACACCCACGACTATGGACCTTGAAGGATGTACCTATGGACTACCATGTCCCCACTAGTATGATCTGCATCATAGTCCAGGTAGTCAAGTACACATCCTAAGGGCTTTACCAACATGTAACTATAAGACAGTTTAAAGAGACTAGTGTACATGTTAAGATAAAGAGCAACCAGATAGCATACCATCATATCGAGCAAGAAAGTCATCTCTATATATGTCCAAGCATCCAATATAATATACATCATCTGTACAATACTGGCCTCTAGGGCATACACACAACTAACAGAAGATAGGGTTTCTTCCCACTCCACATCTGATATGGTGTTATAGGCATAGTCTTGGTAAGAACCTTATTCAAAAGATATGTAGCTTATTCTAGTGCATAACTCTAGAAGGATCGCGGTAACTCAGCGTTACTCATTATGGAACGAACAATATCCAATAGGGTTCTGTTCCGCCTTTCCTATACACGTTTATGTTGTGATGTGTATGGAGAAGTAAGCTGAGAGAGAATTCTATTCTCTTTTAGGTAATCTAAGAACTCGACAATTTAAGTATTCACCACGTTGATCAGATCTCAGTGCCATGAAACTTTTTCCTTTTTGTTTTTCCACTTCATTCTTATATTCCCGGAATTTTTCAAAGGGTTAAGATTTATGTTTCATTAGAATACTTGTCCTAACCTAGAGAAATTATCTATAAAAGTAATGAAATAGGAATAACCACTTCGTGCATCTGTAGATATTGGACTATACACGTCGCTGTGTATGAGTCCTAAGAGCTCGCTCGCTCTTACTCCGTGTCCAGTGAAGGGAGTCTTTCTCATCGTCAACTTCATCTGCTCTTGCCTTGTATTAGCTCAGGCTCTGGCAAGATTGACAAGTTACATAAGACTGATAATCGAACGGATCCAAATATCCCTCTCTATGTAACTTCATCAACCGTGTTTCATTAATGTGACCCAGTCTACAATGCCTTAAGAGAGCCTTATTTAATTCTGAAGACTTTCTTTTAAGTTTGTTCTGGACGTTTGAAAACCAGAGCTTGATTCAATATATATTTTCCTCTATTGTACCTGACCCAATCAAACTTTGATTTAGGTGGATGTGAACCACATCGCTTACAAACTAGACTTAGCACACACAAACAGTTACGTAGAATCAATATCTGTCCACTTGTCAATTTTAGATGATATATCCTACGGATACAGCATGCACGCTGATTCCGTTAGCATCCCTAGGAGTCATATCACCTGCCTTGATAACTCTACGGTTTCTCAAAGCCTGTAATGACTTACCGATATGAGATCCTGATCCCGTATCTTGTACCCAGGAAGTAGAGTTAATTGACAGACTGTTTACAATCATTAACACACCCAAAGTCGAAGCCACAACATGTTTCGGATCTTGATTTCTGGCTTTCCAAGCCCTGCATCCCTTCTGCCAATGCCTTTTCCCGTGACAATAGGTACATTCCTCCTTCCCTACTGTTAACCCCGAAACTTTTGCCCTTCCCTTTTCTTCTACTTTACTGACACCGCCTATCGGCATTGTGGAGGTCATCTTCTTCTCACCCTTGGCATCCGCCTTAGATCCAGAAGAGGAAGATTCCCCAATAAGCAGAGCGGGTGTCTCCCTGGTTTCCTTCAGGGTGCCCTCAACTTGAAGTATAACTTTCTTCCCCTGTGCGTAAGTAGGAGATAGGGACTGTAGAATCAAGTCAGCATATGACTCGTTCTCAAACATGGTCTCGAAGTCCGTGAGCCTTTTAATATAGCTAATCATTGTCGGGACGTGGTCCCCTACAGATGACCCGACAGCCAACCTCGCTTGAAGAAATTCCTTCGAGGTCTCATATCTTGCGATATGAGATTGCTCTCCATATAAAACATTGTTATGGAGGAAGACAGAAACTAAGTCCATCTTCTCGTGCGGCCTCTGGTATACACCATCGACTGAGGCCAACACGAGGCACTTGGCATTCACACAGTCTTTTTACCTTGTCTTATGGATATCAACATCCGTGACGGTGGAAACTGGACCTGGGTCGGCGGGGCCTTGAGTAGTAATGAGGTAGTCCAGCTTGTCATAGATAATGGACATCTGGACAAACCTTTTCCAGTCAATATAGAATAACTCGGTCATTTTATTATCCATCTTTAACCTAATCTGGTCACCTGGTCGCTGCAATTAGGAGAGAGAGAAGAATACACTCAGTATGATACTCTTGCAAGTTTAGATTGATTTTTAATTTATCTAAACAGGTTGGCTCCCACCGTTTCTCGAATCTTTCCTCAAACCATAAAAGAAGAATTAGTCAGGAATGATCTCACCGTACAATACATGCTTAACCGTTCGGCCAGGCTAGTGTGGGTACTTCGAGGGAGGTTTTCCAACGCTTTCGCGAAGTTCCTTAATTACAAAACCACTTTTCCCTTGAGGCGTAGCCCCGCTAACACTGTTCTAAACACCTACTTGGTTTATAGCATTAATTGTTAAGTGAAGAATCTCCCGAGGATTAGTGGATACTCACAGTAGGATCGGGACCCAAATATCATTGTGTGATAATGCTGACGGAATCCTACCAACATTATCAAACTCCAAATGGTATGCAGCACTTGCAAGTTTCAGTTTCTTTAGAATCTCCCGATGTAGATTTTTGCCCCATGCTCTTATGACCTTGACTGGGGCCAACAAATCATAAGTCACATGTCAAGTTCTACTCGTCATTGTCCAGGTTAATTTGAACCCACCCATACATACCCTTGACCAAGGCCAACAAAATAGTACGACTGTCCCAAACCAACGCATCTATCTATGCAACATATGAATACCCAGCAGCTACCAATCACTATGCCATGACTAAGGCCATCAAACATAGCTTGAATAATATTGAATATTCATATGAAATGACGGAGGGCTATGAATGATTTGGGCGAAACCGTGAACGTACTGAACTTGATATAATCGAAGGAACCTGATAGCTTTTAAAAGGAGTGGTTTAAGCTCAGCATTTAAAAGTCTCCTATTTTAAAATAACCGAGTGGTTTTTAAAATTTGTTCCAACGATTCAGTTTTGGTTTGTTTGCGTTTCATTAATTTAATGCAATCCCATCAGTTAACCTACCATTGCAGAAAACAACGAAAATACAACGTACGCTTATGCCATTGGCATTCGCCACGGTGGCCTGTCATCACCCGTTAGGTTACTTAACTAATGACAGAGCGGGGGATGGACTAGCGTGCATGCAAAACATAAGCATCGTCTATTATATAATACATATATAATAATATCCATTCGTCAGAACCAATGTTAGGCATTCCAGATCACAGATGAACACATTGGATATACTATGAATTCCGCGTTTCGTTTGAGCCTGTAACGAAAGACGGATTCCACGGTCGTCATGAATAGCCAAACCCCACCCTAGACCCCTACGGGTGCGACAAACTACCCGCCAAATACCCGAAGTGAAGCAACCTTCCTCAACAAAGTGAGTAGGCCAGTCGGCACTTCAAAGTACCCGGTAGTTTGTGCACCCCACCTTGGGTTTATCCAAGGAGAAAAAACAGTAAAAGAAATAATACAATAGTGGCTACAAACTCAATCCGGATGTGCCCCACAAAAATAATATTACATCTGTTGGAGATAGTGCTCTCACAGTCAATTATTGGATCACAGGTACGTGATTGCAATGATTGAGGCAGGACCTATACCGATATGACAGTCTTGCTCGAGATGATAGTTTGCCATCTGGTTTGACTTTATCATCGTATACATGCTTTAGTTCACTATTTCATGATGATAGAGCCCATAGGATTCTTGCTTGACTACCAGCAGTATGATGGCGATCATATACGTGGGAGCTGGGGTCTGTAAGCACATCCTTAAAGTGTCCCTAGTCGTGAGAGTTTCGAGACAGGGCATCGATACTCTTGAGTAGACTAGTGTATACAGTCGAGACCCCGACGAGGGGCGAAGGCCGGTCTCACAAGACATTGGTGTCAGTAGGATCACCTAAGATGTATACAGGTGCTCATTGGGTTATGAGTACACCGGACATGACTCACCGGGAACATGCTAGTTAGTATTATACATATCGTCAGATAGCAGTTCCCTGGTGACATGTGTACAAGTTAGTTCATCGACCTGAGATCGTCATTTGTCTCATGTGAGTTCCCACTGTGCTTAGATTACTACCCTACCATGCTCAAAGGAGTTGTGCAAAAAGGTTTTAGTTGGGTACAGTCCCGAGCCATATTGGAGGCAAGTGAGCGGATCGGCAGGGGATTCGTCTCTCCCGGTATTGGGGGTGAGATCGCGCTGTGTCTAGGAGAGCCATTACACAAAGCCCTCAGCCGAGGCAGGAGATTTACTGGTAGGTACTCAAGTAGTATCTCAGGGTGTTCTGGGCTACTCTCTGACACGACTTATACCGCTATTGGGGATCTGACGTTATTAGCCCCCTAGGCCAGATATGCGGTACTCATAGACGAACGGACTGGACTGTATATACATTGTCACTGTCAGGCTCAGTAGGGTTTATGGATGAGTTCGCTCGTCAGCTTCGCTTCCAATCAATACATAGGCAAAAGGTTACGTACAGCTTGTACCTCTGACGTGCTAGTGGTTATACCCGGTGCCAATGTGTTGATGAGTCATTAGAGTCCCCCACAGACACTTTCCCAAGTTCGGGCGTGTTAGTTATATGTATGCCCTAGAGGCCATTACTGTGCACTGGATGTATATTGTGTAAGTCCATATTGCGACCCCCGGTTCTTACGGGGAGGCGGAAACGGTATAAAATCAAAATTTTTATCGCAAGAGGCAACATGGACTAACTTATGGTCGGGATCGTTACCTAAACTAAAACTAGCATACTAAGCTAAAGATGTTTAGCTACTCGGATGAAGATGGTTATACCTAAACTTGAACTCCTTCTCTTCAAGCTCCGGTGGTGGTCCGATGGCTCCTTCTCGTCGTCTCCGTACGCCGAAGATAGATCCACTTGAAAGCTCCAACCTTTAGCTCCTTCTTCGGTCTTTGAAGAAACTAGTTCACTTGGTTTGCTAAACCTAGTGAACTAGAATGAGTAGAGAGGAAGTAGAATGGGATTTTATCTATGGTTCTTGATTCTCAACTCATGAGACAAGAGAACCATAGATCAAGAGAGGGAGCAAGAAGTTGAGGGTGAGAGCAAGGGGAGAGCTCAAGAACAAGAGAGAGAATGAGCAAGAAAGAATGAGGCTCTCTTTTCTCTCTCACCCTCTCATAATCCAAAGTGATCATCACTCATCATATCAAAAAAGTCTTTTGGTGATGGTTAGAAGCAACCATAAGGTTATCATATCATGCACTCATTTTACTCAAAAAGCAAGCAAGAAAAAAGTCTTTGGCATGAAATGATAACCATGGTTATCATGATGGTCAACTAGTCAAGCCTAGTCAACCGGTCAACAAGTCAACAAAAGTCAACAAGTCACCAAAGTCAACAAGTCAACAAAAGTCAACAAGTCAACAACCATATCACCATAATACTTAATTAATATAATAGTTAATCACATATCATATTCTCATTAGGGTTGAGCAAAAAGTCAAAAGTCAACGGTCAACTGTCAACAACCCTAATGAGAATCCACTGCCTCTGCCTCCCTGTCAACTGTGCATACACACCCGCATCCGCGTTCCGAGGAACACGAATGCAAACTGGATAAATCCAATCCCATAAGGTACACTAGGATCTGGCTTAAACCAAAGCCCGCTAGTGTAAACTGTCCGGACACTGTACGCGCACAAGTGCACGGATGTGACCGAACCCTGTCGCAAAACCATGCGACCTGTCGCAATACCATGCGACCTCTACTCTTTTGCCTAAAGGCGAAAAGCTTTCTGTGTGGGACTCTAAAGACTCGACACTACGCTGGCAGTGGGTTTAACCACAGACCGCAAGCGGCACTAGCTGTGCGTAACGGTCCCCAGGTAATGCCGACAAGAAGACCGACGAGGCGAAACCCATCTGAACTCCTACTGAGCCTGAGCGTGACATTCTCCGTACAGTCCGGTCTGTTCGTCTGATACATCGCATGGCGGGCCTAGGGGGCGGTAAACGTCAGTCCCCCAATAGCGGTACAAGTCGTGCCGGAGTGAAGCCCAATACACCCTGAGATAACACTGGAAACCTACCAGTATATCTCGTTTGCCCTGGCCAGGGACTACTCGTGTAATGGCTCTCCTAGACACAGCGCGATGTCAACCCCCAATACCGGGAGAGACGAATCCTGTCTAACTGTCACTGCCTCCAAGTGCTTCGGGACTGCACCCAACCACCACCTGTTTGCACGACTCCTTTGAGCCGTGGTAGGGTAGTGATCAAAGTACAGTGGGAACACACTCGAGGCGGAGTGACAGTGTCAAGTCAGCGGACTAAGCTGTACTCATGTCACCTGGGAACTGATAACTGACGATAGGTATAATACCAACTAGTCAGTTCCCGACGAGTCCTGTCCAGTGTACCCGTAACCTAACGAGCACCCGCATACTATCTCAAGTACGACGTACTGACGGCTGTGGGACAGACCGTCTCCCACACTGGGATGAGAAGCGCATGCGCTGGTCTACTCCGGAGTATCGATGCCCTGTCTCGATAGTCCTGCGACCAGGGACCTGAATAAGGATGTGCTTATAGATTACCCAGCCCCCACTAGTGTGACTGCCATCACAACGCTGGTAATCAAGCAAAGATCCTAAGGGCTCCACTAATGCGTATAAGTGATATACTGAAATAAACACAAGTACACATTGAAGTAGAAACAAACCAAGTAGCATACTACTATTTTGAGCAAGATTGTATATACAAGGTGAATATCCCAAGCATCCATTAAGTAATATACAAACCAGTATGATACAGTAATGGCCTCTAGGGCATATACACTAACAATCTCCCACTTGCACTAAGGCCATGTACTGGCGTATCGAAGACCTATCATCTCGATTAGCCGCTCGAACTGAGTCTGGGGCAGGGCCTTGGTGAATGGATCAGCAGTGTTATCTTCTGAAGCGACTCTCCGAACCTCGATCTCCTGGCGATCTACGATCTCCCTGATCAGGTGATACCGCCTTAAGATGTGCCTGGATCTCTGATGGGACCTGGGTTCCTTCGCTAATGCTATAGCCCCGTTGTTGTCGCAATACAGAGGTATTGGATCAACAATGGACGGAACCACCTGAAGTTCTTTCAAGAACTTCCTCATCCAGACAGCTTCTTTTGCGGCATCAGATGCAGCGATATATTCCGCTTCCATCGTCGAGTCTGCAACGGTTTCCTGTTTGGAACTCTTCCAACACACCGCCCCTCCATTGAGGGTAAAGACAAAACCCGACATGGACTTGGAATCATCCTTGTCACTCTGGAAGCTGGAGTCAGCAAAGGCCTCGATCTGGAGGTCCTTTCCGCCATACACCAAGAACATCTCCTTAGTCCTCCTCAGGTACTTGAGAATGTTCTTTACCGCTATCCAATGTTTCTCCCCAGGGTTTGACTGATACCGGCTTACTACACTCAGTGCATAAGCTACATCCGGTCTGGTACACAACATCGCATACATTATAGAGCCTACCGCAGAAGCGTAGGGTATAATAGACATGCGATCCCTCTCCAAATCAGTCTTGGGAGACATCTCTTTAGAGAGGGTGATCCCGTGACAAGCCGGTAGGTTACCGCGCTTGGAATCTTCCATACTGAATCTTTTCAGTACGGTGTCGATGTACCTGGACTGAGAAAGTCCCAATATCCTCTTGGATCTATCACGATGGATCCGGATCCCCAGGATGTATGAGGCATCACCCAGGTCTTTCATGGAGAACCTTTGTGACAAGAACCCCTTGACAGATTGTAGCATAGGAATATCATTTCCTATTAAGAGAATGTCATCCACGTATAAAACGAGGAATACTACAGTTCTCGCTACAAATCTACTATAGATGCATGGTTCATCTGGATTTTTGATAAAGCCAAATTCTTTGACCGTCTCATCAAAGCAGATGTTCCAACTCCGCGATGCCTGCTTTAGTCCATAGATGGACTTAAGCAACTTGCACACCTTTCCGCTGCTCCCACTCTGAATGAAACCCTCTGGCTGGTCCATATAGACACACTCCTCTAAATTTCCATTTAGAAAAGCTGTCTTTACGTCCATTTGCCAGATCTCATAATCGTGGAAGGCAGCAATGGCAAGAAGGATCCGAATGGATTTCAGCATGGCTACTGGAGAAAAGGTTTCGTCGTAGTCCAAGCCAGGTCTTTGACGAAAACCCTTTGCTACCAGCCTAGCTTTATAGGTCTCAACCTGTCCATCTACACCAATCTTCCTTTTGAAGATCCACTTGCATCCTACGGGTTTTACCCCGTCTGGAGCAATGTCCAACGTCCATACCTTGTTGGTGTACATGGACTCCATTTCGGTCCGCATTGCATCCAGCCATTTCACTGAGTCAACGCTCTGAACGGCCTGCTGGAAGCTAGTAGGCTCATCATAATCTATGATGCAATCCTCTCTATCCCCGTCTATGAGAAAACCGTAGTATCTCTCGGGCGGATGAGACTGCCTACTACTCCTGCGGAGCGGCGTAGGAATGTCCTGTTCTGTTGAACCCTCTGGTTCCACTAAGCTTTCAGTAACAGTCTGTGGTTCTGGAATTTCTTCCAGTTCTATTGTGTTCCCACTTATCTGGGTTTCCAAAAACTCAGTTTCCAAGAAGCGGGCATGCTGAGAAACAAAAACCTTTTGTTCCTCAGCGGAATAGAAAAGATACCCCCTGGAGTTCCTTGGGTATCCCACAAACTTACACTGTACTGAACGTGCCTCAAGCTTGTCCGCATGCTGCTTTTTTACAAAAGCTGGACATCCCCATACCTTAAGATAATTTAGACAGGGTTTCTTCCCAGTCCACATCTCATATGGGGTGGTGGGCACAGTCTTGGTAGGAGCCTTGTTCAAGAGATACGCAGCTGCTTCTAGTGCATATCCCCAGAATGATCGCGGTAACTCAGCGTTACTCATCATGGACCGAACCATATCCAATAGGGTTCGGTTCCGTCTCTCCGATACACCGTTATGTTGCGGAGTGTATGGAGGAGTAAGCTGAGAGAGAATACCATTCTCTTTTAAGTAATTCAGGAATTCGGCACTTAAGTATTCTCCACCTCGATCCGATCTTAGAATCTTAATACTTTTGCCGGTCTGTTTCTCTACTTCATTCTTATACTCCTGGAATTTTCCAAAGGCCTCGGACTTATGTTTCATTAAGAAGACATAACCGTACCTTGAGAAGTCATCCGTAAAAGTAATGAAGTAAGAATGTCCGCTTCGGGCATGTGTAGACATTGGACCGCACACGTCACTGTGTACGAGTCCTAAGAGCTCGCTCGCTCTTACTCCTTGTCCAGTAAACGGAGTCTTTGTCATCTTTCCTTTGAGACAAGATTGACAAGTGGCATACGATTGATATTCGAACGCATTCAAATATCCTTCTGTATGTAACTTAGTCAACCTTCTCTCATTGATGTGACCCAATCTACAATGCCATAAGAAAGTCTGATTTATTTCTGGAGACTTTCTTTTGTGTGTATTCTGGACATTAAAAATCTGTGGTTGGTTTAACACGTATATTCCATTACTCAGAGTACCTGACCCAATCAATACTTGATTAAGGTGAATGTTTACAACATTACTTACAAACGCAAATTCATAACCTTCTTTAGAAACTAAAGATACAGAAATGATATTACAAGTTGCGTTGGGTACAAAAAAGCAATTACGCAAAACCAAAACATGTCCATCTGACATTCCCAGGTGATAGTCCCCCACGGCTTTAGCATCCATGCTAGCTCCGTTTGCAACTCTGAGGGTCATGTCACCTGCTTTCAAAACACTACGGTTTCTCAACGCCTGCAAAGAATTACAGATATGAGATCCTGATCCGGTATCCAATACCCAGGAAGTAGAGTTTATTGAAAGACAGTTTTCAATAACATACACACCTGAAGCTGAAGCTGCAACCTGCTTCAATTCCTGTGTTCTGGCCTTCCAGGCCCTGCAATCATTCTTCCAGTGTCCTTTCTTATGACAATAGAAGCATTCTTCCTTATCCACAAGCTTCCCCGCTATCTTTGTTGCTTTGCCTTTTCCCTTCGTATCCACTTTACCAACACCGCCCCTTGGTTTGGCGGGGGCCTTCTTCTTCTTTCCCTTGGCTTTCGCCTTGGACCTAGAAGAAGATGATCCTCCTACAAACAAAGTGGATGTTTCCCTACCTTTCTGTAGGGTGCCCTCTGCGCTCCTCAGCATGTTGAGGAGCTCTGATAGTTCAACCTCTTTTTCTTGTAGGTTGAAGTTCAGTATAAACTGGGCGTAAGTGGAAGGAAGGGACTGGAGAACTATATCCGTATATAGCTCACTCTCCAATGTGATCCCTAGGTCAGCGAGCTCCTCAATGAAGCCGATCATCTTTAGCACATGCTCGGCTACTGATGATCCGACGGCCATTCTTGTCGAAAATAACTTTTTCGACGCTTCGTATCTTGCGATACGTGATTGCTCTCCATACAGTTCTTTTGTATGGAGCAATATGGACTCCATGTCCATATTCTCATGCCTCCTCTGATGTTCGTTGTCCATCGAGGCAAGCAGGAGGCACTTGGCCTTCGCGCTATCAATCTCCCAAGTCTTGCGGATTTCCTTATCCGCGACGCTGGAAGTTGGACCAGGGACAGGGGGAGCTTTGGTGGTAAGAAGATACCCCAGCTTGTCATAAGTGATTGCGATCTTGACATTCCTGAGCCAATCTTTGTAGTTTGGCCCTGTCAGTTTGTTTTTATCTAGGAGTAACTTAAGTCCAGTCATGTTGATTGGTCGCTGCAATTAGGAGAGAGAAGAAGAAACACTCAGCATGATGCTCTTGCAAGTTTAGAGTGGTTTTTAGTTTGTCTAAACAGGATGGCTCCCACTGTTTCTCGAATCCCTCCTCAAACCATAAAGGAAGAATTAGTCAGGATCAATCCCACCGTACAATACTTGCTTAACCGTTCAGCCAGGCCGGTGTCGGTACTTCGAGGGAGGTTTTCCAACGCTTTCGCGAAGTTTCTTAATTAGAGAACCTCTTTTCCCTGGGGGCGTAGCCCCGCTAACACCTTTCTAGGCACCTACTAGGTTTATAGCATTGATCGTTAAGTGAGAAATTTCCCGAGGAGTAGCATATACTCACAGTAGGATCGGGATCCAAATATCATCGCGTGACGAAACTGAAGGAATCCTACCAGAATCATCACACTCCAAATGGTATGCAAATCTAGCAAGTTTCAGTACTTATGAAACTCCCGATGTGGATTTTTGCCCCATGCTCTTATGACCTTGACGAAGGTCAACAAATCATAAGTCACATGTCAAGTTCTGCCCGTCATTATCCAGGTTAATTTGAATCCACCCGTATGTACCCTTGACGAAGGTCAACAAGGTAATGCGAATGTCCCAAACCAACGCATCTATCTATGCTACATATGAATACCCAATAGCTACCAATCACTATGCTTTGACGAAGGTCAACAAACACAGCTTGAATACTTATTGAATATTCATACGAAACGACGGAGGGCTACGAATGGTTTTGGCGAAACCGTGAACGTAGTGAACTTGATTTAATCGATGGAACGAGATAGCTTTTATAAGGAGTGGCTCAAGCTCCGCATTTAAAAGTTATTTTGAAAAGAACCGAGTGGTTTTTCGAAAGTGTTCCAACGATTTTAACTTGGTTTATTATCTTGCATTAGTTCTTTTAATGCGTGATATTCTTGCATTAGTACTTTTAATGCGTCCCATCATTTAACCCTACCATTGCAGAAAACAACCAAAATATGACGTACGCTTATGCCATTCGCATTCGCCACTGGGCCCCGTCATTACCCGTTAGGTTACTTAACTAACGACAGAGCGGGGGCTGGGCTAGCGCGTCTGTAAAACATAAGCAACGCCTAAATAGTAAGCAATGATAGACATTACAGATCACAGATGAATGCATTGGATATACTAGCAATCCGCAATCCTTTCGAGCCTGAAACGAAAAGCGGATAACACGGTCGCGGTGAATAGCCAAATACCCCACCCAAGACCCCTACGAGTGCGGCAAACTACCCGCCAAGTACTTGGTAGTTTGTGCACCCCTCCATGGGTCTATCCTAGGAGCAAAAACAGTAAAAAGAATTATACAATGACGGCTACAACCCCGACCCGGTTGTGCGGCCAAACAAATAATAATTATTACATCAATTTACATTTACAATGAATGAAAGAAAAACAAAAGCTCATCTCACATCCACCCCGGCTATTCACCCGCGACAGTCCAACACATTCATATACACATTCCAGCACATTACAGATCATGTATAACCCCGACTAATCGACTTATAGCGATTAGCCGACGTTCAATACATGCAAGCATCACAGATATAACCATCATAGTCAAAGTGCAGTGAAGTTCGGAAAAAATACGGAATTATAGGACCCCAAAAGGAAATTTCTTTTCTGGAAAATCTGGGCACATATAATATATTTTAAAAATCCCAAAACCAACACAGACACACACTGCACGAAAAACGACGCACCAAAGACAACAAACCGCGGCGCTTCCGCGGCGTCCAAGAAGGGTCACGCGGCGGAAGCGCGGCGGTTTAGACGAATTGGTGAATCGTTTTTCATGGGTGTTCTAACAAAACCCTGAGACGAATTTAGGAGTATGAAGTTTTTCATTTTGACCAGAAAAAATTTCAACAGAAACTCAGTTTTTGTAGTTTTCCGGTTTTGTGATTTTTTTTCGGTTCCGAACTTCGTTACACTTTACTACCTAGCTAGTTTAAGTTTAGTTAGTCTCTGATACCACTGTAAGTCCATATTGCGACCCCCGGTTCTTACGGGGAGGCGGAAACGGTATAAAATCAAAATTTTTATCGCAAGAGGCAACATGGACTAACTTATGGTCGGGATCGTTACCTAAACTAAAACTAGCATACTAAGCTAAAGATGTTTAGCTACTCGGATGAAGATGGTTATACCTAAACTTGAACTCCTTCTCTTCAAGCTCCGGTGGTGGTCCGATGGCTCCTTCTCGTCGTCTCCGTACGCCGAAGATAGATCCACTTGAAAGCTCCAACCTTTAGCTCCTTCTTCGGTCTTTGAAGAAACTAGTTCACTTGGTTTGCTAAACCTAGTGAACTAGAATGAGTAGAGAGGAAGTAGAATGGGATTTTATCTATGGTTCTTGATTCTCAACTCATGAGACAAGAGAACCATAGATCAAGAGAGGGAGCAAGAAGTTGAGGGTGAGAGCAAGGGGAGAGCTCAAGAACAAGAGAGAGAATGAGCAAGAAAGAATGAGGCTCTCTTTTCTCTCTCACCCTCTCATAATCCAAAGTGATCATCACTCATCATATCAAAAAAGTCTTTTGGTGATGGTTAGAAGCAACCATAAGGTTATCATATCATGCACTCATTTTACTCAAAAAGCAAGCAAGAAAAAAGTCTTTGGCATGAAATGATAACCATGGTTATCATGATGGTCAACTAGTCAAGCCTAGTCAACCGGTCAACAAGTCAACAAAAGTCAACAAGTCACCAAAGTCAACAAGTCAACAAAAGTCAACAAGTCAACAACCATATCACCATAATACTTAATTAATATAATAGTTAATCACATATCATATTCTCATTAGGGTTGAGCAAAAAGTCAAAAGTCAACGGTCAACTGTCAACAACCCTAATGAGAATCCACTGCCTCTGCCTCCCTGTCAACTGTGCATACACACCCGCATCCGCGTTCCGAGGAACACGAATGCAAACTGGATAAATCCAATCCCATAAGGTACACTAGGATCTGGCTTAAACCAAAGCCCGCTAGTGTAAACTGTCCGGACACTGTACGCGCACAAGTGCACGGATGTGACCGAACCCTGTCGCAAAACCATGCGACCTGTCGCAATACCATGCGACCTCTACTCTTTTGCCTAAAGGCGAAAAGCTTTCTGTGTGGGACTCTAAAGACTCGACACTACGCTGGCAGTGGGTTTAACCACAGACCGCAAGCGGCACTAGCTGTGCGTAACGGTCCCCAGGTAATGCCGACAAGAAGACCGACGAGGCGAAACCCATCTGAACTCCTACTGAGCCTGAGCGTGACATTCTCCGTACAGTCCGGTCTGTTCGTCTGATACATCGCATGGCGGGCCTAGGGGGCGGTAAACGTCAGTCCCCCAATAGCGGTACAAGTCGTGCCGGAGCGAAGCCCAAAACACCCTGAGATAACACTGGAAACCTACCAGGATATCTCGTTTGCCCTGGCCAGGGACTACTCGTGTAATGGCTCTCCTAGACACAGCGCGATGTCAACCCCCAATACCGGGAGAGACGAATCCTGTCTAACCGTCACTGCCTCCAAGTGCTTCGGGACTGCACCCAACCACCACCTGTTTGCACGACTCCTTTGAGCCGTGGTAGGGTAGTGATCAAAGTACAGTGGGAACACACTCGAGGCGGAGTGACAGTGTCAAGTCAGCGGACTAAGCTGTACTCATGTCACCTGGGAACTGATAACTGACGATAGGTATAATACCAACTAGTCAGTTCCCGACGAGTCCTGTCCAGTGTACCCGTAACCTAACGAGCACCCGCATACTATCTCAAGTACGACGTACTGACGGCTGTGGGACAGACCGTCTCCCACACTGGGATGAGAAGCGCATGCGCTGGTCTACTCCGGAGTATCGATGCCCTGTCTCGATAGTCCTGCGACCAGGGACCTGAATAAGGATGTGCTTATAGATTACCCAGCCCCCACTAGTGTGACTGCCATCACAACGCTGGTAATCAAGCAAAGATCCTAAGGGCTCCACTAATGCGTATAAGTGATATACTGAAATAAACACAAGTACACATTGAAGTAGAAACAAACCAAGTAGCATACTACTATTTTGAGCAAGATTGTATATACAAGGTGAATATCCCAAGCATCCATTAAGTAATATACAAACCAGTATGATACAGTAATGGCCTCTAGGGCATATACACTAACATATTGTATTGGATGCTGGGACATATATAGGTAGGACTTTCTTGCTCGACATGATAGTACGCTATCTGGTTGTTCTTTATCTTAACATGTATACTTTCTGTCTCTCTGTTACATGTTGATAAAGCCCTTAGGATGAGTACTCGACTTCCAGGACTATGATGTAGATCATACTAGTGGGGCCTGGGTAGTCCATGAGTACATCCTTCAATGTTCCTAGTTGTGGGAATATCGAGACGGGGCATCGATATTCCAGAGTAGACTGGCGCATATCTTCTCGACCCATGTGATGGGCGATGGATGATCCCATATCCATTGGTGTTTGACATCAGAGATGGTATGCGGGTGCTCAGTGGAGACTGGGTACACTGAACGGACTCGCCGAGAACTCACAGATGGTATTATACCTCATGTCAGATGGCAGTTCTCTGGTGACACTGGTACAGCTTAGTCTGTTGACCCGAGATCGTCATAGAGTCTTGTGTGTCTCCCACTGTGCTTTGATTTCCACCCTACCACGGCTCTACTGAGTCATGCAAACAGGTGGTTTTTGGGTACAGTCCCGATTCACATGAAGGCAATGAGCGATAGGAGGGGATTCGTCTCTCCCGGTATTGGGGGTTGATGTTGCGCTATGCTCGACTGGCCATAACTGGAAATCCCTGGCCAGGGTTGTTGTGATATACTGGTAAGAGTTATCAGTAGTTTCACGATTGTTATGGACCTTACCTCGGCATGACTTATCAAGCTATTGGGGTCTGACAATTACCACCCCTAGGCGAGATATGCGACATATCAGACTGTACGGTAAGTGTTAATGGTTGGATTCACAGGAGTGTGAGCGGGCTTGCTCGTCGATCTTCTGATCTCTCAATACCCGGATGGCCGTTACATTTAGCAGACCGCTTGGGGCTTGTGGGTGTTTGATATGATCATCACCTACTGCCGGCGTATTGACGAGTCTTTAAAGTCCTACACAGAGGTTTCCTGGCTCATGCGAAACGAAATAGGAGCGCATATGAGATATGTGCGGGACCAAGAATAATGCATGTATGTGATACCGTATTCTATTCTCGCGATGAGTGTATCGATTGGTTGTATGTGATATAACCTAGTCATCGAATCGAGAATTGATTCGATAAGTCGATACATCGGATATTAGTCGGTCATATGCGATATGACCGGATCGTTAAATCAAGTGTTGATTTAATGATTTAATGTATAATTATATATTAGATATATTACTTTACATTAACTAGTATTTGTTCACTTAAGATGGATTTTCTCACTTGATGTGCACATTGTATATATGATATAGTTTTGTGCACTAGTTTGTATCATGTTTGATGATACATGCAAACTTGGGTGTATGTTTACTTTGAACCATGTTTAGGTGAATGGTTAGAGTTTTGTCATCTTTTCTTAACTATTTATTTATTTTTGGGCAAGAAAAGAAATGGTTGTTTCTTTTGTTAGTTTCCTTGAAGCTTCAAGAAGCTTTGACTATTCTTGTTTCTTTCCTAAACCTAACCATTCACCTAACCTTAGTTTATTCTTTACACTAAACCAGGTTGCTAAAATGATAAGAATCACTTTATTTCCATTTTATTAATAATTCTTATCATATTCTTTTTCTTCTTCTTCTTCTTCAAGAAGAAGAAACCATTCTAGATTCAATGGTGCCTTGAGAAAAAGAGTGAGAAATCCAATTCTAAAGTGAACCCACTTCCTATTTCTTCATCCTCTACCACTTGCCAAGTAGTATAGGGTGTTTTCTTCGCAAGTTTCATGACTTGGTGAAGTTGGAGCTTGATCTTGAGTTGCCTCGACGTAGATCAACTTCGGCATCGAAGTCGACGACCTAGCCCGATCGTTTCTCCGACGAAACCATCGCCAGTGTCCGGGATCCGATGATCGCAGCGGAAGGACGTCAACACGGAGCTATAGAGGTGGAGGATCGGATCTACAAAGGTTGTATTTTCTGTTCACTCTTAGTTAAAGTTGTTAACTTGCTTTAGTTTCACCTTACCTCTAGTCAACGATCCGTATTAGGGTTTCTCGGCACACATAAATTTTTGAATTGGCCATGTTTGATCAGTTGTAGAACCTCATGGGTGTGCCTAGGAACCTTACAGTGGTATCAGAGCCTAGCTAGAGCTTTAGGCGAAGTGTAGACGAAGCTAGAAGTCCGATCGAACCCGATATCCCCCGATTTCAACCTTCTCTGTACATTTTTTCAAACTGTACATTTTTCTGAATTAAAAATATGCAGAAAAATAAGCAGGGTTTTATATGAATTACTGTGCAAAATAGGGTCCTAACTCCATCAAACTGCCGCGGAACCGCGGCCTTACCCCACGTTGCACAGCGGTTCCGCGGCCATACCGTTGCTTTATTGACCAAACTTTGCACAGTAATGTTTGTATTAGACTCCTGTGTTTTCTGGGTAATTTTAATCTTTACTCAAGAGTTGAGTATTTTGGGTTGTATTGGGAGTTTGTAGATTCGATCGGATTGTCAAACTTTGTCTATGTGTTTTCCGGATATTTTTTTGAATATGTTAAACAGTTCGACCGGATATAAATACCCAATTTTTCCCCTGCCGGAAAATTTCCAAGTGTTGGATCTTTCCGAAGATTAATGACGTTCTAAGTAGTGCAAGTAACGCGATGGTCCCTTTAGAAGACAACAAACCTTAACTCGATTATGTGACCGTCTTGAACTGCCCTTTGAACCTTAGGGTTTGGGGCAGTACGGCGTGCCAAATGTGAGGCGTTGGCTTGACCCTTCTACGGCTGGACCATTGGTACTGAGGCATGAAGTGAATGTTTTTAAACTTATTTCATGTGTTGAGCTGTTTCGGGAAAACTTGGGTGTTCGATTGTTCGATCAGAAAGTTTGACATTTTCTATTTATCCGGAATGTGATACAATATTTGGAATCCGCAAGTAGTTATGAGATAACTGAATGAATGTTATAAACATAGCAGTTTAGACTCACTTTGATCGGTTTTGATGTGATCAAAAGTCCGTCACAATCACGATTGCGAACGCGGATACTCACCGGTAAACTCAATAGACAGCCACACCCCAAAGCCCCGACCAAGTGACTGTAGGAGAACCCCGCCGCTGAAAGCATCCGTTCGGGTGCTCACGGTAGCGGTGTTCCGCCTTAGTGCACTTCGTCGATGGCATCGGGGGTGCAGCCGTCTACTAAAGTTTGCGACGAGCATTCGATCAGAATGTCGGGAATCTTGTTGAATTGCCCAACTTGATATTGAAAAGAGTTTTCGATAATGAGACTAAAATGCGGGGTTTATAATTGTTAGGCATGCGATGTCTAAGGAATTCATTTGATTAGGCATCCGATGTCTATGCAAGTTGCAGATTACAACTGTTGTAGTTTTACACTTTCTTTTCTATGACCGTAAGTGTAATATGTGATATCGCCGGTTTCGTTGCTATATGTCAACGACAATTGGGATACGCATGTTTACTTACGTTGATGACATGTGATGTTATGTGTTGCTGGATATGTTATATTGGATCGTCGCGTTTTGAATAGCCGAGAGTTTTTTATGTGAGATGAGTGTTTTTCATTTTCATTCATGTAAAAACTTGTATGTAATATTCTTTTATTGGGGCACTTCCAGGTTGCGGAAGTTGTCACCGTTGTTGTATATTATTTACTTTTCCACACTAGGATAGACCCAAGGAGGGGAGCACAAGTAACAGGGTTCTGGAGTCCAGTGGGAGACCAACTCGAGGAGTCGAGTCCGGGTCTCCTAACTCTAGAATTGGTAGGGTTGCTTGCCACTCTCATAGGGGTCTTGGGGTGTGGATTTGGCTATTCATCACGACCGTGGAATCCGTGTTTTATACTGGCTCGTATTAAAAACACGGACGTCCTAGTTTATCCAATATTTCATATGATATTTTCTGCTGCGTTATCTGTGATGTGATCATGTGATTTGTTCAGATAGATAAAGTATATAGTATATATGATATATTATATAGACGTTGCTTATGTTTTACACCCGTGCTAGCCCTGCCTCGCTCTGGTGTTAGTTACCTAACCTAACGGTGCAGATGAGTAATCGAGGCGAATGCGGATGGCATAAGCGTACGTTATATTTATCTGCGATGTTTAGGTGGACTTAAATGATGGGACATTCATTAATGAGATTAATGAATGAAAATAAACCTAAAAGATGTTGTGGAATCGAATTTCAAAAATAAAACAGGTAGCTACAGTTCTTGCTTTGCATCGTGGTGTTCCTTGTAGAACATCCTGCACCTTATTCGATGAGGAAAGGACCGAGATCCCTTCACCGGGAGTGACTCCTTTAGCAATAATTGGCAGATGCTACTAACCTTGGTTTGTCTTTTGATTGCTTCTCTAGTTCCTGCTTTGCATAGCGGTATATATGATATATCCTGCACCTTATTCGATGAGGAAAGGGCCGACGATCCCTTCACCGGGAGTGACCCCTTTAGCAAAACTAGAAAAGCCTCAAAAACATTCCATTTAAAAACCATTTGATTCCGCAACGAGATCAAGTTCAAAGCGTTAAAGGTTTTCTTAAAAACCATCCGCAACCCTCCGTCGTTTTAGGAAGTAGAGTACTTAGTATTCGTGCTTTGTTTGTTGACCTTAGTTAAGGCACAGTGTACGGTAGTTAAGTGATGTCTTCCTACACCGCATATGATGCGATCAGTTAGGACAGTCGTGTGACTTTGTTGACCTTAGTTAAGGGTCATGTGGGTGGGTCTAATTAATCACGAAATGACTGGTAGAACTTGACTAGTACTTATAATTTGTTGACCATAGTTAAGGTCATAGGTGCAAGGGGTAAAAACCTTTATCGGGAGTTTCAAGTGTTGAAATTTGCAATGAGATTGCATACCTTCTATATGATAGTTGGATCCCGATACCCACTGCGAGTAATTGTTACTCCTGCGAGAGTTTTGCACTTTACAATTAGCCGATGTCACGACCCGCAGGGTACGGAACGTGACTGGCACTTAAGTTTACGAAACGCCTCAAGACGTTCGTAAAATAAGTAAGCCAAAGCCCAGAAACCAAAACCAAATAAGCAAAAGAGTGAAGAAAAACCAATCAATTGAAAGCGAGTTTATCAAATAAGTCATATCAAACCTTTTTAAAAACAATATCAATTTTTCCGAAAATTTCGGCAGAGCCTCCCTTGTAAATACTGGCCCCCAAAATGGGTACAATAAGAATATATATAAATACAACAAATAAGGCATCCCCAAGTGGGAGCTAGCCCTTCCCCACAAGGCGGTCACAAATCCCACGCAATATAAAACAACAATATGCAAAATAATCATAAAGAAGCATAAGAAAAACCGCATGTCGATTCAAGTGAGCTCGACCCCAAAATACAGCATAAAAAGTTCACAAATCTCACAGTCTCATCTCTAGGTCAATATACAACAATACTGGTAGATACAGTAGATGGAGTACTCTAGATACAAAGAATATACAAGATGGTACAAAAATAATAATACAACCCACCTACGAGCAAAAACCTCGAGTCCTGGCAAGAGAAGCAAAAGAAGCGGTGCGCCCGCCGCTACTGTGCTGACGGAGCGGACCTGCAAAAGACTGCGGCACAACGGGGGTGAGTTACCAACTCGTGATTAATAAATAACATCTATAGAGGCTATCGCAAGTATGCACACAAGCATCCTAGCATCTATAGTACAGGTATGGCAGGACATAATAGCAGGTATGTATGCAATATGAATATAGTAGCTGGTATGAATGCAATGTGAATCAACTCGTGATCTGAATGTGTATGTATAAGAAATCATGTTTTTCCTTTAGGAATCTCTTTTGAAATACCAGCACAATACCAATAGAATCAACACGAACCTGTGTCCAACAACGACACCTCAAAACTATCACAAATCTCATATATCCATGTCATAGTATCTCTGGCCTCAGCCATCTGGCTGACCCATCTCAATATCAATATCTCATCATCTCGCGGCCACGGTCGGTATCCTCTGGATATCCGCCGTGCCAAACAGTCACCGGTAGGTAATCCGTCCCCTGCCAGGCTCATCGTCAGCAACACGAGCTTCTTGCCTCGGGGTACCTTACCGGGCCCACCATGTACCCGAGACGGTTCATCCAACTCCTCAAAACGGGTCTCGAAAACCACAGCAAACTCATGGTGGACGACACTTACATCACTAGAAAACCGCAATTTACATATTTAAAAAAATAATAAGTTTAGAAATTTTGCGGCTTTCCCCCGAAATCCAGAAATATCATAAAATCTCAAGAAATCCTCATAAATGCATATGCAATGATAATTAATGCATATGGTATCAATAATCAAGTTGCGATGTATGATTGATAGACTAGGCATGAACAAATAACATGATGAGGTACATGTACATGAATAGCAATCCTACAATTTCATTTTAAGGAATTAAAGGCAATAGCACAGGTTTAAGCATCAATTATAGTAAAAGGTTTCAAATTGTAGGTTATCTAGTGTGGTGGCATGGCAATTACCACGGCGTGTGTGTAAGCATGAATAGTGCTCGTGCTGCATATAAAAACCCTGGCAATGGTGCAGGTGTCCTATAGAATGGGTTCGCATATGTAGGTTAAATAAGGTATGGATGTTGTTACTAATATCACTAAAATCTTAACTACTTAAACTATCGGGAGACTTGCGCCATCCAAACGATAGTCCCCCGTAGATGTTAAATCTACTCACCGGAATCCCTAGCTAGCCACGTCCAATCACCGCTTTCCCCTTTCGTGCCGCGTCTGACGTCTCCGCGACCGAACCTGGAATTTACATCAATACCAAACATAGGGTTACATATGAAGAACGAAGCAAATCCCAAACAAAAATACTAACGTTCACAAGCTAGGTACAACGTGCACAAGGTGCGCGGAACACACGCGAAAATCGCAAAAACTAACTAAAATCGTCGATTTGGTCGCCCGGCAAAGCTAAAACCCGAACACTAAAAAAAACCGCACTCACACATCCTAAATATCATAGGATATGCCAAAAATATCATCAAGATATCGCAAATAATTCATCACAATATTTTTCTAAAAACCTAGTAAGCACTAAAAATTCCAAATATCGGCGCAACATCGCCGTTTTTGCGATAAAGTGCTCACATCATCGCACAATCCTACAATCCACACAACTAGCTAGCCACAACACTCAATTTAACTCATTTACCATGCTTCAAAACACATTTTCCATAAACAAACCCTTTCTAGAATTTCATAACTAGCAATCTTAATCCAAACTATACATGAAAAACCCTAAATTAACACTAGTTTATAGCCCAATTAGCAAGTTAACCTCTTAGATTAGGTTAGCAAAACAACTAGATAACAAAATAACTTAATTAATCTCATAATGGTGTTCTAAACCATAATTAAAAGTCAAGCCATGAACTAAAAAAAAACTATATTAGAAATTAACACTAATTTAACATTTCAAAGTTCAAATTTAGCATAATACAACTAACAATTAACCATAGATTAGAAATTATACCTCCCAAGCCTAAACCCTTGGTATCTCTAACCACTCAAGACACCTCTTTTCTCCAAGATTTGAACAAATTTAGGTTTGAGAGGAGGTGGAAAAAGGGTTTGCTTTGAATTTGTGAATGAAATTTTGGATTTTGATGGATTTTTGTGATAAAAATGAAGCAAAAAAGGAATGAGAATTGGGGAATTTTCTTGGGCTGTTGCTGCAGGAATTCTCAGCTGTTGAGGAGTGGGGAGAGGTGTAGGGGAGTTGGGGAAAGGTGTAGAGAAAGTTTCAAAGTCAAAAGACCAAGTCAAACAACAAAACCCATACCCAATTTAATATATTAAAACCCTTATCATATCATTTTGTTCAAATGAGATGGGGAAAAATTTTGTGGGCTTGCTTCTGAGATGGGGCCGGCCAAGAGGGTGTGAGGATGAGTGTGAAAGAGTGCACAAAAATTTTTATGCAAAAAAACCCCCTACAAGTCCAAATTTGCAAGTTTTAGCTTAAATTCAATAAATTTCGTTTTCTATAATAAAAATTTTTTAAAACTTGAAATAAAATACTAAAAATTTATATTACAACTAGATTTTAATTAACATGATTTTAAAGATTAAAATTAGCCCAAAGAAATTTGTATTTATCGCTAATTTAATGTATTTTCTTACCGGCTTAAAATAATATTAAAAAATTGAAAAATAGGTAAAAAGTTTTAAATGACCAAAAATTAATAAGTAACTCATTAGCTACTAAAAACTAGCAATTACCTATCCAAATTAGGTATAATTAGTCCTAAACTGCAAAATAACAAAAAAGACGGTTTACGGAAAAATACCGAATTTTCACCGATTTTCAGGAAAACATCAAAACGACTTTTCAAGGCGCTACAATCTTCCCCCCTTAAAGAAATTCGGTCCCCGAATTTAAAAATATAGTTACGCATACCTTCAAAGAGATGGGGATATTTCTTCCCCATCTCGCCCTCGGTCTCCCAAGTGACCTCCTCGCTGCTCGGGCCACGACAAAGGACCTTGACGGTCGGTATAACTTTCGATCTCAACTTCTTCACCTGCCGATCCAGGATGGCCACCGGTTGCTCTGCAAAAGAAAGGTCGCACTCTAGCTGGACTGTCGGGTGCTGAATCGCATGCGAAGGGTCGTGAAGGTACTTGCGGAGCATCGAAACATGGAAGACGGGGTGAACATCGGGAAAGCTGAGTGGAAGCGCAAAACGATATGCAACCGCACCGACACGCTTGAGAATCTCGAAGGGACCCACAAATCTGGGACTAAGCTTTCCTTTTCGCCCAAATCGCATCACGCCCTTCATCGGAGAGACCCTCAGAAAAACATGATCGCCAACCGCGAACTCTAGTCTGTGACGGCGCCTGTCTGCATACAATTTCTGCCTGCTCTGAGCTGCTCTCATCCGGTCTCGAATCAACTATAACTTCGCTGTCATCTCCTCAACAAGCTGCGGCCCCAAAATACTGCTCTCGCTGAGCTCGGTCCAACAGACAGGCGATCTGCATCTCCTCCCATACAAAGCCTCGAAAGGTGCCATCTGAATAGTATCCTGGAATCTGTTGTTGTAGGAGAACTCCACTAACGGTAAATGACGATCCCAGCTACCGCCGAAGTCTAAAACGCATGCTCTGAGCATGTCCTCGAGAGTTTGAATGGTCCGCTCTGACTGTCCGTCGGTCTGCGGATGAAACGCTGTGCTGAAGCTCAAACGAGTGCCCAAAGCCTCCTGAAGTCTCTGCCAAAGTCGGCTGGTGAACTGGGTGCCTCGATCTGACACGATACAAGTCGGTACGCCATGCAACCGCACGATCTCGTCGATGTAAAGCTGGGCATACTGAGCGAAGCTGAAAGTGGTCTTCACTGGCAGGAAGTGAGCCGCTTTCGTCAATCGATCTACGATCACCCAGATGGAGTCGTACCCTCGACTGGTCCTGGGTAGACCCACAACGAAATCCATCGAAATCTATTCCCATTTCCACCCTGGAATGGGTAACGGCTGTAGCTCTCCTGCGGGCCTCTGGTGCTCGGCCTTAACTTGCTTACAAGTCAGGCATCTCGATACAAACTCCGCAATGTCCCTCTTCATCCCGTCCCACCAGTAGGTCTCTCTCATATCATGGTACATCTTGGTGGAACCGGGGTGGATACTATACACTGATAGGTGTGCCTCCTCAAGAATGTCGCGCCGCAATCCATCAGCATCTGGTACGCACAGTCTAGATCCAAATCGTAAAATCCCATGATCATCAATCACGAATTCGGAAAATCTGCCCTGTCCCATCTGTGCCATGATCTCTGAGCAACGGTCGTCTCTGCGCTGTGCCTCATATATACGGTCATGCAACTGTGGGCGTGCACGAACATGCGCGAGCTGTCCCCATGTCTGAGTGAACTCGAACTCAACTCGGCTGTCGCATAAAATCTGCCAATCTGCTGACGACTGCCTCTGCACTGCGTGCAAATAGGATAGACTACCCCCGGGCCTCCTGCTCAAAGCATCTGCTACTACATTCGCCTTGCCTGGCTGATATAAGATCTCGCAGTCGTAGTCTTTCACCAATTCCATCCAACGACACGGTCTGAGGTTCAGGTCTCGCTGCTGAAATATGTATTTTAAGCTCTTGTGGACTGTGAATATTTGGCACGACTCGCCATATAGGTAATGTCGCCAAATCTTCAGTGCAAAGACCACTGCAGCCATCTCCAAGTCGTGAGTGGGGTAGTTCTGTTCATGCTTCTTCAATTGCCGAGAAGCATATGCGATCACCCGGCCATGCTGCATCAATAAGCATCCTAACCCCACTCGCGAAGCATCACAGTAGACCACAAATCCGCCTGATCCCGAAGGCAAAGATAATACCGGCGCCGTAGTCAAACAAGTCCGTAGCTGCGGAAAACTGCGCTCACACTCCTCTGTCCAAACGAAAGGAACTCCCTTCCGGGTCAAACCGGTCAAAGGTGCAGCTATACGGGAGAAGTCCTGAACAAAACGCCTGTAGTAGCCCGCCAGGCCTAGAAAACTACGGATCTCAGTAACCGATGTAGGCCGGGGCCACTGCTGAACAGCCTCAATCTTCTTCGGGTCCACACATATGCCGTCTCTCGTAATCATGTGACCTAAGAATCCGACGCTGTCCAGCCAGAATGCACACTTGGAGAACTTTGTGAATAGCTGGTGCTCCCTCAGAGTCTGTAACGTAATCCGTAAGTGCTGCTCGTGCTCCTCTCTGCTCCGGGAGTACACCAAGATATCGTCGATAAACACGATGATGAACAAGTCAAGATACGGCCTGAATGTACGGTTCATCAAATCCATGAATGCTGCTGGGGCGTTGGTGAGTCCGAACGACATCACCAAAAACTCATAGTGGCCGTAGCGCGTACGGAAAGCTGTCCTCGGTATATCCTCCTGTCGAACTCGCAGCTGATGGTATCCTGATCGCAAGTCGATCCTCGAAAAATACCCCGCACCCTGAAGCTGGTCGAACAAATCATCAATGCGTGGCAACGGATATCTGTTCCGCACGGTAACCTTGTTCAGTTTGCGGTAGTCGATACATAAGCGCAAACTTCCATCCTTCTTCTTGACAAACAGGACCGGAACACCCCACGGAGAAACACTAGGTCGAATAAGCCCCTTATCTAACAAATCCTGCAACTGATCCTTCAGCTCTCGAAGCTCTGCCGGGGCCATCCGATAAGGTGGTATAGAAATAGGCCCCGAGCCGGGAATCAAATCGATGCAGAACTCAACGTCGCGCTCAGGCGGTAGCCCAGGAAGCTCGTCAGGAAAAACATCAGGGAACTCACAAACAACCGGAACCTGGTCCAACGGAACCTCTGTAGCTCTAGTGTCACAGACATAGGCTAAGAATCCCTGACATCCCTTTCGCAAGAGCTGACCAGCGCGAAGAGACGAAATCAAGCTGGGAAGGGTGACGCTGCGGTCTCCCTGAATAACAAGGACTGGCTCTCCCGGAAAGCTAAATCTGACTGCCTTCTCACGGCAGTCCACCGAAGCATAACAAGTGGCGAGCCAATCCATGCCCAGAAGCACATCAAAGTCCAACATATCGAGGAGAATCAAATCAACCGATGAATCCCTCTCTCCGATACGAATGGAACACAATCGAAACACAAAACGAGCGACAAACGACTCGCCTACCGGAGTAATAACAACAAGCGGCTGATCTAACGACGACGACTCACGGCCCAACATCGGTGCAAAGTGTGCAGAGACGTACGAATGTGTGGAACCTGGGTCGAACAATACTCGTGCGTCGAAAGAACAAACTGGCAAGATACCTGTCACAACGGCGTTGGATGCCTGTGCATCCTATGGTTTCAAAGCAAATACTTGGGCCTGTCCTCCACCGATAGCGGGCTGATCTCGACCTCGGCCTCTGCCTCCTCGTCTTCTCTGAATAGGACCGCCGCATCCACGGCCTCTGGGTCCACTAAACTGGCATGGAGCATCGCCTGTGGTAGGAAGTAGGGCTCTCTTGGGAGGGGGTGGTGATGGTGGTAGGGTCGCATGCGGAACTGTCGCCGCTCCCTGTCGTCTCGCCGGACAGTCTCTGACAAGATGGTGCGGACTCTCGCACCCAAAACACCCTGGCGAAGGCTGCTGTCCCTGGGGATATGACCCATATAACTGACCCCGTCCAAATCCTCTGCCGGGCCCATCCCTCGGAAAGAATCTGGCACGCTGCCTATGAGACGGCACCTCGGTGCGAATCCTCTTCGGCCCAGAAACGGCCGAAGTCCGTGATATGCGTGCCTCCATCCGTAATGCCGTATCCATAGCAGCTGAATAAGTGTCGTAGTGCTGGGCGCCAATGGCAAGATATAGCAGGGCATCAAGTCCCTGTACGAACCTCTTCACCCTCTTCGCTTCGGTATCTACCAGGTACGGGGCATATCGGGACAACTGTGTAAACTGAACGTCATACTCAGACACCGTCATCCCAGGTGTCTTGACCAAGGCCTCGAAGCTACGAGCTCTGGCGTCACGAACGCTCTCTGGGAGGAAACGAGCAAGAAAGACCGCTGTAAACTCGGCCCAAGTCATAGGCGGTAAACCTGCAGCTCGACCTCTCAAGACTGACTCCCACCATATCTGCGCAAGGCCCTCTGAACGGAAACTCGCAAGCTCTACCCATCGATCATCCGAACATCTCAGCGAACGGCAGATCCTGGCTAAACTGTCAAGGAACGTCTGTGGGTCCTCCGCTGCCTCGGTGACGGTGAATACTGGAGGTCTCAGCCTCATGAAATCCTGTAGTGAAACCGGGATGGTCACGGCGGTAGTAGTAGGAGCAGGTATCATATTAGTCTGGGATGTAGTAGGTGCGTCATCCGGCCTCGGTGTACGACAGGCTGCAACTAGAGATCCTACCATCTGACGTAGCTCCTGCATACTCCCCATCATCTGTCGCAACTCCTCTATACCAGTCTCAAGCCTATCCATGCGGCCTGGGGAAGATGGATCGGTTTGTCCCTGCGGCGTAGGCATACCACCCTGCTCAGTCCTAGTCTCGGACGAGCCAGCTCGAATCTCGTCTCGGGCAGCAGCCCTCTGTGCTCTCGTAGCCTTCGGCGGCATAGTGGCTGGTACAGGAAAAAGGATAATAAGAACAGTGCAATAGAATCATAGGATACACGGAATTGAAGAAGGAATTTCAAGCAAGTATATCCTAAAGTCACTTAGGCGGAGTACCGTATCGCAAGTATGCCGCGGACATACACACGCTACGTTACCCTACTTATGTCACTTACTCCATCTACTAAGGGTCTTCCTACACTCAAAAAGGTAAAACATATCGCTCTGATACCAACTTTGTCACGACCCGCAGGGTACGGAACGTGACTGGCACTTAAGTTTACGAAACGTCTCAAGACGTCCGTAAAATAAGTAAGCCAAAGCCCAGAAACCAAAACCAAATAAGCAAAAGAGTGAAGAAAAACCAATCAATTGAAAGAGAGTTTATCAAATAAGTCATATCAAACCTTTTTAAAAACAATATCAATTTTTCCGAAAATTTCGGCATAGCCTCCCTTGTAAATAATGGCCCCCAAAATGGGTACAACAAGAATATATATAAATACAACAAATAAGGCATCCCCAAGCGGGAGCTAGCTCTTCGCCACAAGACGGTCACAAATCCCACGCAATATAAAACAACAACATGCAAAATAATCATAAAGAAGCATAAGAAAAACCGCATGTCGACTCAAGTGAGCTCGACCCCAAAATACAGCATAAAAAGTTCACAAATCTCACAGTCTCATCTCTAGGACAATATACAACAATACTGGTAGATACAGTAGATGGAGTACTCTAGATACAAAGAATATACAAGATGGTACAAAAATAATAATACAACCCACCTACGAGCAAAAACCTCGAGTCCTGGCAAGAGAAGCAAAAGAAGCGGTGCGCCCGCCGCTACTGTGCTAACGGAGCGGACCTACAAAAGAATGTGGCATAATGGGGGTGAGTTGCCGACTCGTGAGTAATAAATAACATCTATAGAGGCTATCGCAAGTATGCACACAAGCATCCTAGCATCTATAGTACAGGTATGGAAGGACATAATAGCAGGTATGTATGCAATATGAATATACTAGCTGGTATGAATGCAATGTGAATCAACTCGTGATCTGAATGTGTAAGTATAAGAAATCATGTTTTTCCTTTAGGAATCTCTTTTGAAATACCAGCACAATACCAATAGAATCAACAAGAACCTGTGTCCAGCAACGACACCTCAAAAGTATCACAAATCTCATATATCCATGTCATAGTATCTCTGGCCTCAGCCATCTAGCTGACCCATCTCAATATCAATATCTCATCATCTCGCGGCCACGGTCGGTATCCTCTGGATATCCGCCGTGCCAAACAGTCACCGGTAGGTAATCCGTCCCCTGCCAGGCTCATCGTCAGCAACACGAGCTTCTTGCCCCGTGGTACCTTACCGGGCCTACCATGTACCCGAGACGGTTCATCCAACTCCTCGAAGCGGGTCTCGAAAACCACAGCAAACTCATGGTGGACGACACTTACATCACTAGAAAACCGCAATTTACATATTTAAAAAAAATAATAAGTTTAGAAATTTTGCGGCTTTCCCCCGAAATCCAGAAATATCACAAAATCTCAAGAAATCCTCATAAATGCATATGCCAATGATAATGAATGCATATGGTATCAATAATCAAGTTGCGATGTATGATTGATAGACTAGGCATGAACAAATAACATGATGAGGTACATGTACATGAATAGCAATCCTACGATTTCATTTTAAGGAATTAAAGGCAATAGCACAGGTTTAAGCATCAATTATAGTAAAAGGTTTCAAATAGTAGGTTATCTAGTGTGGTGGCATGGCAATTACCAGGGCGTGTGTGTAAGCATGAATAGTGCTCGTGCTGCATATAAAAACCCTGGCAATGGTGCAGGTGTCATATAGAATGGGTTCGCATATGTAGGTCAAATAAGGTATGGATGTTGTTACTAATATCACTAAAATCTGAACTACTTAAACTATAGGGAGACTTGCGCCATCCAAACGATTGTCCCCCGTAGATGTTAAATCTACTCACCGGAATCCCTAGCTAGCCACGTCTAATCACCGCTTTCCCCTTTCGTGCCGCGTCTGACGTCTCCGCTACCGAACCTGGAATTTACATCAATACCAAACATAGGGTTACATATCAAGAACGAAGCAAATCCCAAACGAAAATACTAACGTTCACAAGCTAGGTACAACGTGCACAAGGCGCGCGGAACACACGCGAAAATCGCAAAAACTAACTAAAATCGTCGATTTGGTCGCCCGGCAAAGCTAAAAGCCGAACACTAAAAAAAACCCCACTTACACATCCTAAATGTCATAGGATATGCCAAAAATATCATCAAGATATCGCAAATAATTCATCACAATATTTTTATAAAAACCTAGTAAGCACTAAAAATTCCAAATATCGGCGCAACATCGCCGTTTTTGCGATAAAGTGCTCACATCATCGCACAATCCTACAATCCAAACAACTAGCTAGCCACAACACTCAATTTAACTCATTTACCATGCTTCAAAACACATTTTCCATAAACAAACCCTTTCTAGAATTTCATAACTAGCAATCTTAATCCAAACTATACATGAAAAACCTTAAATTAACACTAGTTTATAGCCCAATTAGCAAGTTAACCTCTTAGATTAGGTTAGCAAAACAACTAGATAAAAAAATAACTTAATTAATCTCATAATGGTGTTCTAAACCATAATTAAAAGTCAAGCCATGAACTTAAAAAAAAATAGATTAGAAATTAACACTAATTTAACATTTCAAAGTTCAAATTTAGCATAATACAACTAACAATTAACCATAGATTAGAAATTATATCTCCCAAGCCTAAACCCTTGGTTGCTCTAACTACTCAAGACACCTCTTTTCTCCAAGATTTGAACAAATTTAGGTTTGAGAGAAGGTGGAAAAAGGGTTTTCTTTGAATTTGTGAAAGAAATTTTGGATTTTGATGGATTTTTGTGATAAAAATGAAGCAAAAAGGGAATGAGAATTGGGGAATATTCTTGGGCTGTTGCTGCAGGAATTCTCAGCTGTTGAGGAGTGGGGAAAGGTGTGGGGGAGTTGGGGAATGGTGTAGAGAAAGTTTCAAAGTCAAAAGACCAAGTCAAATAACAAAACACATACCCAATTTAATATATTAAAACCCTTATCATATCATTTTGTTCAAATGAGATGGGGAGAAATTTTGTGGGCTTGCTGCTGAGGTGGGGCCGGCCAAGAGGGTGTGAGGATGAGTGTGAGAGAGTGCACAAAAATTTTTATGCAAAAAGACCCCCTACAAGCCCAAATTTGCAGGTTTTAGCTTAAATTCAATAAATTTCGTTTTCCACAATAAAAATTAGTTAAAACTTGAAATAAAATACTAAAAATTTATATTACAACTAGATTTTAATTAACATGATTTTAAAGATTAAAATTAGCCCAAAGAAATTTGTATTTATCGCTAATTTAATGTATTTTCTTACCGGCTTAAAATAATATTAAAAAATTGAAAAATAGGTGAAAAATTTTAAATGACCAAAAATTAATAAGTAACTCATTAGCTACTAAAAACTAGCAATTAACTATCCAAATTAGGTATAATTAGTCCTAAACTGCAAAATAACAAAAAAGACGGTTTACGGAAAAATACCGAATTTTCACCGATTTTCAGGAAAACATCAAAACGACTTTTCAAGGCGCTACAGCCGATCAAGTAGGTGTCTAAAAAGGTGTCAATGGGGTTACGCCTCTGGGAAAATGAGGTTTACTGTAATTAGGTCCGTGCGAAAGCACGGGGAACCTCCCTCAAAGTACCGACACTGGCCTGGCTGAAAGATTGGCGAACATGTAGACTGTAATTAATCCCGGCTAGTCTTTCCTTTTAAGGTTTGAAGGAAGATTTGATAAAAACAGTGGGAGACATCCTGATTAGATAAAATAAATAACCAATCTAATCTTGCATGTGTGCACGCAGAGTGTTTTCATCTCTCTCTCTCCATGTAGCGACCATATCACGCCTTAATCAAGATAATAATACGGATTATTGACCGAACCTGCTTGTTATTGTAAGTCCATGCTACCTCTCCCGGTACTTTCGGGAATGCGGAATATGATAAAAAACGATTTTTACGGAGGTGGTAACATGGACCTAAAACCCGGATCTTGGTTAAACATCTATCTAACATCCTAACTATGAGTTTCTAGCTACTCGGTTAGGGGGTTATACCTTGCTTGTCTTGAACTCCTTCGTCTTCAAGCTCCGATGGTGGTCCGATTGGCTTCTTCTCGTCGTCTCCGTACGCCGAAGATAGATCCACCTGAAAGCTCCAACCTTTAGCTCCTTCTTCGTTCTTTGAAGAAACTAGTTCACTTGGTTTGCTAAACCTAGTGAACTAGAATGAGTAGAGAAGAATTAGAATGGGATTTTATCTATGGTTCTTGATTCTCAACTCATGAGACAATAGAACCATAGGATCAAGAGAGGGAGCAAGAGGTTGAGGGTGAGAGCAAAAGGAGAGCTCAAGAACAAGAGAGAGAATGAGCAAGAGAAGAATGTGCAAGTATTTTGTCTCTCACCCTCTCATAATCCAAAGCAATGATAACTCATCATACTAACAAAAGTCTTATGTGATGGTTGAAGTAACCATAACCATATCATTTCATGCACTCATTTTACATAAATGAGCAAGTAAACAATAGTCTTTGCCATGAAGTGATGGCTATGGTTATCATGATGGTCAACTAGCCAAGCCTAGTCAACCGGTCAACAAAGTCAACAAGTCAACAAAAGTCAACAAGTCAACAAAGTCAACAAAAGTTAACAACCATGTCACCATAATACTTAATTAATATAATAGTTAATCACATATCAAATTCTCATTAGGGTTGAGCAAAAAGTCAAATAGTCAACGGTCAACTGTCAACAACCCTAATGAGAATCCGCTGCCTCTGCCTCCCTGTCAACTGTGCATACACACCCGCATCCGCGTTCCGAGGAACACGAATGCAAACTGGATAAATCCAATCCCATAAGGTACACTAGGATCTGGCTTAAACCAAAGCCCGCTAGTGTAAACTGTCCGGACACTGTACGTGCACAAGTGCACGGACGTGACCGAACCCTGTCGCAAAACCATGCGACCTGTCGCAATACCATGCGACCTCTACTCTTTTGCCTAAAGGCGAAAAGCTTTCTGTGTGGGACTCTAAAGACTCGACACTACGCTGGCAGTGGGTTTAACCACAGACCGCAAGCGGCACTAGCTGTGCGTAACGGTCCCCAGGTAATGCCGACAAGAAGACCGACGAGGCGAAACCCATCTGAACTCCTACTGAGCCTGAGTGTGACATTCTCCGTACAGTCCGGTCTGTTCGTCTGATACATCGCATGGCGGGCCTAGGGGGTGGTAAACGTCAGTCCCCCAATAGCGGTACAAGTCGTGCCGGAGCGAAGCCCAAAACACCCTGAGATAACACTGGAAACCTACCAGTATATCTCGTTTGCCCTGGCCAGGGACTACTCGTGTAATGGCTCTCCTAGACACAGCGCGATGTCAACCCCCAATACCGGGAGAGACGAATCTTGTCTAACCGTCACTGCCTCCAAGTGCTTCGGGACTGCACCCAACCACTACCTATTTGCACGACTCCTTTGAGCCGTGGTAGGGTAGTGATCAAAGTACAGTGGGAACACACTCGAGGCGAAGTGACAGTGTCAAGTCAGCGGACTAAGCTGTACTCATGTCACCTGGGAACTGATAACTGACGATAGGTATAATACCAACTAGTCAGTTCCCGACGAGTCCTGTCCAGTGTACCCGTAACCTAACGAGCACCCGCATACTATCTCAAGTACGACGTACTGACGGCTGTGGGACAGACCGTCTCCCACACTGGGATGAGAAGCGCATGCGCTGGTCTACTCCGGAGTATCGATGCCCTGTCTCGATAGTCCTGCGACCAGGGACCTGCATAAGGATGTGCTTATAGATTACCCAGCCCCACTAGTGTGACGGCCATCACATCGCTGGTAATCAAGCAAAGATCCTAAGGGCTCTACTAATGTGTATAGGCGATATACAAAAATAAACACATATACACATTGAAGTAGAAACAAACCAAGTAGCATACTACTATTTTGAGCAAGATTGTATATACAAGGTGAATATCCCAAGCTTCCATTAAGTAATATACAAACCAGTATGATACAGTAATGGCCTCTAGGGCATATACACTAACAATCTCCTACTTGCACTAAGGACATGTACTGGCGTATCGAAGACCTATCATCTAGATCAGCCGCTCGAACTGAGTCTGGGGCAGGGCCTTGGTGAATGGATCTGCAGTGTTATCTTCTGAAGCGACTCTCCGAACCTCGATCTCCTGGCGATCTACGATCTCCCTGATCAGGTGATACTGCCTTAAGATGTGCCTGGATCTCTGATGGGACCTGGGTTCCTTCGCTAAAGCTATAGCCCCGTTGTTGTCGCAATACAGAGGTATTGGATCAACAATGGACGGAACCACCTGAAGTTCTTTCAAGAACTTCCTCATCCAGACAGCTTCTTTTGCGGCATCAGATGCAGCGATGTATTCCGCTTCCATCGTCGAGTCTGCAACGGTTTCTTGTTTGGAACTCTTCCAACACACCGCCCCTCCATTGAGGGTAAAGATAAAACCCGACATGGACTTGGAATCATCCTTGTCACTCTGGAAGCTGGAGTCAGCAAAGGCCTCGATCTGGAGGTCTTTTCTGCCATACACCAAGAACATCTCCTTAGTCCTTCTCAGGTACTTGAGAATGTTCTTTACCGCTATCCAGTGTTTCTCCCCAGGGTTTGACTGATACCGGCTTACCACACTCAGTGCATAAGCTACATCCGGTCTGGTACACAACATCGCATACATAATAGAGCCTACCGCAGAAGCGTAGGGTATAATAGACATGCGATCCCTCTCCAAATCAGTCTTGGGAGACATCTCTTTAGAGAGGGTGATCCCGTGACAAGCCGGCAGGTTACCGCGCTTGGAATCTTCCATACTGAATCTTTTCAGCACGGTGTCGATGTACCTGGACTGAGAAAGTCCTAATATCCTCTTGGATCTGCCACGGTAGATCCGGATACCCAGAATGTATGAGGCATCACCCAGGTCTTTCATGGAGAACCTGTGTGACAAGAACCCCTTGACAGATTGTAGCATAGGAATGTCATTTCCTATTAAGAGAATGTCATCCACGTATAAAACGAGGAATACTACAGTTCTCGCTACAAATCTACTATAGATGCATGGTTCATCTGGATTTTTGATAAAGCCAAATTCTTTGACCGTCTCATCAAAGCAGATGTTCCAACTCCGCGATGCCTGCTTTAGTCCATAGATGGACTTAAGCAACTTGCACACCTTTCCGCTGCTCCCACTCTGAATGAAGCCCTCTGGCTGGTCCATATAGACACACTCCTCTAAATTTCCATTTAGAAAAGCTGTCTTTACGTCCATTTGCCAGATTTCATAATCGTGGAAGGCAGCAATGGCAAGAAGGATCCGAATGGATTTCAGCATGGCTACTGGAGAAAAGGTTTCGTCATAGTCCAAGCCAGGTCTTTGACGGAAACCTTTTGCTACCAGCCTAGCTTTATAGGTCTCAACCTGTCCATCTACACCAATCTTCCTTTTGAAGATCCACTTGCATCCTACGGGTTTTACCCCGTCTGGAGCAATGTCCAACGTCCATACCTTGTTGGTGTACATGGACTCCATTTCGGTCCGCATTGCATCCAGCCATTTCACTGAGTCAACGCTCTGAACGGCTTGCTGGAAGCTAGTAGGCTCATCATAGCCTATGATACAATCCTCTCTATCCCCGTCTATGAGAAAACCGTAGTATCTCTCAGGCGGATGAGTCTGCCTACTACTCCTGCGGAGCGGCGTAGGAATGTCCTGTTCTTCCGAACCCTCTGGTTCCACTAAACTTTCAGTAATAGTCCGTGGTTCTGGAATTTCTTCCAGTTCTACTGTGCTCCCACTTATCTGGGTTTCCAAAAACTCAGTTTCCAAGAAGCAGGCATGACGAGAAACAAGAACTTTTTGTTCCTCTTCACAGTAGAAGAAATATCCTTTGGAGTTCTTCGGATACCCCACAAACTTGCACTGTACCGAGCGTGCCTCGAGCTTGTCCGCATGCTGCTTTTTGACAAAAGCTGGACATCCCCATGTCTTAATGTGCTTAAGATAGGGTCTCTTCCCACACCACATCTCATATGGTGTAGTAGGCACGGTCTTAGTAGGAACTCGGTTCAAAAGGTATGCTGCAGATTCTAGCGCATATCCCCAGAATGATCGCGGAAACTCAGCGTTACTCATCATGGACCGCACCATATCCAATAGGGTGTGGTTCCGTCTCTCCGATACACCGTTATGTTGCGGGGTGTATGGAGGAGTAAGCTGAGAGAGAATTCCGTTCTCTTTTAAGTAGTCCAGGAACTCGGCACTTAAGTATTCTCCACCTCGATCCGATCTTAGAATCTTAATACTTTTGCCGATCTGTTTCTCTACTTCATTCTTATACTCCTGGAATTTTCCAAAGGCTTCGGACTTATGTTTCATTAAGAAGACATAACCGTACCTTGAGAAGTCATCCGTAAAAGTAATGAAGTAAGAATGTCCGCTTCGGGCATGTGTAGACATTGGACCGCACACGTCACTGTGTACGAGTCCCAAGAGCTCGCTCGCTCTTACTCCATGTCCAGTAAACGGAGTCTTTGTCATCTTTCCTTTGAGACAAGATTGACAAGTAGCAAACGATTGATATTCGAACGCATTCAAATATCCTTCTGTATGTAACTTAGTCAACCTTCTCACATTGATGTGACCCAATCTACAATGCCATAAGAAAGTCTGATTTATTTCTGGAGACTTTCTTTTGTGTGTATTCTGGACATTAAAAATCTGTGGTTGGTTTAACACGTATATACCATTACTCAATGTACCTGACCCAATCAAAACTTGATTAAGGTGAATGTTTACAACATTACTTACAAACGCAAATTCATAACCTTCTTTAGAAACTAAAGATACAGAAATGATATTACAAGTTGCGTTGGGTACAAAAAAGCAATTACGCAAAACCAAAACATGTCCATCTGACATTCCCAGGTGATAGTCCCCCACGGCTTTAGCATCCATGCTAGCTCCGTTCGCAACTCTGAGGGTTATGTCACCTGCCTTCAAAACCCTACGGTTTCTCAACGCCTGCAAAGAATTACAGATATGAGATCCTGATCCGGTATCCAATACCCAGGAAGTAGAGTTTATTGAAAGACAGTTTTCAATAACATACACACCTGAAGCTGAAGCTGCAACCTGCTTCAATTCCTGTGTTCTGGCCTTCCAGGCCCTGCAATCATTCTTCCAGTGTCCTTTCTTATGACAATAGAAGCATTCTTCCTTATCCACAAGCTTCCCCGCTATCTTTGTTGCTTTACCTTTTCCCTTCGTATCCACTTTACTAACACCGCCCCTTGGTTTGGCGGGGGCCTTCTTCTTCTTTCCCTTGGCTTTCGCCTTGGACCTAGAAGAAGATGATCCTCCTACAAACAAAGTGGATGTATCCCTACCTTTCTGTAGGGTGCCCTCTGCGCTCCTCAGCATGTTGAGGAGCTCTGAAAGTTCAACCTCTTTTTCTTGTAAGTTGAAGTTCAGTATAAACTGGGCGTAAGTGGAAGGAAGGGACTGGAGAACTATATCCGTATATAGCTCACTCTCCAATGTGATCCCTAGGTCAGCGAGCTCCTCAATGTAGCCGATCATCTTTAGCACGTGCTCGGCTACTGATGATCCGACGGCCATTCTTGTCGAAAATAACTTTTTCGACGCTTCGTATCTTGCGATACGAGATTGCTCTCCATACAGTTCTTTTGTATGAAGCAATATGGATTCCATGTCCATATTCTCGTGCCTCCTCTGATGTTCGTTGTCCATCGAGGCAAGCAGGAGGCATTTGGCCTTCGCGCTATCAATCTCCCAAGTCATGCGGATTTCCTTATCCGCGACGCTGGAAGTTGGACTAGGGACAGGGGGAGCTTTGGTGGTAAGAAGATACCCCAGCTTGTCGTAAGTGATTGCTATCTTGACATTCCTGAGCCAATCTTTGTAGTTTGGCCCTGTCAGTTTGTTTTTATCTAGGAGTAACTTAAGTCCAGTCATGACAATTGGTCGCTGCAATTAGGAGAGAGAAGAAGAAACACTCAGCATGATGCTCTTGCAAGTTTAGAGTGGTTTTTAGTTTGTCTAAACATGATGGCTCCCACTGTTTCTCGAATCCCTCCTCAAACCATAAAGGAAGAATTAGTCGGGATCAATCCCACCGTACAATACTTGCTTAACCGTTCAGCCAGGCCGGTGTCGGTACTTCGAGGGAGGTTTTCCAACGCTTTCGCGAAGTTCCTTAATTAAAGAACCTCTTTTCCCTGGGGGCGTAGCCCCGCTAACACCTTTCTAGGCACCTACTAGGTTTATAGCATTGATCGTTAAGTGAGAAATTTCCCGAGGAGTAGCATATACTCACAGTAGGATCGGGATCCAAATATCATTGCGTGACGAAACTGAAGGAATCCTACCAGAATCATCACACTCCAAATGGTATGCAAATCTAGCAAGTTTCAGTACTTATGAAACTCCCGATGTGAATTTTTGCCCCATGCTCTTATGACCTTGACTTTGGCCAACAAATCATAAGTCACATGTCAAGTTCTGCCCGTCGTTCTCCAGGTTAATTTGAATCCACCCGCACCTACCCTTGACTTTGGCCAACAAGGCAGTACGACTGTTCCAAACCTACGCATCTATCTATGCTGCACATGAATACCCAATAGCTACCAATCACTGTGCCTTGACTTTGGCCAACAAACACAGCTTGAATACGATTGACTATTTATGTGAAATGACGGAGGGCTACGGATGGTTTTGGCAAAACCGTGAACGTAGTGAACTTGATTTGGTCGATGGAACGAGATAGCTTTTAAAAGGAGTGGCTCAAGCTCCGCATTTAAAAGTTGTTTTGAAAAGAACCGAGTGGTTTTTCGAAAGTGTTCCAACGACTTTAACTTGGTTTATTATCTTGCATTAGTTCTTTTAATGCGTGATATTCTTGCATTAGTTCTTTTAATGCGTCCCATCATTTAATCCTACCATTGCAGAAAACAACCAAAATATGACGTACGCTTATGCCATTCGCATTCGCCACGGGGCCCCGTCATTACCCGTTAGGTTACTTAACTAACGACAGAGCGGGGGCTGGGCTAGCACGTCTGTAAAACATAAGCAACGCCTAAATAATATCATATATAGATATACTGCAATGATAAACATTTCAGATCACAGATGAATACATTGGATATACTAGGAATCTGTAATTCGCACGAGCCTGTAACGAAAAACAAATTACACGGTCGCGGTGAATAGCCAATACCCCACCCAAGACCCCTACGGGTGCGGCAAACTACCCGCCAAGTACCCGAAGCGTAGCAACCTCCCTCATCTCCATGAGTAGGCCACTCGACACTTCGGCATACCCGGTAGTTTGTGCACCCCCTCCATGGGTCTATCCTAGGTGCAAAAACAGTAAAAAGAAATTATACAATGACGGCTACAACCCCGACCCGGTTGTGCGGCCATACAAATAATTATTACATCAATTTACAAATTTACATGAATTGAAAGAAAAGAAAACTCTCGTCTCACAACCCCCGGCTATTCACCCACGACAATCCAACATATTCATATACACATTCCAGCACATTACAGATCACAGATTTGTATAACCCCCACTAATCGACATATAGCGATTAGTAGACGTTCAATACAAATATCACATTACAGAAAACCCGTTAGCTCAAGTCTTTTAGAAGTTCGATCAAAAATACGGATTTTCGGGACCCCAAAATAAAATTTTCGTTCTGGAAAATCTGGGTTGAAAATATATATACTAAAAATCCCAAAATACCCCCAGAATAACACTGCACCAAAGATTGACCTCGGCCGAGTCAACTCGGCCGCGGATCCACGGCGGGAGCGTGCTCCCGCCGCGCTTCCGCGGCGCTTTGACTCGATCATGGGTCCATCTTTGGTGGTTATTCACAGAAAAGCCTGAGCCGATTTTAGGTGTTAAAATAATCAATTTTTGAACAGTAAAAAAATCGACAGAAACTGCAAATTTTCGGGGTTCGTTTTCGGGACTTTTTCTTTGAACGATCTTCTAGTTACTTGCTAACAAGTTAGATAGAGTTTAACTAGGCTCTGATACCACTGTAAGTCCATGCTACCTCTCCCGGTACTTTCGGGAATGCGGAATATGATAAAAAACGATTTTTACGGAGGTGGTAACATGGACCTAAAACCCGGATCTTGGTTAAACATCTATCTAACATCCTAACTATGAGTTTCTAGCTACTCGGTTAGGGGGTTATACCTTGCTTGTCTTGAACTCCTTCGTCTTCAAGCTCTGATGGTGGTCCGATTGGCTTCTTCTCGTCGTCTCCGTACGCCGAAGATAGATCCACCTGAAAGCTCCAACCTTTAGCTCCTTCGTCGTTCTTTGAAGAAACTAGTTCACTTGGTTTGCTAAACCTAGTGAACTAGAATGAGTAGAGAAGAATTAGAATGGGATTTTATCTATGGTTCTTGATTCTCAACTCATGAGACAATAGAACCATAGGATCAAGAGAGGGAGCAAGAGGTTGAGGGTGAGAGCAAAAGGAGAGCTCAAGAACAAGAGAGAGAATGAGCAAGAGAAGAATGAGCAAGTATTTTGTCTCTCACCCTCTCATAATCCAAAGCAATGATAACTCATCATACTAACAAAAGTCTTATGTGATGGTTGAAGTAACCATAACCATATCATTTCATGCACTCATTTTACATAAATGAGCAAGTAAACAAAAGTCTTTGCCATGAAATGATGGCTATGGTTATCATGATGGTCAACTAGTCAAGCCTAGTCAACCGGTCAACAAAGTCAACAAGTCAACAAAAGTCAACAAGTCAACAAAGTCAACAAAAGTTAACAACCATGTCACCATAATACTTAATTAATATAATAGTTAATCACATATCAAATTCTCATTAGGGTTGAGCAAAAAGTCAAATAGTCAACGGTCAACTGTCAACAACCCTAATGAGAATCCGCTGCCTCTGCCTCCCTGTCAACTGTGCATACACACCCGCATCCGCGTTCCGAGGAACACGAATGCAAACTGGATAAATCCAATCCCATAAGGTACACTAGGATCTGGCTTAAACCAAAGCCCGCTAGTGTAAACTGTCCGGACACTGTACGTGCACAAGTGCACGGACGAGACCGAACCCTGTCGCAAAACCATGCGACCTGTCGCAATACCATGCGACCTCTACTCTTTTGCCTAAAGGCGAAAAGCTTTCTGTGTGGGACTCTAAAGACTCGACACTACGCTTGCAGTGGGTTTAACCACAGACCGCAAGTGGCACTAGCTGTGCGTAACGGTCCCCAGGTAATGCCGACAAGAAGACCGACGAGGCGAAACCCATCTGAACTCCTACTGAGCCTGAGTGTGACATTCTCCGTACAGTCCGGTCTGTTCGTCTGATACATCGCATGGCGGGCCTAGGGGGTGGTAAACGTCAGTCCCCCAATAGCGGTACAAGTCGTGCCGGAGCGAAGCCCAAAACACCCTGAGATAACACTGGAAACCTACCAGTATATCTCGTTTGCCCTGGCCAGGGACTACTCGTGTAATGGCTCTCCTAGACACAGCGCGATATCAACCCCCAATACCGGGAGAGACGAATCCTGTCTAACCGTCACTGCCTCCAAGTGCTTCGGGACTGCACCCAACCACTACCTATTTGCACGACTCCTTTGAGCCGTGGTAGGGTAGTGATCAAAGTACAGTAGGAACACACTCGAGGCGAAGTGACAGTGTCAAGTCAGCGGACTAAGCTGTACTCATGTCACCTGGGAACTGATAACTGACGATAGGTATAATACCAACTAGTCAGTTCCCGACGAGTCCTGTCCAGTGTACCCGTAACCTAACGAGCACCCGCATACTATCTCAAGTACGACGTACTGACGGCTGTGGGACAGACCGTCTCCCACACTGGGATGAGAAGCGCATGCGCTGGTCTACTCCGGAGTATCGATGCCCTGTCTCGATAGTTCTGCGACCAGAGACCTGCATAAGGATGTGCTTAAAGATTACCCAGCCCCACTAGTGTGACGGCCATCACATCGCTGGTAATCAAGCAAAGATCCTAAGGGCTCTACTAATGTGTATAGGCGATATACAAAAATAAACACATGTACACATTGAAGTAGAAACAAACCAAGTAGCATACTACTATTTTGAGCAAGATTGTATATACAAGGTGAATATCCCAAGCTTCCATTAAGTAATATACAAACCAGTATGATACAGTAATGGCCTCTAGGGCATATACACTAACAGTTATACTGAGCTGGGGAACGTTGGTCCCGCTCCAACTTATAATTGTTATAAGACCGAGCAGGAAATAGGGGAATACCAGGATTCCCATGCCGCCCAAACGAAGAAAGTGCATAAGATGCATCTCCTTCGGGTGTATTCATTACAAAGAACTGTTTCTCAGTATCCTCTGCATCCTGGGTATTTGTTACCAGATCAGGATCCCAGATATGTAATCTGTTATATAGGGCTACAGATAGGTAGAGAACTGAGAACGAGTGATAAGTTTCATGAGACAGAAAACGGGGCAAGTGTTGCAGCCAAGTCTGTTGGTCACTGTCACCCTGTATTACCAATACACTGATTCTGAACAAATGCTATTAGATACCGAACCTGATATATAAAATCATATCAATCTCTTTATTTATTAAAGAAATGATAAAAATTTTGTATTGTTGGATAATGTTTTGAACATTTCCTCTTTCAAAAGTTGATCGGTTCAGGCACGTTATCTAAAAGCATTGACGTTCTAAATCAAACTACAGTTCCTAGTATACAGAACACACACAAGAGGAAGAGTTCAGATATGAACGATTCCTTCTTGAGGTATTGTAGACTTGGTCATATCAATGCGACCCGACTGGCTGAAGTTACATTTTAGATGCATATTTAAATCAGTTTGAATTTACATCTTGTGAAACTTGCCAGTCATGTCACAAAGATTAGATGACCATAGCTCCGTTTACTGGAAACAGAGAAAGAGTTAGTAAACTCTTGGTACTGATACATGATGATGTATGTAAGGTCTCCTGTCTACACATGCCAGGACCGGTTCTTTGTACTTCATTACATTCTTTGATAGTCTCTCAAGATTCAGCCATATGTTCCTGTTGAAACATAAGTCCGAACCTTTTGAGATATTCACAGAATATAAGTTAGAAGTAGAGAACCAAAATACGGGTATAAGTATTATATCCTATGATAAGATCAGGGAGGAGAATACTTGCGCATGGCATTCCTATACTATTCAAAAGGAGAATGAGATTCTCTCTCAGTGTTACTCCTCTGAATACACCACAGCACAACGGTGTATCGGAGTGGAGCAATCGCACCATATTGGATATAGTGTGCTCTACGATGAGTACTACTGAGTTAACTATTCCCTTTTGTGGGTTATGCACTTAAGAAGCTGCATACCTGTTGAATTAAGTTCGAATCAAATCTGTGCCTACCACTCCATATAAGATATGGTATGGGAAGAGCCTATCTCTTAAGTAAGTTAAGATTTGGGATTGTCCGGACTATGTCTAAAAGAAAAATCCGAACAAGATCGAGGAAAGGTCAGTTCTGTAGAATTGGAAAGGTTCCAGTTATACAAAACTGCAGCTGATGATTTGACAGAACCAAACGATTCAATAGTCACCGACGAACCTCAGCCTCTCCGCCGATCTAGTAGGGTTCCTCATCCGCCTGAGAGATACTTCGGTTTCTCGATGACAGTGGGAGCGAGGATTGCATCATGAGATGATGACCCAACTAGTTTCGAGCAGGCCATCGAGAGTAGGGACTCTGTAAGAATGGCTGGATGCTTTGCGATCTGAGATGGAATCCATGTACACCAACAAAGTATGGAATTTGGTTGCTATATCTGAAGGGTTAAATCCCTATCAGGAGCAAGTATATCTTGAGAAGATTACTTGGTGTAGATGGAAAAGTTGAGACTTTCAAAGCTAGACTTGTTGAAGGTTTTCGTCATCGACCAGGCGTGGATAGTGATGAAACCTTTTCCAGGGACTATGCTTAAGTCCATCCGGATCCTACTTGCCATTGCTACATACCATGACTACGATATCTGGTGGTTGGGTGTGATGACGCCTTTTCTAAATACTGATTTAGAAGAGAACGTCTATAAGTACATAGCCAGAGGGCTTCGTAAACAGTGGGAGTAGCGGAAACGTGTGCAAGTTGCTTTACATAATAAAGCAGGCATCGCGGAGTTGGAACGTCTGTTTTGATGTGGTAGTCAAAGGGTTTGACTTCATCAAAATGGTAGATAAACCTTGTATATACAAAACGGTAGTAGAGAGTAAGGTGGTCATCTTCGTATTGTATGTGGGAAACATACTCTTGATAGGAAAAGAGTTTCCTATACTACACACGGTCAATCTCCTCTTATCATAAGAATTCTCCAATAGGATAAAGGTGATACCTCCTAAATCCTAGGATTTAGATCTATAAGGATGTTAGGCTTCTCACTAGGTTTAGTGAGATGGTATCAATCGATCCTGGGGAGAATCACTGGAAAGGTTTCAGAGTGATAAGGACGACTGAATGTCAGTCACAGGCAATGTCTTTACCCTTAGTAAAGGGACGGTATGTTGGAAGAGTTCCAAGCTAGATACCGTGACAAACTAGATGATAAAGGCTGGTAACATCGCTATTAAAGATACTACCAAAGAGGCAGTTTGGGTGTACATTGGTTCATAAGATGAACTAGGTTCTTACCATTGTATGACAATGGAAGTGTGGCTTTGGCCCAGGAACCCTGGTCCCATCAGTGACCCAGACATATTCTGAGGCAGCATCACCTGATCATGGAGATAGATGATCTCCAGGGTAATCGAGGTTAGGAGAGTAGACTCAGAGGACAACACGGCGGATCCACTCACAAAGGCTTTTTCCCAGAGAGAGATTTATATGGGATGGTTGAGTATGTGATACTGCAACTACTGCTATAGATGGCCCTAGTGCAAGTGGGAGATTGTTAGTTATATGTATGCCCTAGAGGCCATTACTGTGCATTTGATGTATATTGTAATGGAAGCTGGGACATATATAGGTAGGACTTTCTTGCTCGACATGATAGTACGCTATCTGGTTGTTCTTTATCTTAACATGTATACTTTCTGTCTCTCTGTTACATGTTGATAAAGCCCTTAGGATGAGTACTCGATTTCCAGGACTATGATGTAGATCATACTAGTGGGGCATGGGTAGTCCATGAGTACATCCTTCAATGTTCCTAGTCGTGGGAATATCGAGACGGGGCATCGATATTCCAGAGTAGACCAGCGCATATCTTCTCGACCCATGTGATGGGCGATGGATGATCCCATATCCATTGGTGTTTGACATCAGAGATGGTATGCGGGTGCTCAGTGGAGACTGGGTATACTGAACGGACTCGCCGAGAACTCCCAGATGGTATTATACCTCACGTCAGATGGCAGTTCTCTGGTGACACTGGTACAGCTTAGTCTGTTGACCCGAGATCGTCATAGAGTCTTGTGTGTCTCCCACTGTGCTTTGATTTCTACCCTACCACGGCTCTACTGAGTCATGCAAACAGGTGGTTTTTGGGTACAGTCCCGATTCATATGGAGGCAATGAGCGATAGGAGGGGATTCGTCTCTCCCGGTATTGGGGGTTGATGTTGCGCTATGCTCGACTGGCCATAACTGGAAATCCCTGGCCAGGGTTGTTGTGATATACTGGTAAGAGTTATCAGTAGTTTCACGATTGTTATGGACCTTACATCGGCATGACTTATCAAGCTATTGGGGTCTGACGTTTCCCACCCCTAGGCGAGATATGCGACATATCAGACGAACAGATCGGACTGTACGGTAAGTGTTACTGGTTGGATTCACAGGAGTGTGAGCGGGCTTGCTCGTCGATCTTCTGATCGCTCAATACCTGGGTGGCCGTTACGTTTAGCAGACCGCTTGCGGCTTGTGGGTGTTTGATATGATCATCACCTACTGCAGGCGTATTGACGAGTCTTTAGAGTCCTACACAGAGGTTTCCTGGCTCAAGCGAAACGAAATAGGAGCGCATATGAGATATGTGCGGGACCGAGAATAATGCATGTATGTGATACCGTATTCTATTCTCGCGTTGAATGTATCGAATGGTTGTATGTGATATAACCTAGTTATCGAATCGAGGATTGATTCGATAAGTCGATACATCGGATATTAGTCGGTCATATGCGATATGACCGGATAGTTAAATCAAGTGTTGATTTAATGATTGAATGTATAATTATATATTAGATATATTACTTTACATTAACTAGTATTTTTTCACTTAAGATGGATTTTCTCACTTGATGTGCACATTGTATATATGATATAGTTTTGTGTACTAGTTTGTATCATGTTTGATGATACATGCAAACTTGGGTGTATATTTACTTTGAACCATGGTTAGGTGAATGGTTAGCGTTTTGTCATCTTTTCATAACTATTTATTTTATTTCTTTATTTTTGGGCAAGAAAAGAAATGGTTGCTTCTTTTGTTTGTTTCCTTGAAGCTTCAAGAAGCTTTGACCATTCTTGTTTCTTTCCTAAACCTAACCATTCACCTAACCTTAGTTTATTCTCTACACTAAACCATGGTTGCTAAATTGATAAGATTCACTTTATTTCCATTTTATTAATAATTCTTATCATATTCTTTTTCTTCTTCTTCTTCTTCTTCAAGAAGAAGAAACCATTCAGGCTTCAATGGTGCCTTGAAAAAAAGAGTGAGAAATCCAATTCTAAAGTGAACCCACTTCCTATTTCTTCATCCTCTACCACTTGACAAGTAGTATAGGGTGTTTTCTTCACAAGTTTCATGACTTGGTGAAGTTGGAGCTTGATCTTGAGTTGCCTCGACGTAGATCATCTTCGCCATCGAAGTCGACGACCTATTCCGATCATTTCTCCGACGAAACCATTGCCAGAGTCCGGGATCCGATGATCGCAGCGGAGGGACGTCAACACGGAGCTATAGAGGTGGAGGACCGGATCTACAAAGGTTGTATTTTCTGTTCACTCTTAGTTAAAGTTGTTAACTTGCTTTAGTTTCGCCATACCTCTAGTCAACGATCCGTATTAGGGTTTCTCGGCACACATAAATTTTTGAATTGGCCATGTTTGATCAGTTGTAGAACCTCATGGGTGTGCCTAGGAACCCTACAGGGAGAAACATTATAGAGGCCATATAGGTTTATGGTAAGGTTCGGAAAATGCACGTGCGTTTTCGCACGTGTTGTTTTTCGGGCAGATAATAATAGTCGATTTTCATTTAAACCGGATCCGAGTATTACGCTGTGTAGATATATTATCTTTGTCTCAGATGCATTTGTATTCGGTCGTAATACAAATGCGGGTGTGTTTATACCATTACGGGGTTATCCTGAAATTCGTTTCCGGATCACTTTTGGAAGTTGCCAGTTTTCAGTTTTTTATCAGCCGTATTTAACATTTGGTTAAATACGGATTTATCTTTTCTTAGGATTAGTGTGGAAGTTTCTAGAAGAGGTGACTAGGATGGTGAGGTGGCTTTGTTCATTAATGGTGCATTAAATGAGTTGATGACTATGGTTATGAATCATCACTTTCATTATTGTGTTCACACTAGGTGTCATTAGTGAGTCATGATAAGCTTCATTGTTAGGGTCACCCTCCCTCTCCTACACTCACCTCCCCCCTCTCCTTAAATGGTCGACCACACCTTGATGAAAGCTCATGGTTGTTTTTTTGAAAAGATTATTGTATTGGATTCATGGAAATTAAGATAGCCACATTTCTCATTTCTCCCGATCCAAAAAGGAAACTTCATTAACCGTTCGTCCATAGCCTTGGACGTAACGAGGCAAAGTGTTCTACTCATTCTCTACTTCATCTTGGTCGTCTCTTTTAGAAAACTTGACGACCGAGTTGCCTCGGTTTAGAGGCGGGAGCCCGTTTAAATATCCATCGACGTGGTGCCACCTGGACCACAAGACTGGAGATCGAGGAGATCGGCGCAGCCGCAACAAGCGTGGGAAGATGGTTGAAGACCGAAGGACTCGGATCGTTCGGTATAACTCTTCTACTCACTTCGTAGTTTGTTAGTTTAGCTTTAATGGCAGATCCGGGTAAAGTACGCAATAACGCCAGTTGTAAAAAGTTTTTTGTTCCGCATTTGGCGTCTGTTAGACGGCCGGGGCGCTACCGTGGACTTACAGTGGTATCAGAGCCTCACCATTAAGCTATACTAACTTGTGCTAACGCGTTTAAAATATCGATCGAACGGATTTTCAAAAAACCGCAAATTCCATGTTCACGGTTTCTGTTAATTTTGAACAGTGTCAAAAATTAATTTTACATATGCCAGAAAATCAAGCATGGCTTTTCTAGAAAACTGGAGAAAAAGGACCAACTAAGTCGACCGTAAGGCCGCGGAACCGCGGTCAAAGCTTGGCTTTGACAGCGGAACCGCGGCAGTTTAGGTGACTTAGTTGGCAATTTTTCTCCTGTAGTTTCTAATTTGGAAATTGTGGGTTTTGGTATATTTCTTTTGGGCCCAGATTTTGTTACTGTACAGCAGATGTACGTGGGGCCCACTTCGGGAAATTTTGTCGATCGAAATTTTAAACTTGTTAGTTTGCAGTACTTACTTTATATCTCCGACCGGGAATGTCATTTGATCGGTAAACCTTGTCTAATTGCTATAGTTCCTTTAGACGGGTTTGCGATCGTGACATTCGCGTTGATGTTCTGTGTTGTGTTGTATTGTTGCGGATATGTCGTGGTGGATAGCAGGGTGCAATGACAGTGCAGTTTGGATTTATTTGTACATTTGATATTGCGGGGCGAGCGTCCAACATGTGGACTGCCGTCACTTCCTGTTTGTATAATATTCTTTTGGGGCACGACCGGATCGAGGTCTATGTACCCGTTGTATATTTTTCATTTCTGTGCTAGGTTTATCCCACGAAGGAGTGCATGGATAGCCGGGTTCTGGAGGGAAACGGGTCCGTATCTCATGGCTTTGAGAGGCAAAGGGACCTTACTCTAGAATTGGCAGACTATTCGCCGCACTCGTAGGGGGTACAGGTTGACCCAAGGAATGGTGCTCAATTTACCGGATTCTGTGAAGTGCCGGGTGTTCCATTCACTATGCTGTAGGGACTACCTTGCTTCAGGTTTTGGCGGGTAACTTGCCGCACCCGTAGGGGTCTAGGTTTCATTGCACAGGCTATCCACACGACCAGGGGAACGTCAGGTTTCAGCAGCGGCTCTGTGAAACTCGCGGATCCCAGATTATATATATTGTTCTGTGATGCTTATTACTTTTCTGTAATGTTGCATATTATCACGCCTGGAGCGATTATTGTATATTGGTAAATATACTATTAGATGTTGTATATGTCTTACACCCGCGCTAGTCCAGCCCCCGCTCTGTCGTTAGTTAAGTAACCTAACGGGTGATGACGGGACCCAGTGGCGAATGCGGATGGCATATACGTACATTATATTTTCGTTCTTTTCTGGTGTGATTGATTGATGGGACTGCATTGATACTTATCAATGCAAGGATAAAACAAACCTATATTTGATGTTGTTGGAACAAATTTTAAAAAAAGGTGTTATTACAAAGATGTTTCCTTTTGTTTTGCATAGTGATATTCAGTTGGAATATCCTGCACCTCATTCGACGAGGCAATGGATGATATCCCTTCACCGGGAAAATTCCTTGGGCAGAAGTTTACGTCAAGGTAGTAGCTTTAATATAGTCGATTACAAGTTGCTTTGCATCGCGGTATTCTGTTTGAATATCATGCACCTCATTCCACGAGGAAAGAGCCGAGATCCCTTCACCGGGAGTGACCTCTTTAGCAAAGATTTTTCGCTACTATATTTTTATAAAAAGCAATCAGGTTCCTTCAGCGATATCAAATTCGTTACGTTAAAGGTTTTTCGCCAAAAACCAGCTGTAGCCCACCGTCATTTCTTTTAGGTATTCAGTAGTATTCAAGCTATGTTTGTTTGATAAAAGTCAAGGCATAGTGTTTGGTAGTTCTGGGTATTCATCTGTTGCGTAGATAGATGAGTTGGTTTGGGACAGTCATATTACCTTATTTGGCCAAAGTTAAGGGTATATACGGGTGGGTTCAAATTAACCTGGACAATGACGGGTAGAACTTGGCATGTGACTTATGATGGGTTGGCCAATGTCACGATCATAAGAGCATGGGGCAAAAATCAATATCGGGAGTTTCAAATATACAGCAAACTTGCCAGGCATGCGCATATCTTCTGGAGTGTGATAACTTGAGTGGCTTCCATCAAGTTTTCATGCGATGATAGTTTGATCTCGATTCTCACTGATGAGTTGGTATACTCTTCGGGTGATCCCGACTAATTCTTCTTTCAGGTTTGGAGGAGAATTTGAGATAACAGTGGGAGGTTTCCTGATTAGATAAATTGATAACCATTCTGATCTAGGTTAGAGTGCACGCAGAGTGTTTCTTTTCTCTCTCTCTCTCTCTCTGGCAGCGACCTTTGACCGACCCTAGACTATGACTCAAAGTCCAAGTTGACCGAACCTTCTTAAAATACTGGCTTTTTGGATTGTCCGAGTTGCATAAGTCATTGCCGCTCCTTCTTTTACCCTTTGCATTTCTCAGAACACCCTGTATTACTACGGATATCCACTTCCATTGGATAGATCCATCGTATGGTTATATACGAACTCGAAGGGACTTCTTCGAGGATGGATCCAGGTTAAGGAGAAATAGAATTAGTTTATTCAGTTGTCTTTTGTTATCACCTTCTCTCAGGTTGCGAGGGCTCCTTAGTTTAGGAGAGTACACCTATTACGCTTACTGGATAGTCTTATTCCAAACCATAGGCTGGTGCCGAAAGGTAGGGAATGAAGAAAACCAATTAGCCTAAGTAGGGTGTGTAGAAGGTAATATATAAAGACAAGATAAAGGGATTAGAAAGAGGGCAAAGTAAATTACGACTGTTATCATTCACGACCAAACCGCGTACTTCATCGCCACTCCTATTTCACCTTTAAAAGAATAAGGTTTTATTCAGTAGTCTTTTATCATCACCTTCTCTCAAGTTGCGAGTACTCCTAGGATTAGGAGAGTACACTTATTATGCTTACTGGATTGTCTTCTTCCAAACCATAGGCTGGTGCCGAACGGTAGGGAAGGAAGAAAACCGTTTAGCCTAAGGAAGGTGTACAGAAGGTAACGACTAAAGACAAATAAAGGGATTTGGAAAGATGGCAAAGATATATACGGTTAAAGTCATGAATAGGATTATGGAAGAGGCATTACAAGGAATACCAGGATACCCCTATGAAACATTTTCATGTTTCAGTTACACTGTACATTGTTAAAAGAAAACTGATTTCCCGATTAGATACTTACTCCAGGGTATGTATTTACCAGGTTCCATTGTCATATCTGTATAGTTTTACAGATGATGATTGGGAGTAAGTTATTGGGAATTAGATGATCATCCTCATTATATCGGAATTCATTGTAATTGGTGATATTTGAGGAAATCGCCACGGTACAGTTTTCAACCTACGATGCACAGTTTTTTGAGTTATTCAACTCAGTGGACTTATACAGAGTATTGTATGTTGTCCAGTGTTCGTCAGGACAAAGGGGTAGGTCCTCATACTATGTTCTGTTTACTTGTGACTTCTCTAGTCTTTAGACAAGTGTTTCGTAGAAATACAATGTCTAAGTTTTGAGAAGTTGTGGGTATAAGAATAAAGTAGAGAACCAGGTATCACAAGTATCGGGATTCTTCAAGGAGATCGAAGATGTAGATACTTATGATTGGTATTCAGATTATAGTAATGGTTTTGAGAAACTTGTTTCTTTTTTAGGTTACTCATAATTGGATGGATTCCTAAGTTGAGTAATGCTGATTAGCCTTTCTCCATTAAGTTGATATGCACTGGAGACAGCTGCATAATTTGAATATGGTTCCAATTAAATTAGTGCCTCTATTTCTATATTGTATATAGATTGGTTCATATCTTAACAATGTTAAGGTACGGGGAGTTGTCCAACTTATGCTTAAAACCAGATACTGGATAACTCAAGGCACGTTTCTGTAATGGCAGTTTGTGGGTTGACCCTGGCTTTGACGAGGGTTGACATTTCTACCATCTGGAAGATCAATAGTGATATTGTTCTTGACTCGCCATAGTTTTATTAAAATGGATTTTTTCAGAAAACAGTAGCGGGAGTATGGTAGAACTGGAAGTGATTCCAGAAAAGCAAACGATTACGGAAAATTTAATAGGACCAATATATTCAATCAGGTTTGACATTCCATTAGCCACTCCGCAGATATGGTGGGTAACCTCAGACACCCGAGAGGTACTCAGGTAGCCTCAAGGATGGTGACAGGGAGGTTCTTGTTTATCCAGACTTGACACTACTGTTGTTCCAAACTATGAGACCCGGCAAGAGGATAAGTATAACGTCGTTCTAAACATGCTTTAGAAGTGTACGTAGATATTATTCTGCCATAGGGTTGTCGTAGTCAGTGGGAGCAGCGGAAGCATAGTGGGCAAGTAGCTTAAATCTATTTATAGACTTGAGCAGATATAGCGGAGATAAGATCATCTGATTTTGATAGGACTGTCATGGGTTTGACTTCATCAGAGTAGGGGATGGATCTGTTAAGAAGGTACTAGGGTGTGATGTCCTGGTATTTGGATGAGATACACAGAGTAGGAAGTAAAATTCCTTTACGACGATCGGTTGTACTGTGGTTGTTACACAGTTGTTTCTTCACAAAGGACATGGATATAATATCAGACATTCTGGTTACTAGATCTATGGTATTAGATCTAGATTTGGGTACTTTCCCAATTTGGGTACTTTGACAGTATTCTAGCAGATCACTTGCTTAGGCAATTGAGTCAATCATGAGATGTCAAGTACCACACTAGATGTTCTTTTTGCACTAGATGCGATAAGTTTATATTAATCCAATCCTGGAGAAGCTTAAGGAAGCAGTTTTAGAACATGAGTGAATGTTCTACGGATTTGATAATGGCAGCCTCCTTCGGGAGACGGTTATCATTCCAGGCTTCAAAGGTGACATGGATGATAGAGTGACTGTCAGAGTTATAGTTTTCCCTTTGACGAGAGACAGTATTATGGATAGGTGGTCCAAGAGGATACTGTGGGAGGCATGGTGCTGGATACTGATTAGGTTCAGTTATCGATACAGTCTAAGAAGTTTGGATTTGGAGTTCAATTATGAACTAGGTCCCATCAGATATTCAGACACATTCTAAGACAGGTATTACTCGATTCGTGAGATGGCTTTCTCCGCGAATTTAAGATTTTGAGAGATATAGAAAGAAACATCAGGGCGGATCCACTCACTGAGGCTATTTCTCAAACACAAGAGTTTTACAAACTAGCTTTGTGAAACTGATTAGTAGAGAAGTTGGATGTTTGGTATCACACAGGCTGTGAGTATACGACATCGCAATAATTAGCCTTAAGTGCAAGTGGGAGATTGTTGGAGATAGTGCCCTCAAAGTCAATTATTGGATCGCAGGTACGTGATTGCAATGATTGAGGCAGGACCTATACCGATATGATAGTCTTGCTCGAGATGATAGTTTGCTATCTGGTTTGACTTTATCATCGTATACATGGTTTAGTTCACTATTGCATGATGATAGAGCCCATAGGATTCTTGCTTGACTACCAGCAGTATGATGGCGATCATATACGTGGGAGCTGGGGTCCGTAAGCACATCCTTAAAGTGTCCCTAGTCGTGGGAGTTTCAAGACAGGGCATCGATACTCCAGAGTAGACTAGTTTATACAGTCGAGACCCCGATGAGGGGTGATGGCCGGTCTCACAAGCCATTGGTGTCAGTAGGATCACCTAAGATGTATACAGGTGCTCATTGGGTCATTAGTACACCAGACAGGACTCGCCGGGAACATGCTAGTTGGTATTATACATATCGTCAGATAGCAGTTCCCTAGTGACATGTGTACTGGTTAGTTCATCGACCTGAGATCGTCATTTGTCTCATGTGAGTTCCCACTGTGCTTAGATTACTATCCTACCATGCTCAAAGGAGTTGTGCAAACAGGTTTTAGTTGGGTACATTCCCGAGCCACATTGGAGGCAAGTGAGCGGATCGGCAGGGGATTCGTCTCTCCCGGTATTGGGTGTGAGATCGCGCTGTGTCTAGAAGAGCCATTACACAAAGCCCTCGGCCGAGGCAGGAGATTTACCGGAAGGTACTCCAGTAGTATCTCAGGGTGTTTTGGGCTACTCTCTGACACGACTTATACCGCTATTGGGGGTCTGACGTTACCAGCCCCCTAGGCCAGATATGCGATACTCATAGACGAACGGACCGGACTGTATATACATTGTCACTGTCAGGCTCAGTAAGGTTTATGGATGAGTTCGCTCGTCAGCTTCCTTTCCAATCAATACATAGGCAAACCGTTACGTACAGCTTGTACCTCTGACGTGCTAGTGGTTATGCCCAGTGCCAATGTGTTGATGAGTCATTAGAGTCCCCCACAGACACTTTCCCAAGTTCGGGCGAAACGTTGTAGAGGCCATATGGGTTTATTGCAAGGTTCGGAAAATGCACGTGCGTTTTCGCACGTGTCGTATTTCGGGCAGATAATACTAGTCGGCTTTGGTTTAAGCCGGATCCGAGTATTATGCTGTATAGATATAATATCATTGTCTCAGATGCATTTGTATTCGGTCGTAATACAAATGCGGGTATGTTTATACCATTACGGGGTTATCCTGAAATTCGTTTCAGGATCACTTTTGGAAGTTGCCAGTTTCCAGATTTCTATCAGCCGTATTTAACATTTGGTTAAATACAGATTTATCTTTTCTTAGGATTAGCGTGGAAGCTTCTAGAAGAGGTGACTAGGATGGTGACTAGGATGGTGAGGTGGCTTTGTTCATTAATGGTGCATTAAATGAGTTGATGACTATGGTTATGAATCATCACTTTCATTATTGTGTTCACACTAGGTGTCATTGGTGAGTCATGATAAGATTCATTGTTAGGGTCACCTTCCCTCTCCTACACTCACCTCCCCCCTCTCCTTAAATGGCCGGCCACCCCTTGATGAAAGCTCATGGTTGTTGTTTTGAAAAGATTATTGTATTGGATTCATGGAAATTAAGATAGCCTCATTTCTTATTTCTCCCGATCCAAAAAGGCAAGTTCATTAACCGTTCGTCCATAGCCTTGGACGTAACGAGACAAAGTGTTCTACTCATTCTCTACTTCATCTTGGTCGTCTCTTTTAGCAAACTTGAAGACCGAGTTGCCTCGGTTCATAGGCGGGAGCCCGTTTAAAGATCCGTCGACGTGGTGCTACCTGGACGACAAGACTGGAGATCGAGGAGATCGGAGCAGCACGAGCGTGGGATGATGGTTGAAGACCGAAGGACTCGGATCGTTCGGTATAACTCTTCTACCCACTTTGTAGTTTGTTAGTTTAGCTTTAATGGCAGATCCGGGTAAAGTACGCGATAGCGCCAGTTGTAAAAAGTTTTTTGTTCCGCATTTGGCGTCTGTTAGACGGCCGGGGTGCTACCGTGAACTTACAACATCACATTACAAATTTTACATCGAATAAAAGAATGAAAACTCCCATCTCACACCACCGGCTTTTCGTCCACAACGATCCAACAAGTTCATATACAGAAACCATCACAACAACATCACAGATATGTGCAACCCCGACTAATCGACGTATAGCAATTAGTCGACATTTCCAAACATATATATACAATACAATCTTGTAAAGTAAATATGACATTAGAATTCCGCACGCAATTAGCAAACTTAACCAATTTTCCAAGACATGAAAATCCAGGGAGCTAAAGTTCAAAAAAAGATCATTTTGAGCCAATTCGGAAGTCCGAATCAAGACGAAACGCGCCCGAACCTTCACGGGAAGTTATGAAATTAACATCGAGTCTGGGGGCCTATAAGGGGTACCCCACCCCCGAGGCCACCACGAGGTGGCCAGGAGGTGAGGCAGGCCCGAAACTGCCCAAGGTGGGGCAGTTTCGGGTCCTCACTGCAAAGACCACCTTGTGGTGGTCTTAGGGAGTCGGCCCAGCCGTTCGGCCCCCCGGAAGGTCCCCGGGGTGCGCATGCTCCACCCCGCGGCTTCTCGGTTCAAACCGTGAGCCCACGGGGTGTGCAAAAAACTCAAAACCTCACTTTTGAAAACTGTTTTTGTCGACAGTTTTTCCACGACAAAAACGGAGGAATTATAACATCGCTACAAGCTATCTAAGGTTTATGAGAGGTTCTGATACCACTGTAAGTTGCTGTCGCGCACCCTACGTGTTCACGGGGAGGCGGAATTTGCAAAAAATGATTTTTACGAGCTTCGCAACACCGAGTAGAACCAATGATCGTTCATAAACTTTAGCTAGCATACTACTTGAGGTTTAACTACTCGGATACGAAGTTATACCTCATGGTACATGTCCTTCGGGTCTTCATCGCTGTCCTCCTCATCTACATAGGCTCTAAGGATCGATCCAGATCGTAGCAACCTCCACGGCCTCCTCGAGTCAAAGACGATCCAGCCGAGAGTCTATAGTCCGAGCTCCACCTCAAAACCGCGGTAACTAAGGCAACAAACTTGCTAACCTTAATGTCCTAGGTGATGTAGAGTATGAATATGGATTTATTTGTCTCTTGAAACCCTAATTTACTCAACTCATGAGACCTTAAGGGTTTTGTAGTGAGGAAGAAGAAGAGAGTCGGCATGAGAGCTCACTTGAGGAAAGAGAAAGTATTTTCACAAATGATAATCTCTTACATGAAAAATGAGATGGCTACCCTTGACATGACCACTATCATGGTATCAAAATATCTCACAAAAATATCTAGGTCAAATAGTGAACCCAAGTCAAGTGGTCAAGCCAAGTCAAAAGGTCAAACAAGGTCAAGTAGTCAAAACTAGTAGCCATGTCTCATATATCATTTACAAAAATAACAAATACTTTCCTCCACCTCATAATTGTTTTAATAAAGTAAATGTTCAAAACACTAATGAGGTGTCTCCTTCTTTGCTCCTCTCATCCGTATATACATACCCGCATTTGTGTTCCGAGAAACACGAATACAAAGAGACGAAATCGATCTATCAATATAATACTAGGATCTGGCTTAAATCAAAGCCCACTTGTATTTCTACCGAAACATCATACGCGCACAAGTGCACGTAAGTGATCGAAGCCCAGCAGTAATACTATACGGCCTCTACACCTTTTGCCCAGTATAAGGAAACTCTCTGTGTGGGACTCTAAAGACTCGACACTACGCTGGCGGTGGGTTTAACCACAGGCCGCAAGTGATACTAGCTGCATGTAACGGTCCCCATGTAGATGTCGATAAGAAGGCCGATGAGGAAAACCAATCCGAACTCCTACTGAGCCTGAATGTGACAATCTCTGTACAGTCTGGTCTATTGGTCTAAGAGTATCGCATATCGAGCCTAGGGGGCGGTAAACGTCAGACCCCTAATAGCGGTATAAGTCGTGCCAGAGAGTAGCCCAATACACCCTGAGAAACTACTGGAATACCTACCAGTAAATCTCAATTGCCATGGCCAAGGACTTTGTGTAATGGCTTTCCGAACACAGCGAGATATCAACCCTCAATACCGGGAAAGACGATTCCTATCTAACCGCCACTGCCTCTAAGTGCTTCGGGACTGCACCAACTACTACCTGTTTGCACGACTCTATTGAGCCGTGGTAGGGTAGTAATCAAAGTACAGTGGGAACACACTTGAGGCGAATCAGCAGTGTCAAGTCGACGGACTAAGCTGTACTCATGTCACTTGGGAACTACTACCCGACGATAGGTATAATACCCACCAACAGTTCCCGACGAGTCCTGTCCAGTGTACTCATAACCTAATGAGCACCTGCATACTATCTCCACTACGACGTACTGATGGCTGTTAGACAGGCCATCTCCCCTGCTGGGATGAGAAGCGTATACACTAGTCTACTGTGGAGTATCGATGCCCCGTTTCGATAATCCTATGACTACGGACCTGTATAGGATGTGATTATAGACTACCCATCCCCCACTAGTGTGACTGCCATCACAACGCTGGTAATCAAGCAAATATCCTAAGGGCTCTACCAATATGTATAAGCGATATGCTAAAAGAAACACATGCACATATTGTGGTAGAAAAAAACCTGGCAGCATACTACCATTTTGAGCAAGACTGTTACGATATCCGTGTATATCCCAAGCTCCCATTAAGTAATATACAATCCAGTATGATACAAAAATGGACTCTATGGCATATATCACTAACAGCATAGCCCAAAGGGCATGCGGCGATATCACGACCCGAAAAATACGGAACATGACCGGTACTTACATTACGAATCGTCTCGAGGCGTACCTAATCTATGTAAGCCAAAAGCCAGAAATCAAAACCAATTAAAGCAGTGGAGTGAAGGAAAAACCATGTTTAAAGCAAGAAGTTTAACAACATAAGCCGAGGTATGTATTTTTAAAATCTCAAGTCTTTTCTGAAAATTTCGGCAGAGTTTCCTTTATAAATACTGACCCCAAACGGGTACAAAACCTGATAAAGCATATATAATGTATAAAGGCAACCCCAAGCGGGAGCTAGCTCTTCCCCAACCGACGGACAAAACCACGCAATGAAATATAATATACGACGCTGAAGGGCGAGGATCAAAACTCAACAGAAAGCCCATATCCACCAGAAAACCATAATAATACAAGCGCGACTCTAAGGTCGAAAGAATAAACAATGGTCTTCTAGTTCTATCAAATATACAAGTATGGTTGATGGAGTTTACTAGATACAACTGAAACAATAAATGTACAACGGTGGTCACGATGCAAGTGAACCCACCTACCGAAACAATCACCCGGGCAGTGTGCCAACAAGCCGTCAAGATACCTTTACGGCAAAACCTGCAAGAAACTGTGGCACAACGGGGGTGAGTTGCCAACTCGTGAGTAGAAAATATCACAGAGCAAAAATCGCATGTATGATGCTATCCTAGGTCATATGAAGTAATATCCTCCAATAAATATCCTGGTCCATCTATGTATACGTATAATACTACATGCTCGTGTCCGTACCTTAGATAGCAAATATTAGATATATGATGTATGAATGCATGACGAATGGAAACAGAATACATCATGAAATCAACAGAGAAGTCAGTGTCAAGCATCGACACAAAACATAAATCTCGGTATCTCAATATCTCAAATCTCAAAATCTTAGTGTCTCAAATCCCAATATCTCAATATCTCAATATCTAGGGCTCCGTCAGTCCGGATCGGCCCATATTATCAAATCACACGACCACGGACGGTATCCTCAGGATATCCGTCGCGCCAAACAATCACCGGTAGGCAGTCTACCCCTTCCAGGCTCATCATCCTCGGTGAAATCACTCTCGCCCCAGGGTACCATACCGTGTCCAACATGTACCCGAGACGGTTCATACTACTCCTCGAAACGGGTCTCCAAATCCAACAGCTATCCTGAAAGCTCATGGTGGACGACTCATACATCACGAGAAAACCACAACTTGCCTTTTAAAAAGAGAGAGAGATAGAAGTTTATATATATATTCTTGCGGTTTTCCCCACAAATCTCGAAATCTCATGAAAATCCGAAATCCAAAATCAAGAGTAAGTAAACTGTGAATATCGGCTTAAAAACCAAAAATATTGGATAACCAATGAGTATATGAATGCATCTAATATCATGCAATGAGTGCAATAGTTAAACTAGCATATGAAAGTGATAACATATTGCAACCATCAGCTAGCAGACTATGCCAATGAAATAATATTCACTAAAGTGTATGTGACATGGCAATTACCGATGATGATGTGTGTGAGCCGGCAAGCAGGTGTACGTGGAACATACGCATCATCGGTAATGGTGCTGGTGTCCTGACAGCAAGGTTTCATGATAATTACAGATAACATATGTACAAGCATTCAATGCGATGAAACATCATGAATATACAGAAAGTGATATAGTAACAGCAACACTGAAAAATATACCTACCCAAAATACGAGTCATACAGTTTGGTATTTAAAATACTCACGATTCTCCAATTTTAAAAATGAGTATGACTCGAGCCCAGTCAAAAAGGTAAGGGAATCCATCTAAGTCTGAATCGATATATATATATATATATATATTTATATATATAGTAGTCGGTGATCTCGCCTCAATAGTATCACATACGATACAATAAATAATATGACATCCTTGAGTCAAGAGTGCAGATCTATCCTCATAACTATATCTCGTACGGTAAATCTATCATACGACATCCCAAATCTGGGTACAGATCAAATATCACATTTATCTCATTATTCATCTGGTATCCACATCATCACATATCGTGATCAGGGGTACTGATCAAAGTCTAGTACACTAATATCATCAACAATATCATGATCTGGCTACTGATCTAAAACCTCATACAATTCGATGTCATCAACACATATTATTATATAGAAGTTTACATCGCCCAAGAGATACATTATAAATATCATAACATATCTCATCTCATATCTCAATCATATGTCAACTATCATATATATATCATCATCCACACGGTATCGTCGTCCAATGATCCGCTATAACATCATAACAAATCTCGGTCACATATTAAATATCTCACGGCATCATGCCCGATCATATCGACTCATTCCCAAGTATTATATAACATCATCATCATCCAAGCATATGAATACCAATATATATATGTGTTCCCAATACGCACACGGAAGTAAATGTATGCAAGTATGTGTATGTGCGTGTATGCAAAACTTTACTCTGGGGTTTCGTGATTAAGAAACCGACTAAAGTCTTTTCTTCAATTCTCGCTAACACTAACCCCTAATCTCCTAAAGCTTTTCCTGCTAAGGTACATATCTCTCAACAACATATAAATGTATATCAATATCACATCACATCAATTCTCATAACTTTGCTGGGTGCTATACGCCATCCACCCGACTTCCTCCGTTGATATAATCTACTCACTTCTATCTTGCTTGCTAGAGTCGATGACGCCACATTCATCCTCGTCATCTCGAAGTCCATGTGGGGGTACCTACATATCATATATATAACATCGTAAATGAAATCACGCATGAAAACCAACACGAATCGTACATAGGTTAAAACCTATGTCTACGCATGCAAGAATTACCAAACAATCCCGATGGTTGATGTACGAACATCCAATAACCAGATACAACACCAACATCAAAACCAAGCACTAAAATTACAGAAAAACATAACCCAAAACAGCCCAAAATGTTCCCTGATTTTGACTCAGGTCAAACTAGTCAATTTTGCATATGGAGTTGCTCTAGATATAGGATAACAATGCCCTGGACAAAAAATCAAAAGGTTCCCCTCTGATCTAGCCGTAAATTGCGGCCCAAAACATTAAAACTGTGGCCTGGATTGGGGGTTAGGGTCCACGGTTTTGGGTATAGGTTCTAAGTTGCCTTCACGTCTCATGGTCAAGGGAACTTCACTTAATAAGGTCTTGGGTCATCCCAGATCTCTAAATACCAATTTCCAGTTCATTAAAAGCCGTATAACATTTTCAGCAACTAAGTAAAATACTTCCAGATTTGCCTCCGGTGACAATTGGGACATTTTGCATACAGAAGCGGTCTAATTTAGTGGAAATGGAGCTACATAACAAATACGAACCAAAATGCAATAGGTTTGGCCGCAAATTGTTGCCAGAAGGAATATTTCTGTGGCTAAGTTTGGGAAGTAGGGGCTAGGGTTTCAGTGGGGGGGTTCTAGGTTGCCTGCATGTATCTCAGTGTTTGCTAAATAATTTTTCAGGTCCTCGAGCGTTCGCAGATTTCCAATTACCATCATATTTTCACAGTTTTCCGTTGTCGGGGTTTCTAAGTTCGTATTTCGGGGTTTATTCTATGGTTTCAGTCCAAGATACAATCCCTACAGGGGTCATAAGGTCTCTACTAAGCTCAATTACACTTCACAATTCAATATTTCTCAGAACGCTCATCTAGAAATTTTTAGGTTCACAAAACCACTCGATATCGATACTAAACATATATGGATGCCTAAAGAATTTAAATACTCTTCTAAAGGTGTAGAAATTACCTCAATTGGCAGCTCAAGAATTTTCTTGAGTTGCCCAAAGTCCTCAAAATTCGATTTTTCTTGGTCCAATGTGCTTCCCTTGAGCTTGTGCATGCTTTTGGTGGACTGGAGATGGGCTTTTGGTGAATTTTTGATGAGTTTATGAGGGTTGAAGAGGAGTGGGAGATGAGGTGCTTCCATGGTGATTGAGGAAGAAGAAAGATGATGAAGATGAAGAATGATTGCAATGGCACTTGGTCAAAGAAAACCCTCACCTTTCTCTCTCATGCCCATCCCTCAAGTCATCATGATACCTTTTTCCTTTCCTTTTCTTTTTTTTTCTTCTCTTTTCATTTCTCTTAAATTCAAAACAAACCCAACCCAAAACAAAGTGTCATGGTTCAAAATAAACAAGTGTGGAAAAAAAAGACTTGGTGCACAAAACAAGCTTAATGAACGATTAGCGATATTTAATCGCGATTAGCGTTTAAAGTGCATATAATTAATCATAAAAATTCAAAATTTGCCTAAATCACTTAAAACACCCTCATTTCAGTAATTTCTATAATTTTCAAAAAATTTCCCAATTTATCGGTATTTAATTATACCGCCATATTAAAATATTCATTATATTTATTATTTAATTATAAAAATTGCCAAAATGATATTTTATTTTTCTGAAATGTTACAATCTTCCCCACTTAAAGAAATTCGGTCCCCGAATTTAAATTTTAAACCCCCCAATTACTAAGACATTTCAGTAAAAAGATCATGTCGTCGGGGCTCCGAAGTCACAAATACATAAAACACATCGCAACGCAATGTCTGCACGTGAAAAATGAGTATATAATCAAAAATCAAAACTCCATCAAGCATCCCGCAATCATCGGAGTCAGGGTGAAGACACCAAAATCAAAATCCAATACGAAATCCAGCATGATATATATCAAAACTATAACATGTACATAGTACGCATCGTTTTAAACTTGCCAAACAGCTGAAAAGAAATGCATGCCAAACTCTTTTTAAAATCAGTGCGTGATGCGCGTATCACAGCAAAAGTAGCTGACGTCCATTTGTAAGAAAATAACTATATATGTATATACCCTTTGCTTATCATACGTCCCGCCGTTTTGAAAATAATTTAGAAGGGTTTCCTTTATAAAATGTTTCGTGTCATCCCGGACACGTAGGTAAATACTGAGACTATAGCTCCTTTTTGGAAATCCCTTCGATAGCTATCGATGCATGCAAAATATATCCGTGTACTGTCCTCTGACTAGTCCTGCTCAGTATGAAAACAAATAGTAAATATCATAAAAACGTATTGCTCCATAAGAATCAATCCCGAAATGTGCATATGAATGCAACGTGCATCTGGTGCGCACAGAAATCAAAATCCATGAATGTGCCATACATGTGCACAGAACCAACATCTAAGTGCAACGGGTGTGCACGAAAGCATCTGTCCAGTGCAACAGGTGTGCACGACAACAATATTAGGTGCATCTGATATGCACAAAGAAGCCCGATTTAGTGCATCTGGTGTGCACCAAAATCGTATCTCATATCATGCGTCCAACATGCGCGAAAATCCAAATCAGGTGCATCCATCATGAACGAATAATATCTAAATCATGTGCATCCAACATGCACGAAATCAAGAAATCCAATATCAAGCACCGAACATGCGCAAAATCCAATCCAAGCGCATCAAATATGCGCAAGAATCCAATCAGGTGCATAAGGTTCACAAAACAAATATCGAGTATCACAATCGAAATCGACGGTAAAAAACATATTTCAATCAAAATCCAAATTAGGTATACCGTGGTATATAATCTCACAATCATGTGCATCAGCGTGCACAAAAGCAAATCAAAATATTAAAAGTGCATGAAAACTATGTTGAAAGAATAAGTCAAATCATATGCATATCATAGGCATGAAATCAACATCAACATCTCGGATGATATCAAATCAAAATTAAGTGCAACTGTGGTGCACAAAATCTCAATCCAGTGCAACTAACATGCATAACTGAAAACCCCAATCGAGTGCATCCGGAGCGCACAAAATCAAATCTCATATCAAGTGCAATAAATACGCACAAATCATAAATCAACACACGGTGTACAAAAACATATCTCAAATGTAATAACTATGCAAAACAACGTAAATACCCAGTAGGTGCAGCCATGTTGCACGAAAACAATACCATAAAGCCCAATCATCAAAACTCAAATCCAACCGATATAAGCATGACATTCGGATCACAAACGCAAATCGCAACGAATAACATTGAGGTACACCTCTTACAATATCGAAAAGTATCGGTACGTCCAAAACTGGAAGGGCAAGAACATCTACTGCCCCCTGCTCACGGTCTGGCGTCTTCTGTCTCTGGGTCCTCATATCTCTGTGGATTACCGATCTCGCAATCCCTTGGCTCGGCGGCCCGGTCCTGTGTACTGATGGAAACGATCCTCTCTAGTACTCCTCTGGTCCTCTCACGGCCAATTAGCACGACCACTCATCAAGCAGCACGTCTCTGGCGTCGGCCTCTAGTCCTCTGAATATACGTCACACATCTGATCCTCGGTGCAAATATCATTGCAGCAGTGTCCTGGGAAGAACCTGCTCAGGGTCTCTTCCGATCTCGCCTATGCCGAACTCTACGGAGGCTGGTACTCTAGCATAATCCTTTCTCTTTTTCTGGACATCTGCGTTCTAAGCACAACTCCTTATCGGAAACTGGTCGTATCTCAACACTTCTGTATGCATATCAGCTCTCTGATGTCAGCGGAGTGGAATGTCATCTCGTCACGATCTCGTACGAACCTTTTACTCCACTTTTCACTAATGTCGACTGATTCGGACTCGTCTCCTCGTGGCTTCATGGACTGCGCTCCAACGGCAATACTCGTATCTGGAGTCTCCTAAGTAATGCATCCATCATGATATCCGAATGATGTCGAACTTTTCGATCGATTTGTCATGGTTGCATAATCCCCCAAGAGCTCAACATCTTGGGTACAGTTTAATAGTACTGAATATATGCCATAGCACCTTTGGACAAACCGTAGAAGGGCAAACCCAAGCCTCATTAATGGCACCGCGGAACTGCCGTAAACCCTAAGGTTCATAGGCTTTCACATGGTCATTATGTCGAGTTAGGGTTTCATTCTTCTAAACGGTCTGTAGAATTACTTGTATTGTTTTCTGAATACTATAAACTTGGAAAATGGGTTCCTGACATTCGATCGTCTATATCGACTTTCAACGTATCAGCGTGAAGTCGTCTCTAGCTGGAATCAATCATTCTGATGACCTCGCATCGGGGTATGCAATGAAACACATGTCCTAGTCTTTCATCTCTGGTTACTAGCGATCTTCTACCATATCTCGAAGTATAACTCGTGCGGCATTAGCTCCAAACATCTGGGTGCGATATCTCCTCATTCGCAGCAACAACTGGCTCATTCGTCCGCACGCTGAACAGTGCCTCAATCATCAAGTATAATCGGTGCTTTAACGTTCATCACATCCTGGCTGGCCTCTATCAGTGGCCCAATCCTCTGGTGCTGATCTGCACGTCTGAGAAATCTCATAACAACGATCCATCAACATTAATGGTGCGAAAACACAAATAAACGGTACGTCTATGCAATCGTATGTCCCTGGAATCACGCCCTGGTCAGTCCTCGTCCGTGACGAGCTCATGCTGACCGCAACTTTAGCCATAGCTCTCCACGCCCGTACAACCGTGGTAACAAAACTATAAACTGGTACCGATGAGGATAGATCATAGGAATGAATATAATACTGTGCAAGGAAATGTACATCCTAAGGCTTCTTAAGCGGAGTATCGTATTATAAGTATGCCGCGGAACATACACACGGTACGTCACTCTGCTTGAGTCACCTACTCCATCTACCAAGGGCCATCATACACTTAGGAGGTAAAACCTAACGCTCTGATACCAACTTTGTCACGACCAAAAAAATATGGAACATGACCGGCACTTACATTACGAAACGTCTCGAGGCGTACGTAATCTAAGTAAGCTAAAACCCAGAAATCAAAACCAATTAAAGCAGTGGAGTGAAGGAAAACCCAAGTTTAAAGAAAGAAGTTTAACAACATAAGCCGAGGTATGCATTTTTAAAATCTCAAGTCTTTTCTGAAAATTTCGCCAGAGTTTCCATTGTAAATACTGAACCCAAAAGGGTACAATACCTGATAAAGCATATATAACGAATAAAGGCATCCCCTAGCGGGAGCTAGCTCTTCGCCAACCGGCGGACAAAACCACGCAATGCAATATAATATACAACGCCGAAGGGCGAGGATCAAAACTCAACAGAAAGCCCATATCCACCAGAAAACCATAATAATACAAGCGCGACTCTAAGGTCGAAAGAATAAACACTGGTCTTCTAGTTCTATCAAATATACAAGTCTGGTTGATGGGGTTTACTTGATACAACTGAAACAATAAATATACAATGGTGGTCATGATGAAAGTGAACCCACCTACCAAAACAATCACCCGAAATGAAAGCAGTGTGCCAGCAAGCCGTCAAGATATCTGTACGGCAAAACCTGCAAGAAACTGTGGCACAACGGGGGTGAGTTGCCAACTCGTGAGTAGAAAATATCACAGAGCAGAAATCGCATGTATGACGCTATCCTAGGTCATATCAAGTAATATCCTCCAATAAATATCCAGTTCCATCTATGTATACGTGTAATACTACATGCTCGTGTCAGTACCTTAGATAGCAACATATCAGATATATGATGTATGACTGCATGACGAATGTGCAAGTCCATGTCACGCACCCCACGAACTTGCGGGGAGGCGGAATATATGAAAAACGATTATCAAAGCGTCGTAACACGGACTTGAGCGCATGAATCGTTTCTAAACCATTGCTAACTAAACACTAGAGGTTTAACTACTCGGATACGAACTTATACCTCACGATACTAGTCCTTCGGGTCTTCATCGCGGTCCTCCACTCCTCGTAGGCTCCTTAGAACATCGGCACCTCAACGGCCTCATCGAATAAAAGACGATCCACCCGAGAGCTCCTACTACAAGCTTGATCTCTAACTTGAGATAACTAGGTTGCTCAAGATGCTAATCTAAGCTACCTAGGGGATATAGGGTGAGGTTATGGATGTATTAGTCTAGCTAACCCTTGATCTCAACACATAAGAGGTTAGGGTTAGGGTTTGAAGAGTGAGCGAGCTTGAGGAGAGAGAAGGTGAAGATGAGAATGAAATGAGATAATGATCTTATCATAATATATATGAAGCATTATTATTTTTCCAAAAATGAAATAAATGAATAAACAACCATGCTTCATAAATATCTACGAGTGATTCATCTCCATGAGTCATTAAGCATTTATGATGCATTAATGACTTGGATGAATCACACAAATGAGTCACTAATCTCATTTAATGCAATGCCACCTTAACCCCTTAGTCACCACTCTTCTAGAAGCTTCCCGACAAATTACGAGAACGCCCCTCCAATCCGTGAAAACACGGAAAAACCTTAGACTATATAAATCCAATAACCCGATACTAGAATCTGGCTTAAACCAAAGCCGGCTAGTTAAAACTGTCCGAAAAGTCGTACGTGCGTAAACACACGTATGTGTCCGAACCCTTATCGTAAAACCATACGACCTCTATATCGTTTCGCCTGGAGCAGGGAAACTCTCTGTGTGGGACTCTAAAGACTCGACACTACGTTGGCAGTGGGTTTAACCACAGACCGCAAGCGGCACTAGCTGTACGTAACGGTCCCCAGGTAGATGTCGATAAGAAGACCAATGAGGAAACTCATCCGTACTCCCACCGAGCCTGATGTGACAATATCCGTACAGTCCGGTCTGTTCGTCTAAGACTATCGCATATCAAGCCTAGGGGGCGGCAAGCGTCAGTCCCCTAATAGTTGTATAAGTCGTGTCTGAGCGAAGCCCATTACACCCTGAGAAGCTACTGGAACCTACCAGTATATCTCGCTTGCCCTGGTCAGGGACTTTGCGTAATGGTTCTCTGACACAGCGCGATATCATCTCCCAATACCGGGAGAGACGAATCCTATCTATCCACTACTACCTCAAAGTGCTCGGGACTGCACCCAACTGCTACCTGTTTACACGACTCCTTTGAGCCGTGGTAGGATAGCAATCTAAGAACAGTGGGACACACTCGAGGCGAAGTAGCAGTGTCAAGTCTGCGGACTATGCTGTACTCATGCCATCTGGGAACTGTTAACTGACGACGGGTATAATACCAACTAATCAGTTCCCCTGCGAGTCCTGTCCGGTGTACCCGTAACCTAACGAGCACCTGTATACTATCTCCAGTACGACGTACTGATAGCTATGGGACATACCATCTCCCCAACTGGGATGAGAAGCATACACACCAGTCTACTCTGGAATATCGATACCCTGTCTCGATAATCCTACGACTAGGGACATGTATAGGATGTTGCTTATAGACTACCCAGCCCCCACTAGTGTGACTGCCATCACAACGCTGGTAATCAAGCAAAGAACCTATGGGCTCTACTAATATGTATAATTGATACGTTGACACAAACCAAGTAGCATACTACCATTTTTAGCAAGACTGTATATACAACTGTGAATATCCCAAGCTTCCATTAAGTAATATAAAATCTAGTATGATACAATAATGGCCCCTAGGGCTTATACACTAACAATCTCCCACTTGCACTAGGGCCATGAGCTGGCATATCGGAGACCTATCATCTCGAATAGCCCTCGAACTGCGTCTGAGGAATGGCCTTTGTCAATGGATTAACAATGTTATCCTCCGTCTTTACTCTCTTCACCTCGATCTCCCGGCGATCTATGATCTCCCTGATCAGGTGGTACCGCCTTAAGATGTATCTGGACTTCTGATGGGACCTGGGTTCTTTCGCTAAAGCTATAGCGCCGTTGTTGTCACAATATAGAGGTATTCGACCAACACTGGTAGGAACCACCTGAAGTTCTGTGAGGAACTTCTTCATCCAGACTGCTTTTTTGCGGCATCGCAAGCAGCTATGTACTCTGCTTCCATCGTTGAGTCCGCAACGGTCTCCTGCTTGGAACTCTTCCAACAGACCGCCCTTCCATTGAGGGCAAAGACATAACCCGACATGGACTTGGAATCATCTTTGTCACTTTAGAAACCTGAGTCGGCAAAGGCCGCCATCTGGAGGTCTTTTCCGCCATACACCAAGAACATCTCCTTAGTCCTCCTCAGGTACTTGAGAATGTTCTTCACTGCTATCCAGTGCTTCTCCCCTGGGTTTGCTTGATACCGGCTTACTACGCTCAATGTGTATGCCACATCTGGTCTGGTAGATAATATCACATACAATATAGAGCCTACTGCAGAAGCATAGGGTATAATCGACATGCGATCCCTTTCCAAATCATTCTTGGGAGACATCTCTTTGGAGAGGGTGATTCCGTGACAAGCCGGTAGGTTACCACGCTTAGAATCATCCATACTGAATCTCTTTACTATGGTGTCTATGTACCTGGACTGCGAAAGTCCCAACATCCTCTTTGATCTATCACGATATATCCGGATTCCCAGAATATAGGTGGAATCACCCAGGTCTTTCATGGAGAATTTATGTGACAAGAATCTTTTGACAGACTGTAACATAGGAATATCAATTCCTATTAGGAGAATGTCATCCACGTACAAGACGAGGAATACTACAGCTCTCCCTACAAAACAGATGTTCCAACTCCGTGATGCTTGCTTTAGTCCAAAATGGACTTAATCAGCTTGCATACTTGACCGCTGCTCCCACTCTGAATGAATCCCTCTGGCTGATCCATATAGACGCTTTCTTCCAAATTACCATTTAGAAAGGCCGTCTTTACGTCCATCTGCCAGATTTCATAATCGTGGAAGGCAGCAATAGCAAGAAAGACCCGAGTGGATTTCAGCATAGCTACTGGAGAAATTTTTTCGTCATAGTCCAAACCAGGTCTGTGACGGAAACCCTTTGCAACAAGTCTAGCCTTATAGGTTTCAACCTGTCTATCTACACCAATCTTCTTTTTGAAGATCCATTTGCATCCTACGGGTTTTACCCCATCTGGAGCAATGTCCAAAGTCCATGCTTTGTTAGTGTACATGGACTCCATTTCGGTCCGTATTGCATCGAGCCATTTTACTGAGTCACCGCTCTGAATAGCTTGCTGGAAGATAGTAGGCTCATCATAGTCAATAGTGCAATCCTCTCTATCTCCGTCTATGAGAAAACCATAGTATCTCTCGGGCGGATGAGATTGCCTACTACTCCTGCGGAGTGGCGTCGGGATGTCCTATTCTCCCGAACCTTCTGGTTCTTCCATGCTTTCAGTAATAGCTTGTGGTTCTGGAATTTCTTCCAGTTCTATTTCGCTCCCACTTGTAACCTTTTCTAAAACTTGCTGTTCTAAAAATTGGGCATTACGAGAAACAAAAACCTTTTGTTCCTCTGCGTAATAGAATAGATATCCCTTGGAGTTCTTTGGATATCCCACAAACTTACACTGTACTGATCGTGCCTCGAGCTTGTCCGCATGCTGTTTTTTAACAAAAACCGGACATCCCCAAATCTTCAGATACTGAAGATAGGGTTTTTCCCACTCCACATCTGATATAGGGTGGTAGGCACTGTCTTGGTAGGAACCCTGTTCAGAAGATATGCCGTTGATTCTAGCGCATATCCCCAGAATGATCACGGTAACTCAGCGTTACTCATCATGGAACGAACCATATCCAATAGGGTTCGATTCCTCCTTTCCGATACACCGTTATGTTGTGGCGTGTATGGAGGAGTAAGCTGAGAGAGAATTCCATTCTCTTTTAAGTAACCCAGGAACTCGGCACTTAAGTATTCACCACCTCGATCAGATCTCAGTGCCTTTATACTCTTGCATGTTTGTTTTTCCACTTCATTCTTGTATTCTTGGAATTTCTCAAAAGCCTCGGATTTATGCTTCATTAAGAATACATATCCATACCTAGAGAAATCATTCGTAAAAGTAATGAAATAGGAATAACCACCTCGCGCATTTGTAGACATTGGACGGCATACGTCACTGTGTACGAGCCCCAAGAGCTCGCTTGCTCTTACTTCGTGTCTAGTGAACGGAGTCTTTGTCATCTTTCCTTTGAGACAAGATTCACAAGTAGCATAAGATTGATATTCGAACGGATTCAAATATCCTTCTCTATGTAACTTAGTCAACCTTCTCTCATTAATGTGACCTAGTCTACAATGCCATAAGAAAGCCTGATTTATTTCTGGAGACTTTCTTTTAAGTGTGTTCTGGATATTGAAAACCTGAGCTTGACTTAATACGTATATACCGTTATTTAATGTACCGGACCCAATCATAACTTGATTTAGGTGGATGTTAACTACATCACATACGAATGTAAAATCATATCCCTCTCACGAAAGTGAGGACACTGATATGATATTACATGTCATACTAGGTACATACAAACAGGTTCGTAGAATCAATATATGCCCACTTGTCAAACCTAGGCGATATTCTCTCACGGATTCACCGTCTACGCTCATTCCGTTTGCAACTCTGAGAGACCAATCACCTACCTTTATAACTCTACGTTTTCTCAAAGCATGTATTGAATTACAGATATGAGATCCAGCTCCGGTATCTAATACCCAGCAAGTAGAGTTAATTGACAAACATTTCTCAATAAAAAATACACTTGAGGCTGAAGCCACAACATGCTTCGAATCCTGGCTACTGGCTTTGCTAGCCTTGCAATCATTCTGCCAATGTTCATTCCTGTAACAATAGGAACGTCCCTCTTTTACTATATCCAGTCCCGAAACTTTTGCCGTTCTCTTTCCTTCTGCTTCCCTGGTTTCCTTCAGGGTAGGAGGTAGAGACTGTAGAATCAAGTCAGTATCTAACTCGTTTCCCAACGCGGTCTCCAGGTCCTGGAGCTCATCAATATAGCTAGTCATTGTAGGGACGTTGTCCCCTACAGATGACCCGTCAGCCAACCTCGCTTGAATTAATTCGTTCGAGGTCTCATATCTTGCGATATGAGATTGCTCTCCATATAAATCTTTGGTAAGGAGAAAGATGGAAACTAAGTCCATCTTCTCGTGCTGCTTCTGGTATACACCATCAACTGAAGCTAACACAAGGCACTCAGCTTTCGCTTTATCTTTTTCCCTTGTCTGACGGATATCCATATCCGCGACAGTGGAAACTGGACCTGGGACGGCGGGATCTTGAGTAGTAATAGGGTGGTTCAGCTTGTCATAGGCAATGGACATCTGGACAGAATTTTGCCATTCATATAAGTAAGATTCAGTCAAATTATTATCTAGATGTAACCTATGTGTGGTCACAAGGTCGCTGCAATTTAAGAGAGAGAAGAAAATACTATTAGCATGATGCTCTTGCAAGTTTAGAGTGGTTTTCAATTTATCTAAACAGGATGGCTCCAACTGTTTCTCGAATCCTTCCTCAAACCATAAAAGAAGAATTAGCCAGGACTATTCTCACCGTACAATACTTGCTTAACCGTTCGGCCAGGCCAGTGTCGATACTTCGAGGGAGGTTTTCCAACGCTTTCGTGAAGTTCCTTAATTAAATAACCTCTTTTCTCTGGGGGCGTAACCCCGCTGACACCTTTCTAGGCACCTCCTTGGTTTATAGCATTGATCTTTAAGTGACGAATCTCCTGATAAGTAGTATATACTCACAGTAGGATCGGGATCCAAAATATCATCGTATGATAATGTCGAAGGAATCCTACCAACATTCATCAAACTCCAAAATGGTATGCTCTTTCTGCAAATTTCAGATTCTTTAGAAATTCCCGATATAGAGTTTTGCCCCATGCTCTTATGACCTTGGCGTTGGTCAAAATGTCATAAGTCACATGTTAAGTTCTACCCATCATTGTCCTAGTTAATTTGAAACCATCCGTACATATCCCTGACGTCGGCCGAATGATAATACGACTGTCCCAAACTAACACATCTATCTATGCAAACAAATGAAATACCCCAGCAGCTACCAAACACTATGCCATGGCGTTGGTCAAATGCATAGCTTGAATACTACTGAATATCCAAATGAAATGACGGAGGGCTACGAATGGTTTTGGCAAAACCGTGAACGTAGTGAACTTGATATAATCGAAGGAATCTGATACTTTTTAAAAGGAGTGGTTAAAACTCCGCAATTAAAAAATCTGATCTTTTAAAATAACCGAGTGGTTTCTTTTAAATTTGTTCCAACGATTAAACTTCGGTTTATTTTCTTTGCATTATAATAACGCGTCCCATCATTTAACTTATCATTGCAGAAAACAATGAAAATACCACGCCCTCTTATGCCATCCGCGTTCGCCACTGGGTCCCATCATCACCCGTTAGGTTGCTTAACTAACGACAGAGCGGGGGCTGGGCTAGCACGGGTGTAAAACATAAAGTGACGTCTAACAGCTATCATATATAGATATTGTACATTCGTCAGACGCAATATTAAGCATTCCAGATCACAGATGAACTTTATTGGATTTATTAGCAATCCGCATTTGCTTTGAGCCTGCAATAAAAGACGGATTACACAGTTGTGATGAATAGCCATTACCCTACCCTAGACCCCTACGGGTACGGCAAACTACCCGTCAAGTACCCGAAGTGAAGCGGTCTCCCTCAACAACGTGAGGAGGCCACTAAACACTTTGACGTACCCGGTAGTTTGTGTACCCCACCCTGGGTCTATCCTAGGAGCAAAATCAGTAAAAAGAAATAATACAACGGTGGCTACAACCACAACCTGGATGTGCCCCGCAAAAGAATATTACATCAAATTACATTTACATTGAATGAATGAATATTAAACATATCTCAAACCCCGGCTAATCATCACTACAGTCCAATTCAATTCATATACCCAAACAGTTGAAAAACATCACAGATATGTGCAACCCCCTGCCAACCGACATACTAGCAGTTAGGGGAGGTTTACGAACACATAAAACATTACAGATAATAAACCGATTAGCAATTAACTTAGAACATCGATCGATCACCTTTATCCGTGTCTACCCCAAAAGCAAGTCAGTACAGAGGCAACCTGGGCATAAACAGAACATACAAGAAAACAGAAAACAACAAAATAGGAATTACTGAGAAAATCCGAGTCAACTCGGCGTTGACTCGGCAAAGGATCCGTGGCACAAGCTCTCTATTGCCGCGGATCTGCGGCCGTTTTGCCGACTCACTGACTCGTTTTTTTCCAGTATTCTTAAAATACCCTGCTGCGAATTTTAAAGCATGTCAAATAATTTTTCAGACACTTTTAAAATTAACAGAAACTTAGGGTTTCGAAATTCTGTTTTCGTGTTTATCTGTCGATCGAACTTCTAATCATTTGCTAACAAGCTAGTAAGGGTTTAGTTGGTTCTGATACCAGTGTAAGTTTATGTCACGCACCCCACGAACTTGCAGGGAGGCGGAATATATGAAAAACGATTATCAAAGCTTCGTAACACGGACTTAAGCGCATGAATCGTTTCTAAACCATTGCTAACTAAACACTAGAGGTTTAACTACTCGGATATGAAGTTATACCTCACGATACTAGTCCTTCGGGTCTTCATTGTGGTCCTCCACTCCTCGTAGGCTCCTTGGAACATCGACACCTCAACGGCCTCCTCGAATCAAAGACGATTCACCCGAGAGCTCCTACTACAAGCTTGATCTCTAAGTTGAGATAACTAGGTTGCTCAAGTTGCTAATCTAAGCTACCTAGAGGATATAGAGTGAGGTTATGGATGTATTAGTCTAGCTAACCCTTGATCTCAACACATGAGAGATTAGGGTTAGGGTTTGAAGAGAGAGTGAGCTTGAGGAGAGAGAAGGTGAAGATGAGAATGAAATGAGATAATGATCTTATCATAATATACATGAAGCATTATTATTTATCCAAAAATGAAATAAATGAATTAACAACCATGCTTCATAAATATATATGAGTGATTGATTAGTTCAAAGATATATGTTAATCGTAATCAGAAACGGCGTCGCTTTGTAGCTAGCCGGTGAATACGGGTCGATCCACAGAGATGTGTAATTTTCTTACGTGTTTTTTACGAGTTGATTCCAAATTTTGTTTGGATTGATTTATTAAATCTAAAAAAACCTAGATCTATCGATAAACTAAATTAATCTAAATTAAAGTCTTGCTAGGGTTAGGCTTAGGAGAAGTTGGGAGATTAAAGGTTTCCTCAGCGCTTTCAATACCTTATTTTAGATCTATTAGATATTATGGTAATTATCAATAAAGTGGATTAGAATCTTTTGGGAATATGTTTCTTCCTCTAGATTCTTGTCCTTCCTTTATCGATCCTTACCTTAACCTCCATGGAAAACACGCGCAACCGATCCTTTATACTACGGTATCACCGTTACCTCGAGGGGTAGGGTGCCGTAGGGAGCGGTGTGTGCGTGTATGCATGGAGTTCTAATTCTTAGGTGTGAAGGGCATGAAAGGGGTGAGAGATCTCATCTCTCAAACCTTTCCCTAAGGCTAACCCTAACAAGCGAGGAGATTACCCGCTCATTAGGGGATTAAAAGACATTCTAAATTTAAAAGAGAATTAAAACAAAGAATTTAAAGTAACTTACTAATTTTTATTGATGGCTCTCTCCGAACAATAATGCAGAACAGATCTGAATTTATGAAATGAAAAAAGGCATGCCCTCATACAGAATTTAGAGTTCCTATTTATAGAGGATAGGAAACCCAAGGGTTACAATGACTCTCACATCTGCTATTACAAAAATACCCCCTAAAAATCCCAACAAACGCGCCGACGCACCTTCACAAACTTTCTGCACCGAAACGGGCACTAAGCGGCCACGGAACCACCGCGAATGTAGGGGTAGGGCCACGGTTCCGCGGCCCTTTGGTGTGATCAGTTGGTGAAATTTTCTGGACTGGTTCTTTATACTTTGGGATTTTTATTTCCATAGTTCGTTTCTCCCTTTGGCTTCCAGGTCTTCTCCAGATCTTCAGTGAAACTTGTAGTGGTGTTTTAACTGTTTCCTTTGATATTTCGGAACATGCGTTGCCTTGTACACTTGTGAATTGTTCTTTGTCTAGGCTTGACTTGGGTCCTTCTACTTGTTGGTCAAAAGTCCACTTTTTCATTGTCTTTATATCGTTTTCACTGTTTTCTGTCCAAGAACCTGTAACCTGTAACATGTAGCAGACATCCATCAAAAGCACCCGTTTATTTGTAAAATATATAAGAATGGGGAATATAATAATGCAATATTATGGTCTGAACAAATACCCCCAAACTTATCTCTTGCTCGTCCTCGAGAAAACTTATTTTTATTCACTAAAATCCTAACCGCACTTTCGCAGGGAAATGCGATTGCACTGAGCACGTGCAACAAGCCGTTAAACCTCTAGGTGTCCCTAGTAGGAGGAGTGTTGTCTCCTGAGGGTTTTCAGCGGATTACACCCACAAAATCCTATCAACTTGGCTTTTTCGACTTTTGTTCTCCAATTAGGTTTTCTAACAAGGAATTCTATTATCTTATACTTGTAAATTATCTGCCCACATTCTTCACACTTTCTCATCATTTAACTTAAGATTATGTATGTTTTATAGACTTACTTAGCTTTCGGCATCTCTTAAGTTTTCCTTCTAGGGTTCCATCTCCACTTAGGAATTTCTACCAACTCTATTAAAGTTACAAGTTCTATTCTTCACTCCTTTCTCTCATCTAAACTCCAATCACATACCCCCACGTGTGTGTATAAATCACCCCTACACTTGGAAATTCAAATCAAGCAATCATGCCCTTGTCCGTTGTCCAAAGTACTTATTAATTGGTGAATTTTTAATGAATTTTGCTTACACATCCTTCATGTGACCGTTAATACTTCTTGAGGTACCAACAACCGATTACAAGATATGTTTGCACTTTAAAGCGTAATTCCCAGTCTTGCAACACCCAAGGCTTTTAGCAGTGACTCCCAAACCAGTTGGTCTAAAGCACTAGGTGATGAAGCACCCTCGCTAAATATTTTTCTATTTTTGCAGCCTTAAGTAATCACAAAAACCAGTGTCCATTTTTTTATTCTTTATTCACACTTATATTTTTTTTCATTATACTAAGGACTTTAGACAAGAGCATTTCAAGGTCTCTTCTACTATTCCAAGTTTCAAGGTGTGTGATTGTGCAAATTGTAGGGTATACATTTTCAGAATCTAGACTTAAGCTAGGAACTATTTTTCAAACTTATACTCTAATGAGAACATCAATACTCTTCCCTCATTTTGACTTAACCCAAGAAGTGAACCCAAAATTTGCCTATTCTAAATAAACTACAAGGAATATACTTTCTACCGTTAAACTTTAAGGAATGTTATTTTTATGGGTTTTAATTCACTAAGTCTAAGATCTAGTTGCTCCTAGCTAGTTAACCTATCTGTCAAACTCTAGTCAAATAAGCCAAAATTGAATACGATAATTTTTATAATTTTTCAAATTTTTATGGTTTTATCAAATAAATATGCAAATGCAAAAAATATATACAAATGAATGCGAAGGAAGAAGACGTACCGAGCATACCCCCAAACTTGAACTTGACAGTGTCCTCACTGTCATGCTAAACCAAGAGGGTCAAAATACCGGAACTTCCCTGTTTATTTATTTATAATTTTTTTATTGTTAAGAAAAACAAAAATATATACAAAAAGGCCCTCCCCCAAACTTCATTTAAACTATGTTAGACATTACTGGCAAACTTTGCATAGACTAAACGTCAACACCAACCAGTTGAAAAATTTATCAGTAAAGAGTATCGGTTGGTGGAAGAATAAGTCGTAGCGATCCAAAAAGAATTGGGGGAGATAGAAGTGGTGGTATGGAAGGTGTGGAGGTGAATAGACAGGAGGTGGTGATGAATCAAAACGAGAATGTGAATGATCAGCAATCAGTGGAATATTAGAATTCTCGTAGCTTATTAAAAGAAATGGGGGTGGTTCAACTTCTAAATGAGGAGGTTGACTAACCACAATATCCCCAAGATAATTCTATGGATCCTTTATTGACTTGGCATCATCCATCATATGCATATGATATTCAATTATGAGAGGACTAATCTCCTCAATGTCAGCCATAGTCCAACCGAAAGCTTGCCGCCTATCTTGTAAGACCATCAAAAGGGCGTTCTCTTGCTCAAGGGCTAGATAAGCCGATATGATAATGGGAAAGGTCTCATTCTCACCTATGTAAGAATATTTAAGGTGAGGCGGCAAGGGCGTGAGTTCGAGTTTCGGAGGTGAAACAATCATAGGCAAAATTGGGAACTCTACCTCAAACTCAAAGGACTCCAACACAGGTTCGAAATCACCGCAAACAACCGATTCAGATGGTTCGACTAACTCATCCAAAAATTCAAAAGACTCATATTCGGGTTGTGAGTCGTCATCATCCGAAAAAGTAAAACATTCATAATCAATATCGGTTGTGTCAACGGTGGTAGGCTCAAGGAGGGACGCACTAGTGGCGTCAAAACTGTTTTCATGAAATAGAAATCTTTCATGCTCGCAGTCCTCCTGCGTGATTTCGTGAATAGAGCAAACTTCTCATGTACTAGTTTTAGGCACGGGGGGCAGACTTCCTAACTTATAAATATTGAACTCACTAGACGTCTTCCCAAAGGATAGAGTCATGGAGCCATTGCGACGGTTTATTACATCATTGGAAGTGGCCAAAAATGGTCGACCGAGAATCACCGGAATTTGGTTCCGTGAGTTAGCAACAGGTTGTGTATCCATAACAATAAAATCAACGGTGAATATGAACTCCCCAACTTTGATCAACACATCCTCTAGCTCACCCCTTGGATGGGTGATTGATCGATCAACCATTTGGAGAGTACAACGAGTGGGTTTCAACTCTCCAACCCCTAATTGTTCGTACACGGAGTAAGGAAGCGGGTTAACACTAGACCTAAGATCTAAAAGTGCTCGATTAATTTTCTTATCCCCAATTGTCATTGAAATCGTAGGACAGTCGGGGTCCTTTCGTTTTTGGGGTAAGGATTGAGGGTGGTTAATAGCATTGCTCACTGCACTAGCCACTAGCACTTTCTTGGGTATTTGAGATGACTTTCTCTTTGAGGTGCATAAGCCCTTTAAGTTTTTCGCGTATGAAGGGACTTGTTGGATTGCATCCAAGAGAGGTATATTTATGCTAACCTGCTTAAATAACTCCACAATCTTCTCCATTTGTGCAGTTGGTTTATTGGGACTCAACCTGTTTGGAAATGGAGCATTTTGAAAATTTGTTGAGTCAAATGTCTGTGGAGTAGAATGTGGAGTAGGAACGGATCCCAGTGTGGGTCTGTTCGGATTAGAAAAAGAAGAGCCTTTTGAAGAATGGAGAATAGGCTCTAGCGGAGGAAATGATGGTGAAGAAGAAGGAGGAGAAGAAGGAGAAGATGACGATGGAGAAGAAGAAGAAGAAGAAGAACCACCGGCGGGGATGTCATCACTAATACCCACATTATTCTGCAACACTCTTCCGGATCTCAACGTGGTCACCGCATTTACATTGTGATTGTGATATGCGTTTTGTGTGTGACCGGGATCTGGCAATGGTTGATATGGAAGCTTTCCCTTTTCTCTCTCGCTCAACGCAGCAGTTAATTGTGCAATTTGTGCCTCAATAGATTTGATACTTTGATCGTGTGAAGAATTGTTATGCATCAAAGACTGAACATAATTTTCAAATCTTGTTGCGGATTCTGTAGATTGCTTGAAAAAGGCATCTAGACTTTTTTCTAGCGAGATAACCTTATCATCATTTGGTTGAACCAAATTGTTCGTTTGATTTGTATAAGGTTGTTGTTGGAAAGGTTGCTGGTTTTGAGTTTGTGAAGGTGCTTGTTGTTGTTGTGGAGGAGGAGGTCTTCGAAAATTGTTATTTCTTTGGAATTGTTGATTTTGGTTCCAAGCGAAATTTGGGTGACTCCTCCACCCCGGATTGTATGTCGAAGAGTACGGATCGTTTCTTTGTCGTTGCTGAAATGCAGCATTGACTTGATCCTATCCTTGAGTAGATGCATTATACGGACACTCTTCGGTTAGATGCGATGGATCCGCACAATAAGCACAAACAGTTCGTGGAGGCATAACAGGGGCAGGTGAAGGCGATGAGATTTTGGTCTCAACGGCTTCTAGCTTTTTCATAAGTGCAGCCATCTCGGCCTTCATAGCAATCGACATATCTACTTGATGTATGCCTGCCCTAGATTGACCAATAGAAGAAGATGATGTGGTCTTGGTACTCTCCCACTGAATTGTTTGCTCACTAAGATCCTCAAGAAACTGCCACGCTTCGTCGCTAGACTTGGAGAGAAAATGTCCTTGACATATGGTTTCTAGCAACTGCTTCGTTGCCGAGTTCAATCCCTCAAATAATGTTTGGCATAGTTGCCAACTTTCGATCCCATGATGAGGGCATTGAACGAGTAGGTCCTTAAATCTCTCGAAGCACTTCCAAAATGGTTCGAAAGGAAGCTATGAAAATTGTATAATCTCGTTACGGATTCTAGCAGTTTTGTGATGAGGATAGAACTTTTTCAAAAAAACTTTCACAAACTCGTCCCAATTTCTAATGGAATGTGATGCGGTGCTGTATAGCCACTTCTCGGCTAGGTCACATAAGGTAAAAGGAACGACCCTTAGCCTTATAGCGTCATCACTTAATTGGGTCGTTTTCATCATAGCGCACACATTTTGGAATTTATTGATAAAGATATATGCATCTTCAGATTCCAAACCATGAAATTTTGGCAGCATATTGATGAAATGTGGTTTTATTTCAAAACTGTCCCCATTTGCCGGTGGGGGTGAAAGACAGGTAGGTAAAGAAGTGCGGACGGGGTAGAAGAGATCCTGGAGCGCAACTCGTGGAGGCGCTGCAACAGGCGGAAGATTTGGGTTATTCGCACCTAACGGTGGTGGAATCATTCCCGTCGGTAAGGTATTGTTGGGGTTGGATCCCGACATACCTTCAAAAGAAGAATTTGAAGGTGGAGGTAAGGAAATGGAGGGAATTTCGACTTCGGTGTCGAACGATTCGTCGGTCGGTACCAACGAAACACGGACTAATCGGGCGTTAATATCCCTAGTCCAAAGTGACATACACTAAAAGGGGTAGTGTAGTCATAAAAAATAAAAGACAGAATGTGGAGGTAAGAAAACGTCAATGAGAAGAAGTGGTGTAAGCGAGGTGCAAGATTTCTTTAGCGACAAGTTGCAAGGTTTGAAAAGATTTTTCTTTTTCTTTTTTATGTGAGAATGCTTGCAAAGAGAATTTTGAAAAGAGACTTGTGACACAAATGTATCAACCACACATGCACAATCAGGCCTAGATCTAGGGTCACCTAGGTCTGCTAGACAGCTCCTAACGAGGGCTAGAAATCGGACCTCAAACCGCCTCTTCACCGACAATTGCGGCCAGGTAAGTGCCAGGTAAGTGGGAGGCTCCCCGCTACAAGTAGCGGTCCTAATTAAGTAACCACTTGCATTGACACGCTTGCCTAGACACCGCAAAGTCAGTTAGGATAAACGGTCGATGCCTATACTAGTCCTTTTTCCTATTGAGCTCGACGTCCTTAGTGGTGAGTCTAATATTTTTTAATTAATTGTGGACGATGCAAAATGCTTTAAGGTGATTTCTGGGGTCCTGGGAAGGATGATGAAATCCCCACCCAATCTGAGTTTGGTCAATTAGCCCCTTAAAGTCCGATTAAATTATGCAAAACATTAAATTCACTTGCAATCAATTTTTTTAGCGCGACGCAAAGAAATCCTGCAGAAAATTTTCACAAAAGATATATGGGGGTTAACAGAGGAGAGAGGAAGAAAACAAACCATGCAATTTTTGCGCAGAGAGGCAAACAGAACGCCGCGGATCCGCGGTTTTGATAGGGTATATGCGGCAGAACCGCGGTCGCTTGGGGGGTTCAGGTCTCCAGAAAATTTGTATGGCTCTATTGTGTTAATCCACCTCTGTTCCGATGTGCACTTTTCTGATTTGTCTTCTGTAAAATTCCAAATCCGCGATTCTTCGCTGTTCCTGCAAGATTCAAAAGATAAACCCTTCAAACAGATAAAAATTGATAAAATTTTTAATTTTTTTTGCTATTTTCAGATTTTTATAATTTTTAAAATTTATATCAACCCGAAATCACACAAAAGAAATTTTACGCCATCCCCGGCAACGGCGCCATTTGATTAGTTCAAAGATATATGTTAACCGTAATCAGAAACGGCGTCGCTTTGCAGCAAGCCGGTGAATACGGGTCGATCCACAGTGATGTGTAATTTTCTTACTTGTTTTTTACGAGTTGATTCCAAATGTTGTTTGGATTGATTTATTAAATCTAAAAAAAACCTAGATCTATCGATAAACTAAATTAATCTAAATTAAATTCTTGCTAGGGTTAGGCTTAGGAGAAGTTGGGAGATTAAAGGTTTCCTCACCGCTTTCAATACCTTATTTTAGATCTATTAGATGTTATGGTAATTATCAATAAAGTGGATTAGAATCTTTTGGGAAGATGTTTCTTCCTCTAGATTCTTATCCTTCCTTTATCGATCCTTACCCTAACCACCATGGAAAACACGCTTAACCGGTCCTTTATACTACGGTGTCACCGTTACCTCGAGGGGTAGGGTGCTGTAGGGAGCGGTGTGTGCGTGTATGCATGAAGTTCTAATTCTTAGGTGTGAAGGGCATGAAAGGGGTAAGAGATCTCATCTCTCAAACCTTTCCCTAAAGCTAACCCTAACAAGCGAGGAGATTACTCGCTCATTAGGGGATTAAAAGACATTCTAAATTAAAAGAGAATTAAAACAAAGAATTAAAAGTAACTTACTAATTTTTATTGATGGCTCTCTCCGAACAATAATGCAGAACAGATCTGAATTTGTGAAATGAGAAGAGGCATGCCCTCATACAGAATTTAGAGTTCCTATTTATAGAGGATAGGAAACCCTAGGGTTACAATGACTCTCACATCTGCTATTACAAAAATACCCCCTAAAAATCCCAACAAACGCACCGACGCACCCTCACAAACTTTCTGCAACGACACGGGCACTTAGCGGCCGCGGAACCGCGGCGAATGTAGGGGTAGGGCCGCTGTTCCGCGGCCCTTTGGTGTGATCAGTTGGTGAAATTTTCTGGACTGGTTCTTTATACTTTGGGATTTTTATTTCCATAGTTCGTTTCTCCCTTTGGCTTCTGGGTCTTCTCCAGATCTTCAGTGAAACTTGTAGTGGTCTTTTAACTGTTTCCTTTGATATTTCGGACCATGCGTTGCCTTGTACACTTGTGAATTGTTCTTTGTCTAGGCTTGACTAGGGTCCTTCTACTTGTTGGTCAAAAGTCCACTTTTTCATCGTCTTTATATCGTTTTCACTGTTTTCTGTCCAAGAACCTGTAACCTGTAACATGTAGCAGACATGCGTCAAAAGCACCCGTTTATTTGTAAAATATATAAGAATGGGGAATATAATAATGCACTATTATGGTCTGAACAGTGATTCATCTCCATGAGTCATTAAGCATTTATGATGCATTAATGACTTGGATGAATCACACAAATGAGTCACTAATCTCATTTAATGTAATGCCACCTTAACCCCTTATCACCACTCTTCTAGAAGCTTCCCGACAAATTACGAGAACGCCCCTACAATCCGTAAAAACACGGAAAAACCTTAGACTGTATAAATCCACTAACCCGATACTAGAATCTGGCTTAAACCAAAGCCGGCTAGTAAAAACTGTCCGAAAAGTCGTACGTGCGTAAACACACGTATGTGTCCGAACCCTTGTCGTAAAACCATACGACCTCTATATCGTTTCGCCTGGAGCAGGGAAACTCTCTGTGTGGGACTCTAAAGACTCGACACTACGCTGGCAGTGTGTTTAACCACAGACCGCAAGTGGCACTAGCTGTACGTAACGGTCCCCAGGTAGATGTCGATAAAAAGACCGATGAGGAAACTCATTCGTACTCCCACTGAGCCTTATGTGACAATCTCCGTACAGTCCGGTCTGTTCGTCTAAGACTATCACATATCAAGCCTAGGGGGCGGCAAGCGTCAGTCCCCTAATAGCTGTATAAGTCATGTCGGAGCGAAGCCCATTACACCCTGAGAAGCTACTGGAACATACCAGTATATCTCGCTTGCCCTGGCCAGGGACTTTGTGTAATGGTTCTCTGACACAGCGCGATATCATCTCCTAATACTGGAAGAGACGAATCCTATCTAACCACTACTGCCTCTAAGTGCTCGGGACTGCACCCAACTGCGACCTGTTTGCACGACTCCTTTGAGCCGTGGTAGGGTAGCAATCTAAGAACAGTGGGACACACTCGAGGCGAAGTAGCAGTGTCAAGTCTGCGGACTATGCTGTACTCATGTCATCTGGGAACTGTTAACTGACGACGGGTATAATACCAACTAATCAGTTCCCCTGCGAGTCCTTTCCAGTGTACCCGTAACCTAACGAGCACCTGTATACTATCTCCAGTACGACGTACTGATGGCTATGGGACAGACCATCTCCCCAACTGGGGTGAGAAGCGTACACACCAGTCTACTCTGGAATATCGATGCCCTGTCTCGATAATCCTACGACTAGGGACATGTATAGAATGTTGCTTATAGACTACCCAGCCCCCACTAGTGTGACTGCCATCACAACGCTGGTAATCAAGCAAAGAACCTATGGGCTCTACTAATATATATAATTGATATGTTACAAGAAACATATGCACATATTAAAGTAGACACAAACCAAGTAGCATACTACCATTTTTAGCATGACTGTATATACAACTGTGAATATCCCATGCTTCCATTAAGTAATATACAATCTAGTATGATACAATAATGGCCCCTAGGGCATATACACTAACAGAAAGGAAACAAAATACATCATGAAATCAACAGAGAAGTCAGTGTCAAGCATCGACACAAAACATAAATCTCAGTATCTCAATATATCAAATCTCAAAATCTCAGTGTCTCAAATCCCAATATCTCAATATCTAGGGCTCCATCAGTCCGGATCGGCCCATATCATCAAATCACACGGCCACGGAAGGTATCCTCCGGATATCCGTACCGCCAAACAATCACCGATAGGCAGTCTGCCCCAGCCAGGCTCATCATCCTCCATGAAATCACTCTCGCCCTGGGGTACCATACCGGATCCACCATGAACCCGAGACGGTTCATACTACACCTCGAAACGGGTCTCGAAATCCAACAGCTATCATGAAAACTCATGGTGGACGACTCATACATCACGAGAAAACCGCAACTTGCCATTTAAAGAGAGAGAGAGAGAGAGAAGTTTATATGTATGTTCTTGCGGTTTTCCCCCCAAATCCCGAAATCTCATGAAAATCCAAAATCCAAAATCAAAAGTAAGTAAACAGTGAATATCGGCATAAAACCCCAAAATACTGCATAACCAATGGGTATATGAATGCATCTAATATCATGCAATGAGTGCAATAGTTAAACTAGCATATGAAAGCGATAACATATTGCAACCATGAGCTAGCAGACTATGTCAATGAAATAATATTCACTAAAGTGTACGTGACATGGCAATTACCGATGATGATGTGTGTGAGCCGGCAAACAGGTGTACGTGGAACTACGCATCATCGGTAATGGTGCAGGTGTCCTAACAGTAGGGTTTCATGATAATTACAGATAACATATGTACAAGCATGAAATACGATGAAACAATATGAATATAAAAAAAGTGATGTAGTAACAGCAACACTGAAAAATATACCTACCCAAAATACGAGTCACATAGTTTGGTATTGAAAATACTCACGATTCTCCTCATTTAAAAATGAGTATGACTCGAGCTCAGTCAACAGGGTAAGGGAATCCATCTAAGTCTAAGTCGATCTATATATATATCTAGTACTAGGTGATCTCGCCTCAATAGTATCACATATGATACAATAAATAATATGAAATTCTCGAGTCAAGAGCGCGGATCTACTCATAACTATATCTCGAACGGTAAATATATCGTACGGCATCTTAAATCTGGGTACGGATCAAATATCACATTTATCTCATTATTCATGTGGTATCCACATCATCACATATCGTGAGCAGGGGTACTGATCAAAGTCTAGTACACTACTAATATCATCAACAATATCATGATCTGGCTACTGATCTAAAGCCTCATACAATCCGATGTCATCAACACATATTATTATATAGAAGTTTACATCGCCTAAGCGATCCATTATAAATATCATAACATATCTCATCTCATATCTCGATCTTATGTCAACTATCATATATATCATCATCCACATGGTATCGTCGTCCAACGATCCGCTATAACATCATGACATATCTCGGTCACATATTAAATATCTCACGGCGTCAAGCCCGATCATAACGACTCATTCCCAAGTATTTTATAACATCCTCATCATCCAAGCATACGAATACCGATATATATATGTGTTTCCAATACACACAAGGAAGTAAATGTATGTGAGTATGTGTATGGGTATGTATGCAAATCTTTACTCTAAGGTTTCATGATTAAGAAACCGACTAATGTCTTTTCTTCAATTCTCGATAACACTAACCCCTAATCTCCTAAAGCTTTTCCTGCTAAGGTTCATATCCCTCAACAACATATAAATGTATATTAATATCACATCACATCAATTCTCATAACTTTGCGGGGGTGCTATACGCCATCCACCTGACTTTCTCCGTAGATATAATCTACTCACCTCTATCTTGCTTGCTGGAGTCGATGATGCCACACTCATCCTCGCCGTCTCGATGTCTATGTGGGGGTACCTACATTTCATATATATAGCATCGTAAACGAAATCACGCACGAAAACCAAAATGGAACACGAATCGTACATAGGTTAAAACCTATGTCTACGCATCCATGAATAACCAAACAATCCCGGTTGTTGATGTACGAACATCCAACAACCAAATACAACACCAACATCAAAACCAAGCACTAAAAATATGGAAAAACATAACCCAAAACAGCCCAAAATATTCCCAGATTTTGACTCAGGTCAAACTAGTCAATTTTGCATATGGAGTTGCTCTAGATATAGGATAACATTGCCCTGGACCAAAAATCAAAAGGTCCCCTCTGTTCTGGCCGTAAATTGCGGCCCAAAACATCAAATTTGCGGCCTGGATTAGGGGTTAGGGTCCACGGTTTTGGGTATAGGTCCTAAGTTGCCTGCACGTCTCATGGTCAAGGGAACTTCTCTTACAAAGGTCTCGGGTCGTCCCAGATCTCTAAATACCAATTTCCAGTTCATTAATAGCCATAAAACATTTTCAGCAACTAAGTAAAATACTTCCATATTTTCCTCAGGTGACAATTGGGACATTTTGCATACATGAGGGATCTAATTTACTGGAAATGGATCTATAGAACAAATACGAACCAAAATGCAATAGGTCTGGCCGCAAATTGCAGCCAGATGGAATATTTCTGCGGCCAAGTTAGGGAAGTAGGGGCTAGGGTTTCAGTGGGGGGTCCTAGGTTTCCTGCATGTATCTCAGTGTTTGCTAAATAATTTTTCAGGTCCCCAAGTGTAAGAAGATTTCCAATTACCATCATATTTTCATAGTTTTCCGGTGTCGGGGTTTCTAAGTTCGTATTCAAGGGTTTATTCTATGGTTTCAGTCCAAGATACAATCCCTACAGGGGTCATAAGGTCTCTACTAACCTCAATAACACTTCACAATTCAAAATTTCTCAAAACCCTCATTTAGAAATTTCTAGGTTCACAAAACCACTTGATATCGATACTAAACATATATGGATGGCTAAAGAATTTAAATACTACTCTAAAGGTGCAGAAAATACCTCAATTGGCAACTTAAGAATTTTCTTGATTTGCCCGAAGTCCTCAAAATTCGATTTTCCTTGGTCCAATGTGCTTCCCTTGAGCTTGTGCATGCTTTTTATGAAATGAAGATGGGCTTTTGGTGAATTTTTGATGATGTTATGAGGGTTGAAGAGGAGGGGAGATGAGGTGCTGCCATGGTGATGGAGGAAGAAGAAAGATGATGAAGATGAAGAATGATTGCAATGGCACTTGGTCAAAGAAAACCCCTCACCTTTCTCTCTCATGTACATCCCTCAAGTTATCATGATACCTTTTTCCTTTTCTTTTGTTTTGTTTTCTTCTCTTTTCTTTTCTCTTAAATTCAAAACAAACCCAACCCAAAACAAAGTGTCATGGTTCAAAAGGAACAAGTGTGAAAAAGAGACTTGGTGCACAAAACAAGGTTAATGCACGATTAGCGATATTTAATCGCGATTAGCGTTAAAAGTGCATATAATTAATCATAAAAATTCATAATTCGCCTAGATCACTTAAAATGCCCTCATTTCAGTAATTTCTATAATTTTCCAAATTTTTCCCAATTTATCGGTATTTAATTATACCGCCATATTAAAATATTCGTTATATCTATTATTTAATTATAAAAATTCCTAAAAAGATATTTTATTTTTCTGAAATGTTACAGGCAATATGCGAACGTGCCGAAAGGACAGGTGTACGTGGTTTTGTCTTGGTCTTTCTCTGCGATGGGAATCTGGTTGTAGCCTGAGTAGCCATCCAGAAAACAGTAGTACTCATGTCCAGCTAATCTTTCGAGCATTTGGTCAATAAATGATAGCGGAAAGTGGTCCTTCCGCGTTGCGGTGTTGAGCTTTCAATAATCAATGCATACTCGCCACCCCGTCTGGTTGCGAGTAGGGATCAACTCATTCGCCTCGTTTGTGATGACCGTAATACTCGACTTCTTAAGGACAACATGTATATGACTGACCCACTGGCTGTTTGAGATAGGGTAAATGATACCACTATCCAGACATTTGACGATTTTCTTTTTCACAGCCTCCTTCATGACTGGATTTAACCGCCTCTGTGGATCCCTAGCTGGTTTGGGATCATCCATCAGGTGAATGTGATGTTCAACGATAAGGGGACTAATCCCCTTGATGCCCGCCATCGTCGAGCCAAAAGCTTGCCGATTGGCTTGCAAGACCGTGAGAAGGGCTTTCTCCTGCTCTTGAGCTAGAGAAGCCTAGATGATGACTGGGAGGGTCTCGTTCTCACCTAAGTAAGCATACTTGAGGTGAGACAGAAGAGCCTTGAGTTCGAGCGTCGGAGGTGAAACGACTGAAGGCAAGATTGGTGGAAATGTCTCGAACTCAAAAGATTCCAACAGAGGCTCAAACTGATTGTATGTGACCGAGTTGGATGGTGCAACTAACGCATCCGAAAATTCGAAAGATTCAAACTCGGGTGGCGACAAGCCAAGATCGTTCGAAAACTTTAAGCACTCGTAATCATTATCGGGAGCGGAAGCAGCAACAGATTCAAAGAGGAACGCACTAGTGGCGTCAAGATTACTGTGATCAAACAAGAATTCCTTAAATTCACAGTCTTTTGAGGCGATCTCCTGGATGGAACTGTAAGTCCATGCTACCTCTCCCGGTACTTTCGGGCATGCGGAACTTGATGAAAAACAATTTTCTAGAGGCGGTAACATGGACTCAAAACCGGATCTTTGTTAAACATCTAACTAACAACCTAACTAGGAGTTGTTAACTACTCGGTTAGGGGGTTATACCTTTCTTTCTTGAACTCCTTCGTCTTTAAGGCTCGATGGTTGTCCGGATCGGCTTCACCCCGTCGTCTCCTTGCGCCGAAGATCGATCCACCTGAAAGCTTCTACCTTTGGCTTCTTCTTCGAACTTTGAAGAAACTAGTTCACTCGGTTTGCTAAACCTTGTGAACTAGAGTGAGTAGAGGAATGTTTTGGTGTCTTTTTATCTCTAAGGCAATGAGTCTCAACACATGAGAATGGTTTTCCTTGAGGTAGAGAGAGAAAGAGCAAGAGGGAGAGCTTGAGAATGAGAGAGCTCAAGAGAGAGAAAGCAAATGATAGAATGAACCATACTCTTCTCATTCTCACCTCTCATAATCCAAAAGCCATCATAACCAAAATAGTAATCAAGTATTGTGTAAATGGTTTAAGTCAAAATGGCTATATCATTTCATACACTCATTTTGCATAAATAAACAATCAAGCAAAAGTCTTTGCCATGGAATGATAGCCATTGTTATGATGATGGTCAACTAGTCCAACCTAAACAACCGGTCAACAAAGTCAACAAGTCAACAAAGTCAACCCCTCAACAACCATGTCACTATAATACTTAATTAATACTAATGTTAATCATATATCTTATTCTCATTAGGGTTAAGCAAAAGTCAATGGTCAACAGTCAACTGTCAATAGTCAACAGTCAACAACCCCAATGAGAATAGTCTGCCTCTGTCTCTCTGTCAACTGTGCATACACACCCACATCCGCGTTCCGAGGAACACGAATACAAACGAGATAAAACCAATCGCAAAAACGTACACTAGGATCTGGCTTAAACCATAGCCCGCTAGTGTTAGCTGTCCGGACACTGTACGTGCACAAGTGCACGGATGTGACCGAACCCTGTTGCAAAACCATGCGACCTGTCGCAAAACCATGCGACCTCTACTCTTTTGCCTAAAGGCGAATAGCTTTCTGTGTGGGACTCTGAAAACTCGACACTACGCTGGCAGTGGGTTTAACCACAGACCGCAAGCAGCACTAGCTGTGCGTAACGGTCCCCAGGTAGATGCCGACAAGAAGACTGACGAGGTGAAACCCATCTGAACTCCTACTGAGTCTGACTGTGACAGTCTCCGTACAGTCCGGTCTGTTCGTCTGATACATCGCATGGCGGGCCTAGGGGGCGGTAAAGCTCAGTCCCCTAATAGCGGTACAAGTCGTGTCGGGGTGAAGCCCAATACACCCTGAGATATCACTGGAAGCCTACCAGTATATCTCGCTTGCCCTGGCCAGGGACTACTCGTGTAATGGCTCTCCTATACACAGCGCGATGTCAACCCCAATACCGGGAGAGATGAATCCTGTCTAACCGTCACTGCCTCCAAGTGCTTCGGGACTGCACCCAACTACTACCTGTTTGCACGACTCCTTTGAGCCGTGGTAGGGTAGTAATCAAAGTACAGTGGGAACACACTCAAGGCGAAGTGACAGTGTTAAGTCAGCGGACTAAGCTGTACTCATGTCACCTGGGAACTGATAACTGACGATAGGTATAATACCAACCGGTCAGTTCCCGACGAGTCCTGTCCAGTGTACTCGTAACCTAACGAGCACCCGCATACTATCTCCAGTACGACGTACTAACGGCTGTGGGACAGACCGTCTCCCACACTGGGATGAGAAGCGCATGCGCTAGTCTACTCCGGAGTATCGATGCCCTGTCTCGATAGTCCTGCGACTAGGGACCTGCATAAGGATGTGCTTATAGATTACCCAGCCCCCACTAGTGTGACTGCCATCACAACGCTGGTAATCAAGCAAAGATCCTAAGGGCTCCACTAATGTGTATAGGTGATATACTAAAATAAACACAAGTACACATTGAAGTAGAAACAAACCAAGTAGCATACTACTATTTTGAGCAAGATTGTATATACAAGGTGAATATCCCAAGCTTCCATTAAGTAATATACAAACTAGTATGATACAGTAATGGCCTCTAGGGCATATACACTAAAAGGAACAAACATCTAGTATATGAGCACTTGGTTCAGACGGCTGATTCCCTAACCTAAAAATGTTGATTTCAATTATCATGTTGCCAAAAGATAGGTTCATCGAACCATTTCGACAATTGATCACAGCATTTGAGGTTGTAAGGAATGGGCGACCGAGTATCACCGGAATTTGATTCCGGGGGTTAGCTACAGGTTGTGTGTCTAAAACATTGAAGTCAACGGGGAATATGAAGTCCCCAACCTTTATTAACACATTCTCTAGCTCACCCTAGGATGGATGATAGATCGGTCGGCCATTTGAAGAGTACAGTGTGTGGATTTCAGCTCTCCTACACCTAGTTGCTCATATACAGAATACGGAAGCAGGTTAACACTGGCACCAAGATCCAAAAGAGCGCGGTTGATTTTCTTATCCCCAATGGTTATTGAAATCACAAGACAGCCAGGGTCCTTCCGTTTTTGAGGTAAAGCTTGGGTAAGAGCATCACTCACGGTACTAGCTAGAAAAAACTTCTTAGGTACCTGAGATTTCCTCATCTTAGTGCACAAGTCCTTCAAGATTCTAGAATGGGAATGTTGATGTTAACCCGTTTGAACAACTCTAGAATCTTCTCCATTTGTGGATTTTGTTTATTGGACCTCAACCGGTTTGGAAATAGAACATTTTTGAAATTGGTTGAGCTCAATGCTTATAGAGGAGATTGTGGAGTTTGAATGGAACCCAAAACTGGAGTGATTGAAGAAGAAGAGCCTTTTGAAGAATGGTGAATAGGCTCAGAAGAAGAAGAAGAAGGAGTAAAGAAACGGCCGGGGTGTCATCATCTATCCATGTGCCAATGTTGTTGTAACGTTTTGAAAATTGTTTAGGTAAAATTTCGTATAATCGGTAAAATTCTGGTGTTTTCTGTAAAAACCAAGATTTAATATTTTTCAACATAAAATTAAATATACCTACTCTAGCTATGTAATTGCTAGTATTTGGAATTTAATGGGTCGCTTATGAAATTTCTAGGTTACAAATTTTTTTCCGTAATTAATTATTTTTAAATATTATTTTTAAGCCTTCACTAATACATTTAATTAATGATAATTACAAATTGGAATGGGTTAATACAAGATAAGTGCATCCTGTCACATTAAACCAAATTAAACCAAAATATAACAAGTTATTTTTGAAATGAAAAGAAGTTGTTAAGATGGTTTTAGAAAATATAAAATAAAAAGGCTTAAATTGTTAAAATAAATTAAATAGAAGTGAGGTTTGGGCTTGTTGACTTCGGGTATGGTTGCATGTTACTTGGTATTCCTCACACAGACCCGCACACCCTCATCCTCTCCCTTAATATAGCTGAATTCAGCATCCCACCATTCCCCAAAATTCCCACTCGAAAATTTGAAAAGAAAACAAAGGAAAAAAAGAAAGAAAACAATAAACAAGAGTATGGTGCATTCTAATTGGGTATGGGTTGTTTTGACTTGGCCACAAACTCACTCCTCTCTCTCTATCCTCCTTCCTTGGTTGTGCAGCCGAGACCTCCCCCACGAGCAACCCCCATTTTTTCCACACCTCATTCACCTCCAAAATCATCATAAAATCATCAAAATCCACACAAATTTCCTACTAAATCCAAATCACATCCTCACCCATTTTTTCTTGGCTACTCTAGTATGGATCTTGGTGAAAAGAAGCAAGTTTGGGAGGCTAGATTTCATGCTAGAACTCAAATTGAGAGGTATAATCTTAACCCTTTATTGGAATTGTTGTTTAATTTCTTTAATCTAGCATATCTAAGTATTAATTGGGTTTTAATTGGAAGTTTGGAAATTCAAGTGAGGGTTTGTGAAATTCAAGTTAGGGTTTTTATGACATCATTAAGGATGCAATGTATAGTTTAACATCTTAAAATATGCAAAACCAAGTTCAGCTGTTAATTTTTAAATTATTTCAATTAATTTGTCCAAATTGCATAATTTTGCAAGCTAGGTTTTTCGAAATTATGAATATAATTGAGAGAAAATTTTTGTGACCTCATTAAATTAATTGGTGAGAATTGTGGCCACTAAAATTGTTAAAACATTTAGATTTGTTCTAAAACGGGAAATTTTGGCTTACTAGGTTTTTGGAAATAAACGATTTGTTTAATTTTAAGGTTTTGATGATTTGCAACTTATTTCAAATAATAATTAGTTAGTTGTGAAACCACGATTAGTATGTTTGGGGTTTTCTCGATCAATCGGCCTTTGTACGCCGATGTCGAGGGTGATTTGGTTCTTTTGCATGAGCGGGTCATAGGTTTTAACCATGCGCGTTTCGTGTGCCGTTTTGGTTTTTGTCCGTGATTTCGGTTTACGATATTATATGTTTGCATATAAGTACCCCTCACGTGGCCTTCGGACGATGAAGATGAGGATGGAGACATCGACTTCGGCACGCGAGGATCAAGGTGAGTAGATATATATCTACGGGGGAAGTCGGGTGGATGGCGCATAGCACCCCCACAGTTTCATAGTGTAATATACGAGTTCGTATACCTATGTATATAAATATGTTTATTGTGAGACTAGATGATTATCTAGATAGACTTTAGAAGTTCATAGTAAAGTTTTAGTGTAATTAGGTAACAGTGTCGTTAGTTAGTTTTTTTGTCGCGAACCCTAGAGCAGTAATTTGCACACACGCACACACTCATGAATGCATTTTATTTTCTTATGTGTGTGTGCGTGTGTATATAGACACACACGCACACATAGGTATGGGACTATGTATACACACACACACACACACACATGGATGATGGGGATAGTATATGATACTTGGAGATGAGTCGATGAGATTGGGCGTGATGCCTCAAGATCAGTGGTATGTTTTGGTCCGTATTGTGAGATACGACATGATATTATAGCGGGTCTTAGGCGGTGTGTTTTCATACACACGCATACATATATGTAGATGGTATCAGTATGTACTAGACTTTAGATCAGTACCCAGTGCATGATATGATGATAAGGATACCAGATAAATGATGAGATAAATGTGATATTCGACCCGTACCCAGATTTTGGTACGATGGATTTGTTAGTGTATATGCCCTAGAGGCCATTACTGTATCATACTAGTTTGCATATTACTTAGTGGAAGCTTGGGATATTCATCTTTTATAGACAATCTTGCTCAAAATGGTAGTATGCTACTTGGTTTGTTTCTACTTTAATATGTGCATGTGTTTCTTTTAGCATATTGCTTATACATATTAGTAGAGCCCTTAGGATCTTTGCTTGATTACCAGCGTTGTGATGGCAGTCACACTCGTGGGGGCTGGGTAATCCACAAGCACATCCTTATACAGGTCCCTAGTCGTAGGACTATCGAGACAGGGCATCGATACTCCGGAGTAGACTAGCGTATTCGCTTCTCATCCCAGCAGGGGAGACGGTCTGTCCCACAGCCGTCACTACGTTGTACTTGAGATAGTACGCGGGTGCTCGTTAGGTTACGAGTACACTGGACAGGACTCGTCGGGAACTGATTGGTTGGTACTATACCTATCGTCAGTTATCAATTCCCAGGTGACAAGAGTACAGCTTAGTCCGCTGACTTGACACTGTCACTTCGCCTCGAGTGTGTTCCCACTGTACTTTGATTACTATCCTACCACGGCTCAAAGGAGTCATGCAAACAGGTAGTAGTTGGGTGCAGTCCCGAAGCATTTGGAGGCAGTGACGGTTAGACTGGATTTGCCTCTCCCGGTATTGGGGGTTGATATCGCGCTGTGTCTAGGAGAGCCATTACACAAGTAGTCCCTGGACAGGGCAAGCGAGATATACTGGTAGGTTTCCAGTGTTATCTCAGGGTGTTCTGGGCTACACTCTGACACGACTTTTACTGCTATTAGGGGACTGACGTTTACCACCCCCCTAGGCCCGCCATGCGATATTCTCGGATGAACAGACCGGACTGTACGGAGACTGTCACATTCAGGCTCAGTAGGAGTTCAGACGGGTTTCACCTCGTCCGTCTTCTTATCGGCATCTACCTGGGGGCCATTACGCACAGCTAGTGCCGCTTGCGGTCTGTGGTTAAACCCACTACCGGCGTAGTGTCGAGTCTTTAGAGTCTCACACAGAGTGCTATTCGCCTTTAGGCAAAAGAGTAGAGGTCGCATGGTTTTGCGGCAGGTCGCATGGTTTTGTGACAGGGTTCGGTCACATCCGTGCACTTGTGCACGTTAAGTGTCCGGGCAGTTATTACTAGTGGGCTTTGGGTTAAGCCGGATCCTAGTATACGTTTTGGGATTGATTTTATCTCGTTTGCATTCGTGTTCTTCGGGACGCGGATGCGGGTGTGTATGCACCGTTGACAGAGACAGAGACAGAGGATTCTTATTAGGGTTGTTGACTATTGACGTTTGCTAAACCCTAATGAGAATAAGAAATATGATTAATGATAATTAAGTATTATTGTGCCATGGTTGGGTTGAAAGGTTGACTTTGTTGACTTGTTGACTTTGTTGACCGGTTGACTAGATTGGACTTGTTGACCACCATCATTACTGTAGCTATCATTTCATGCAAAGACTTTTGCTTTAATGCATGAAATGATATTGCCTTTTGATATGATGATAACCATCATATAATACTCAATTATCATTATGTGTTATGATGCTTTTGGATTATGAGAGCTTGGATGGCAAAAGACTTATTCATTCTTTCATTTCATTTCTCTCTCTTGCTAAAGCTCTCTCCCTCTTCTTCTTGCTCTCTCTCTAGCTCAAGGCAACTTCCTCTCATGAGTTGAGAAACATTGCCTTCGAGATAAAAGAAAACCCATGTCACTTCTCTACTCATCCTAGTTAACAAGGTTTAGCAAACCAAGTGTTCTAGTTTCTTCTAGTTTGAAGTAGAAGCCAAAAGGTAGAAGCTTTCGGTTGGATCCATTTTCGGCGCGAGGAGACGACGAGGTGAGGCCGATCCGACCACCGCAACGAGTTGAAGACGAAGGAGTTCAAGTTAAAGTGTAACCCCCTAACCGAGTAGGTAAAACTCCTAGTTAGGTTGTTAGGTAGTTGTTTAACAAAGATCCGTATTTTGAGTCCATGTTACCACCCTAAGAAAAAACGTTTTTTACCATTTCCGCAACCCCAAAGAACCGGGGAAGGGTAGCATGGACTTACAGTGGCATCAGAGCCAGGTTAAACACTATCTAACATGTTAGCAAAGTAACTAAAAGTTCGATCGGAGAAAAAGTCGTGAAACACGCCCGAAATGTATACTTTCTGCCGAATTTTTTTCCTGTTCCAAAAATAATAAATCTTACTTTAAAATTCGGCTCAGGGTTTTTAGAACAAACTGTAGGAAAATGGTCCACTGAATCGATCAATGCGCCGTGGAACCGCGGAAGGAGCATGCTCCCGCCGCGGATCCACGGCCGAGTTGAGTCGGTCGTGGGCGATTTTTCCTGCAGTGTGTTCATAGGGGTATTTTGGGATTTTTACAATATGTTTTTTCTGCCCAGATTTTCCAGAAAGCAAAATTTGTTTTTGGGGCTTAAAAATCCGTATTTTGATCGAACCTCTAAAGTCTTAAGCTAACGGGTTTATATCTGTGATGTGTTATATGTATTAAACGTCTGCTAATCGCTATACGTCGATTAGTGGGGGTTATACATCTCTGTGATCTGTAATGTTGATGGTATGTGTATATGAATTCATTGGATTGTCACGGGTGAATTGCCGGGGGTTGTGAGATGAGAGTTTTCTTTTCTTTCAATTCATGTAATTTGTAATTGATGTAATATTATTTATTTGGCCGCACAACCGGGATGAGGTTGTAGCCGTCATTGTATAATTTCTTTTACTGTTTTTGCTCCTAGGATAGACCCATGGAGGGGGTACACAAACTACCGGGTACCTCGAAGTGCCGTGTGGCCTACTCACATCGTTGAGGGAGGTTGCTTCGCTTCGGGTACTTGGCGGGTAGTTTGCCGCACCCGTAGGGGTCTTGGGTGGGGTATTGGCTATTCACCGCGACCGTGTAATCCGCTTTTCATTACAAGCTCGTACAAATTGCGAATTTCTAGTATATCCAATGTGTTCATCTGTGATCTGGAATGGCTATCATTGCAATATATCTATATATGATATCTATTTAGGCATTGCTTTTGTTTTGCATCCGCGCTAGTCCAGCCCCCGCTCTGTCGTTAGTTAAGTAACCTAACGGGTAATGACGGGGCCCCGTGGCGAATGCGGATGGCATAAGCGTACGTCATATTTTGGTTGTTTTCTGCAATGGTAGGATTAAATGATGGGACGCATTAAATTTAATGCAAGAAAATAAACCAAAGTAAAGTCGTTGGAACACTTTAAAAAACCACTCGGTTTCTTTTCAAAAACAACTTTTAAACGCGGAGCTTAAGCCACTCCTTTTAAAAGCTATCTTGTTCTATCGATTATATCAAGTTCACTACGTTCACGGTTTCGCCAAAACCATTTGTAGCCCTCCGTCGTTTCATATGGATGGTCAATAGTATTCAAGCTATGTTTGTTGGCCAAAGTCAAGGCATAGTGATTGGTAGCTATTGGGTATTCATGTGCAGCATAAATAGATGCGTTGGTTTGGGACAGTCGTACTACCTTGTTGGCCAAAGTCAAGGGTAGGTACGGGAGGGTTCAAATTAACCTGGAGAATGACGGGTAGAACATGACATGTGACTTATGATTTGTTGGCGAAAGTCAAGGTCATAAGAGCATGGGGCAAAAATCCACATCGGGAGTTTCTAAAGAACCAGAAACTTGCTGGTGCTGCATACAATTTGGAGTGTGATGATTCTGGTAGGATTCTTTCAGTTTTGTCTCGCGATGATATTTGGATCCCGATCCTACTGTGAGTATATGCTACTCCTCGGGAAATTTCTCACTTAACGATCAATGCTATAAACCAAGTAGGTGTCTAGAAAGGTGTTAGCGGGGCTACGCCCCCAGGGAAAAGAGGTTATTTAATTAAGGAACTTCACGAAAGCATTGGAAAACATCCCTCGAAGTACCAACACTGGCCTGGCTGAACGGTTAAGCAAGTATTGTACGGTGAGATTGATCCCGACTAATTCTTCCTTTTTGGTTTGAGGAGGAATTCGAGATACAGTGGGAGCCATCCTGTTTAGACAAATTAAAAACCACTCTAAACTTGCAAGAGCATCATGCCGAGTGTTTCTTCTCTCTCTCCTAATTGCAGCGACCAATCTTCATGACCGGACTTAAGTTATTTCTAGATAAAAACATACTGACAGGGCCAAACTACAAAGATTGGCTCAGGAATGTCAAAATGGCAATCACTTACGACAAGCTGGTGTATCTCCTTACCACCAAAGCACCCCCTGTCCCAGGTCCCACCTCCAGCGTCACGGATAAGGAAATCTATAAGACTTGGGAGATCGATTGCGCAAAGGCCAAGTGCCTCATGCTTGCCTCTATAGACAATGAACATCAGAGGAGGCACGAGAATATGGACCTCGAATCCATATTTCTCCATACAAAAGAACTGTATGGAGAGCAATCTCGTATCGCCAGATACGAAGTGTCAAAAAAGCTGTTTTCGGCAAGGTTGGCCGTCGGATCATCGGTAGCGGAAAACGTGCTTAAGATGATTGGCTTCATTGAGGAGCTCGCGGATCTTGGGACCATGTTAGAGAACGAGCTCTATACGGACTTGATTCTCCTGTTCCTTCCTTCCACTTATGCCCAGTTTATCCTGAACTTCAACTTGCAAGGAAAAGAAGTTGAACTTCCGGAGCTCCTCAACATGCTGAGGAATGCAGAGAGCACCCTACAGAAAGGTAGGGAAACATCCACTTTGTTTGTAGGAGGATCTTCCTCTTCTAAGTCCAAGGCGAAAGCCAAGGGAAAGAAGAAGAAAGCCCCCGCCAAACCAAGGGGCGGTGTTAGTAATGTGGATACGAAGGGAAAAACAAAGGCAACAAAGATATCGGGGCAGCTTGTGGGAAAGGAAGAATGCTTCTATTGTCATAAGAAGGGACACTGGAAGAAAGATTGCAGGGCTCGGAAGGCCAGAAACCAGGATCCGAAGCAAGTTACGGCTTCGGCTTCAGGTGTGTATGTTATTGAAAACTGTCTTTCAATAAACTCCACTTCCTAGGTATTGGATACCGAATCAGGATCTCATATCTGTAATTCTTTGCAGGCACTGAGAAAGCATAGGGTTTTGAAGGCAAGTGATATGACCCTCAGAGTTGCAAACGGAGCTGGCATGGATGCTGAGTCCGTGGGGGACTATCACATGGGATTGTCAGATGGACACGTTTTGCTTTTGCGTAATTGCTATTTTGTACCCAATACAACTTGTAATATCATTTCTGTATCTTTATTATCTAAAGAAGGTTATGAACTTGCTTTTGTAAGCAATGTTGTAAACATTCACCTTAATCAAGTTCTGATTGGGTCAGGTACATTAAGCAATGGTATATACGTATTAAACCAACCACAGATTTTCAATGTCCAAAATACACACAAAACAAAATCTCCGGAAACAAACCAGGCTTTCTTATGGCATTGTAGACTGGGTCACATGAATGAGAGAAGGTTGACGAAGTTACATACAGAAGGATATTTGGATCCATTCGAATATCAATCGTATGCCACTTGTCAATCTTGTCTCAAAGGAAAGACGACAAAGACTCCGTTCACTGGACACGGAATAAGAGCGAGCGAGCTCTTGGGACTCGTACACAGCGACGTGTGCGGTCCAATGTCAACGCATGCACGAAGCGGTTATTCTTACTTAATTACTTTTACGGATGAGTTTTCAAGGTACATATATGTTTTCTTAATGAAATATAAATCCGAAGCCTTTGGAAAATTCCAGGAATATAAGAATGAAGTAGAAAAACAAACCGACAAAAGTATCAAGACACTGAGATTTGATCGAGGTGGTGAATACTTGAGTGCCGAGTTCCTGGATTACCTAAAAGAGAATGGTATTCTCTCTCAGCTTACTCCTCCATACACTCCGCAACATAACAGTGTATCGGAGAGACGGAACCGCACCCTATTTGATATGGTACGTTCCATGATGAGTAACGCTGAGTTACCGCGATCATTCTGGGGATATGCACTAGAATCAGCTGCATACCTTTTGAACCGAGTTCCAACTAAGACTGTGCCTACCACACCATATCAGATGTGGTGTGGGAACAAACCCTATCTTAAGCATATTAAGACATGGGGATGTCCAACTTTTGTCAAAAAGCAGCATGCGGACAAACTCGAGGCACGCTCAGTACAGTGCAAGTTTGCGGGATATCCAAAGAACTCCAAGGGAAATTTCTTCTATTGCGAAGAGGAACAAAAGGTTTTTGTTTCTTGTCATGCCCACTTCTTGGAAACTGTGTTTTTGGAAAATCAGATAAGTGGGAGCGCAATAGAACTGGAAGAAATTTCTGAACCACGAGCTATTACTGAAAGCTTAGTAGAACCAGATGGTTCGAAAGATCAGGACATTCCTGCGCCGCTTCGCAGGAATAGTAGGCAGTCTGATCCGCCTGAGAGATACTACGGTTTTCTCATAGACGGGGATAAAGAGGATTGCATCATTGATAGTGATGAGCCGACTAACTTCCAGCAGGCCATTCAGAGCGTTGACTCGGTAAAATGGCTGGATGCAATGCGGACCGAAATGGAGTCCATGTACACCGACAAAGTATGGACGTTGCACGTTGCTCCAGATGGGGTAAAACCCGTAGGATGCAAGTGGATCATCAAAAGAAAGATTGGAGTAGATGGACAGGTTGAGACCTATAAGTCTAGACTTGTTGCAAAGGGTTTTCGTCAAAGACCTGGTTTGGACTATGACGAAACCTTTTCTCCAGTGGCTATGCTGAAATCCATTCGGATCCTTCTTGCCATTGCTGCCTTCCACGATTATGAGATTTGGCAGATGGACGTAAAGACCGCTTTTCTAAATGGAAATTTAGAGGAGTGTGTCTATATGGACCAGCCAGAGGGTTTTATTCAGAGTGGGAGTAGCGGAAAGGTGTGCAAGTTGTTTAAGTCTATCTATGGACTAAAGCAGGCATCGCGGAGTTGGAACATCTGTTTTTATGAGACGGTCAAAGAATTTGGCTTTATCAAAAATCCAGATGAACCATGTATCTATAGTAGATTTGTAGCATGAACTGTCATATTCCTCGTTTTATACGTGGATGGCATTCTTTTAATAGGAAATGACATTCCTATGCTACAATCTGTCAAAGGGTTCTTGTCACACAGGTTCTCCATGAAAGACCCGGGTGATGCCTCTTACATTCTGGGGATCCGGATCCATCATGATTGATCCAAGAGGATATTAGGACTTTCATTGTCCAAGTACATCGACACCATACTGAAAAGATTCAGTATGGAAGATTCCAAGCGCGGTAATCTACCGGCTTGTCACGGGATCACTCTCTCCAAAAAGATGTCTCCCTAGACTGATTTGGAAAGGGATCGCATGCCTTTTATACCCTACGCTTCTGCGGTAGGCTCTATAATGTATGCGATGTTGTGTACCAGACCAGATGTAGCTTATGCACTGAGTGTGGTAAGCCGGTATCAGTCAAACCCTGGGGAGAAGCACTGGATAGCGGTAAAGAACATTCTCAAGTACCTGAGAAGGACTAAGGGGATGTTCTTGGTGTATGGAGGAAAAGACCTCCAGATCGAGGCTTTTGCTGACTCCAGGTTCCAGAGTGACAAGGATGATTCCAAGTCCATGTCAGGTTATGTCTTTACCCACAATGGAGGGGCGGTGTGTTGGAAGAGTTCCAAACAGGAAACCGTTGCTGACTCGACGATGGAAGCGGAATATATCGCTGCTGCAGATGCCGCAAAATAAGCCGTCTAGATGAGGATGTTCTTAACGGAACATCAGGTGGTTCCGTCCATTGTTGATCCAATACCTCTGTATTGCGACAACAATGGGGCTATAGCTTTAGCGAAGGAACCCAAGTCCCATCAGAAGTCCAGACACATCTTGAGGCGGTATCACCTGATCAGGAAGATCGTGGGTCACCAAGATATCGAGGTTAGGAGAGTTGCTACGGAAGATAACACTGCTGATCCATTCACGAAGGCCTTACCCCAGACTCAGTTCGAGCGGCTGATCGAGATGATAGGTCTTCGATACGCCAATACATGGCCTTAGTGCAAGTGAGAGATTGTTAGTGTATATGCCCTAGAGGCCATTACTGTATCATACTAGTTTGTATATTACTTAATCGAAGCTTGGGATATTCACCTTGTATAGACAATCTTGCTCAAAATGGTAGTACGCTACTTGGTTTGTTTCTACTTTAATATGTGCACGTGTTTCTTTTAGCATATTGCTTATACATATTAGTAGAGCCCTTAGGATCTTTGCTTGATTACCAGCGTTGTGATGGCAGTCACACACGTGGAGGCTGAGTAATCCACAAGCACATCCTTATACAGGTCCCTAGTCGTAGGACTATCGAGACAGGGCATCGATACTCGGGAGTAGACTAGCGTATACGCTTCTCATCCCAGCAAGGGAGACGGTCTGTAACGTTTTGAAAATCGTTTCGGTGAAATTTCGAAAAAACGGTAAAGTAAGGGGGGTTTCTGTAAAAAGTCAAAATGCAAATATCTTTATTATAAAATTAAATATACATATTCTAGCTATGTAATTGCTAGTATTTGGTTTTTATTGAGCCACTGCTGAAATTTCAAATTTTCTGAAAATTTTTCCGAAATTAATTATTTTAATATTATTTTAAGCCGGTAAGAAAATACATTAAATTAGAGATAAATACAAATTTAAATGGGTTAATTTTAATCTTTAAAATCATGTTAATTAAAATCTAGTTGTAATATAATTTTTTAGTATTTTATTTCAAGTTTTAATTTATTTATTTTATGGAAAACAAAAATATAGTTATTTTGAACTAAAACTTGCAAATATGGTATTGTGGGGGGTCTTTTTGTATAGAATTTTTTTGTAAAGTCTCTCACACTCACCCTCACATCCCTTGGGCGGCCCCACACTATTGTAGCAGCACGAGAATTTTATTTCTCTCTTTTTGACCTTAAATCATGTGAGAAATGGGTTAAAATAAGGTTTTTATATATAGTAAAGTAGGTGGGGGTATTATGGTAATTGGGAGAGGCTTTGACCTTAGAATTTCCACCCCAATTTCCTCACCTCATTCCAGCCCCTCTACTGGCCGAAATTCTGCTACAACAGCCCCATCTTTTTCCCCCATTTTCCATCTCTTTTGCTTCAAAAATTGCCTCAAAATCCATCAAATAAATCCCAAAATCCAAATCCAACTCCTACCCATTTCTCATTAGCCAAAATTACATGGATCTAGGGAACAAGTTGGCATTTTAGAGGCTTTGATTTCTATAATTGATCTCTTGATCATGAGGTATAATTCTAACCTTTTTCTTAAATTGTTGTTAATTGCTTTAGGTTAGCTTAATTATATGTTTAAATAGTTTTTATTTTAGTTCTAAGTGCAAGATTTGAAATTCAAGAGTGGGATTTGAATTCAAATTGGGGTTTTGTGTTGTGAGTTTAGGGTTGTGTGATGTATTTGACATATTAGGTTATGCTAAATCTAATTTAAGTTGCTAGTTTGCATATTTGTTGATTTAAATTGTGATAATTATATAAATTGTAAACTAGGTTTTTGGAATTTGACTAAATAATGGAGATAAAAATCTAATTAGGGTATTCATGGCATTATTAACATTTTTAAGTGTAGTTTAATACTTTAGTTCATGAAAATCCAAGCTAGATTGTAGTTTGTGCATTTTTGTTATAAAATTGTTAAAATTTAGGTATTTTGTAACTAGAATTTTGGGGTTAAAGAAATTTATTGGGAATAAATTATAGAAATGGTTTAGATGATTTAATTAAGATGTTTAATAAGTATTATGGCCGCTGGATTTATTTAAACATCGAGTTTTGTACTAAAACGGTTAATTATGCTTGCTAGATTTTCGGAAAAATAGCTTTTAAAGTGAGTTTGAGGTTTTTGTGAATTGCAACCTATTTCATATTATAATTAGTGTTTGTGAATGTGTAAATGAGTGTGTTTGGGCTTTTTCTCAATGGTTTGGCGTTTGTACGCCGACGTCGAGGGTTTTTTAGTTGATTTGTGAAAGAAACCATAGGTATTGACCTATGTGGGATTCGTGTGTCGTTTTGATCATGAGTCGGATTTTAATGCGATACGGTGCGTTATGATATGTAGGTACCCATGTGGACTTCGAGACGACAAGCAAGCACGTGGCGACGTCGGCACCGGCGAGCGAGGACCAGGTGAGTAGATTTATATCTACGGGGAGAAGTCGGGTGGATGGCGTATAGCACCCCCGCAGTTCGTGGTGATGTATACGAATACGTATACACACATATATATATTGTTTATTTTGTTGAGTTATTGATGATAAATATGGATATTTGGTGTTCTTGGATGTTGTAGTGTCGCGAAACCCTAGAGTAGCGGTCGCACCACACTTGCACACACTCACCTATACTTGCATACTTTCTTCTTTCATTTGTGCTTACAGGAATATATTGTTATGTGTTCACATGGGTATGAGACTATTTGTTCACATACGGATTGAGATGAGTCGATGAGATTTGTGTTGAGATTGTGATATCGGTGATATGGCAGGATTCGTACTTGAGGTACGTCCTGGTGTTATAGCGGATCTTAGGGCGACGATACGGGTGAATAGTGTTATAAATAAAGTGGTCGACATGTGATCGTGATATGAGATATGATATGCTAGGATATTGATCCTAGGTTGTATTGGGCGATGTATACCCCTCGATGATGATATGTGCTAATGATATCAGTTTGGACGAGACCGTTGATCAGTAGCCAAATCATGTCTATATTGATATATCAGTGTTGTACTGGACATAGGTCAGTACCCTAGACTATGATCTTGGATAAAGAGGATACCAGAGGAATAGTGTGAGGAATATGATATTGACCCGTACCCAGATTTGGGGATGCCGTACGACAGATTTATGTACGAGCTATATCTTGATGATTGATCCGCACTCTTGACTTGGGATGTCTGATTATAGATATGGTATCGGATATGATATTATTGAGGCGGGATCACCGACTAATATATATACCGGTATGTATATGGATCGACTCAGATGTTAGGCGGTTTCCTTACCTGTAGTCCAGCTTGTTAGCTTAGCCCTTTAGTTTAGTTTAGTTGTTAGATTAGATTCGATTCTTACCTATTTCAAAACTATCGAATCGTGGGTATTTTAAAAGACAACCCAAGGGATCCTACGGATATTTCAAAAGACGTATCTTTCCATAAAAACACCGTAGCCCCTATTTTCAAATCCCCATGATTCATTTTATTTCAAAAGGCACCATTTGTAGGACTTATATTAGATTAATACAGATTAGTTATAGTTGCGTCAAGTATTCAGCTCCCGCTCATTATTGTGGTTCGCTTCGCATCGCATGCCTATATTATGTTTCATACTCCATTATTGATATCATGCTGTTAGGACACCGGCACCATTACCGATGATGCGTATGTACCACGTACACTTACTTGCCGGCTCACACACATCTTCATCGGTAATTGCCATGTCACGTACACCTTAGAAAATATTATTGCTTGACATGGCCTGTTAGCTAATAGTTTAGACATGATATTAGCGTACTTGCCTTATATGTTAGTTTAGACATTGTAGTTATTACCTGCAACTTCATGCATACTGTTATTCATTGTTATGCCGCATTCATGGATTCTCATGCATATATTCACTATTTTACGTGTTATTGAGGTTTTGGATTCGGATTTCCATGAGATTTTCTGGATTTGGAGGAAAACCGCAAAAACATAAATAAACCTTTTCTCTCTTTTAAAATAAAAAGTGCGGTTTTCCCATGATGTATGAGTCGTCCACCATGAGTTTGCTGATGGATTTCGAGACCCGATTCGAAGAGTGGAGGAACCGTTTTGGGTACATGGTGGGCCCGGTGCGGTACCCCGGGGCAAGAGGATCGTGTTGTTGACGTTGAGCCTGGCAGGGGAGCACTACCGACCAGTGATATTACCCGACGCGTCGGATATCCGGAGGATACCGTCGTGGTCTTGAGATAGATGGTAGGGGCCGGTCTGGATTGACATCGCCCTATATATTGTGTTTGAGATATTGAGGTACAGAGATTGTGATAAAGAGATATCGAGATATTTGGACACTTGTTTTGTATCGATGCTGGGCACTGTTTTATGCTGATTTCATTTATGGTACCTCACTTTTAAAATACAGAAATCTCACTGATTTATGAAAGCAGTTTTCGTCAGTACATGCATTCTGTTCCATGCATTCATACCTCATTCATATGATATATTGCAACCTGAGGCACTGACACGAGCACATGAGATCACACTCGGGTTAGATATTACCCTAGCCATTGATATAGGCTGCATGTTATTCATATATTTGAGGATATATTATGATCATTGACCTAGGTTGCGTTATTTATGCGATTTCTGTGCGTAGATGTTTTTCTATTCACGAGTTGGCAACTCGCCCCCGTTGTGCCCCAGTTTCTTGCAGGTTTGCCGTACAGGTTTCATTACGGCTTGCGGGCATAGTTTCCTTCGGGTGATTTGCTAGTAGGTGGGTTTACTTGTATCGTACCACCCATTATATAACTTGAATATTATTACTCTGTTTGTATCTAGAAGTTCCATCAACCAAACATGTATTTATTTTGAGATAGAGACCAGTGATGTTATTCCTTCGACCTTAGAGTCGCGCGTTATATTTCTGTGGTTTTCTTGTGGTTTTGAGTTTCCTTTTGAATTTTGATCCTCGCCGTTGGCGTTGTATATTATATTACTTGTGTGGTTGTGACCGTAGATTGACGAAGAGCTAGCTCCCGCTTGGGGAAGCCCTTTTATTGATTTCGTATACTATTCATGTTGTATCCCGTTTGGGAGCCAGTATTTACAAAGGAGACTCTGCCGAAATTTTCAGGAAATATTTAATGTTTTTAAAAAAGGCATAATTCGGCTTATGCTATTAAAACTACTTGATTTAAATTTGTTTTCTTTCACTCTACTACTTTTCTTGGTTTGGATTTCTGGGTTTTCGGCTTACTTAGATTACGTACGCCTCGAGACGTTCGTAGTTTAAGTGTCGGTCATATTCTGTAATTGCGGGACGTGACACGGTCTGTCCCACAGCCGTCAGTACGTCGTACTTGAGATAGTATGCGGGTGCTCGTTAGGTTACGAGTACACTGGACATGACTCGTCGAGAACTGATTGTTTGGTACTATACCTATCATCAGTTATCAGTTCCCAGGTGACATGAGTACAGCATAGTCCGCTGACTTGACACTGTCACATCGCCTCGAGTGTGTTCCCACTGTACTTTGATTACTACCTACCACGGCTCAAAGGAGTCGTGCAAGCAGGTAGTAGTTGGGTGCAGTCCTGAAGCATTTGGAGGCAGTGACGGTTAGACAGGATTCGTCTCTCCCGGTCTTGGGGGTTGATATCGCGCTGTGTCTAGGAGAACCATTACACAAGTAGTCCCTGGCCAGGGCAAGCGAGATATACTGGTAGGTTTCCAGTGTTATCTCAGGGTGTTCTGGGCTACACTCCGACACGACTTGTACCGCTATTAGGGACTGACGTTTACCGCCCCCCTAGGCCCGCCATGCGATATTCTCGGACGAACAGACCGGACTGTACGGAGAATGTCACATTCCGGCTCAGTAGGAGTTCAGAAGGGTTTCACCTCGTCCGTCTTCTTATCGGCATCTACCTGGGGGCCGTTACGCACAGCTAGTGCCGCTTGCGGTCTGTGGTTAAACCCACTGCCAGCGTAGTGTCGAGTATTTAGAGTCTCACACTGAGAGCTATTCGCCTTTAGGCAAAAAAGTAGAGGTCGCATGGTTTTGCGACAGGTCGCATGGTTTTGCGACAGGGTTCGGTCACATCCGTGCACTTGTGCACGTTAAGTGTCCGGGCAGTTAGTACTAGTGGGCTTTGTAGGGTTCCTAGGCACTCCCAAGAGGTCTCACAAGGCATCAACCATGCCAATTTCAAAAATTACGGTGCCGAGAAACCCTAGACTACGGATCGTTGGCTAGATGTCTAGGCGAAAATGAAACTATTTAACAACTTAACTAAAGTTTAAACGGAAATACAACCTTTGTAGATCCGGTGCTCCACCTCCATAGCTCCACAACAAAGTCCCCTCGCTGTCCAAATGAATTCCCGGGCTCTAGCGTCGGCTTCGTCGGAGAAATGGCGAGCTAGGTCGTTGATGTCTATGCCGAAGATGATCTACGTCGAGGCATCGCTAGATCAAGCTCCACCTTCACCAAGCCATGAAAACTTGTGAAGGAAACACCCTCTACTACTTTGCAAGAGGTAGAGGATGAAGAAATAGGAAGTGGGTAGACTTTAGAATTGGATTTCTCACTCATTTTCATCAATCGCCATTGATGAAGAAAGGTTTTCTTCAATGAAGAAGATGAAGAAGAAGAAGCTAGTATTATGATAAGATAATTAAATTGAAAAGAAAAATGAATCCTTACCATAATTCCAACCATATTTAGGTGTAGAGAATAGACTAGGGTTAGTGAATGGTTAGGTTAAGGAGATGAAGACAAAATGGTCAAAGTTGAATGAAGCTTCAAGAAACTTCATGAATCAATGCCACCATTTAGTTTTCTTCTCTCTTTATTAATCCAAAATAAATAGATAAATTAATGGATAAATAAATAAAAACCTAACCATATACTTAACCATAGGTTTAATTCTTTACACTTAACCAAAGCAAACATGTATCATCAAACATGATACAATCAATTGCACAAAAAGTATATCACATATACAATGTGCACATCCGAGTGAGAATATCCATTTAAAGTGAACCGATACTAGTTAACGCAAAGTAATATATCAAATATATAATTATACATTAAATCATTAAATCAACACTTGATTTAACGATCCGGTCATATCGCATATAACCGACTAGTATCTTATGTATCGGTTTATCGAATCAATGCTTGAATCGATAACTAGGTTATATCGCATACAACCAATCGATACATTTATCGCGAGAATGGAATACGGTATCACATACACGCATTATTCTCGGTCCCGCAAATATCTCATATGCGCTCCTATTTCGTTTCGCTTGAGCCAGGAAACCTCTGTGTAGGACTCTAAAGACTCGTCAATACGCCGACAGCAGGTGATGATCATATCAATCACCCACAAGCCGCAAGCGGTCTGCTAAACGTAATGCCACCCGGGTATTGAGCGATCAGAAGATCGACGAGCAAGCCCGCTCACACTCCAGTGAATCCAACCAGTAACACTACCGTACAGTCCGGTCTGATCGTTTGATATGTCGCATATCTCGCCTAGGGGTGGTAAACGTCAGACCCCAATAGCTCGATAAGTCGTGTCGATATGAGGTCTATAACAATTCGAGAAACTACTGGTAACACTTACCGGTAAATCTCAGCAACCCTGGCCAGGGATTTCCTGTTATAGCCAATCGAACACAGCGCAACATCAACCCCCTATACCGGGAGAGACGAATCCCCTCCTATCGCTCATTGCCTCCATGTGACTCGGGACTGTACCCAAAAACCACCGTTTTGCACGCCCTCTTGGACGTGGTAAGATGGAAATCAAAGCACAGTGGGAACCACACAAGACTCTATGACGATCTCGGGTCAACAGACTACTCTGTACCAGTGTTACCAGAGAACTGCCATCTGACGTAAGGTATAATACCATCTAGGAGTTCTCGGCTAGTCCGTTCAGTGTACCCAGTCTCCACTGAGCACCCGTATATCATCTCTGATGTCAAACACCGATGGATATGGGATCATCCATCGCCCATCTGTATGGGTCGAGAAGGTATACGCTAGTCTACTCCGGTATATCGATGCCCCATCTCGATACACCCACGACTAGGGACTTTGAAGGATGTACTTATGGACTACCATGTCCCCACTAGTATTATCCGCATCATAGTCCAGGTAGTCAAGTACAGATCCTAAGGGCTTTACCAACATGTAACAGGGAGACAATCAGTGTACACGTTAAGGTAAAGATCAACCAGATAGCATACTATCATGTCGAGCAAAAGTCCTCCCTATATATGTCCCAGCATCCACTACAATATACATCCTATGTATAGTAATGGCCTCTAGGGCATACATATAACTAACAATCTCCCACTTGCACTAGGGCCATCTGATAGCAGTGGTTGCAGTATCTCATACTCAACCATCCCATAAAAGTCTCTCTCTGGGAACAGGCCTTTGTGAGTGGATCCGTTGTGTTGTCCTCTGAGTCTACTCTCCAAACCTCGATCACCCTGGAGATCAAGCATCTCCATGATCAGGTGACACTGCCTTAGAATATGTCTGGATCACTGATGGGACCGGCGTTCCTTGGTATAAGCCACAACTCCATTGTCACACAATGGGAGGAATATAGTTCATCTCATGAACCAATATACACCCAAACAGTCTCTTTGGTAGTATCTTAAGTAGCGATGTATCCTGCCTTTATCGTCTAGTATGCCACGGTATTTAGCTTGGAACTCTTCCAACATACCATCCCTTTACTGAGGGTAAAGACAATGCCTGTGACTGACACTCAGTCATCTTTATCACCTTGGAACCCTTCCAGTGATTCTCCCCAGGATCGATTGATACCAACTCACTACAGCTAGTGAGTAGCCTAACATCCATTTAGATCTATCTCATAGATCCAAAATCCAGGATTTAGTAAGTATCACTTTGATCCTATGTGGAGAATCTTTGTGATAAGCGGAAATTGATCGAGCGTAGCATAGGAAACTCCTTCCCTATCAAGAGTATGTCATCCACGTACTCTACGAGGATCGTCAACATACTCCCTACTACCTTTTTGTTTATACAAGGTTCATCTACCATTTTGATGATGTCAAACTCTTTGACTAATTCATCAAAACAGATGTTCCAACTCCGCGATGCCTGCTTTATCCTATAAAGCATCTTGCACACGTTTCCGCTGCTCCCACTGTCTACGAGGCTCTCTGGCTGTGTACTTATAGACGCCCCTTTTTCTAAAACATCATTTAGAAAAGCAGTCATGATACCCAATCGCCAGATATCGTAGTCATGGTATGTAGCCGTGGCAAGTAGGATCTAGATGGACTTAAGCATAGGTACTGAAAAGGTTTCATCATTATCCACGCCTGGTAGATGACGAAAACCTTTAACTAGTCTAGCTTTGAAAGTTTCAACTTTTCCAACTACACCAAGTAATCTTCTCAAGATATACTTGCTCCTGATGGGGATTTAACCCTTCAGATATAGCAACTAAAGTCCATACTTTGTTGGTGTATAAGGATTCCATCTCAGATCATTAAGCATCCAGCCATTCTTACAGAGTCCCACTCCTGATGGCCAGCTCGAAACTAGTTGGGTCATCATCTCATGATGCAATCCTCGCTCCCACTGTCATAGAGGAACCGAAGTATCTCTCAGGTGGGTGAGGAATCTTACTAGATCGGCGGAGAGGCTGAGGTTCGTTGGTAACTATTGAATCCTTTGGTTCTATCAAATCATCAGCTGTATTTTGTATAGCTGGAACCTTTCCAGTTCTACATAACAGATCTTGCCTCGAGCTTGTCCGGATTTTGCTTTTAGACATAGGCCGGACAACTCCAAATCTTAACTAATTTAAGACATGGGCTCTTCCCTTTCCATATCACATATGAAATGGTAGGCAACTGATTTGATTGGAACCTAATTCAATAGGTATGCAACTTCATAAGTGCATAACTCCCAAGAAGGAAATAGGTAACTCAGCATTACTCATCATAGAGCACACCTTATCATATAGGGTATGATTGCTCCGCCCCGATATACCATCGTGCCATGGTGTATACGGAGGAGTAATGCTGAGAGAGAATCTCATTCTCCTTTAGAATATTCCAGGAATTCCGTGCTCAAGTATTCTCCTCCTTGATCTCATCAAAGGACATAATACTTATACCCGTATTTTGGTTCTCTACTTTTAACATATATTCTGTGAATATCTCAAAAGGTTCGGACTTGTGTTTCAACAGGAACATAGGTCTGAAACTCGAAAGATCATCAGAGAATATAATGAAGTATTAAGAATCAGCTCTGGCATTTGTAGACTAGGGACCTACATACATCAACATGTATCATCCCAAGAGTTCACTAAGTCTTTCTCTGTTTCCAATAAAAAGAGCTGGTGTCATTATATCTTTGTGACATGACTGGCAAGTTTCACAAGATGTAAATTCAAACTAATTTAAATATGCATTTTTATGTAACTCTAGCTAGTCGGGTCACGTTGATCTGACCTAGTCTACAATACCTCAAGAAGGAATCGTTCATTTCTGAACTCTTCCTCTTATGTGTGTTCTGTATACTAAGAACTGTAGTTTGATTTAGAACATCAATGCTTTAAGATAACGTGCCTGAACCGATCAACTTTTGATATAGGAAATGTTCAAAACATTATCCAACAATACAAAATTGTATCCTTTCTTTACTAATAAAGAAACTGATATGATTTTGTATATCAGGTTCGGTATCTAATAACATTCGTTCAGAATCAATGTATTGGTAATACAGGGTGACAGTGACTGACAGACTTGGCTGCAACACTTGCCCCATTTTCTGCCTCATGAAACTTATCACCCGTTCTCAGTTTTTCTACCCTTTTGTAGCCCTATGTAACAGATTACATATCTGGGATCCTGATCCGGTATCATATACTCAGGATGCAGAGGATACTGAGAAACAGTTCTTTGTAATGAACACACCCGAAGATGATGCATCTACATGCACTCTCTTCGTTTGGGCGGCACGGGAATTCTGGTAATCCCCAATTTCCTGCTCTGTCTTATAACATTTATAAGTTGGAGCGGGACCAACGTTCCCCAGCTCAGTATAACAAGCGGGTTCGGTTAATAATCCGTATTATTATCTTGGTTAAGGCGTGATTTGGTCGCTACCAGGAGAGAGAGAGAAGAAAACACTCAGCGTGCGCTCTTGCAAGAATAGATTGGTTATTATTTTATCTAATCAGGATGGCTCCCACTGCTTTTTATCAAATCTTCCTTGAAACCCTAAAAGGAAAGACTAGCCGGCATTAATTACACACTACAAGTTCGCCAATCTTTCAGCCAGGCCAGTGTCGGTACTTTGAGGGAGGTCCCCCGTGCTTTCGCACGAACCTAATTAATGTAAACCTCGTTTTCCCAGAGGCGTAACCCCGTTGACATCTTTCTAGACACCTACTTGATCGGCTAATTGTAATGTATAAAACTCTCCCAGGAGTAACTCTTACTCGCAGCGGGTATCGGGATCCAACTATCTCATAGAAGGTATGCAATCTCATTGCAAATTTTAACACTTGAAATTCCCGATAATTTTTCCCCTAGCGTCCTATGACCTTGACGCAGGCCAACAAACCATAGTGCGCTAGTCAAGTTCAACCCGTCATTTCCTGATTGAATTAAACCCACCCGCACGACCCTTGACGCAGGCCAACAAAGTCGCACGACTACCCTAATCCAATCTGCATCATATGCATAAGCAGATAAATACTAGTTAGCTACCGCACACTACGCCTTGACGCAGGCCAACAAACGTAGCACGAATAATAACTACCACTTATCTGAAATGACGGAGGTCTACGACAGATTTTTCTGAAAACCTATTGCGTAATGAACTTGATATCGTTGTAGAATCAAATGATTTTGAAATGGAGTGCTTTTGAGGCTTTTCTAGTTTTGCTAAAGGAGTCACTCCCGGTGAAGGGATCGTCGGTCCTTTCCTCGTCGAATGAGGTGCGGGATATATCATATATATCACTGTGCAAAGCAAAAACTCTTAGAAGCAATCAAAAGACAAACCGAGTGTGTAGCATCTGCCAGTTATTGCTAAAGGAGTCACTCCCGGTGAAGGGATCTCAGTCCTTTCCTCATCGAATAAGGTGCAGGATATATCACATATACCTCTGTGCAAAGCAAGAACTGTAGCTACCTGTTTTATTTTGAAATTCGATTCTACAACATCTTAGGTTTCTTTTATTTCATTAATCACATTAATGAAGTCCCATCATTTAAGTACCTAAACATCACAGATAAATACGACGTACACTTATGCCATCCGCATTCGCCTCGATGTCCCCTCATGCACCGTTAGGTTAGGTAACTAACGACAGAGCGGGGCAGGGCTAGCGCGGGTGTAAAACATAAGTAACGCCTATATAATATATCATATATACTATATACAGCATTTATCACAGAACATCACATGATCACATCACAGATATCGCAGCAGAAGAAACATATGAAATATTTGATATACTAGGACGTCCGTGTTTTCAATACGAGCCAGTATAAAACACGGATTCCACGGTCGTGATGAATAGCCAAACCCACACCCCTAGACCCCTACGAGAGCGGCAAGCAACCCTACCAATTCTGGAGTTAGGAGACCCGGACTCGACTCCTCGAGTTGGTCTCCCACTGGACTCTAGAACCCGGTTACTTGTGCCCTCCTGCTTGGGTCTATCCTAGTGCGGAAAAGTAAATAATATACAAACGGTGACATCTTCCGCAACCTGGAAGTGCCCCAATAAAAGAATATTACATACAAGTTTTTACATGAATGAAAATGAAAAACACTCATCTCACATTAAAACCCCCGGCTATTCAAACACGACGATCCAATATAACATATCCAGCAACACATAACATCACATGTCATCAACGTAAGTAAATATGCGCATCCCAATTGTCGTTGACATATAGCAACGAAACCGGCGATATCACATATTACACTTACGGTCACAGAAAAGAAAGTGTAAAACTACAACAGTTGGAATCCGCAACCACCTCAGACATCGCATGCCTGACCAAATGAATTCCTTAGACATCGCATGCCTAACAATTATAAACCCCGCATTTTAGTCTCATTATCGAAAACACATTTCAATATCAAGTCGGGCAATTCAACAAGATTCCCGACATCCTGATCGAATGCTCGTCGCAAACTTCAGTAGACGGCCGCACCCCTGATACCGTCGACGAAGTGCACCAAGGCGGAACACCGCTGCCGCGAGCACCCGAACGGATGCTTTCGGCGACGGGGTTCTCCTACAGTCACTTGGTCTGGGCTATGGAGTGAGGCTGTCTATTAAGTTTACCCTGCGAGTATCCGCGTACGCTACGTGATTGCGACGGAGTTTTGATCACATCAAAATTCCGTGGCAACCGATCAAGTGAGACTAAACTGCTATGTTTATAACATTCATTCAGTTATCTCATAACTTCTTGTGAATTCCAATTATTGGATCACATTCCAGATAAATAGAAAATGTTAAACTTTCCGATCGAACAATCGAACACCCAATTTTTCCCGATACAGATCAACACATGAAACAAGTCTAAAAACATTCAGTTCGTGCCTCAGTACCAACGGTCCAACCGTAGAAGGGTCAAGCCAACGCCTCACATGTGGCACGCCGTACTGCCCCAAACCCGAAGGTTCAAAGGGCAGTTCAAGACGGTCACATAATCGAGTTAAGGTTTGTTGTCTTCTAGAGGGTCCATTGCATTACTTGCACTACTTAGAACGTCATTAAACTACGGAAAGATCCAACACTTGGAAATTTCCCGACAGGGGAAAAGTTGGGTATTTATATCCGGTCGAACTTTTTAACATATTCTAAAATTTATCCGGAAAGCCACACAGACAAAATTTGATACTCCGATCGAAACACCGAATCCCCAAATCAACCCAGAAAATAAAACTCTGGAATAAATATTAAAATATTCCCAGGAAAACCAGCACTGACTATTATTGATTATGGTGCAAATTTCGATGAGCAATATGACAAAACGGCCGCGGATCCGCCGCACAAGCCATGCTCGTGCCGCGGATCCGCGGCGTAATAATGGAATTAGGTCATCAAAATTCACCGTAACTCTTAGATATCCCTGCTGATTTTTCTGCATATTTTTAATGTTGAAAAATCCCAGATTTTAGAAAAAGGACAGAGAGCATGTTTGGAATTGGGTTTCGGGTTCGTTCGGACTTCAAATTGCGTCTAGACTTCGCCTAAGGCTCTAACTAGGCTTTGATACCACTGTAGGGTTCCTAGGCACTCCCAAGAGGTCTCACAAGGCATCAACCATGCCAATTTCAAAAATTACGGTGCCGAGAAACCCTAGACTACGGATCGTTGGCTAGATGTCTAGACGAAAATGAAACTAGTTAACAACTTAACTAAAGTTTAAACGGAAATACAACCTTTGTAGATCCGGTGCTCCACCTCCATAGCTCCGCAACGAAGTCCCCTCGCTGTCCAAATGAATTCCCGGGCTCTAGCGTCGGCTTCGTCGGAGAAATGGCGAGCTAGGTCGTCGATGTCCATGCCGAAGATGATTTACGTCGAGGCATCGCTAGATCAAGCTCCACCTTCACCAAGCCATGAAAACTTTTGAAGGAAACACCCTCTACTACTTGACAAGAGGTAGAGTATGAAGAAATAGGAATTGGGTAGACTTTAGAATTGGATTTCTCACTCATTTTCATCAATCACCATTGATGAAGAAAGGTTTTCTTCAATGAAGAAGATGAAGAAGAAGTTATGATAAGATAATTAAATTGAAAAGAAAAATGAATCCTTATCATAATTCCAACCATAGTTAGGTGTAGAGAATAGACTAGGGTTAGTGAATGGTTAGGTTAAGGAGATGAAGACAAAATGGTCAAAGTTGAATGAAGCTTCAAGAAACTTCATGAATCAATGCAACCATTTAGTTTTCTTCTCTCTTTATTAATCCAAAATAAATAGATAAATTAATGGATAAATAAATAAAAACCTAACCATATACTTAACCATAGGTTTAATTCTTTACACTTAACCAAAGCAAACATGTATCATCAAACATGATACAATCAATTGCACAAAAAGTATATCACATATACAATGTGCACATCCGAGTGAGAATATCCATTTAAAGTGAACCGATACTAGTTAACGCAAAGTAATATATCAAATATATAATTATACATTAAATCATTAAATCAACACTTGATTTAACGATCCGGTCATATCGCATATAACCGACTAGTATCCTATGTATCGGTTTATCGAATCAATGCTTGAATCGATAACTAGGTTATATCGCATACAACCAATCGATACATTTATCGCGAGAATGGAATACGGTATCACATACACGCATTATTCTCGGTCCCGCACATATCTCATATGCGCTCCTATTTCGTTTCGCTTGAGCCAGGAAACCTCTGTGTAGGACTCTAAAGACTCGTCAATACGCCGGCAGCAGGTGATGATCATATCAATCACCCACAAGCCGCAAGCGGTCTGCTAAACGTAACGGCCACCCGGGTATTGAGCGATCAGAAGATCGACGAGCAAGCCCGCTCACACTCCAGTGAATCCAACCAGTAACACTACCGTACAGTCCGGTCTGATCGTCTGATATGTCGCATATCTCGCCTAGGGGTGGTAAACGTCAGACCCCAATAGCTCGATAAGTCGTGTCGATATGAGGTCTATAACAATTCGAGAATGTTAGTTATTTGTATGCCCTAGAGGCCATTACTGTACATTGGATGTATATTGTAGTGGATGCTAGGACATATATAGGGAGGACTTTCTTGCTCGACATGATAGTATGCTATCTGGTTACTCTTTACCTTAACGTGTACATTGATTGTCTCTCTGTTACATGTTGGTAAAGCCCTTAGGATGTGTACTTGACTACCTGGACTATGATGCGGATCATACTAGTGGGGACATGGTAGTCCATAAGTACATCCTTCAAAGTCCCTAGTCGTGGGTGTATCGAGACGGGGCATCGATATACCAGAGTAGACTAGCGTATACCTTCTCGACCCATACAGATGGGCGATGGATGGTCCCATATCCATTGGTGTTTGACATCAGAGATGATATACGGGTGCTCAGTAGAGACTGGGTACACTGGACGGACTCGCCGAGAACTCCCAGATGGTATTATACCTCACGTCAGGTGGCAGTTCTCTGGTGACACTCGTACAGAGTAGTCTGTTGACCCGAGATCGCCATAGAGTCTTGTGTGGTTCCCACTGTGCTTTGATTTCCATCTTACCACGTCCAAGAGGGCATGCAAAACGGTGGTTTTTGGGTACAGTCCCGAGTCACATGGAGGCAATGAGCGATAGGAGGGAATTCGTCTCTCCCGGTATAGGGAGTTGATGTTGCGCTGTGTTCGATTGGCTATAACAGGAAATCCCTGGCCAGGGTTGCTGAGATTTACTGGTAAGTGTTACCGCTAAGATTTACTGGTAAGTGTTACCGGTAGTTTCTCGAATTGTTATAGACCTCATATCGACACGACTTATCGAGCTATTGGGGTCTGACGTTTACCACCCCTAGGTAAGATATGCGACATATCAGACGACGAGACCGGACTGTACGGTAGTGTTACTGGTTGGATTCACTGGAGTGTGAGCGGGCTTGCTCGTCGATCTTCAGATCGCTCAATACCCGGGTGGCCGTTACATTTAGCAGACCGCTTGCGGCTTGTGGATGTTTGATATGATCATCATCTGCTGCCGGCGTATTGACGAGTCTTTAGAGTCCTACACAGAGGTTTCCTGGCTCAAGCGAAACGAAATAGGAGCGCATATGAGATATGTGCGGGACCGAGAATAATGCGTGTATGTGATACCGTATTTCATTCTTGCGATGAATGTGTCGAGTGGTTGTATGCGATATAACCTAGTTATCGAATCGAAGATTGATTCGATAAATCGATACATTGGATATTAGTCGGTTATATGCGATATGACCGGATCGTTAAATCAAGTGTTGATTTAATGATTTAATGCATAATTATATACTTGATATATTACTTTGCATTAACTAGTATCGGTTCACTTTAAATGGTTTTTCTCGCTCGGATGTGCGCATTATATATGTGATATGATTTTGTGCACTTGCTTGTATCATGTTTGATGATACATGCTTTTTGGTTAAGTGTAAAGTATTAAACCTTGGTTACTGAAATGGTTAGGGTTTATTATTTGTTATTCATTTATCTTATTTAATTATCCATTTATTTTTGATAAATGAATAAAAGAAAATGAAATGAAATGGTGGCTTTCATTTGTTGTTTTCATGAAGCTTCATGAACACTTTGACTAAGTGACCATTTTGTCTCTAGCTTGACCCTAACCATTCTTTTAACCATGATTGATTCTCTACACATTACCATAGTTAACATTATGATAAGAAATGATTATTATTCTAATTCCATTATTCTTATCATAAGACTTTCTTCTTCTTCTTCCTTTCTTCACTTGAAGAAAGCAAGATCCATCAATGGTGATTGATGGAAATGAGTGAGAAATCCAATTCTAAAGTCTACCCACTTCCTATTTCTTCATCCTCTACCTCTTGCCAAGTAGTAGAGTGTGTTTCCTTCACAAGTTATCATGGTTTAGTGAAGGTGGAGCTTGATCTAGCGATGCCTCGACGTAGATCATCTTCGGCACGAAGCCGACGACCTTGCCCGCTCGTTCTCCGATGAAGCCGACGCTAGAGCCCGGATTTGATTTGGACAGCGGAGAGGACCTCATCTCGGAGCCGTGGAGGTGGAGGACCGGATCTACAAATGTTTTATTTCCGTATTCTCTTAGTTAAGTGTTAACTAGTTTCTTTTTCGCCTAGAAATCTAGCCAACGATCCGTTCTAGGGTTTCTCGGCACCGTTTAAATTTGAAATTGGCATGGTGGATGCCTTGTGAGACCTCATTAGGGTGCCTAGGAACCCTACAGAGAAACTACTGGTAACACTTACCAGTAAATCTCAGCAACCCTGGCCAGGGATTTCCTATTATAGCCAATCGAACACAGCGCAACATCAACCCCCTATACCGGGAGAGACGAATCCCCTCCTATCGCTCATTGCCTCCATGTGACTCGGGAATGTACCCAAAAACCACCGTTTTGCATGCCCTCTTGGACGTGGTAAGATGGAAATCAAAGCACAGTAGGAACCACACAAGACTCTATGACGATCTCGGGTCAACAGACTACTCTGTACCAGTGTCACCAGAGAACTGCCATCTGACGTAAGGTATAATACCATCTGGGAGTTCTCGGCGAGTCCGTCCAATGTACCCAGTCTCCACTGAGCACCCGTAAATCATCTCTGATGTCAAACACCGATGGATATGGGATCATCCATCACCCATCTGTAAGGGTCGAGAAGGTATACGCTAGTCTACTCTGGTATATCGATGCCCCATCTCGATACACCTACGACTAGGGACTTTGAAGGATGTACTTATGGACTACCATGTCCCCACTAGTATGATCCGCATCATAGTCCAGGTAGTCAAGTACAGATCCTAAGGGCTTTACCAACATGTAACAGGGAGACAATCAGTGTACACGTTAAGGTAAAGATCAACCAGATAGCATACTATCATGTCGAGCAAGAAAGTCCTCCCTATATATGTCCCAGCATCCACTACAATATACATCCTATGTATAGTAATGGCCTCTAGGGCATACATATAACTAACAGGCTTTGGGTTATGCCAGATTCTAGTATACGTTTTGGGATTGATTTTATCTCGTTTGCATTCATGTTCCTCAGGACGCGGATACGGGTGTATATGCACGGTTGACAGAGACAGAGGCAGAGGATTCTCATTAGGGTTGTTAACTATTGACGTTTGCTAAACCCTAATGAGAATAAGAAATATGATTAATGATAATTAAGTATTATTGTGCCATGGTTGGGTTGAAAGGTTGACTTTGTTGACTTGTTGACTTTGTTGACCGGTTGACTAGGTTGGACTTGTTGACCACCATCATTACTATAGCTATCATTTCGTGCAAAGACTTTCGCTTGCTTATTTGTTCACACATTGCATTTAATGCATGAAATGATATTGCCTTTTGATATGATGATAACCATCATATAATACTCAATTATCATTATGTGTTATGATGCTTTTGGATTATGAGAGCTTGGATGGCAAAAGACTTAATCATTCTTTCATTTCATTTCTCTCTCTTGCTGAAGCACTCTCCCTCTTCCTCTTGCTCTCTCTCTGTAGCTCAAGGCAACTCCCTCTCATGAGTTGAGAAACATTGCCTTAGAGATAAAAGAAAACCCAAATCACTTCTGTACTCATCCTAGTTCACAAGGTTTAGGAAACCAAGTGTTCTAGTTTCTTCTAGTTTGAAGTAGAAGCCAAAAGGTAGAAGCTTTCGGGTGGATCCATCTTCGGCACGAGGAGACGATGAGGTGAGGCCGATCCGACCACCGCAACGAGTTGAAGACGAAGGAGTTCAAGTTAAGGTATAACCCCCAAACCGAGTAGGTAAAACTCCTAGTTAGGTTGTTAGGTAGTTGTTTAACAAAGATCCATATTTTGAGTCCATGTTACCACCATAAGAAAAATCGTTTTTTACCATTTCCGCAACCCCAAAGAACCGGGGAAGGGTAGCATAGACTTACAGGATTTACCTTACATGATATGATTATGATGATAGTGTAGGGTTACTAGGCACAGTCACAAGGTTCTACAAGGCATCAACCATGCCAAAATCAAATTTTTCATGTGCCGAACAATCCTAACCAAGATCTTTGACTAGAGATTAGGCGAAACAAAGCAAGTAAACAACTTTACATCTAAGAGTTAGGGATTACAACCTTTGTCGTCCATTCCTTCACTTCTAAAGCTCCGTGTTGAGGTCCCTATGCTGCGATCATCGAGTACCCGGACTCAAGAGAGGCTCCATGAAGAGAAAGATGCAAGTTTGCTTCCGATCTTCAATAACAAAGATGATCTACCTTGATGAAACTCAAGCCCAAGCTTTTGCTTCACTAATCAAGTATTAGCAAAGCAAACACCCTAATCAAAGAGGGTAGAATAGATGAGGATGATGAAGTAAGAATTTAGCTCTCATTTGTTTTCTTTATCTCACTCATTTTCATCACTTTTGAAAAAGCTAGAAAGCTTTTCATCAAAGAGGAAGAAGAAGAAGAAGCAAAACCATTTGTGATGAATAATGAAATAAAATGAGGTTAGAAATGCAACCATGAGTTAAGTATGAAGACTTAACCCATGTAGAGAATTAACTATGTTTAAAGGGTTGGGTTGGGTTAAAAAAATATCTTTGCAAAATATCATAAAATATCAAGGTCAAAGTCAAAGCTTCAAGAAGCTTCTTGAAAGTTTCATGAAAGCTTAACCCTAATCCAAACCCTAACCATATTTAAACTCCACAAATCATGTTGCATTTATAACCATAAAATGTTACAATATTATATATCACATATATAATATTTATTGTAACAAAATAAAATAATACAATTAACATATCTCACACATATATCAATGTATTAACCGAGTGAGAAAAAGAATCTTTAAGTGAGCTTATACTAGTTAATGTAATATAATATATCAAATATTTAATTATACATTAAATTATCGAATCAACACTTGATCCGATAATCCGGCTATTTCACAAACTAATATCATCTGTATCAGTTCATCGAATCAACACTTGATCCGATGACCCGGCTATATCACATATACCCGGCCGATATCACATATCGCGGGAATCTAATACGGTATCACATACACGTATTGAGCTCGGTCCCGTACATATCACATATGTGCTACGACTCTGTTTTGCCTGAGCCAGGAAACCTCTGTGTAGGACTCTAAAGAATCGTCAATACGCCGGCAGTAGGTGATGATCATATCAAACACCCACAAGCTGTAAGCGGTCAGCTAAACGTAACAGCCACCCAGGTATTGAGAAATCAGAAGATCAACAAGCAAGCCTGTACATTCACCCGTGAATCCAATCAGTAGCACTCCCATACAGTCTGGTCTCTTCGTCTGATATGTCGCATATCTCGCCTAGGGGTGGTAAACGTCAGACCCCAGTAGCTTGATAAGTCGTGTCGATATGAGGTCCATAACAGTTCAAGAAACTATGGATAACACTTACCAGTAAATCTCAGCAACCCTGTCCAGTGATTTCCAGTTATAGCCAGTCGAACACAGCGCAACATAAACTCCCTATACCGGGAGAGACGAAACCCCTCCTATCGCTCATTGCCTCCATGTGATTCGGGACTGTACCCAAAAGCCACCATATTGCACGCCCTCTTGGACGTGGTATGATGGAAATCAAAGCACAGTGGGAATCACACAAGACTCTATGACGATGTCCGGTCTACAGACTATTCTGTACCAGTGTCACCAGAGAACTGCCATCTGACGTGAGGTATAATACCATCTAGGAGTTCTCGGCGAGTCTGTCCAGTGTACCTAGTCTCCACTGAGCACCCGTATACCTTCTTTGATGTCAAACATCAATGGATATGGGATCATCCGTCGCCCATCATATGGGTCAAGAAGCGCATACGCTAGTCTACTCTGGTATATCGATGCCCTGTCTCGATACACCTACGACTAGGAACATTTGAAGGATGTACTTGGCGACTACACTGTCCCCACTAGTATGATCCGCATCATAGTCCTGGTAGTCAAGTACTCATCCTAAGGGCTTTATCAACATGTGACATAGAGACAATCAGAGTACATGTTAAGATAAAGAGTAACCAGATAGCATACTATCATGTCGAGCAAGAAAGTCCTCCCTATATATGTCCAAGCATCCACTACAATATACAACGTATGTACACTAATAGCCTCTAGGGCATACATATAACTAATAATCTCCCACTTACACTAGGGCCATCTGTTGTAGTATCTCATACCCAACAATAAGTTGTGGTTGAAGTATCTCATACTCAACCATCCCATAAAAGTCTCTATTGGGAAATAGGCCTTTGTGAGTGGATCCGCGCTGTTGTCCTCTGTGTCTACTCTCCTTACCTTGATCTCCCTGGTGATCAATCATCTCCATGATCAGGTGATACTGCCTAAGAATATGTCTGGATCTCTGATGGGACGGGGGTTCCTAGGCCTAAGCCACAACTCCATTGTCATACAATGGCAGGAATGAAGTTCATCTCATAAACTAAATTATATCCAGACGGTCTCTTTGGTAGCATCCTTGGTAACGATGTATCTTGCCTTTAATCGTCTAGTATGTCACGGTATCTAGCTTGGAACTCTTGCAACATACCGTCCCTCCACTGAGGGTAAATACAACGCCTGTGACTGACATTCAGTCGTCCTTATCACCCTGGAACCTTTCCAGTGATTCTCCTCAGGATCGATTGATACCATATCACTACAACTAGTGAGAATCCTAACATCCAATTAGATCTATCTCATAGATCCATAACCCAGGATTTAGGAGGTATCACCTTGATCCTATATGGAGAATCCTTGTGATAAGAGGAGATTGACCGATCGTAGCATAGGAAACTCCTTCCCTATCAAGAGTATGTCATCCACGTAGAATACGAGGATCACCACCATACTCCCTACTACCTTTTTGTATATACAAGGTTCATCTACAATTTTGATAAAGTCAAACTCTTTGACTACTCCATCAAAACAGACGTTCCAACTCCACGATGCCTGATTTATCACATAAAACATCTTGCATACGTTTCCGCTTCTCCCACTGTCTACGAAGCCCTCTGGCTGTGTACTTATAGACGCTCTCTTCCAAATCAACATTTAGAAAAGCAGTCATGACACCCAACCGCCAGATATCATAGTCATGGTATGTAGCCGTGGCAAGTAGGATCTGGATGGACTTAAGCATAGATTTGAAAGTCTCAACTTTTCCATGTACACCAAGTAATCTTCTCAAGATATACTTGCTCCTGATGGGGATTTAACCCTTCAGATAAAGCAACCAAAGTCCATACTTTGTTGGTGTATAAGGATTCCATCTCAGATCGCTAAGCATTTGGCCATTCTCATAGAGTCCCTACTCCTGATGGCCTGCCCGAAACTAGTTGGGTCATCATCTCATGATGCAATCCTCGCTCCCACTGTCATAGAGAAACCGAAGTATCTCTCAGGTGGATGAGGAACCCTACTAGATCGGCGGAGAGGCTGAGCTTCGTTATAAAATATTGAATCCTTTGGTTCTACCAAATCATCAGCTGCAGTTTGTATAGCTGGAACTTTTTCCAGTTCTACCTCATGACCACTAATTTCTTCACAAGAAATTCCCTTTCACAATGGTGGCATGCTGGGAAACAAAACATCTTTTGTTCCTCAATGTGGTAGAAGATATTCCCTTGCTAATGCTTGGGATATCCAACAAACTTCCACAGAACTGACCTGGCCTTGAGCTTGTCTGGATTATGCTTTTAGACATAGGCCGGACAACCACAAATCTTAACTTACTTAAGATATGGGCACTTCCTATTCCATATCACATATGAAGTGGTAGGCAAATGATTTGATTGGAACCCTATTCAATAGGTATGCAGCTTCTCAAGTGCATAACTTCCAAAAGGAAATAGGAAACTCAGTAGTACTCATCATAGAGCGCACCATATTAAATAGGTTGTGTTTTCTCCGTCCCGACACACCGACGTGCTGTGTTGTATACGGAGGAGTAATGCCGAGAGAGAACCTCATTCTCCTTTAGAATAGTCCAAGAATCCAGTGCTCAAGTATTCTCCTCCCTGATCACATCTAAGGACATAATGCTTATACCCATTTTGGTTCTCTACTTCTAACTCATATTCATTGAATTTCTCAAAAAGGTTCAGACTCGTGTTTCAACAGGAACACATGTGCGAATCTTGAGAGACTATCAGTGAATATAATAAAGCACAAAGAACCATACCTGGCATGTGTAGACAGGGGACTTTCATACATCATCATGTATCAATCCCAAGAGTTCACTAACTCTTTCTCTGTTTCCAATAAACAGAGCTGTGGTCATCTTATCTTTGTGACATGACCGACAAGTTTCACAAGATGCAAATTCAAACAAATTTAAATATGCATCTCTATGTAACTTCAGCTAGTCGGGTCACATTGATATGACCTAGTCTACAATACCTCAAGAAGGATTCGTTCATTTCTGAACTCTTTCTCTTGTATGCGTTCTGTACATTAAGAACTGTAATTTGATTTAGAACGTATATGCTTTTAGATAACGTGCCTGAACCGATCAACTCTTGATATAGGAAATGTTCAAAACGTCATCCAACAATACAAAATTATATCATTCTTACTAATAAAGAGACTGATATGATGTTGTATATCAGGTTCGGTATCTAATAACATTCGTTCAGAATCAATGTATTCTGGTAATACAGGGTGATAACTGCCAACAGACTTGGCTGCAACACTTGCACTATTTCCAACTCTTGAAACTTATCACCCGTTCTCAGTTCTCTACCTATATGTAGCCCATGTAATAGATTACATTTGCGGGATCCTGATCTGGTATCTCATACCCAGGACGTAAAGGACACTGAGAAACAGTTCTCGGTAATGAATACACCCGAAGAAGATGCATCAGCATACACTTTGTTCGTTTGGGCGGCACGGGAATTCTGGTAATCCCCAATTTCCTGCTCGGTCTTATAAAAATTATAAGTTGGAGCGGGACCAACGTTCCCTAGCACAGTATAACAAGCGGGTTCGGTCAATACATCCGTATTATTATCTTGATTAAGGCGTGACATGGTCGCTACCTGGAGAGAAAGAGAAGAAAGCACTCAGCGTATGCTCTTTCAAGATTAGATTGGTTATTAATATATCTAATCAGGATGTCTCCCACTGTTTTAGTCAAATCGTCCTTCAAACCCTAAAAGGAAAGACTAGCCGGGATTAATTAAACCCTACAAGTTCGCCAATCATTCATTCAGGTCAGTGACGGTACTTTGAGGGAGGTTCCCCGTGCTTTCGCACGGACCTAATTAAAGTAAACCTCGTTTTCCTAAGGGCGTAACTCCGTTGGCACCTTTCTAGACACCTACTTGATCGGCTAATTGTAATGTGTAAAACTCTCCCAGGAGTAACTCTTACACGCAGCGGGTATCGGGATCCAACTATCTCATAGAAGGTATACAATCTCATTGCAAATTTCAACATTTGAAATTCCCGATAATATTTTGCCCCAAGCGATCTATGACCTTGACTAAGTCAACAAACCATAGACCGCAAGTAAAGTTTAACCCGACATTTCCCGATTGAATTAAACCCACCCGCACGACCCTTGACTAAGTCAACAAGGCCGCACGACTACCCTAATCCAATCGCATCATATGCTTTACAGATAAGCACTAATCAGCTACCGCACACTACGCCTTGACTAAGTCAACAAACGCAGCACGAATACTAAAGACTACTTATCTGAAATGATGGAGGGCTACGCAAAGGGTTTTGAAGAAAACCCTTTGCGTAATGAACTTTATATCGTTATAGAATCGAGTGATTTTAAATGGAATGTTTTTTAGGCCTTTTCTAGTTTTGCTAAAGAGGTCACTCCTGGTGAAGGGATCTCGGCTCTTTCCTCATCGAATAAGGTGCAGGATATTTCGCAAATACCACCATGCAAAGCAAAAACTATAAAATCAATCAAAAAACAAACCGTGTGTGTAGCATCTGCTAGTTTCGCTAAAGAGGTCACTCCCGGTGAAGGGGTCTCGGCTCTTTCCTTATCGAATAAGGTGCTGGATATTCTATAAGGAATACCGCTATGCAAAGCAAGAACTAGAGCTACCAGTTTTTAAAAAAGTTTCTACGACATCTTTAGGTTTCTTTTGTTTCATTAATCTCATTAGTGAAGTCCCATTTTATTATGTTTCACAAGCATCACATTTCAAACGAAATCAACAATATATAATATATATCTCATATATACAATATAAACATTCGTCTCAGGCAGTAATATGATCTCATCACAGAACATTGCACCAGAAGAACATATATGAAATATTAGATATACTAGGAGGTCCGTGTTTTAATACGAGCCTGTATAAAACGCGGATTCTATGGTCGCGATGAATAGCCAAACCCACATCCCTAGACCCCTACGAGAGCGGCAAGTAACACTGCCAATTCTAGGGTTAAGAGACCCGGTCTCGACTCCTCGAGATGGCCTCCCACTGGACCCTAGAAACCGGTTACTTGTGCTCCCCTCCTTGGGTCTACCTAATGCGGAAAAGTAAATAATATACAATGGTGACATCAACCTCATCCCGGAAGTGCCCTAATAAAAAAATATTACATACAAAGAATTTTACATGAATGAAAATGAAAAACTCTCATCTCACATAAAACCCCCGGCTATTCAAAACGCGACGGTCGAATATAACATATCACAGCAACACATAATATCACATATCATCAACGTAAGTAAATATGCGTATCCCAATTGTCGTTGATGTATAGCAACGAAACCGGCGATACACTACATATTACACTTACAGTCACAGAAAAGAAAGTGTAAAACTACAACAGTTGGAATCCACAACCTCCTTAGACATCACATGCCTAACCAAATGAATTCCTTAGACATCGCATGCCTAACAATTATAAACCCCGCATTTTAGTCTCAATATCAAAAACACTTTTCAATATATAGTCGAGCAATTCAACAAGATTCCCGACACCCTGATCGAATGCTCGTCGAAAACTTTAGTAGACGGCCGCACCCCCGATGCCGTCGACGAAGTGCACTAAGGCGGAACACCGCTGCCGTGAGCATCCGAACAGATACTTTTGGCGACGGGGTTCTCCTACAGTCACTTGGTCGGGGCTATGGGGCGTGGCTATCTATTAAGTTTACCCGGCGAGTATCCGCGTACGCTACGTGATTGCGACGGACTTTTGATCGCATCAAAATCCCGTGGCAACCGATCATCTGAGACTAAACTACTAGATTTATAACATTCAAATTAGTTATCTCATAACTACTTATGGATTCCAAATATTGTATCACATTCCAGATAAATAGACAATGTTAAACTTTTCGATCGAATAAACAAACACCCAAGATTTCCTAAATAGCTCAACACTTGAGCGGGGTTCAAAAAAGTATCCATCACATGCCACAGTACCAATGGTCCAGCCGTAGAAGGGTCAAACCAACGCCTTATATGTGGCAACGCCGTACTGCCCCAAACCCTAAGGTTTAAAGGCGGTCAGACGGTCACATAATTGAGTTAAGATTTGTGTTCTTCTAGAGGGTCCACCGCGTTACTTGCACGACTTTGAACGTTCTTTAACTAAGGAAAAATCCAACACTTGGAAATTTTCCGATAGGGGAAAAAGTGAGTTATTGATATCCGTTCGAACTTTTTAACGCGTTCTAAATTACCCAGAAAAACATAAACGAAGTTAAACATTCAGATCGAATCAACGAATATAAAAGATCTGCAGAAAACTCACAGTCATGGTAAAATCTTGGTTTATTCAATTTTCAACATGGAAAAATTTTGTCTACGGTGCTAACCATTTCGACAATAGATCAAAATATACACTTGAGTAAGATTAAAAATTCCCAGAAACATGCAAAAGTACCTACGGATCAACTGTTGAAAAACGATCCCTCAATCCTCAAGACTTGCCGCGGAACTGCCGCCAATACCCTGGTTTGGCAGCGGTTCCACGGCGGTTTGATGGATTCAGGGGGTCGTTTTTCACACATATCCATAAAATTACCTGCTTAATTTTCTGAGTATTTTTAATACAGAAAAAATGAACATTTTAAAAATTTTCCAAAGAGGTGGTGTATATTGACGTTTCGGGGTTCGATCGGACTTTAAACTTCGTCTAGACATCGCCTAAAGCTCTAGCTTGGCTCTGATACCACTGTAGGGTTACTAGGCACAGTCATAAGGTTCTACAAGGCATCAACCATGCCAAAATCAAATTTTTCATGTGCCGAACAACCCTAACCAAGATCTTAGACTAGAGATTAGGCTAAACAAAGCAAGTAAACAACTTTACTTCTATGAGTTTGGGATTACAACCTTTGTAGTCCATTCCTTCACATCTAAAGTTCCGTGTTGAGGTCCCTTCACTGCGATCATTGAGTTCCCGGACTCAAGAGAGGCTCCATGAAGAGAAAGATGCAACCTTGCTTCTGATCTTCAATAACAAAGATGATCTACCTTGAAGAATCTCAAGCCCAAGCTTTTGCTTCACTGATCAAGTAATAGCAAAGCAAACACCCTAATCTAAGCGGCTAGAATAGATGAGGATGATGAAGTAGGAATTTAGCTCTCATTTGTTTTCTTTATCTCACTTATTTTCATCTCTTTTGAAAAAGCTAGAAAGCTTTTCATCAAAGAGGAGGAGGAAGAAGAAGCAAAACCATTTGTGATGAATAATGAAATCAAGTGAGGTTAGAAATGCAACCATGGGTTAAGTATGGAGACTTAACCCATGTAGAGAATTAACTATGTTTAAAGGGTTGGGTTGGGTTAAAAAAATATCTTTGCAAAATATCATAAAATATCAAGGTCAAAGTCAAAGCTTCAAGAAGCTTCTTGAAAGTTTCATGAAAGCTTAACCCTAATCCAAACCCTAACCATATTTAAACTCCACAAATCATGTTGCATTTATAACCATAACATGTTACAATATTATATATCACATATAAAATATTTATTGTAACAAAATAAAATAATACAAATAACATATATCACATATATATCAATGTATTAACCGAGTGAGAAAAATAATCTTTAAGTGAGCTTATACTAGTTAATGTAATATAATATATCAAATATATAATTATACATTAAATTATCGAATCAACACTAGATCCGATAATCCGGCCATTCACAAATAACCGACTAATATTATCTGTATCAGTTCATCGAATGAACACTTGATCCGATGACCCGGCTATATCACATATACCCGGCCGATATCACATATCGCGAGAATCTAATACGGTATCACATACACGTATTGTTCTCGGTCCCGCACATATCACATATGTGCTCCTACTCTGTTTTGCCTGAGCCAGAAAACCTTTGTGTAGGACTCTAAAGAATCGTCAATACGCCGGCAGTAGGTGATGATCATAACAAACACCCACAACCTGCAAGCGGTCAGCTAAATGTAACAGCCACCCAGGTGTTGAGCAATCAGAAGATCAACAAGCAAGCCTGTACATTCTCCCGTGAATCCAACCAGTAACACTCTCGTACAGTCCGGTCTCTTCGTCTGATATGTCGCATATCTTGCCTAAGGGTGGTAAACGTCAGACCCCGGTAGCTTAATAAGTCGTGTCGATATGAGGTCCATAACAGTTCGAGAAACTACTGATAACACTTACCAGTAAATCTCAGCAACTCTGGCCAGGGATTTCCAGTTATAGCTAATCGAACAAAGCGCAACATCAACTCTCTATGTCGGGAGAGACGAAACCCCTCCTATCGCTCATTGCCTCCATGTGATTCGGGACTGTACCCAAAAGCCACCGTTTTGCACGCCCTCTTGGACGTGGTATGATAGAAATCAAAGCACAGTGGGAATCACACAAGACTCTATGACGATCTCTGGTCTACAGACTACTCTGTACCAGTGACACCAGAGAACTGCTATCTGACGTGAGGTATAATACCATCTAGGAGTTCTCGGCGAGACCGTCCAGTGTACCCAGTCTCCACTGAGAACCCGTATACCTTCTTTGATGTCAAACACCAATGGATATGGGATCATCCATCGCCCATCATATGGGTAAAGAAGCGCATACGCTGGTCTACTCTGGTATATCGATGCCCTGTCTTGATACACCTACAACTAGAAACATTTGAAGGATGTACTTGGCGACTACACTGTCCCCACTAGTATGATCCGCATCATAGTCCTGGTAGTCAAGTACTTATCCTAAGGGCTTTATCAACATATGGCATACAGACAATCAGAGTACATGTTAAGATAAAGAGTAACCAGATAGCATACTATCATGTCGAGCAAGAAAGTCCTCCCTATATATGTTCTTGCATCCACTACAGTATACAACGTTTGTATAGTAATGACTTCTAGGGCATACATATAACTAACAGATAGATCCGCACTCTGGACTAGGGGATGTTATAATATATATATTGTATCGTATGTGATACTATTGAGGCGGGATCACCGACTATTATATATATATATCGACTCAGACTTAGATGCTTTTCCTTAACCCTTTCGACTAGTATGTTAGTTTAGTCCTGTAGTTTACCTGTAGATATTAGACTAGACTCGAGTCATGCCTATATCAAAACTAACGAATCATGAGTATTTTAAAGATAGGCCAAGGGATTCTACGGATATTTCAAAGGACGTACCTTTTCTTAAAAACACCGTAGCCCTTATTTCCCAAACACCACAATTCGTGTTATTTCAAATGGAAAAACTGTATGACTCATATATATATATTAATGTAGATTCCTTTATATTTGCATTTACTATTCATTTTCCGCATATTCTTATTATTCGAATCGCATTGCACGTTTAAATGTACTTTTATTGTTATTGTGAAACCATGCTGTCAGGACACTAGCACCATTACCTGATGCGTATGCTCCACGTACACTTGCTTGCTGGCTCACACACATCATCATCGGTAATTGCCATGTCACGTACATGTTAGAAAATACTACTTCATTAGTATAAATTGTTAACTAATTGTTTCGACATGGTACTAGTGAGCTTGCTTGTATATGATAGCTTAGACATTGCATTTATTACTGTGATATCTCATACATATATATTTATATATTTATTTGCCATGCTATAGTATGGGCGACTCCGGATTGCCGGAGCCCGGTATTCATTATTTATTTACATACGATTTGAGATTTTGGATTTCCATGAGATTTTAGGATTTGAGAAACCACAATGATTTTATAAACTTTTTACCAATTCTAAAAATAGAAAATGCGGTTTTCTCGTGATATGATGTGAAATATGTCCACTATGAGTCTTCTCGGCGCTTGAGCGATATCATACACCCGATTCGAGGAGGAGGAGGAACTGTTTGTGGGTGCATGGTGGACCTGGTGTGGTACCCTAGGGCATGATGGTCGCAGATGAGGGGGTTGAGCCTGGCAGGGAAGCACTACCGACCGGTTATTTTGATGCGGTGGATATCCGGAGGATACCAACGTAGTCATTAGATTTTATGATTTGGGCCAGTCCGGATAGCCGGAGCCTAGGGGCCAGTCCGGATAGCCGGAGCCCGAGATATTGAGACTTGAGGTATTGAGATATTATGATATGGTCCAGTCTGGATAGCCGGAGCCCGAGATTTCGGATATTGGGATTTATATTTTATGTCGATGCTTGACACTGATTTTATGTTCAGATTCATTGATGATACCTCGATTATATATACTGAAATCTCACTAAAGAAAGAAAATGGTTTTCTCATTCATGATGTATTCTGTTTTCATTATATTGCATTCATACCTCATATTTATGATATGTTGCTACCTGAGGCACTGACACGAGCACTTGGTATTACACTTATGTATAGATGTCTACCCTTGCCACCTTATCATGATTCGGGCTTTATCATTTTGGGATATATATTTTCTGATCGTATTGACCTAGGATTGAGTCATACATGTGATTTCTGCTCTGTGATATTTTCTACTCATGAGTTGGCAACTCACCCCCGTTGTGCCACAGTTTCTTGCAGGTTTTGCCGTACAGGTTTCCTTGGCGGCTTTGCTGGCACACTGCTTCTTTCCGGGTGATTTCTTTGGTAGGTGGGTTCAATCGCATCGTGACCACCCTTGTATTTATTTATATTCAGCTGTATCTAATAACTCCATTAACCAGACTTGTATATTTGTTAGACATAGAAGACCAGTTGTATATTCTTTTGACCTTAGCGTCGCGCGCTGTATTATTATGGTTTTCTTGATGATTTGGGTTTCCTTTTGAGTTTTGATCCTCGTCCTTCGGCACTGTATATTATATTTCTTGCGTGGTTGTGACCGTCAATTGACGAAGAGCTAGCTCCCGTTTAGGGATGCCTTTAGTCATATTATTCATGTTTGTACCCGTTTGGGGCCAGTATTTAAAAAGGAGACTTTGGCAAAATTTTCGGGAAAATATGATATTGCTTTTAAATGTTTAAACAAGTTTTCCTTCACTTCTTATTTAAAATGGTTTAGATTTCTTGGCTTTTGGCTTACTTGAATTAGATAGGGTCCTATAAACTTCATATGATTCAAGTCCCTGTCACGTTCTTTTTCAGGTCGTGACAAAGTTGGTATCAGAGCGCTAGGCTTAACCTTGGTTTGTGTCTATGTTTGACTATGTGGAGTCTAGGGCATATATATATATATATATTCGGAACATAGGCTTGACCTTACGGAACTTAGACTTGGTCGAGGGGGTATTAGACCCGAACTTTCGTCGCATAGGTCGACCTTGGTTGATGGAGTAAGTGACATACGTAGAGTGACGTACCGTATGTATGTTCCGCGACATACTTACGATATGCTACTCCGCTTAAGAAGCTTAGGATGTACATTTCCTTGCACAGTATTATATTCATTCCTATGATCTATCCTCATCGATATCGGTTGGTGGTTTCGTTACCACGATTGCATAGGCAGAGAGAGCTGCAGCTAGAGTTGCGTTCTGCATGTGCTCTTCTTAGAGGAGGACAGACCAGGATGTATTCCGGTGACACACGATTGCAAAGATTTGTCGTTTTATTGTTTTTTTTCACGCCATGAGCATTGATGGATTGCTTTTACAGATTTCTCGGACGTGCAGATCAGCACCAGAGGATTGGGCCACTGATAGAGGCCGGCTAGAATGTGATGACCGTCAATGCACCGTTATTTTGATGATTGAGGCACTGTTTAGCGTGCGGACGAATGAGCCAGTTGCTGCTGCGAATGATGAGATATCGTCCCAGATGTTGGAGCTAATGCAGCACGAGTTGTACTTAGAGATATGATAGAAGATCTCTAGTCACCCTTGGATGAATGACTAGGACATGTGGTTCGTTCGCTTACCCCGATCCGAGGTCATCGGATTGATAGATTCCAGCTTGATAAGACTTCACACAGGTACGTTCAGAGTCGATGGAGACGATTGAATGTCAGAAACCCATTTTTCCAAGTTTAAGATATTCGGAAAAACATGCAAGTAATTCTGTGGACCTTCTACAAGAATGAAACCCTAACTCGATATAATGACCATGGGAATGCTTTTGAACATTAGGGTTTGCACCAGTTCTGTGGTGCCATTGATTAGGCTTGGGTTTGCCCTTCTACGGCTGGTCCATAAGTACTGTGGCATGTACTAAATATTATTAAACTGTACTCAAGAATTGAGCTCTTGGGGGATTATGAGAATTTGATGAATCGATCGAAAAGTTCGACGTCGTTCGGATATCATGTAATTGGATACATTACATGGGAGACTCCAGATACGAGTATAGCCGCTGTAGCGCGGTCCATACAGCTATGAAGAGATGAGTCCGAATCAGTCGACATTAGAGAAAAGTGGAGTAAGGGTTCGTACGAGATCATGATGAGATGATGTTCCACTCCGCCGACATCAGAGATGCGATACTCATGCAGAGGCGTTGTACCTGGATATATCTTCCAGAAGGAGTCGCGATGAGTATGCAGCCATTCCGGAATAAGAAACCGATTTAGTAAAGGGTGATAACTTCCGGAAAGTTCGGCAGAAACGAGATTTGGGAGAAACCCCGACAGAATATTTCTGGAATACTACATAAGAAGACTTGGACCCAGGATCGGTCGAATTACGCACACCTAGTAGGCCAGAGTTCGGAATCGTCTACGAGACATGTTATGAGTGACCATGACGGTATGGCAAGTGATCTTTAGAGGATGTGCCACAGCGGGACTGTTTCCGCCATCTTTAATTTTGGTATTTTGGGCGATTTATCTGCATGATTGAGATTTTGTGCACCACAATTGCACTTGACATCGATTTGACATCATTTGAGATTTTGATTTCATACCTATGGTATGCACGTGATTTGACTTGTGCTTTCGGTATAGTTTTCATGCACTTCCAGTATTTGGATTCGATTTCGTGCACGCTGATGCATGTAGTTGTGAGATTATATACCACGGTATACCTGATTTAGATTGAGGGTTGTTGTATACCGTCGATTTCAATTGTGATATTTGATATTTGATTTCGTGCACCTTGTGCACTTGATTTTGATTCTTGCACATACTTAGCACGCTTGATGCGATTTTGGTGCACACTAGATGCACTAAATCGGGATTTTTTGTGCATATCAGATGCACCTGATATTGCTGTCAGGCACACCCGTTGCCTTTGACAGGTGTTTTCATGCACGTCCGTTGCACTTAGATTTGGTTTCTGTGCACATGCACAACACATTCATTAATTTCGATTTCTGTGCGCACCAGACGCACGTGGTATTGTTACATGTACTATTGAGTACGATTTCTTTTGAGCAGTACATTTTCATGATATTTACTGTTTGGTGTAGTAGCTGAGCAGGACTAGTCCGAGGACAGTACCTGCATATATTCTTTTGCATACATCGATAGTTATTGAAGGGATTTCCAAAAAAATGAGAGCTATAGTCTCATTATTTACCTACGTGTACGGGATGGCACGAAGCATTTTACAAAGGAAACCCTTCTAAAATTATTTTCAAAAATGGCAGGACGTGTATGTTAAACAATGGTATATATATATAGTTATTTTCTTACAATAGATGTCTGCCACTGTGCAGTGATACGCGCATCGCACAGCGACTTGAAAAGGTTTGGCATGCATTTCTTCAGATGTTTTGACGAGTTTACCATGATGCGTACTATGTACATGTTTTAGTCTTGAGTATATCATGTTGGTTTTCATATTGGATTTGGACATTTTTGTCTTGCCATAACTCCGATGATTGTGTGATGCTTGATGGAGTTTTGATTTTGGTTTATATACTCGTTTTTCATGCGCATGCATTGCGCTGAGATGTGTGTTAAGTATTTAAAGATTTCGGAGCCCCGCCGATTTGAGTGCTTTGCTGAAATGTTTTAGACTTTAGGGGAGTTTTAATTTAAATTCGGGGACTGATTTTCTTTAAGGGGGAAGATTGTAACGTTTTGAAAATCATTTAGGTGAAATTTCGGATAATCGGTAAAATATTGGTGTTTTCCGTAAAAACCAAGATTTAATTATTTTTCAACATAAAATTAAATAAACCTACTCTTTCTATGTAATTGCAAGTATTTGGTATTTAAATGGTCACTTAAAAAATTTCTGGGTTACAAAGTTTTTTCCGTAATTAATTATTTTTAAATATTATTTTTAAGCCTTCACTAATACATTTAATTAATGATAATTACAAATTGGAATGGGTTAATACGAGATAAGTGCATCATGACATATTAAACCAAAATATAACAAGTTGTTTTTGAAATGAAAAGAAGTTGTCAAGATGGTTTTAGAAAATAAAAAATAAAAAGGCTTAAATTGTGAAAATAAATTAAATAGAAGTGAGGTTTGGGCTTGTTGACTTAGGGTATGCTTGCATGTTACTTGGTATTCCTCACACACATCCATACACCCTCACCCTCTCCCTCAATATGGCTGAATTTAGCAGCCCACCATTCTCCAAAATTCCCACTCCAAAATTTGAAAAGAAAACAAAGGAAAAAAAAGAAAGAAAACAATAAACAAGAGTATGGTGCATTCTAATTGGGTATGGGTTGTTTTGACTTGGCCACAAACCCACTCCTCTCTCTCTCCTCCGTCCTTGGTTGTGCAGCCGAGACCTCCCCCATGAGCAGCCCCTATTTTTCCCACACCTCATTCACCTCCTAAATCATCATAAAATGCATCAAAATCCATACAAAATTCCTACTAAATCCAAATCAAATCCTTACCCATTTTTCCTTTCCTACTTTAGTATGGATCTTGGTGAAAAGAAGCATGTTTTGGAGGCTAGATTTCATGCTAGAACTCAAATTGGGAGGTTTAATTTTAACCCTTTATTGGAATCGTTGTTTAATTTCTTTAATCTAGCATATCTAAGTATTAATTGGGTTTTAATTGGTAGTTTGGAAATTCAAGTGAGGGTTTGTGAAAATGAAGTTAGGGTTTTTATGACATCATTAAGGATGCAATGTATAGTTTAACATCTTAAAATATGCAAAACCAAGTTTAGTTGTTAATTTGTAAATTGTTACAATTAATTTGTCCAAATTGCATAATTTTGCAAACTAGGTTTTTAGAAATTATGAATATAATTGAGAGAAAAATTTAGTTAATATTTTTGTGACCTAATTAAGTTTATTGGTGAGAATTGTGGCCACAAAAATTGTTAAAACATTTAGATTTGTTCTAAAACGGGAAATTTTGGCTTACTAGTTTTTGGAAATAAATGATTTGATTAATTTTAAGGTTTTGATGATTTGCAACTTATTTCATATAATAATTAGTAAGTTGTGAAACCACGATTTGTACGTTTGGGGTTTTCTCGATCAATCGGCGTTTGTACACCGATGTCGAGGGTGATTTGGTTCTTTTGCATGAGCGGGTCATAGGTTTTGACCATGCGCGTTTCGTGTGCCGTTTTGGTTTTTGTCCGCGATTTCGGTTTATGATATTATATGTTTGCATAATGGTACCCCTCACGTGGACTTCGGACGATGAAGAAGAGGATGGAGACATCGACTTCGGCAAGCGAGGATCAAGGTGAGTAGATATATATCTACAGGGGAAGTCGGTGGTATGGCGCATAGCACCCCCGCAGTTTCGTAGTGTAGTATACGAATACGTATACCTATATATAAATATGTTTATTGTGAGACTAGATGATTATTTAGATAGACTTTAGAAGTTCATGGTTATGTTTTAGTGTAATTGGGTGATAGTGTCGTTAGTTAGTTTTTTTGTCGTGAACCCTAGAGTAGTGATTTGCACACACGCACACACTCATGCATGCATTTTATTTTCTTATGCATACATGGGGATATGTGTGTGTGTGTATATATACACACACACTTAGGTATGGGACTATGTATATATATATGTGTGTGTGTATATATATATATATACGTATACATGGATGATGAGGATAGTATATGATACTTGAAGATGAGTCGACGAGATTGGGCGCGATGCCACGAGATCGGTGATATGTTTTGGTCCGTATTATGAGATATGACATGATATTATAACGGGTCCTTAGGCAGCGTGCTTCATACACACACATACATATATGTAGATGGTATCGGTATGTACTAGACTTTAGATCAGTACCCAGTGCATGATATGATAATAAGGATACCAGATAAATGTGATATTTAACCCGTACTATGATTTGGGATGTCGTACGATGGATTTACCGTACGTGATATGATTATGATGATAGATCCGCACTCTGGACTCGAGGATGTTATAGTATATATATTGTATCAAATTTGATACTATTGAGGCGGGATCACCGACTATTATATAAATAAATAAATATATATATATATGTATGTATATATATATCGACTCAGACTTAGATGGTTTTCCATAACCCTTTCGACTAGTAGGTTAGTTTAGTCTTGTAGTTTACTTGTAAATGTTAGACTATACTCGAGTCATACCTATTTCAAAACTAACGAATCGTGAGTATTTTAAAGACAGGTCAAGAGATTATACGGATATTTCAAAGACTCGAGTTCTATAGTTTACTTGTAGCTTGCGTGGTTTTCACCGTCAATTGATGAAGAGCTAGCTCCTGCTTGGTGATGCTTTTATTCATATTATTCATGTTTGTACCCGTTTGGGGCCAGTATTTTCAAAGGAGACTCTGCTGAAATTTTCGAGAAAATATGATATTGCTTTTAAATATTTAAACAAGTTTTCCTTCACTTCTTATTTAAAATGGTTTAGATTTCTGGGATTTTGGCTTAATTGAATTAGATGGGGTCCTACAGACTTCATATGATTCAAGTGCCAGTCACGTTCTTTTTCGGGTCGTGACAGTTGTTGTGCAGTATCTTTCTAGATCTGAATGTTGTCACGGCAATCACATTATGGTACTGTTGTTCAAGTCCAGGATTTTGGAGTGGTTGATATGGAAGCTTTCTTTTCTCTCGCTCGCTTATAGCCGCGTTCAGCTGTGCAATCTGGGCTTCGATGGTCTTGATGCTTTGCCCATGTGCAGCAGTGTGTTGGACCAAAGACTGAATAGAAGACTGGGTGTTGGCAGTGGATTGAGTAGATTACTTTACAAACGCCTACAGATTCCGTTCTAGCGAGGAAACCTTATCTTTGTTTGACGGAAAAAAGTTGTTTTGAGGAAAAGAATTGTTGCAGGGTGCAATGTTGTTCGTCGGATTTTGAAAAGGTTGGGGTTGGAAGGGCTGCTGAAATTGTTGTTGAGTTTTTTGCTAAGCTTGTTGTTGAGGAGGAGGAGTCCTCTGGAAGTTGTTATGGCCTTGGAACTGATGCTGGTTCTGATTCCAGGAGAAATTGGGATGGTTCCTCCAACCGGGATTGTATGTGGAAGAGTATGGATCGTTTCTTGGTCTTTGCTGAAATGCAGCATTGACCTGATCTTATCCTTGAGAAGGTGGGTTGTAAGGACACTTTTCGGTCAAATGGGATAGACCCGAACAAAAAGCGTAAATAGTACGAGGGGGAAGAGCAGGGGTAGGAGAAGGAGATGAGAATTTGCTCTCAATTGCTTCTACTTTTTGCGTGATTGCAGCTATCTCGGCCTTCATTGCAATTGAGATGTCGAGTTGATGAACTCCTGCCCTAGAAAGACCAGAAGAAGTAGAAGAAGTGTTCGATCTGGTGCTCTCCCATTGAAGCGTCTGTTCCGCAAGATCATCGAAGAATTGCCAAGCTTTCTAGTCAGATTTGGATAGGATGTGGCTTTGACAAATGGTCTCCTGCAACTGCTTAGTTGCTTGATTCAGGCCCTCATATAAAGTTTGGCAAAGTTGCCGTCTCTCAATACCGTGATGAGGGCACTGAACAAGGAGGTCCTTGTACCAGTCAAAGCACTTCCAAAAATGTTCGATTGTAAGCTAGGTGAATTGATTTATTTCATTTCGGATCCGTGCGGTTTTATGATTTGGGTAGAATTTCTTATGAAATGCTTTCACGAACTCGTCCCAACTGGTTATCGAGTTGGATGCGGTGGTATACAGCCACATTTCAGCAAGGTCGTATAAAGTGAAAGGAATGACTCGTAGCCGTATAGCATAATCAGACAGTTGGGTTGTCTTCATCATCGCACAAACGTTCTTGAATTTATTGATGAACATATAGGCTGCTTCGGATTCAAGCCCGTAAAATTTGGGCAACATGTTGATGAAGTGGGGCTTAATTTCGAAATTATCTCCATTGGCCGGTGGAAGTGAAAGCCATGTAGGGAGTGCGGCGCGGGTAGGATAGAATCGATGTTGAAGTGCAATTCGCTGTGGCGCTTCAACAAGAGGAGGTCGCGGGTTATTCGCACCTAATGGAGGTTGAATAATTCCTGGGGGAGGTAAAGGGATGTTAGGAGGAAATCCTGACATCTCGGAAGAAGAGTCTGGTGAAAGTGAAGGAGAAGGAGTATGGACATAATCACGGTCAACATTGGAGCTGGCCGGCAAGGGTAAAGATGAAAGAGGCGTGGAAGGAGTTTCGACCGCGGTGTCGATCGCGTAGTCCGTAGCGACTAACGAAACGCGGACTAAATGGGCACTAGGGTCTCTAGGCCAAGCGTACATACACTAAACGAGTTTAGTGTAGTCAAAGCGTAGAATGTGAGGGTAAGAAAGCGTAAATGGAGAAAAATTGGGTGATGGGTGTTAAAAGTGGCGAACTTTTGTTTGTTTCGTATGAATGTGAAAATGAAATGATAGTTCAACGAACACAATCACAAATCCACAATCAACACCTAGACTACGGTCCTCTAAGTCCACTAGACTTGCTCCTAACTGTTCCAAAGTGACAAATTGTGAGATAATCCCTCAAATCTCCACTTCACAGTTAGTTGTAGCCAGGCAAGCACAAGTGAGGTAAGGAGGGTTCTGCTCACGAATCACCGTGAGACGGGCCTTTTAAAATTACATCCTTACTTGTCTAGCCTAGGCACCATAAAAGTCTTGTTTAAATAAACGACCGAATGCCCATAATCTTCCTTTGTCCTATCGAGCGCGACAAGTCCTTAATTGGCTGAGTCTAGATATTTTTTATTTACCTTGAGGTGACACTTATGCAATTAGTGATTTCCAGGGTCTTAAGAAGGGTGATGAAATCCTCACCCAATCTGGATTGGTGTTAGAGCCCCTTAAGTCCGTATTAAATGATGCAATGTGCAAATCAACAAGGTTTTGTTTTCAAACAATCAATCAATTTATTTTTTACTTTAAATATGGCGCTGCACCAAATACAGTTAGTTTTTCTTTGGCTTTTTGCGGTGAATTTGCAAAGATATTATATTGGAAGCGTTGGATTTGAGAAGGAAGGTGTTAAAGAAATATGTACTGATAAGTTTTCGGGTTAAGAAACCCCCGTTGAAATGAATCCAAGTAGCTTGAAAAGTTCGCTTGCGCGGGTCAAACTACCCGGATCTTTGGCACTGTACTTCGTAATCACCTTAGCTTTGAATGTACACTTTGCTCCCCACGATTGTAGTTCGCAAATCCGTAAAATCTGAAAATGTCAGAAAAACGGATTATTAGTGCGAAAATACGATATGAATGCCCAAATACCTACACACTAAAAATTAAAAAAAAAACAAGAAATAAAATTTGGACAACATCAGAACCCTGGAGCACAGAGAAAAAATTGGGAGCAGTAGGAGGAGCTTGGGCCGGCGAGACCGGATTATTTAGGGAAGACGCCGGTTTTACTTTAGAGTTTGGGCTCCAAATTTCTTCAGGTGTCTCAGTATTCTACTGGTGTTTTGATTTTCTTGCTTATTTTTTCTGTTGGTATCCAGTGTGCTAGCAGGTCAAAAATACAGCGAACATAAATTGTTAGGTTGTTAGTTTTTGTGTTGGTTTAAAAAGAATGGTTTTTTATCCGTTGAATGTGTTAGAAAGTTAGTTTTATACAAAATATGCACAAATTAACCCTAGACTACAAGTGTAAAAGCGTTACCGTCTCCCTGGCAACGGTGCCATTTGATTGTTACGTTTTCACCGTTTCGTATTTAGAAAGAATTTTGAAATTACCACAATAAAAACAGTGTCGCGTGTAGCGAGCCATGTTGAGTACGGGTCGTCCGCAGGGAGATGGTTGGTTTTTAGGCTTGTTTTAACGAGTTAATACCGTGTTTTGGTCTGATGTTTATACTAAGTGTTGTAAAAATGTTATGTTTTAAATAAAAAGACTTGTTAAGGGTAGTTTTAGGTTAGCTGGCATTAGTATGATGTTTGCCAATTCCTTATAGACCCAATTTTGATATTGACACTAAGGCAATAAGCAACAACGTGGATTAGGGAACTTGAAATACGGTATTTGCGGCTTTTCACAAAATCCATATTCCTTGTCCCTTGTATTTCCGTTGTTATCTCTTGACCTTAGCCTTCGGCAAACCACTTGCAATCCGGTTACGATTAGGATTCACCGCTATTGTGGTAGGATGGGGTGCCTATCGGAGCGGAATTACGAGTGGTTTGCTCGGAGTTTCAGTTGCAAAGTTAAGGTTTTTTAAGGTCTTAGCAAACATATCTCCTAACACAAACTAACCATATTCTACCCTTAACAAGTAAATCAATTACTCACACATATTTACAAGAACAAAATAAAAAGGAAAAGTGTAAGGCAACATAATAAGAAATAGCAAGAAAAGACAAAGAGAGAACCGATAAAACGTGCAAATTCCTTCGGTTGTTCTTGAATCCCGTACAATTGTCAAATTAAAATACCAAACTTTAAGGTTCCAAGCTCACTAAAGAGGTTGCAAGATCAAATTAAAGCAATGATTTCACAAGTTCCAAATATGTAGAAGGTGAGACATATGTAATGAATTGAGAACTTTTATTGAATTTCAAACAAGATACAACTATTCTTGAAGTCAAGACTTAAGCCTTAAGCTCGCAAGTTCAATGGAGAAGTTGCATGGTCAACACAAAGGGGCAAGAGCTCAAGAGTTCAAAGAAGAAGCAAATTACAAATTACAAGTGTTCTAAAATAAAACTAGAGCAAAAAAGTTTCCCCTCCCCATTCCCCTGGGTCTGTTATTTATAGGCACAAAAGAAAATAAAACAAGTAATAAAACTAGGATGACGTGACTGCAAGGGGTTGACAGTAGAAGAATGGGACTTGTTGGGTCAAGGGGGGCCGGCGAGCTCGATTTTTAGTAGGGTGTTGCCGGCCCAAAACCGAGCAAAGTGTCCCGTGTTGATATGGTGGTCTTGTAGGCTCTCCAATATCACTCTGGTGCTACTTGATTTCTTCATTTGAGCTTGGATTATACTCAGTAGTTTTGGAGGGAACTTGATACTTCAAATCACATCATATCTTATAGCATTTATTGCACATCACACTCACTTGTGCTTTGGGCAGGCCCCACCTAGGTCCAAGCATCAAAGAGTTGTGTGTATACTTATATTGTGTTGGACCAAAATTTGGTGCACAATTGTTTGTTTGCAAAAACTCTTTGAATATCGGTCGGTTTCCAGTTCCGGTTGCAGTGTTGGCTAACAAACGTTATTTCCGTGATTTAGAATGTATTTCCAGTATTTTGTTGTAGGGTTACTAGGAACTCTAATAAGGTTCTACAAGGCATCAACGAAGCCCATTTAAAATTTTAGCTATGCCGAATAACCCTAAACAAGATCTTTGCAAGATAATTAGGGTTTCACATGGAAGTAAATTACATTTACCACAAAGTGAATACGAAATACAACCTTTGTAGATCGGTCCTTCACTTCTAAAGCTCCTTGTTGTAGTCCATTCGCTGCGATAATGGTTCTCCCGGGCTCTTGCATAGCTTCACGAGGCGAAAGAAGCATCCTTGCTTGAAGTCTTCGAGGCCGAAGATGATCTATGTCGAGGGAATATCAACTCAAGCTACTACTTAACTAACTAGAGAATTAGTGAAGCGAACACCCTAAACTAAAATGCTAGTCTAGTAGAGGATGGAGAAATAGGAAGTGGGTTCACTTTAGAACTTGTTTTCTCACAATGTTTCTCACTTTGGATCAAACCCTAGGGAGCCTTTTTTGCTCAATAAAGAAGATGAAGAAATAAAATGAGAAGAGATAATGATCAAGTGAGTGAGCTAACCATGGGTGAGTGAGTATCATATACTAATTCATGTAGATACATAACCATGGCTAATCCAAATGGTTAGGTTAACAAAAATCTAAAGTAAAGACAAAGTTAGTGGACTTTATCAAAGCAAAGCAAGCTTCTACAAGCTTCATGATCTTTCCAAATCTCCACTAATTTTGTAATTACCTTAAATAATTATAACCCACCATAATAAATAGAATGGTGTATGTCTAGCTCACCCATGCATTATGTATCAACAACCATGATACAAAATGATAAGACATTTCAATATATATCTCATATATACTAAAGTTGTGCACATGTGAGAAAAATCCTTAAGTGAACAAATGTTAGTTAATGTAAATTAGTATATCATATATACAATTATACACTAAATTATTAAATCAACACTTGACTGAATAATCCAGATATATCTCATATAACCGACTAACATCTAATGTATCGACTTATCGAATCAACACTTGATTCGATAACCAGGCTATATCACATATAACCGACCGATACAAAAAGTAGCGAGAATAGAATACGGTATCACATACACGCATCATTCTCGGTCCCGCACATATCACATATGCGCTCCTATTTCGTTATGCCTGAGCCAGTAAAACCTCTATGTAGGACTCTAAAGACCCGTCAATACGCCGGCAGTAGGTGATGATCATATCAAGCACCCACAAGCCGTCAGCGGTAATAGCTGGACATAACAGCTACCCGGGTATTGAGCGATCAGAAGATCAGCAAGCAAGCCCGCTCCAACTCCTGTAAAAGCCAAACGGTAACACTTCCCGTACAGTCCGGTCTCCTCGTCTGATATGTCGCATATCAAGTCTAGGGGTGGTAAACATCAGACCCCAATAACCGATAAGTCGTGTCGATGTGAGGCTCATAACGGGTCAAGAAACTACTGGTAACACTTACCAGTAAATCTCTAAATCAGCCATGGCCAGGGACTTCCCTGTTATGGCCAATCGAGCACAGCGCAACATCAACCCCCAATATCGGGAGAGACGAAACCCCTCCTATCGCTCATTGCCTCCATGTGACTCGGGACTGTACCCAAAAACCACCGTTTTGCATGCCCTCTTGGATGTGGTAAGGTGGAAATCAAAGCACAGTGGGAATCACACAAGACTCTATGACGATCTCGGGTCTACAGACTAACCTGCACAAGTGTCACCAGAGAACTGCCATCTGACGTGAGGTATAATACCATCTGGGAGTTCTTGGCGAGTCCGTCCAGTGTACCCAGTCTCCACTGAGCACCCGTATACCATCTCTGATGTCAAACACCAATGGATATGGGATCATCCATCGCCCATCTCATGGGTCGAGAAGCGTGTACGCTAGTCTACTCTTGTATATCGATGCCCTGTCTCGATACACCTACGACTAGGAACATTAAAGGATGTACTTATGGACTACTCTGTCCTCACTAGTATGATCTGCATCATAGTCCAGGTAGTCAAGTACAGATCCTAAGAGCTTTACCAACATGTAACTATAAGACAAGTATACATGTTAAGATAAAGAGCAACCAGATATCACACTCTCATATCGAGCAAGAAAGTCCTCTCTATATATGTCTAAGCATCCAATATAATATACATCATCTATACAATACTGGTCTCTAGGGCATACATACAACTAACAATCTCCCACTTGCACTAGGGCCAGCTGCTGTAATATCGCATACCAAGCATCCCGAAGAGTCTCTCAAACTGTATCTGGGGAATGGCCTTCGTGAGTGGATCTGCAGTGTTGTTCTTCGTGTCAACCCTCCTGACCTCGATCTCCCGGCGATCAACTATCTCCCAGATCAGGTGATACCGCCTCAGAATATGCCTGGATCACTGATGGGACCTGGGTTCCTTGGCCAAAGCCAGCACTCCATTGTTATCAAAATACAAAGGTATTGGATGCTCAAGGGATGGAACCACTCCAAGTTCAGCAATGAACTTCTTGATCCAGACAGCCTCTTTGGTAGCATCGTTGGCAGCGATGTATTCGGCCTCCATCGTCGAGTCTGCCATGGTTTCCTGCTTGGAACTCTTCCAGCTAACCGCCCATCCATAAAGGGTAAAGACAAATCCCGAGTGCGACTTAGAGTCGTCCTTATCACTTTGGAAGCTCGAATCGGTAAAGGACTCCACTTGGAGTTCTCTATTACCATACACCAAGAGCATCTTTTTAGTCCTTCGCAAGTACTTGAGAATGCTCTTCACAGCTGTTCAGTGACTCCCTCCAGGATCAGCTTGATACCTACTCACTACACTTAGTGAGTGCGCTACATCGGGTCTGGTACATAGCATCGCGTACATAATAGAACCTACAGCCGAAGCATAGGGTATCCCTTGCATGCGAACTCTCTCCAAATCAGTCTTGGGAGACATCTCTTTGGAGAGAGTGAGTCCAGAGATCGTGGGTAAGTTCCCACGGTTGGATTCTTCTATACTAAACCTCTTTAGTATGGTGTCAATGTACCTGGATTGGGACAATCCCAATATCCTTTTAGATCTATTTCTATAGATCATAATTCCTAGTATGCAGGAGGCATCACCTAGATCTTTCATTGAGAATCTTTGTGATAAGAAGAGCTTGACCGATTGCAGCATAGGTATGTCATTTCCTATCAAGAGTATGTCGTCCACGTACAATACGAGGAAGACAACCTTACTCTCTGCCACCTTCTTGTAGATACAAGGTTCATCTACGTTTTTGACGAAATCAAACTCTTTGATAACGACGTCAAAGAATATGTTGTAACTCCGTGATGCTTGCTTCAATCCATAAATGGATTTAAGCAGCTTGCACACCTTCCTGCTGCTCCCACTAGCTATGAAGCCCTCTGGCTGAGTCATGTACAGGCTCTCTTCTAAATCACCGTTTAGAAAGGCGGTCTTAACATCCATTTGCCAGATTTCGTAGTCATGATATGCAGCGATGGAAAGCATGATCCGGATAGATTTAAGCATAGCCAGTGGAGAAAAGGTTTCTTCATAGTCCACACCTGGTTTTTGGCGAAAACCCTTTGCAATGAGTCTAGCTTTGAAAGTCTCCACTTTCCCATCTACACCAAGTTTTTTCTTTAAGATCCACTTGCTCCCAATGGTTTTTACCTCTTCAGGAGCATCTTCCAAAGTCCATACTTTGTCGGTGAACATGAATTCCATCTCGAACCGCATTGCATCCAGCCATTTCACTGAGTCCTCACTCGTGATGGCCTACTCGAAGCTAGTTGGGTCATCATCTACCATGATGCAATCCTCGCTCCTACTATCCATGAGAAAACCGTAGTATCTCTCAGGTGGTTGAGGAACCCTACTAGATCAGCGGAGAGGCTGAGGTTCGTTGGGAACTACCGAATCCTCTGGTTCCACTAAATCTTCAGTTGTAGTTTGTGTATCTGGAACTTCTTACAGCTCTACCACTTTGCCACTAATTTCTTTTACAAGAAATTCCTTTTCTAAAAAGGTGGAATGTTGAGCAACAAACACCTTTTGTTCCTCACTGTGGTAGAAAAAATACCCATATGAGTTCTTTGGATATCCCACAAACTTGCAAAGAACTGACCGTGCCTCAAGTTTGTCCGGATTTTGTCTTTTGACATAGGCCCGACAACCCCATATCTTAACTCGTTTAAGATATGGCTTCTTCCCACTCCATATCTCATATGGTGTGGTAGGTACAGATTTAGATGGAACTTGATTCAATAGGTATGCTGCTGTCTCCAGCGCATACCTCCATAAGGAAATAGGTAACTCAGCTGTGCTCATCATAGAGCACACCATATCTAATAGGGTGCGGTTCCTCCGTTCCGATACACCGTTGTGCTGTGGTGTATATGGAGGAGTCAGCTGAGAGAGAATCCTATTCTCTTTTAGGAAGTCCAGGAATTCATTGCTCAAGTATTCACCTCCTCGATCAGATCGAAGGATTTTAATACTTTTCCCGGTTTGGTTCTCGACTTCTTGTTTATATTCTCTAAATTTCTCGAAAGCTTCTGATTTGTATTTCATCAGGAACACATATCCGAATCTAGATAGATCGTCAGTGAATGTAATGAAGTACGCAGAACCATTCCTCGCATGTATAGACATGGGGCCGCATACATCACTATGTACCAGTCCTAAGAGTTCCGTAACTCTCTCTCCGTGTCCCGTAAACGGAGTTTTGGTCATCTTTCCTTTGAGACATGACTGGGAAGTGTTATAAGATGAAAATTCAAACGGATTCAATTATCCATCCTTATGCAACTTAGCTAGTCGTGTCGCATTGATGTGACCTAGTCTACAATGCCACAAGAAGGATTCGTTCAGTTCTGAACTCTTCCTCTTGTGTGTGTTTGGTATGCTCAGAGCTGTTGATTGATTTAGAACATAAATGCCATTTCACATCGTGCCTGATCCAACCAACTTTTGGTTTAGAAAAATGTTCATAACATTATCCTGTAATACAAAATTATATCCTTCTTTACTCAATAAAGAAACCGATATAATGTTGCATATCAGGTTCGGCATGTAATAGCATTCGTTCAGAATCAATGTATTACCAGTTGGGAATACAAGGTGATAATCCCCGACAGTTTTAGCTACAACAATTGCACCATTTCCAACCCTTATGTCTTTATCATCTTCTCCATGTTCTCTACCTTTCCTAAGCCTATATAACTGATTACATATTTGGGATCCTGACCCGGTATCCAATACCCAGGACGTAGAGAAAATGGAGAAACAGTTCTCTGTAACGAACACACCCGAAGAAAATGCATCAACATGTACTTTCTTCATTCGGGTGGCATAGGAATCCTGGTATTCCCCTATATCCTGTTTAGTCTTATAACTTTTATAAGAAAGAACGGAAGTAACGTTCCTCAGCACAGTATAACATGCGGGTTCGGTCAATACATCCATATTATTATCTTTATTAAGGCATGATATGGTCGCTACCTAGAGAGAGAGAGAAGAAAATTTTTAGCGTATGCTCTTGTAAGATCAGATTTGTTATTATTTTATCTAATCAGGATGGCTCCCACTGTTTTTATCAAATATTCCTTCAAACCCTAAAAGGAAAGACTAGCCGGGATTAATTACACCCTACAACTTCGCCAATCTTTCTGCCAGGCCAGTGTCGGTACTTTGAGGGAGGTTCCCCGTGCTTTCGCACAGACCTAATTAAAATAAACCTCGTTTTCCCAGAGGCGTAACCCCGTTGACACCTTTCTAGACACCTACTTGATCGACTAATTGTCCTGTGTAAAACTCTCCCAGGAGTAACAATTACTCGCAGTGGGTATCGGGATCCAACTATCTCATAGAAGTTATGCAATCTCATTGCAAATTTCAACACTTGAAATTCCCGATAATATTTTGCCCCAAACGATCTATGACCTTGACAAGGTCAACAAAGCATAGACGTAAGTCAAGTTCAACCCGTCATTTCTTGATTGAATTAAACCCACCCGCACGACCCTTGACAAGGTCAACAAGGCCGTACGACTACCCTAATCCAATCTGCATCATATTCATAAACAGATAAATACTAGTCAGCTACCGCACACTACGTCTTGACAAGGTCAACAAACGCAGCACGAATACTAAGCAGGACTTATCTGAAATGACGGAGGGCTGCGACAGGTTTTTCTTAAAACCTTTTGAGCAATGAACTTGATATCGTTATAGAATCGAGTGAATTTTGAAATGGAGTGATTTTGAGGATTTTATTAGTTTTGCTAAAGAGGTCACTCCCGGTGAAGGGATTTCGGCTCTTTCCTTGGGGAATAAGGTGCAGGATATATCATATATATCGCTATGCAAAGAAAAAACTCCAAAAGCAATCAAAAACAAACCGAGTGTTGTAGCATCTGCCAGTTTTGCTAAAGAGGTCACTACCTGTGAAGGGATCTCGGCTCTTTCCTCATCGAATAAGGTGCAGGATATATCATATATATCGCCATGCAAAGTAAAAACTGTAGCTACCCTTTTTTTTGAAAATTTGATTCTACAACATCTTTTAGGTTTCTTTTCTTTCATTAATCATATTAATGAAGTCCCATCATTTTAGTCACCTAAACATCACAGATAAATACGACGTACACTTATGCCATCCGCATTCGCCTCGATGTCCCCTCGTGCACCGTGAGGTTAGGTAACTAACGGCAGAGCGGGGCTGGCTAGCGCAAGTGTAAAACATAAGTAACGTCTATATAATATATCATATATATTATATACAGTATTTATCACAACATATCAAATGATCACATCACAGATATCGAAGCAGAAGAAACATATGAAATATTGGATATACTAGGACGTCCGTGTTTTATTTTGAGCCTCTATAAAGCACGGATTCCACGGTCGCGATGAATAGCCAAACCCACACCCTTAGACCCCTACGAGAGCGGCAAGCAAACCTACAAATTCTAGAGTTAGGAGACCAGGACTCGACTCCTCGAGTTGGTCTCCCACTGGACTCTAGAACTCGGTTACTTGTGCTCTCCTCATTGAGTCTATCCTAGTCCGGAAAAGTAAATAATATACAAATAGTGACATCAACGTCATCCCGGAAGTGCCCCAATAAAAGAATATTACATACATTTAATTTTACATGAATGATAATAAAAACCCTCATCTCACATAAAATCCCCGGCTATTCAGAAACGCGACGATCCAATATAACATATCCAGCAACACATAACATCACATGTCATCAACGTAAGTAAATATGCGCATCCCAATTGTCGTTGACATATAGCAACGAAACCGGCGATATCACATATTAAACTTAAGGTCGAAGAAAAGAAAGTGTAAAACTACAACATTTGGAATCCACAATCTATTTAGATATCGTAAATCCGAAATATCACATACTTCGCATTTCATGCCTAATTATATGAATTCCACATATTATATCACATTCCAGATAAATAGACAGTATTAAACTTTCCGATCGAATTATCAAATACCCAAGATTTCCTAAATAGCTCAACACTTGAGCGGAGTTCAAAAATTCCAGAATACGTCACAGTACCAACGGTCCAGCCGTAGAAGGGTCAAGCCAATGATCGCACGCTAAAAGCGTGTCGGATGTTCAAAGTTCTAAAGTATAACCGCGATCAGGACGGTGTCGCTATGCAGCTAGCCGGTTGAGCACGGGTCGATCCACAGGGAGATGGTTGTATGTCCGTTCTTGTTTTAGACGAGTCAATAAAGAATGAGTATAAGTTTGTTCAAGTCTAACCTATGTGTTTTATTTGCAAGTATAAAGTTGTTAAGAAAAAGATACGAGATTGTAAGCTAAAGAAATCCGTACTCAAAACCTTTGAGCCGAGTCTTGACCAATTGAAGCTAGAGCAATCGGCAACAACGTGGATTAGGGGATTTAAGCGCGGTATTCATGGAATACGGCTTATTTACCCTTGTCCTTCCGTTCTTGTCTCTTGCTTTCGCCTCTGGCCAAACCGAACGCAATCGGTCGCGGTTAGGAATCACCGTTACCTTGTTAGGGTAGGGTGCCTAACGGAGCGCTTGCGTATCGTTTGGGCGGAGTTCAATGGAAAATAACGGGAAAAGGAATTGAGCAAAGAAACGTTAACTTACAATATCGTATTGATTCTTAACAACGACAATAATTACAACCATTCACAAAAAGAACCAAAAAGAGAGAACAAAAACAACAAAGAAAAGAAAAGATTACAAGTAAGTAAGGGCATGGAATTTAAAGTGCAAGAAAGTAAAGCAAGGTAATAAAAAGCAAGTAATAAAAAGCGAGAAAGAAAACTAGAAACTAGAACACAAGATAAGCATGGGATCAATAGCCAAACCTTAAACTTGCAAGCTCAATCAAGAGGTTGCAAGATCAAGAGAAGGGTAGAGAACGCATGTGAAATGAAGCACTAATTCCATAAGAAAACACAACCCTTGAGATCAATAACTAACCCTTAATCTTTCAAGCTCAATGAAGAGGTTGAAAGATCAAGAGAAAGCAAAAATCTCAAGGGGAGGCTAAACAAATAAGAATGATACAAAAATCCTCATCTTCATTCACATCCACTCAATGCTCTCACTACATTTCCATGGAGGAAGAATGAAGAAGAAGAAGAAGAAAGGACTAAAACTACACTAAAGTGGCTAAAAGAGTGGACACCCTTGGCTTGGCAAATTCTGGGGTATTTACAGGCAGGGAACTGGAAACCTAGGGCAAGAATCTGGCCTTAAATAGAATTACAAATATGCCCCCAAAAGATGACACGCTGAAGAAACTGTATGGCCGCGGTTCCGCGGCCATAGTAGGGAGTTGGGCCTTCTAATTTTGTGGTTATCCCTGGTTTGTGGTCCTCTTCAGTGTGGTATAGTACTATTCTCAGAAACTCTTCACAATTATTCCAGAATTTTAGTAGAACAAAAGGTGATGTGATGTGGATCTTTTGCCATGATTTTCTCGAGCTCCGCGTAGATTTCTTGGATCTTGTGTTGACATTAAGCTTTGTGCATGACATGACAATCGATTTACCATTTTGTCCCTTAAACTGGTATGTGGCAACACACGGATAGAGAGCGAAGACCCGTGTTTTATTTGTTGTTGGCAGTAATCCAGAATTTGTCGTACTTTTCCATGATATTCACTGTTTAGAGCTGAGACTAGTATCCTGCAATTATGTAGCAAACACTGATAAAAAGCACCTGCCTATAAACAAACGAGCGTAAGAATGGGCGGTATAAAATGCAATATTCTGTTATGAACAAATACCCCCAAACTTAACTTTTGCTCGTCCCGAGCAAAACCAATTATTCAAAAAAATATAAAATCCTAACCGCACTTTCGCAGGGAACGCGATTGCACTGAGCGTGTGCAACAAGCCGTTAAACCTCTAGGTGTCCCTAGTAGGAGGAGTGTTGTCTCCTGAGGGTTTTCAGCGGATTACACCCACAAAATCCCGTCAAGCTAGTGTCATAAGTTAACATCGATTCTACTCCTACAGTTTAGTATTTACTTTAGAAATTCTATCATCTTAAGTTAGAAATATCCAACCCTTATGTTTCACACCTCCTATCTGTTTTAACTTTAGATCCTATACGTTCCAAAAAAGTTTAGAAAGATGTTGGTTCTCCTGAGTTTTCCTTCTAAAGTGCGGCCTCAAATCAGGGATTTTTATCAACTTTACAGAAAACACAAGTCTTATTCTTTATTTCTATCTCTTATCCAAACATCAATTGTATACCCCTACGTGTGTGTATATTTGCACCCCTACACTCAAGAATTCAATTCAAGCTATAATACCCTTGCCCTAATACCTAATACTACTTCTTTTCATTTAATGATGGACGGTGTTGCTCACACACTTTTCATGCGACTATTAATGCTTCTTGAGGCACTAACGGCCGATTACTGAATGTGTGAGCTTAAAGCATAAATAGCAGTTTCCAGGTCTTGACTTTATTCTATTTTTCTTTTTCTTTTTCTTTTTCTTTTTTCAAGACCGGATATATTTTTCAACATGCTCTTTTGGTGTTTAGCTTTAAATACCGTTTTTTCTTTCATACTAGGCTTTCAGGCAAGAGTATTTCAAGGTATCCTCTACTATCCCAAGTTTCAAGGTGCGTGTAAGTGCAGTTTGTAGGGTATATACTTTCTAAATTTGAACTCGAGAAAAGAAACTATTTTCAGACTTATCCTCCAGTAAAGCTTCAATATTTTCCCTTCATCTTGACTTGACTCAAGAACTGAACTCAAGATTACCTATTTCTCAAAAAAAACTGTAAGGACGTATACTTACCAAAGTTAGACAGAATGAGGGTTATTTTTAGGGTTTTCAATCCCTAAGCATAGAATTTAGTTATTTCTATCATATCAACTAAACTTTCGGAATAAAGATCTAAGTTACCCTATTAGCTACTTGACGACAAAGTTTTTATATTTTTTGGAAAATTTTCAATTTTTGTGGGTTTTTAATAAGGTATGCAAATGCAAAATATACAAATGAATGCGAAGGAAGAAAGCTTACCGAGCACACCCCCAAACTTAAACTTGACAGTGCCCTCACTGTCAGGCTACACCAAGAGGGTCAAAAATGTCGGCGCTCCCTAGAAACAAATTATATACAAAACAAAAAGGAAAACAAAAAATATATACAAAAAAGGAGTCCCCCCCAAACTTAAGTAAAACAGTGTTTCCACTGTTAAGCGTTGAAGTTCAGGATTAGGGGGGAAAGAACAGTATCAAGCTATACAAGGCCTTACACAGGCCAAAAGTGAGCACCAACCATTCAAAGATCTTATCATGATAAAGCAGTGGTTGGTCAAAGAAGGCGTAGAGAAAAGAAATGGAGAATACGCGAGACCGTATGGAGATAGAAGCGGGATACGGTCTCGGTATATCAGAAGAAGAAGATTGGCGGAAGGGAAAAAGAAGTGGAGTACGAACTTGAGGGTGCAAATGGAGTGAATAGATAAGCACAATTTGTGATGAGCGATGTGTAAAAAGCGATTGTGCTAATCTATTAACCCGTCGAGAAATGGGGTCAAATCCCTCAAGATTCGTGAGAAACCTTGGGTACGCCGAACTTGGTAAACCAGACATATGAAATGAAAGTGAGACGGGTTCTTGCAAGGTCGGAACGATGGAAAGGATGGAAGGAAGTGATCGAGGAAGGGTATCTGTTAAGGGTTCGGGAGGGTGTACACTGTCAATGAAAGGGACAGGATGAATTGGAAAATCCGACTCATCATCTAGAACTGTTTCATCCTAAAAAATATCCTCAAAATTCTTCTCAAAGTTAAGCTCATCCATGCATATTTCATCAATATCCAGACGCATATGGGGTTCGGGAAAAACAGTTAATGACTCGGGATGATGAATTGGAGAGGAAAACTCAGCCAAATCTGCGGGTTCATCCAAAATATTCCCAGCGTCAATATCCTCAATCAAGTGAAAATCTATATTCTCAGACACCTCAACAAAAGCATGGATATCAATCAATTCAGGTTCTAGAGTGGAGGTGTAGAGGTCAAAAGGATTGGGTGTGGTTTCACTTGGCAAGGTCCCTTCACAATCTGGCAAATCAAACACTACAAAGTCGCACAACTCATTAAACATTCTATCTTCAATTGATAATTCAGTTGGGACACTTGATAGACTTTCAACACAGCAGTTGTGGAATTCAATTTGAAACGGGTAGGTTTGATTTGGAAGGGGGTACAGCTCACTCTCTCCACTCAAATTCTCAATCTGTCCAACCGCCTCATCATACATTGGAAAATTAGGAGCTAGTTGGAAACTAGCTATCGGGTCAGTTGGTTTTATGAGGGTGGCCATGGACGCATTCAAATCCATCATCTGTTAGTATGACACTACCCTAAAGTCTTCCAACGACTGTTCCAGACTAGACATGGGTTGTGACGGGGTTTCAGTAAAAGATTCAAAGTTGTTTGGATACTGAAAACTCCCAAATGGCTGTTCAGAAGCAATGTCTAGGGAAGGTGCAAAAGTCGGGTAGGACTGGTAGGAATTGAATGGCTGGACAGGGGTAGGATCAACATTTGGATACGAAGGTGAATGGAAGTGTTGATCCCAAGAATTTGAAGTGGTGAAAGGAGTGAAAGATCCGCTATGAGATTGTTCAATACGTTCAGCGATGGACAAAGGACGACTTGCAAAAATGGTATCAACATAAGCGGGTGCAGGAGGTTGAAAAGGTTGATACAAAGTGGAATGCGGAGGGCAAGTGTTTGTCCTAGACGCGTCTATGCGATCTTTCAATGACATTTTGGGCCTGGAGGGGTCGTTCGATGTTCGGCCAAAGCAAGAACTGTAAGAAGTAATGTCTGGTTGTGGGTACCAAAGTTCGGAAAGAGTTTTGCGAGGTGGGGTAACCATGATATGAAGAGAGAAAGAAAGAAAGGCAGAGAAAAGGAGGGGGAATTTTTTTTTGATTTTTGATTTTTTTATAATTTGTTTTAGGTAGATATTAACAAAAGAATGAAATATATACACAAAAATAATTCGGACAAAAGCAATCACGACACAAAAATACCACACACCTAATCATTCTAGGGTTCACCTGGGGCAACTAGACCTGCTCCAGAACTTGATTGTCGAAGTAAAACTGTGTCGAGAAACGGGCTCAAGATACACTGATCACGAGGCCAGGTAAGTGCAGAGATAAGGGGAGGTTTTCCAACGCTTTCGCGAAGTTCCTTAATAAATAACCCTTTCTCTTTTGGTGGTTTCGCCGTTAACACTTTCCTAGACACCCCGTAAACAATGTACCGTTAAGCGAAATCCTAAACACAGTTGACTTCTCCTAGTGAGCGCGAAGTCCTTAAGGCTTAAAGTCTAGTTTCTTTTAAATTTTGTGCGGGTAAACGTTATGCTCAAGTTCGTGATTTGTGGGCCATGGAAAAGGTGATGAAATCCTTTACCGTATGTTGTGGGGTTCGCTTGCCCTTAAATCCGTATTAATGTATGCAATGCGCAATTCAATAAAAATTCTATAAAGAATCAAACAATCGTTTTTTATTTTAAGCACAGCACTGCAACAAATACGGGTTAGTCAATTTTTAGCATTTGCTAGCGAACTTGCAAAGTATCCTGCAAAGAATAGTATATTGGATGCGTCGGATTTGAGAAGAAGGTGTTAGTAAAGTATGTACCGTTAAGTTTTTGGGTTAGGAAACCCCCGTTGAATCAAATCTGGTAAGCTTGAAAAATTCGCTTGCACGGGTCAAACTTCCCGGATCTTTGGCGCTGTACTTCGTAATCACCTTAACCTTGAACGTAAACTTTGCTCCCCACAATCGCAGTTTGCAAATCTGCAAAAATCTGCACTCTTGCCCACAAAAATTATCAAAAAAAACAAAAAGATATATATTTTTTTAAATATATACAAAAAGAATATTAACCCGAATAACAAGAAAGAAAATACGCTACCGTATCCCCGGCAACGGCGCCATTTGATCGCACGCTAAAAGCGTGTCGGATGTTCAAAGTTCTAAAGTATAACCGCGATCAGGACGGTATCGCTATGCAGCTAGCCGATTGAGCACGGGTCGATCCACAGGGAGATGGTTGTATGTCCGTTCTTGTTTTAGACGAGTCAATGAAGAATGAGTATATGTTTGTTCAAGTCTAACCTATGTGTTTTATTTGCAAGTATAAAGTTGTTAAGAAAAAGATACGAGATTGTAAGCTAAAGAAATCCGTACTCAAAACCTTTGAGCCAAGTCTTGACCAATTGAAGCTAGAGCAATCGGCAACAACGTGGATTAGGGGATTTAAGCGCGGTATTCGTGGAATACGGCTTATTTACCTTTGTCCTTCCGTTCTTGTCTCTTGCTTTCGCCTCCGGCCAAACCGAACGCAATCGGTCGCGGTTAGGAATCACCGTTACCTTGTTAGGGTAGGGTGCCTAACGGAGCGCTTGCGTATCGTTTGGACGGAGTTCAATGGAAAATAACGGGAAAAGGAAATGAGCAAAGAAACGTTAACTTACAATATCGTATTGATTCTTAACAACGACAATAATTACAACCATTAACAAAAAGAACCAAAAAGAGAGAACAAAAAGAACAAAGAAAAGAAAAGATTACAAGTAAGTAAGGGCATGGAATTTAAAGTGCAAGAAAGTAAAGCAAGGTAATAAAAAGCAAGTAATAAAAAGCGAGAAAGAAAACTAGAAACTAGAACTCAAGACAAGCATGGGATCAATAGCCAACCCTTAAACTTGCAAGCTCAATCAAGAGGTTGCAAGATCAAGAGAAGGGTAGAGAACGCATGTGAAATGAAGCACTAATTCCATAAGAAAACACAACCCTTGAGATCAATAACTAACCCTTAACCTTTCAAGCTCAATGAAGAGGTTGAAAGATCAAGAGGAAGCAAAAATCTCAAGGGGAGGTTAAACAAATAAGAATGATACAAAAACCCTCATCTTCCTTCACATCCACTCAATGCTCTCACTACATTTCCATGGAGGAAGAATGAAGAAGAAGAAGAAGAAGGGACTAAAACTACACTAAAGTGGCTATAAGAATGGACACCCTTGGCTTGGCAAATTCTGGGGTATTTATAGGCAGGGAACTGGAAACCTAGGGCAAGAATCTGGCCTTAAATTGAATTACAAATATGCCCCCAAAAGATGACACGCTGAAGAAACTGTACGGCCGCGGTTCCGCGGCCTAAGCATGCTTAGGCCGCGGTTCCGCGGCCATAGTAGGGAGTTGGGCCTTCTAATTTTGTGGTTGTCCCTGGTTTGTGGTCCTCTTCAGTGTTGTATAGTACTTTTCTCAGAAACTCTTCACAATTATTCCAGAATTTTAGTAGAACAAAAGGTGATGTGATGTGGATCTTTTGCCATGATTTCCTCGAGCTCCGTGTAGATTTCTTCGATCTTGTGTTGACATTGAGCTTTGTGCATGACATGACAATCGATTTGCCATTTTGTCCCTTAAACTGGTATGTGGCAACACACGGATAGAGAGCGGAGACCCGTGTTTTATCTGTTGTTGGCAGTAATCCAGAATTTGTCATACTTTTCCATGATATTCACTGTTTAGAGCTGAGACTAGTATCCTGCAATTATGTAGCAAACACTGATAAAAAGCACCTACCTATAAACAAACGAGCGTAAGAATGGGCGGTATAAAATGCAATATTCTGTTATAAACAGCCAACGTCTCACATGTGGCACGCCGTACTGCCCCAAACCCTAAGGTTTAGAGGCGGTTCAGACGGTCACATAATCGAGTTAAGGTTTGTGTTCTTCTAGAGGGTCCATCAGTTTACTTGCACGTTTTTCCGAAAGATTTAAATCCAAGAAAAATTCAACACTTGAAGTTTTTCACGCCGGAAAAAAATGAGTTAATTATATCCGTTCGAACATTTTAATACTTTCTAAATTATCCGGAAAACATAATGAAATTAAATATTACGATCGAATCAACGAATACAAAATAATCCCCAGAACACTCAACACTTGAGTCAATTTAAAAATACCCAGAAATTAGCAATTTTGCCTACGGATCTTACGGTGTCAAAACGAGGCAGTAAGCCTTCTGTACGGCCACGGATCCACGGCACAAGTAGGGTATTACCGTGGTTCCGCGGCCAATTGTACGGATTACAGTCTCGTATTTCACAGTGTTGCTTATATTTCCCTGCTAAATTTTTTAGGTATTTTTAATACAGAAAAACCACAGTTTTTAAAAAATGTCCGGAGAGGGGTTTAAAATGACGTTTCGGAGTTCGTTCGGAGTTTTAACTTCGTTTACACGTCGCCTAATGTTCTAGCTAGGCTCTGATACCACTGTAGGGTTACTAGGCACTCTAATAAGGTTCTACAAGGCATCAACCATGCCCATTTAAAATTTTAGCCGTGCCGAATAACCCTAAACAAGATCTTTGCTAGATAATTAGGGTTTCACATTCATGTAAATTACATTTACAACTAAGTGGATACGAAATACAACCTTTGTAGATCGGTCCTTCACTTCTAAAGCTCCTTGTTGTAGTCCCTTCACTGTGATCATGGTTCTCCCGGGCTCTTGTATGGCTTCACGAGCCGAAAGAAGCGTCCTTGCTTGAAGTCTTCGAGGCCGAAGATGATCTACGTCGAGAGAATATCAACTCAAGCTACTACTTCATTAACTAGAGAATTAGTGAAGCAAACACCCTAAACTAAAGTGCTAGTCTAGTAGAGGATGGAGAAATAGGAAGTGGATTCACTTTAGAATTTGTTTTCTCACAATATTTCTCACTTTGGATCAAACCCTAGAGAGCCTTTTTAGCTCAAGGAAGAAGATGAAGAAATAAAATGAGAAGAGATAATGATCAAGTGAGTGAGCTAACCATGGGTGAGTGAGTATTATATACTAACTCATGTAGATACATAACCATGGCTAATCCAAATGGTTAGGTTAACAAAAATCTAAAGTAAAGACAAAGTTAGTGGATTTTGTCAAAGCAAAGCAAGCTTCTACAAGCTTCATGCTCTTTCCAAATCTTCACTAATTTTCTAATTACCTTAAATAATTATAACCCACCATAATAAATAAAATGGTGTATGTCTAGCACACCCATGCATGATGTATCAACAACCATGATACAAAATAAAAACACATTTTAATATATATCTCATATATACTAAAGTTGTGCACATGTGAGAAAAATCCTTAAGTGAACAAATGTTAGTTAGTGTAAATTAGTATATCATATATACAATTATACACTAAATTATTAAATCAACACTTGACTTAATAATCCAGTTATATCTCATATAACCGACTAACATCCAATGTATCGACTTATCGAATCAACACTTGATTCGATAACCCGGCTATATCACATATAACCGACCGATACAAAAAATCGCGAGAATAGAATACGGTATCACATACACGCATCATTCTCGGTCCTGCACATATCACATATGCGCTCCTATTTCGTTTTGTTTGAGCCAGTAAAACCTCTATGTAGAACTCTAAATACTCGTCAATACGCCAGCAGTAGGTGATGATCACATCAAGCACCCACAAGCCGTCAGCGGTACTAGCTGGACGTAACAGCTATCCGGGTATTTAGCGATCAGAACATCAGCAAGAAAGCCTGCTCCAACTCCTGTAAAAGCCAAACGGTAACACTTCCCGTACAGTCCGGTCTCCACGTCTGATATGTCGCATATCAAGTCTAGGGGTGGTAAACGTCAGACCCCAATAACCGATAAGTCATGCCGATGTGAGGCTCATAACGGGTCGAGAAACTACTGGTAACACTTACCAGTAAATCTCTAAATCAGCCCTGGCCAGGGACTTCCCTGTTATGGCCAATCGAGCACAGCGCAACATCAACCCCCAATACCGGGAGAGAAGAAACCCCTCCTATCGCTCATTTCCTCCATATGACTCGGGACTGTACCTAAAAACTACCATTTTGCATGCTCTCTTGGACGTGGTAAGGTGGAAATCAAAGCACAGTGGGAATCACACAAGACTCTATGACGATCTCGGGTCTACAGACTAACCTGCACAAGTGTCACCAGAGAACTGCCATCTGACGTGAGGTATAATACCATCTGGGATTTCTCGGCGAGTCCGTCCAGTATACCCAGTCTCCACTGAGCACCCGTATACCATCTCTGATGTCAAACACCAATGGATATGGGATCATCCATCGCCCATCTCATAGGTCGAGAAGCGTACACGCTAGTCTACTCTGGTATATCGATACCCTGTCTCGATACACCTACGACTAGGAACATTAAAGGATGTACTTATGGACTACTCTATCCCCCCTAGTATGATCTGCATCATAGTCCAAGTAGTCAAGTACACATCCTAAGGGCTTTACCAACATGTAACTATAAGACAGTATCAAGAGACAAATATACATGTTAAGATAAAGAGCAACCAGATAGCACACTATCATATCGAGCAAGAAAGTCCTCTCTATATATGTCCAAGCATCCAATATAATATACATCATCTGTACAATAATGGCCTCTACGGCATACATACAACTAACATTTGTCACGGATACCTGTAATCTGTAATTACTGAGCAGACACTGTTAATAGTACCGATATAAAAAAAAGATAATGAATGAGTGGTATTAAAATGCAGTTTTCTGAGATGAACATCTACATCTCAAGCTTCTCACCCTAGGGTACCTTACCGGGTCCACCATATACCCGCAGATGGAACATCCTACTCCTCGAATCGGGTCTCGAAAACCAACTCAGAACCGAGAAAACATCATGGTGGACGCTACTCATCATATCAAGGAAAATGGCATCTTTCTTTTTTAAAATAATCATAAGTTTATAAAATTCACATGCGGTTTCTCAAATCCAGAAATCTCATGAAAGATCCGAAATCTCAAAATCATGAGTCAATTAACAGTGAATATCGGCATAAAGCCCCACAACAGTACACAACCGAATGAATATATGAATACAACGGGTATCTAAGTAAAGAATGCAATATCTAAACTATCATATGACTGCAAGCATACAAATAATATGTTTAAACTACTATCTAGAAGGTTATACCAATGAGGTAACGTTTTCTAAAGTGTTCGTGACATGGCAATCACCGATGATGATGTGTGTGAGTCTGCAAGCAAGTGTACATGCAACATACGCATCATCGGTAATGGTGCAAGTGTCTTAGAAGACAAGATCATATTAGCTAAAGGAAACACATGTATATATATATATATGCAATGCAAAGAGAACAACATGAGTATAACGGAAGATGAATAGTAAACATAACATTATGGAATAAAAATATTTGTATACGAGTCATACAGTTTTAGTGTTTGAAATAGCATGAATCGTGGTTTTTAGAAAAGTAGGGGCTACAGTGTTTTTGAGAAAATATATGTCGTTTGAAAATCTGTAACATCCCTCGGATTGTCTTTTGAAGATATTCACGATTTGTTGGTTTTGAAAATCGGTATGACTCGAGCCTAGTCAAGCATCTATCTAAACAACTAAAAGACTAAACTAAGAAACTATTCAGAATGACACGAGAAATCTAAACATATTCCTAGTCGATATATCTAATAGTCGGCGATCCAGTCTCATAGTATCACGTACGGTAATAATACATCGTACGACATCCTCGAGTCAAGAGTGTGGATCAATCAACATGTACATCTCGTACTGTTATATCCATCTTACGGCATCCTCAAATTCGGGGGTACGGGTCAAATATCATAATAAATCATCATTCATACGGAATTATCATCGTACAATATCATGATCAGGGATACGGTTCTAAAGTCTTGTACATTCTAATATCATCAAATCATATGTTATCTCATGTTTGAGTACATATCGCCCAACGATCCTATATAATGTCGTATCATATACGATATCACGACTCAATCACATATCAAAATCTCACGGCATCATGCCCGATCATATCGACTCATATCCATTGAATATCTCATATCCTCATCATACACGTATACGTATACTATATATATATATATATATATATATATATCAATGCACCCGTATATATATACACACATATATACATATACACACATATATCATATCTCGTGTTTGTGTGTGTGCGTGTGTGTGTGACAACCTATACACTACAGGTTCGCGACTAAGAAACTAAACTAAAAGTAATCTTCTTTCAAGTACGCCAATCTAACTTATGGTCTCCTAGAAACCCCTATTTGCTATGTATCTGTACTTCACATTAACACCCATAAACATAATATGCGCATCCTAATCTACGAATTTGCGGGGGTGCTATACGCTATCCACCCGACTTCCACTAGAGATATACATTTACTCACTTTGGTCCTCGCTTGCCAAAGTCGATGACGCTACACTCTCCCTTGTCGTATGATGTCCACGTAGGGTACCTACAGTGAATACAGAATCGAAATTCCATTAAAACTAAGTCTGAAAACCGATACGGCATACGAAGTGCTTGTTAGTGTATATGCCCTAGAGGCCATTACTGTATCATACTAGTTTGTATATTACTTAATGGAAGCTTGGGATATTCACCTTGTATATACAATCTTGCTCAAAATTGTAGTATGCTACTTGGTTTGTTTCTACTTCAATGTGTACATGTGTTTATTTAAGTATATCGCCTATACACATTAGTGGAGCCCTTAGGATCTTTGCTTGATTACCAGCGTTGTGATAGCAGCCACACTAGTGGGGGCTGGGTAATCTATAAGCACATCCTTATGCAGGTCCCTAGTTGCAGGACTATCGAGACAGGGCATCGATACTCCGGAATAGACTAGCGCATGCGCTTCTCATCCTAGAGTGGGAGATGGTCTATCCCACAGCCATCAGTACGTCGTACTGGAGATAGTATGCGGGTGCTCGTTAGGTTACGAGTACACTGGACAGGACTCGTCGGGAACTGACCGGTTGGTATTATACCTATCGTCAGTTATCAGTTCCCAGGTGACATGAGTATAGATTAGTCCGCTGACTTGACACTGTCACTTCTCCTCGAGTGTGTTCCCACTGTACTTTGATTACTACCCTACCACGGCTCAAAGGAGTCGTGCAAACAGGTAGTAGTTGGGTGCAGTCCCGAAGCACTTGGAGGCAGTGACGGTTAGACAGGATTCGTCTCTCTCGGTATTGGGGGTTGACATCGCGCTGTGTCTAGGAGAGCCATTACACGAGTAGTCCCTGGCCAGGGCAAGCGAGATATACTGGTAGGCTTCCAGTGTTATCTCAGGGTGTATTGGGCTTCACTCCGACACGACTTGTACCGCTATTAGGGGACTGATGTTTACCGCCCCCCTAGGCCCGCCATGCGATGTATCAGACGAACAGACCGGACTGTACGGAGATTGTCACATTCAGGCTCAGTAGGAATTCAGATGGGTTTCACCTCGTCAGTCTTCTTGTCGGCATCTACCTGGGGACCGTTACGCACAGCTAGTGCCGCTTGCGGTCTGTGGTTAAACCCACTGCCAGCGTAGTGTCTAGTCTTTAGAGTCCCACACAGAAAGCTATTCGCCTTTTGGCAAAAGAGTAGAGGTCGCATGGTTTTACGACAGGTCGCATGGTTTTGCGACAGGGTCCGGTCACATCCGTGCACTTGCGCACGTACAGTGTCCGGACAGTTAACACTAGCGGGCTTTGGTTTAAGCCAGATCCTAGTGTACGTTTTGGGATTGGTTTTATCCATTATGTATTCGTGTTCCTCGGAACGTGAATGCGGGTGTGTATGCATAGTTGACGGAGAGACAGAGGCAGAGGATTCTCATTAGGGTTGTTGACCGTTGACTGTTGACTATTGACTTTTTGCTCAACCCTAATGAGAATATGATATGTAATTAACAATAATATTAATTAAGTATTATGGTGACATGGTTGTTGAGGGGTTGACTTTGTTGACTTGTTGACTTTGTTGACTTGTTGACTTTGTTGACCGGTTGACTAGGTTGGACTAGTTGACCATCATGATGACAATGGCTATCATTTCATGGAAAAGGCTTTTTACTTGCTTGTTCTCTTGTGCAATATGAGTGTATGAAATGATATAGCCATTTTGACTTAAACCATTTACACAATACTTGATTACTATTTTTGTGATGATGGTTTTGGATTATGAGAGCCAAGTGAGAAAAGTCTTGCTCATTCTATCATTTTCATTTTCTCTCTTGTGTTCTTGAGCTCTCATCTCCTTCCTCTTGCTCTCCCTCTCTTTAGTCTATGGTTCACTTATCTCATGTGTTGAGAACCAAGAACCATAGAGAAAATCCCAACACACTCTCCTCTACTCACTCTAGTTCACAAGGTTTAGTAAACCGAGTGAACTAGTTTCTTCAAAGTTCGAAGAAGAAGCCAAAGGTAGAAGCTTTCAGGTGGATCGATCTTCGGCGCAAGGAGACGACGGGGTGAAGCCGATCCGGACAACCATCGAGGCTTGAAGACGAAGGAGTTCAAGAAAGAAAGGTATAACCCCTTAACCGAGTAGTTAACAACTCCTAGTTAGGTTGTTAGTTAGATGTTTAACAAAGATCCGATTTTGAGTCCATGTTACCGCCTCTAGAAAATTGTTTTTCACCAAATTCCGCATGCCCGAAGTACCGGGAGAGGTAGCATGGACTTACAGTGGTATCAGAGCCTAGTTAAACTCTATCTAACATGTTAGCAAAGTAACTAGAAGATCGATCAAAGAAAAAGTCCCGAAATGAACCCGGATTTCAAACTTGCTGTCGATTTTTAAAGTGTTGTAAAAGTAATAAATCATGCTTCAAAAATCGACTCAGGGTTTTTATAGAAAACTGCAAAAATTCCCTCCACCGAACCGATCAAAGCGCCACGGAAACGCGGCGGGAGCATGCTCCCGCCGCGGTTCCGCGGCCGAGTTGACTCGGCAGTGGGGAATTTTGGTTGCAGTTTGTTCGGTGGGGTATTTTGGGAATTTTGGAATACATGTTTTCAGCCCAGATTTTCCAGAACGAAAATTTTGTGTTTGGAGCCTAAAAATCCGTATTTTTGATCGAACTTCTAAAGACTTGAGCTGACGAGTTTTTATCTGTGATGTGGTATTTGTATTGAACGTCTGCTAATCGCTATATGTCGATTAGTGGGGGTTATACAAATCTGTGATCTGTAATGTTGCTGGAATGTGTATATGAATTCATTGGATTGTCGCGGGTGAATAGCCGGGGGTTGTGAGACGAGAGTTTTCTTTTCTTTCAATTCATGTAAATTTGTAAATTGATGTAATAATTATTTGTATGGCCGCACAACCGGGTCGGGGTTGTAGCCGTCATTGTATAATTTCTTTTTACTGTTTTTGCTCTTAGGATAGACCCATGGAGGGGCTGCATAAACTACCGGGTATACCGAAGTGCCGAGTGGCCTACTCACGGAGTTGAGGGAGGTTGCTTCGCTTCGGGTACTTGGCGGGTAGTTTGCCGCACCCGTAGGGGTCTTGGGTGGGGTATTGGCTATTCACCGAGACCGTGTAATCTGCTTTTCGTTACAGGCTCGTACGAATTGCGGATTCCTAGTATATCCAATGTGTTCATCTGTGATCTGAAATGGCTATCATTGCAATATATCTATATATGATATTATTAGGCGTTGCTTATGTTTTACAGCCGCGCTAGCCCAGCCCCCACTCTGTCGTTAGTTAAGTAACCTAACGGGTAATGACGGGGCCCCGTGGCGAATGCGAATGGCATAAGCGTACGTCATATTTTGGTTGTTTTCTGCAATGGTAGGGTTAAATGATGGGACGCATTAAAAGAACTAATGCAAATCCAGGATTTTGATCGACTAATATATATACTAATACAGAATATCACGCATTAAAAGAACTAATGCAAGAAAAATAAACCAAGTAAAAGTCGTTGGAACACTTTCGAAAAACCACTCGGTTATTTTTAAAACTAACTTTTAAATGCGGAGCTTGAGCCACTCCTTTTAAAAGCTATCTCGTTCCATCAATTATATCAAGTTCACTACGTTCACGGTTTAGCCAAAACCATTCGTAGCCCTCCGTCGTTTCACATGGATGGTCAATAGTATTCAAGCTATGTTTGTTGGCCAAAGTCAAGGCATAGTGATTGGTAGCTATTGGGTATTCATGTGCAGCATAGATAGATGCGTTAGTTTGGAACAGTCGTACTGCCTTGTTGGCCAAAGTCAAGGGTAGGTGCGGGTGGATTCAAATTAACCGGGAGAACGACGGGTAGAACTTGACATGTGACTTATGATTTGTTGGCCAAAGTCAAGGTCATAAGAGCATGAGGCAAAAATCCAGATCGGGAGTTTCAATAGAACTGAAACTTGCTAGTGTTGCATACCATTTGGAGTGTGATGATTCTGGTAGGATTCCTTCAGTTTCGTCACGCAATGATATTTGGATCCCGATCCTACTGTGAGTATATGCTGCTCCTCTGGAAATTTCTCACTTAACGATCAATGCTATAAACCAAGTAGGTGTGTAGAATGGTGTTAGCGGGGCTACGCCCCCAGGGAAAAGAGGTTATTTAATTAAGGAACTTCGCGAAAGCGTTGGAAAACCTCCCTCGAAGTACCAACACTGGCCTGGCTGAACGGTTAAGCAAGTATTGTACGGTGAGATTGATCCTGACTAATTCTTCCTTTTTGGTTTGAGGAGGGATTCGAGAAACAATGGGAGCCATCCTGTTTAGACAAACTAAAAACCATTCTAAACTTGCAAGAGCATCATGCTGAGTGTTTCTTCTCTCTGCTAATTGCAGCGACCAATCGACATGACTGGACTTAAGTTACTTCTAGATAAAAACATACTGACAGGGCTAAACTACAAAGATTGGCTCAGGAATGTCAAGATGGCAATCACTTACGACAAGCTGGGGTATCTTCTTACCACCAAAGCTCCCCCTGTCCCAGGTCCCAAAACTAGCGTCGCGGATAAGGAAATCCGTAAGACCTGGGAAATAGATTCCGCGAAGGCCAAGTGCCTCGTGCTTGCCTCTATGGACAATGAACATCAGAGGAGGCACGAGAATATGGACCTCAAATCCATATTTCTCTATACAAAAGAACTGTATGGAGAGCAGTCTCGTATCGCAAGATACGAAGTGTCGAAGAAGTTATTTTCGGCAAGGTTGGCCGTCGGATCATCGGTAGCGGAACACGTGCTTAAAATGATTGGCTACATAGAAGAGCTCACGGACCTTGGGACCACGTTGGAGAATGAGCTTTATACGGACTTGATTCTCCAGTCCCTTCTTTCCACTTACGCCCAGTATATCCTGAACTTCAACTTACAAGAAAAAGAAGTTGAACTTTCAGAACTCCTCAACATACTGAGGAGCGCAGAGGGCACCCTACAGAAAGGTAGGGAAACATCCACTTTGTTTGTAGGAGTATCTTCCTCTTCTAGGTCCAAGGCGAAAGCCAAGGGAAAGAAGAAGAAAGCCCCCGCCAAACCAACGGGCGGTGTTAGTAAAGTGGATACGAAGGGAAAGGCAAAAGCAACAAAGAAAGTGGGAAAGCTTGTGGATAAGGAAGAATGCTTCTATTGTCATAAGAAGGGACACTGGAAGATTGATTGCAGGGCTTGGAAAGCCAGAACACAGGATCTGAAGCAGGTTACGGCTTCAGCTTCAGGTGTGTATGTTATTGAAAACTGTCGTTCAATAAACTCTACTTCCTGGGTATTGGATACCAGATCAGGATCTCATATCTGTAACTCTTTGCAGGCGTCGAGAAACCGTAGGGTTTTGAAGGCAGGTGACATGACCCTCAAAGTTGAAAACGGAGCTAGCATGGATGCTAAGGCCATGGGGGACTATCACCTGGGAATGTCAGATGGACATGTTTTGGTTTTGCGTAATTGCTTTTTTGTACCCAACGCAACTTGTAATATCATTTCTGTATCTTTGGTTTCTAAAGAAGGTTATGAATTTGCGTTTGTAAGCAATGTTGTAAACATTCACCTTAATCGAGTTCTGATTGGGTCAGGTACATTAAGCAATGGTATATACGTATTAAACCAACCGCAGATTTTCAATGTCCAGAATACACACAAAAGAAAGTCTCCGGAAATAAATCAGACTTTCTTGTGGCATTGTAGACTGGGTCACATCAATGAGAGAAGGTTGACGAAGTTACATACAGAAGGATATTTGAATGCGTTCGAATATCAATCGTATGCCACTTGTCAATCCTGTCTCAAAGGAAAGATGACAAAGTCTCCGTGCACTGGACACGGAGTAAGAGCGAGCGAGCTCTTGGGACTCGTACACAGCGACGTGTGCGGTCCAATATCTACACATGCGCGAAGCGGTTATTCTTACTTCATTACTTTTACGGATGACTTTTCAAGGTACGGTTATGTCTTCTTAATGAAACATAAGTCCGAAGCCTTTGGAAAATTCCAGGAATATAAGAATGAAGTAGAAAAATAAACCGGCAAAAGTATCAAGATCGTAAGCTCGGATCGAGGTGGTGAATACTTGAGTGCCGAGTTCCTGGACAATTTGAAAGAGAACGGAATTCTCTCTCAGCTTACTCCTCCATACACTCCGCAACATAACGGTGTATCGGAGAGACGAAACCGAACCCTATTGGATATGGTACGGTCTATGATGAGTAACGCTGAGTTACCGCGATCATTCTGGGGGTATGCGCTAGAATCAGCTGCATACCTTTTGAACCGAGTTCCCACTAAGACTGTGCCTACTACCCCATATGACATGTGGTGTGGGAGGAAACCCTATCTTAAGCACATTAAGACATGGGGATGTCCAGCTTTTGTTAAAAAGCAGCATGCGGACAAGCTCGAGGCACGCTCAGTACAGTGCAAGTTCGTGGGATATCCAAAGAACTCCAAGGGATATTTCTTCTACTGCGAAGAGGAAAAAAAGGTTTTTGTTTGTCGTCATGCCTACTTCTTGGAAACTGAGTTTTTGGAAAACCAGATAAGTGGGAGCACAGTAGAACTGGAAGAAATTCTAGAACGACGAGCTATTATTGAAAGCTTAGTGGAACCAGAGGGTTCAAAAGAACAAGACATTCCTACGCCGCTCCGCAGAAGTAGTAGGCAGTCTCAGTCTCATCCGCCCGAGAGATACAACGGTTTTCTCATAGACGGGGATAGAGAGGATTGCATCATAGATTATGATGAGCCTACTAGCTTCCAGCAGGTCGTTCAGTGCGTTGACTCGGTAAAATGGTTGGATGCAATGCGGACCGAAATGGAGTCCATGTACACCAACAAAGTATGGACGTTGGACATTGCTCCAGACGGGGTAAAACCCGTAGGATGCAAGTGGATCTTCAAAAGGAAGATTGGTGTAGATGGACAGGTTGAGACCAATAAAGCTAGACTGGTCGCAAAGGGTTTTCGTCAAAGACCTGGTTTGGACTATGACGAGACTTTTTCTCCAGTAGCTATGCTGAAATCCATTCGGATCCTTCTTGCCATTGCTGCCTTCCACGATTATGAGATCTGGCAGATGGACGTAAAGACCGCTTTTCTAAATGGAAATTTAGAGGAGTGTGTCTATATGGACCAACCATAGGGTTTCATTCAGAGTGGGAGCAGCGGAAAGGTGTGCAAGTTGCTTAAGTCCATCTATGGACTAAAGCAGGCATCGCGGAGTTGGAACATCTGTTTTGATGAGACGGTCAAGGAATTTGGCTTTATCAAAAATCCAGATGAACCATGCATCTATAGTAGATTTATAGCGAGAACTGTAGTATTCCTCGTTTTATACGTGGATGACATTCTCTTAATTGGAAATGACATTCCTATGCTACAATCTGTCAAGGGGTTCTTGTCACACAGGTTCTCCATGAAAGACCCGGGTGATGCCTCATACATCCTGGGGATCCGGATCCACCGTGATAGATCCAAGAGGATATTAGGACTTTCACAGTCCAGGTACATTGACACCATACTGAAGAGATTCAGTATGGAAGAATCCAAGCTCGGTAACCTACCGGCTTGTCACGGGATCACCCTCTCTAAAGAGATGTCTCCCAAGACTGATTTGGAGAGGGATCGCATGTCTATTATACCCTACGCTTCTGCGGTAGGCTCTATAATGTATGCGATGTTGTGTACCAGACTGGATGTAGCTTATGCACTGAGTGTAGTAAGCCGGTATCAGTCAAACCCTGGGGAGAAACACTGGATAGCAGTAAAGAACATTCTCAAGTATCTGAGGAGGACTAAGGAGATGTTCTTGGTGTATGGCGGAAAAGTCCTCCAGATCGAGGCCTTTGCTGACTCCAGCTTCCAGAGTGACAAGGATGATTCCAAGTCCATGTCGGGTTTTGTCTTCACCCTCAATGGAAGGGCGGTGTGTTGGAAGAGTTCCAAACCGGAAACCGTTGCAGACACGACGATGGAAGCGGAATACATCGCTGCATCTGATGCCGCAAAAGAAGCTGTCTGGATGAGGAAGTTCTTGAAAGAACTTCAGGTGGTTCTGTCCATTGTTGATCCAATACCTCTGTATTGCGACAACAACGGGGCTATAGCTTTAGCGAAGTAACCCTGGTCCCATTAGAGATCCAGACACATCTTTAGGCGGTATCACCTGATCAGGGAGATCGTGGATCGCCAGGAGATCGAGGTTCGGAGGGTTGCTTCAGAAGATAACACTGCAGATCCATTCACCAAGGCCTTGCCCCAGACTCAGTTCGAGCGGCTGATCGAGATGATAGGTCTTCGATACGCCAGTACATGGCCTTAGTGCAAGTAGGAGATTGTTAGTGTATATGCCCTAGAGGCCATTACTGTATCATACTAATTTGTATATTACTTAATGGAAGCTTGGGATATTCACCTTGTATATACAATCTTGCTCAAAATAGTAGTATGCTACTTGGTTTGTTTCTACTTCAATGTGTACATGTGTTTATTTTAGTATATCGCCTATACACATTAGTGGAGCCCTTAGGATCTTTGCTTGATTACCAGCGTTGTGATGGCAGTCACACTAGTGGGGGCAGGGTAATCTATAAGCACATCCTTATGCAGGTCCCTAGTCGCAGGACTATCGAGACAGGGCATCGATACTCCGGAGTAGACTAGCGCATGCGCTTCTCATCCCAGAGTGGGAGATGGTCTGTCCCACAGCCATCAGTACGTTGTACTGGAGATAGTATGCGGGTGCTCGTTGGGTTACGAGTACACTGGACAGGACTCGTCGGGAACTGACCGGTTGGTAATATACCTATCGTCAGTTATCAATTCCCAGGTGACATGAGTACTGCTTAGTCCGCTGACTTGACACTGTCACTTCGCCTCGAGTGTGTTCCCACTGTACTTTGATTACTACCCTACCACGGCTCAAAGGAGTCGTGCAAACAGGTAGTAGTTGGGTGCAGTCCTAAAGCACTTGGAGGCAGTGACGGTTAGACAGGATTCGTCTCTCCCGGTATTGGGGGTTGACATCGCGCTGTGTCTAGGAGAGCCATTACACGAGTAGTCCCTGGCCAGGGCAAGCGAGATATACTGGTAGGCTTCCAGTGTTATCTCAGGGTGTATTGGGCTTCACTCCGACACGACTTGTACCGCTATTAGGGGACTGACGTTTACCGCCCCCCTAGGCCCGCCATGCGATGTATCAGACGAACAGATCGGACGGTACGGAGATTGTCACATTTAGGCTCAGTAGGAGTTCAGATGGGTTTCACCTCGTTAGTCTTTTTGTCGGCATCTACCTGGGGACCGTTACGCACAGCTAGTGCCGCTTGCGGTCTGCGGTTAAACCCACTGCCAGCGTAGTGTCGAGTCTTTAGAGTCCCACATAGAAAGCTATTCGCCTTTTGGCAAAAGAGTAGAGGTCGCATGGTTTTGCGACAGGTCGCATGGTTTTGCGACACGGTCCGATAACATCCGTGCACTTGTGCACGTACAGTGTCCGGACAGTTAACACTAGCGGGCTTTGGTTTAAGCCAGATCCTATTGTACGTTTTGGGATTGGTTTTATCCAGTATGTATTCGTGTTCCTCGGAACGCGAATGCGGGTGTGTATGCACAGTTGACGGAGAGACAGAGGAAGAGGATTCTCATTAGGGTTGTTGACCGTTGACTGTTGACTATTAACTTTTTGCTCAACCCTAATGAGAATATGATATGTAATTAACAATAATATTAATTAAGTATTGTGGTGACATGGTTGTTGAGTGGTTGACTTTGTTGACTTGTTGACATTGTTGACCGGTTGACTAGGTTGGACTAGTTGACCATCATGATGACAATGGATATCATTTCATGGAAAAGACTTTTTACTTGCTTGTTCTCTTGTGCAATATGAGTGCATGAAATGATATAGCCATTTTGACTTAAACCATTTACACAATACTTGATTACTATTTTTGTGATGATGGTTTTGGATTATGAGAGCCAAGTGAGAAAAGACTTGCTCATTCTATCATTTTCATTCTCTCTCTTGTGTTCTTGAGCTCTCATCTTCTTCCTCTTGCTCTCCCTCTCTTTAGTCTATGGTTCACTTGTCTCATGTGTTGAGAACCAAGAACCATAGAGAAAATCCCAACACACTCTCCTCTACTCACTCTAGTTCACAAGGTTTAGCAAATCGAGTGAACTAGTTTCTTCAAAGTTCGAAGAAGAAGCCAAAGGTAGAAGCTTTCAGGTGGATCGATCATCGGCGCAAGGAGACGACGGGGTGAAGCCGATCCGGACAACCATCGAGGCTTGAAGACGAAGGAGTTCAAGAAAGAAAGGTATAACCCCCTAACCGAGTAGTTAACAACTCTTAGTTAGGTTGTTAGTTAGATGTTTAACAAAGATCCGATTTTGAGTCCATGTTACCGCTTCTAGAAAATTGTTTTTCACCAAATTCCGCATGCCCGAAAGTACCGGGAGAGGTAGCATGGACTTACAGTGCTTATAGGTGTTAGTTGTATGTATGCCCTAGTGGCCATTGTTGTACATTATTATATATTATAATGGATGCTTGGACATATATAGAGAGGTCTTTCTTGCTCGACATGATAGTACGCTATCTGGTTGCTCTTTATCATAACATGTAGACTTGTATTGTGATACCGTCTTACTCTTAAATGTTGATAAAGCCCTTAGGATGTGTACTTGACTACCAGGACTATGATGGAGAGCATACTATTGGGGCCAGGGTAGTCCATAAGTTCATCCATTAATTGTTCCTATTCGAGGGTGTTTTGAGACGGGGTGTCGATATTCCAGAGTAGACAAGCGTATACGCTTCTTGACCCATTTGATAGGCGATGGATGATCCCATATCCATTGGTGTTTGACTTAAAAGATGGTATACGGGTGCTCAGTGGAGACTGGGTACAATGAACAGGATTCGCCGAGAATACCTAGATGGTATTATACCAAACGTCAGATAGCAGTTCTCTGGTCACACTGGTACAGGTTAGTCTGTAGACCCAAGATCGTTATAAAGCCTTGTGTGATTCCCACTGTTCTTTGATTTTCACCTTACCACATTCAAGAGAGTGTACAAAACAGTGGTTTTTGGGTACAGTCCCGAGTCACATGGAGGCAATGATCACTAGGAGGGAATTCGTCTCTCCCGGTATTGGGGGTTGATGTTGCGTTGTGCTTAATTGGCCATAATAGGAAGTCCCTGGCCAGGGCTGATACGGAGATTTACACGTAAGTATTATCAGTAGTTTCTCGAACCGTTATGAGCCTCATATCGGCATGACTTATCAAGTTACTAGGGTCTGGCGTTTACCACCCCTAGACTAGATATGCGACATATCATATGAAGAGACCGGACTGTACGGTGGTGTTTCTTCTTGGATTCATGGGAGTATGGACAAGCTTGCTTGTTGATCTTCTGAGCGCTCAATACCCGGGTAGCCGTTACGTCTAGCTAGTACCGCTGACGGCTTGTGGGCGACTGATATGATCATCACCAACTGCCGGCGTATTGACGAGTGATTAGAGCCCTACACAGAGGTTTCCTAGCTCATGCGAAATGAATTAGGGCGCGTATGTGATATATGCGGGACCGAGATTGATACGTGTATATGATACCGTATTCCGATCTCGCCATATAGGTTATATGTGATATAACCAGATTGTTGAATCAAGTGTTGATTCAATGATATGTTATATGTATAATGATATTAGTCAATTGTATGCGATCCAGCCGGGTTATTAAATCAAGTGTTGATTTAAAAATTTAATGTGTAATTATATATTTGATATATTAATATACATTAACAAATATTAGCTCACTTAAGAAAATGTTTTTTCTTGGTAAATTTAATATATAAGTGATATAGTTAAATGTATTTATTTTGTGTCATGCTAGATGATACATTGGAGTTGGTGTATGAGACTCACACCACACTTAAGATAATGTGGGGTTTTAATTATTAAGGGAAAATCAAAATTAGGTGTTAATCAGTCATGGCTTGAAGCTTGGAGAAGCTTGTGGAAACCATTGACTTAGTCTATTAATTTAGTTTAACTTTAGATATTTATTAAATTAACCATTATCTTTAGCCATGGTTAAGTCTCTACATGAGTTATATATGATACTTTCTCTCCCATAGTTCATTAGTCGATCAATTGAGATCATTTTCTTCATCTGCTCCATTGCTCTCCAGATTTTAGTGAGAAGAAAAAGAAAGAGAGAAGAAATTATTCTAAAGTGAGCAAAATTCTTACTTCTCCAATCTGTACCAAACTAGCCATTTAGAATAGGTTGTTTCTTCACTAGTTCATCAATTAGTGAAGAGATAGCTTGAGTTAGAGATTCTTCGACGTAGATCATCTTCGGCCTCGAACATCCTTGAGCAAGCTCGTTCATTTCACCGAGTGGAGCTAATGGAGAGTCTAGGACACCACTACTTAGAGCAAAAGGGACTACTACACGGAGCTTTAGAAGGGAAGGATCGGTCTACAAAGGTTGTATTCCAAATTCACTTAGTGTAAAGTAGTTTACATGTGTTTTAAACCTTAATCATCCAGTTAGATCCTTGGTTATGGGTTGCTTAGCACTCTAGATTTTTTAAAAATTGAATGCTTGATGCCCTAGAAAACCTTGTGAGGGTGCTAAGGAACCTTTCGGTGTTATCAGAGCCAAGCTAGAGAATTAGACGATGATAGTAGAATTACAAATCCAAAAAAAATCCGAAACCTCGAAACAAAATTCCTAGTTTTTGTAGTTTTTAAAACGTTCTCTGAAAGTTTTTTAAATAAGTGCAGAATATTACATGTGATGCAATATGAACACCATAAGAAAACGAGACCGAACCGCCGGATTTTGACCAGCGAAACTCACCAAAAACCGGCCTCACCGGTTTTTTAGAGTTGTTTTGGCTTCTTTTTACTTTGGTGTTCCAGTCTCTTGGTTTTGTTATTTCAAGTATTGTTTGATTTTGCTAAGGATTCCATGTGATGTTATCTTTCTGTAGTGACAATTCGGAGTGTTTCTTATGTTGTGATTCCTTAGCACCCTACTGGGTTTTCACAGCAACTACCATGCCAAATTAAAAAATTCTAAGGTGCTAATCAATCCTAAGCTAGGATTAAGCTAGAGTAAATAGACAAAATAACATGTAATCCACCATTACATCTATGGGAATGAGGAATACAACCTTTGTAGACCGGTCCTTCACTTCAATAGCTCCGTGTAGTAGTCCCTTCGCTGCAAGTTGTGATCTCCCGAACTCTAGAAAAGGTTCTCCCGGAGAAATGAACAAGCTTCGATGTTTTCAAGGCCGAAGATGATCTACGTTGAGGAGAATCAAGCTCATGCTACCTCTTCACTAATTGTGAAATTAGTGAACCAAACACCCTAAACTAAATGGAAAGTAGTAGAGAATGATGAAATAGGAAATGGGTGTTAGTGTATATGCCCTAGAGGCCATTACTGTATCATACTAGTTTGTATATTACTTAATGGAAGCTTGGGATATTCACAGTTTTATAGACAATCTTGCTCAAAATGGTAGTATGCAACTTAGTTTGTTTCTACTTTAATGTATACATGTGTTTCTTTTAGTATATCACATATACACATTGGTGGAGCCCTTAGGATCTTTGCTTGATTACCAGCGTTGTGATGGCAGTCACACTCGTGGGGGCTGGGTAATCCATAAGCACATCCTTATACAGGTCCCTAGTCATACGACTATCGAGACAGGGCATCGATACTCCGGAGTAGACTAGCATATGCGCTTCTCATCCCAGCAGGGGAGACAGTCTGTCCCACAGCCGTCAGTACGTCGTACTTGAGATAGTATGCGGGTGCTTGTTAGGTTACGAGTACAGTGGACAGGACTCGTTGGTAATTGATTGATTGGTACTATACCTATCGTCAGTTATTAGTTCCCAGGTGACATCAGTACAGCTTAGTCCGCTGACTTGACACTGTCACTTCGCCTCGAGTGTGTTCCTACTGTACTTTGATTACTACCCTACCACGGCTCAAAGGAGTCGTGCAAACAGGTAGTAGTTGGGTGCAGTCCCGAAGCACTTGGAGGCAGGGACGGTTAGACAAGATTCGTCTCTCCCGGTATTGGGGGTTGATATCGCGCTGTGTCTAGGAGAGCCATTACACTAGTCCCTGGCCAGGGCAAGCGAGATATACTGGTAGGTTTCCAGTGTTATCTCAGGGTGTTCTGGGCTACACTCCGACACGACTTGTACCACTATTAGGGGACTGACAATTACCGCCCCCAAGGCCCGCCATGCGATATTCTCAGACGAACAGACCGGACTGCACGGAGATTGTCACATTCAGGCTCAGTAGGAGTTTAGATGGGTTTCACCTCGTCAGTCTTCATATCGGCATCTACCTGGTGGCCGTTACGCACAGCTAGTGCCGCTTGCGGTCTGTGGTTAAACCTACTGCCAGCGTAGTGTCGAGTCTTTAGAGTCCCACACAGAGAGCTATTCGCCTCTAGGCAAAAGAGTAGAGGTCGCATGGTTTTGCGACAAGGTCCGGTCACATCCGCGCACTTGTGCACGTTTGGTGTCCGGGCAGTTATTACTAGCGGGCTTTGGTTTAAGCCAGATCCTAGTATACGTTTTGGGATTGATTTTATCTCGTTTGTATTCGTGTTCCCCGGAAGGCGGATGCGGGTGTGTATGCAAGGTTGACAGAGACAGAGGCAGAGGATTCTCATTAGGGTTGTTGACTGTTGACTTTTGCTAAACCCTAATGAGAATTACAAATATGATTAACAATAATATTAATTAAGTATTATTGTGATATGGTTGGGTTGAAGGGTTGACCTTATTGACTTTGTTGACCGGTTGACTAGGTTGAACTTGTTGACCACCATCATGACAATGGCTATCATTTCTTGGCATTGACTTTAGCTTGCTTGTTTTGTTCATAAATTGCATTTATTGCAAGAAATGATATTACCATTTGATATGATAACAACCATCACATAATACTCAATTATTATTACTTGTTATCATGATTTTGGATTATGAGAGCTTGGATGGCAAAAGTCTTGCTTATTCTCTCATTTCCTTTCTCTCTCATGCTTGAGCTCTCCCTCTTCCTCTTGCTCTCTCTCTAGTTCATGGTTCTATTGCCTCATGTGTTGAGAAGCAAGAACCATAGAGATCAAAACCCATTACACTTCTCTACTCATCCTAGTTCACAAGGTCTAGCAAGCCAAGTGTTCTAGTTTCTTCTAGTTTGAAGTGAAGCCAAAGGTAGAAGCTTTCGGGTGGATCCATCTTCGGCGCGAGGAGACGACGAGGTGAGGCCGATCCGACCACCGCAAGGAGTTGAAGACGAAGGAGTTCAAGTTAAGGTATAACCCCCTAACTGAGTAGGTAAAACTCCTAGTTAGGTTGTTAGATAGTTGTTTAACAAAGATCCGTATTTTGAGTCCATGTTACCACCCTAGAAAAAATCGTTTTTCACCATTTCTGCAGCCCCAAAGAACTGGGGACGGGTAACGTGGACATACAGTGGTATCAGAGCCTAGTTAAACACTATCTAACATGTTAACAAAGTAACTAGAATTTCGATCGGAGAGAAAGTCACGAAACACGCCCGAAAAGTATAGTTTCTGCCGATTTTTTTTTTGTTCAAAAAATAATAAATCTTACACTAAAAATCGGCTCAGGCTTTTTATAACAAACTGTAGAAAATTGGTCCAGGGAATCGGTCAAACCGCCGCGGAACCGCGGCAGGAGCATGCTTCCGCCGCGGGTCTACGGCCGAGTTGACTCGGCCGTGGGCAAATTTTCTTGCAGTGTGTTCAGTAGGGTGTTTTGGGATTTTTACAATATGTTTTTTCTGCCCAGATTTTTGAGAAAGAAAATTTTTTTTGGGGCTTAAAATCCGTATTTTTATTGAACTTCTAAAGACTTAAGCTAACGGGTTTATATCTGTGATGTGATATATGTATTGAACATCTGCTAATCGCTATACGTCAATAAGTGGGGGTTATACATATCTGTGATCTGTAATGTTGATGGTATGTGTAAATGAATTCATTGGATTGTCGCGGATGAATAGCCGAGGGTTGTGAGATGAGAGTTTTCTTTTTCTTTCAATTCATGTAAATTTGTAATTGATGTAATATTATTTATTGGGCCGCACAACCGGGATGAGGTTGTAGCCATCATTGTATAATTTTTTTTACTGTTTTTGCTCCTAGGATAGACCCATGGAGGGGGTGCACAAACTACCGGGTACCTCGAAGTGCCGAGTGGCCTACTCACGTCGTTGAGGGAGGTTGCTTCGCTTCGGGTATTTGGCGGGTAGTTTGCCGCACCCGTAGGGGTCTAGGGTGGGGTATTGTCTATTCACCGCGACCGTGTAATCCGCTTTCCGTTACAGGCTCGTACGGAATACGGATTCCTAGTATATCCAATGTGTTCATCTGTGATCTAGAATGGCTATTATTGCTGTATATCTATATATGATATCTATTTAGGCGTTGCTTATGTTTTGCATCCGCGCTAGTCCAGCCCCCGCTCTGTCGTTAGTTATGTAACCTAACGGGTAATGACGGGGCCCCGTGGCGAATGCGGATGGCATAAGCGTACGTCATATTTTGGTTGTTTTCTGCAATGGTAGGATTAAATGATGGGTCGCATTAAAAAATTAATGCAAGAAAATAAACCACAGTAAAGTCGTTGGAACAATTTCAAAACCACTCGGTTTCTTTTGAAAAACAACTTTTAAACGCGGAGCTTAAGCCGCTCCTTTTAAAAGCTATCTCGTTCCATCGATTATATCAAGTTCACTACGTTCACGGTTTTGCCAAAACCATTCGTAGCCTTCCGTCATTTCACATAGATAATCAATAGTATTCAAGCTATGTTTGTTGGCCAAAGTCAAGGCATAGTGATTGGTAGCTATTGGGTATTCATGTGCAGCATAGATAGATGCGTTGGTTTGGGACAGTCGTACTGCCTTGTTGGCCAAAGTCAAGGGTAGGTACGGGTGGGTTCAAATTAACCTGGAGAATGACGGGTAGAACTTGACATGTGACTTATGATTTGTTGGCCAAAATCAAGGTCATAAGAGCATGGGGAAAAAATCCACATCGGGAGTTTCTAAAGAACCAGAAACTTGCTAGCGCTGCATACCATTTGGAGTGTGATGATTCTGGTAGGATTCCTTCAGTTTTGTCACGCGATGATATTTGGATCCCGATCCTACTGTGAGTGTATGCTACTCCTCGGGAAATTTCTCACTTAACGATCAATGCTATAAACCAAGTAGTTGTCTAGAAAGGTGTTAGCGGGGCTACGCCCCCAGGGAAAAGAGGTTATTTAATTAAGGAACTTCGCGAAAGCGTTGAAAAACCTCCCTCAATGTGCCAACACTGGCCTGGCTGAACAGTTAAGCAAGTATTGTACGGTGAGATTGATCCCGACTAATTCTTCCTTTTTGGTTTGAGGAGGAATTCGAGATACGGTGGGAGCCATCCTGTTTAGACAAATTAAAAACCACTCTAAACTTGCAAGAGCATCATGCTGAGTGTTTCTTCTCTCTCCTAATTTAGCGACCAATCGTCATGACCGGACTTAAGTTACTTCTAGATAAAAACATACTGACAGGGCTAAACTACAATGATTGGCTCAGGAATGTCAAAATGGCAATCACTTACGACAAGCTGGGGTATCTCCTTACCACCAAAGCTCCCCCTGTCCCAGGTCCCACCTCCAGCGTCGTGGATAAGGAAATCCATAAAACTTGGGAGATCGATTGCGCGAAGGCCAAGTGCCTCGTGCTTGCCTCTATGGAAAATGAACATCAGAGGAGGCACGAGAATATTGACCTCGAATCCATATTTCTCCATACAAAAGAACTGTATGGAGAGCAATCTTGTATCGCCTGATACGAAGTGTCGAAAAAGCTGTTTTCGGCAAGATTAGCTATCGGATCATCTGTAGCGGAATACGTGCTTAAGATGATTGGCTTCATTGTGGAGCTCGCAGACCTTGGGACCACGTTAGAGAACGAGCTCTATACGGACTTGATTCTCCAATCCCTTCCTTCCACTTACGCCCAGTTTATCCTGAACTTCCACTTGCAAGGAAAAAAAGTTGAACTTCCGGAGCTCCTCAACATGCTGAGGAGTGCAGAGGGCACCCTACAGAAAGGTAGGGAAACATCCACTTTTTTTGTAGGAGGATCTTCCTCTTCTAAGTCCAAGGCGAAAGCCAAGGGAAAGAAGAAGAAAGCCCCCATCAAACCAAAGGGCGGTGTTAGTAATGTGGATACGAAGGGAAAAGCGAAGGCAACAAAGATAGCGGGGCAGCTTGTGGGAAAGGAAGAATGCTTCTGTTGTCATAAGAAGGGATACTGGAAGAAAGATTGCAGGGCTTGGAATGCCAGAAACCAGGATCCGAAGCAAGTTGCGGCTTCGTCTTTAGGTGTATATGTTATTGAAAACTGTCTTTCAATAAACTCTACTTCCTGGGTATTATATATCGGATCAGGATCTCATATCTGTAATTCTTTGCAGGTATTGAGAAAGCGTAGGGTTTTGAAGGCAGGTGATATGACCCTCAGAGTTGCAAACGGAGCTGGCATGGATGTTGAGTCCGTGGGGGACTATCACCTGGGATTGTCAAATGGACACATTTTGGTTTTGCGTAATTGCTATTTTGTACCGAATGCAACTTGTAATATCATTTCTGTATCTTTATTATCTGAAGAAGGTTATGAATTTGCATTTGTAAGCAATGTTGTAAACATTTACCTTAATCAAGTTCTGATTGGGTCAGGTACATTAAGCAATGGTATATACGTATTAAACCAACCACAGATTTTCAATGTCCAGAATACACACAAAAGAAAGTCTCCGGAAACAAACTAGGCTTTCTTATGGCATTGTAGACTGGGTCACATCAATGAGAGAAGGTTGACGAAGTTACATACAGAAGGATATTTGGATCCGTTCGAATATCAAATGCAACTTGTCAATCCTGTCTCAAAGGAAAGATGATAAAGACTCCGTTCACTGGACACGGAGTAAGAGCGTGATCTTGGGACTCGTACATAGCGATGTGTGCGGTCCAATATCTACACATGTGCGAAGCGGTTATTCTTACTTCATTACTTTTACGGATGACTTTTCAAGGTACGGATATGTCTTCTTAATGAAACATAAATCCGAAGCCTTTGGAAAATTCCAGGAATATAAGAATGAAGTAGAAAAACAAACCGGCAAAAGTATCAAGACACTGAGAACCGATCGAGGTGGTGAATACTTGAGTGCCGAGTTCCTGGATTACCTAAAAGAGAATAGAATTCTTTCTCAGCTTACTCCTCCGTACACTCCTAAACATAACGGTGTTTCGAAGAGACGGAACCGGCCCCTATTGGATATGGTACGTTCCATGATGAGTAACGCTCAGTTACCGCGATCATTCTGGGGATATGCACTAGAATCAGCTGCATACCTTTTGAACAGAGTTCCAACTAAGACAGTGCCTACCACACCATATCAGATATGGTGTTGGAAGAAACCCTATCTTAAGCACATTAAGACATGGGGATGTCCGGCTTTTGTCAAAAAGCAGCATGCGGACAAACTCGAGGCACGATCAGTACAATACAAGTTTGTGAAATATCCAAAGAACTCCAAGGGATATTTCTTCTATTGCGAAGAGGAACAAAAGGTTTTTGTTTCTCGTCATGCCCACTTCTTGGAAACTGAGTTTTTGGAAAATCAGATGAGTGGGAGCGCAATAGAACTGGAAGAAATTCCAGAACCACGAGCTATTACTGAAAGCTTAGTAGAACCAGAGGGTTCGAAAGATCAGGACATTCCTGCGCCGCTCCGCAGGAGCAGTAGGTAGTCTCATCCGCCCGAGAGATACTACGGTTTTCTCATAGATGGGGATAGAGAGGATTGCATCATTGATAGTGATGAGCCGACTAGCTTTCAGCAGTCTATTCAGAGCGTTGACTCGGTAAAATGGCTGGATGCAATGCGGACCGAAATGGAGTCCATGTACACCAACAAAGTATGGACGTTGGACGTTGCTCCAGATGGGGTAAAACCCGTAGTATGCAAGTGGATCTTCAAAAGGAAGATTGGTGTTGATGGACAGGTTGAGACCTATAAGGCTAGACTTGTTGCAAAGGGTTTTCGTCAAAGACCTGGTTTAGACTATGACGAAACCTTTTCTCCAGTGGCTATGCTGAAATCCATTCGGATCCTTCTTTCCATTGCTCCCTTCCACGATTATGAGATTTGGCAGATGGACGTAAAGACAGCTTTTCTAAATGGAAATTTATGGGAGTGTGTCTATATGGACCAGCCAGAGTGTTTCATTCAGAGCGGGAGCAGCGGAAAGGTGAGCAAGTTGCTTAAGTCCATCTATGGACTAAAGCAGGCATCGCGGAGTTGGAACATCGGTTTTGATGAGACGGTCAAAGAATTTGGCTTTATCAAAAATCCAGATGAACCATGCATCTATAGTAGATTTGTAGCAAGAACTGTCGTATTCTTCGTTTTATACGTAGATGACATTCTCTTAATAAGAAATGACATTCTTATGCTACAATCTGTCAAAGAGTTCTTGTCACACAGGTTCTCCATGAAAGACCTGGGTGATGCCTCTTACATTCTGGGGTTCCTGATCCATCGTGATAGATCCAAGAGGATATTAGGACTTTCACAGTCCAGGTATATCGACACCATACTGAAAAGATTCAGTATGGAAGATTACAAGTGCGGTAATCTACCGGCTTACCATGGGATCACCCTCTCTAAAGAGATGTCTCCCAAGACTGATTTGGAAAGGGATCGCATGTCTATTATACCTTACGTTTCTGCGGTAGGCTCTACAATGTATGTGATATTGTGTACCAGACCAGATATAGCCTATGCATTGAGTGTGGTAAGCCGGTATCAGTCAAACCCTGGGGAGAAACACTGGATAGCGGTAAAGAACATTCTCAAGTACCTGAGAAGGACTAAGGAGATGTTCTTGGTGTATGGCGGAAAAGACATCCAGATCGAGGCCTTTGCTGACTCCAGCTTCCAACGTGACAAGGATGATTCCAAGTCCATGTCGGGTTATGTCCTTACCCTCAATGGAGGGGCGGTCTGTTGGAAGAGTTCCGAACAGGAAACCGTTGCTGACTCGACGATGGAAGCGGAATATATCTCTGCTGCAGATGCCGCAAAAGAAGCCATCTGGATGAGGAAGTTCTTAACGGAACTTCAGGTAGGTTCCGTCCATTGTTGATCCAATACCTCTGTATTGCGACAACAACGGGGCTATAGCTTTAGCGAAGGAACCCAGGTCCCATCAAAAGTCCAGACACATCTTGAGGCGGCATCACCTGATCAGGGAGATCGTGGGTCGCCAGGAGATCGAGGTTCGGAGTGTTGCTACGGAAGATAACACTGCTGATCCACTCACGAAGGCCTTACCCCAGACTCGGTTCGAGCGGCTGATCGAGATGATAGGTCTTCGATACGCCAGTACATGGCCTTACTGCAAGTGGGAGATTGTTAGTGTATATGCCCTAGAGGCAATTACTGTATCATACTAGTTTGTATATTACTTAATGGAAGCTTGGGATATTCACAGTTGTATAGACAATCTTGCTCAAAATGGTAGTATGCTACTTGGTTTGTTTCTACTTTAATGTGTACATGTGTTTCTTTTAGTATATCACCTGTACACATTGGTGGAGCCCTTAGGATCTTTGCTTGATTACCAATGTTGTGATGGCAATCACACTCGTGGGGGCTGGGTAATCCACAAGTATATCCTTATACAGGTCCCTAGTCGTAGGACTATCGAGAGAGGGCATCGATACTCCGGAGTAGACTAGCGTATGCGCTTCTCATCCCAGCAGGGGAGACGGTCTGTCCCACAGCCGTCAGTACGTCGTACTTGAGATAGTATACGGGTGCTCGTTAGGTTACGAGTACACTGGACAGGACTTGTCGGGAACTGATTGGTTAGTACTATACCTATCGTCAGTTATCAGTTCCCAAGTGACATGAGAACAGCTTAGTCCACTGACTTGACACTGTCACTTCGCCTAGAGTGTGTTCCAACTGTACTTTGATTACTACCCTACCACGGCTCAAAGGAGTCGTGCAAACAGGTAGTAGTTGGGTGCAGTCTCGAAGTACTTGGAGGCAGTGACGGTTAGACAGGATTCGTCTCTCCCGGTATTGGGGGTTGATATCACGCTGTGTCTAGGAAAGCCATTACACAAGTAGTCCTTGGCCAGGGCAAGCGAGATATACTGGTAGGTTTCCAGTGTTATCTCAGGGTGTTCTGGGCTACACTCCGACACGACTTGTAACGCTATTAGGGGACTGACGTTTACCGCCCCCCTAGGCCCGCCATGCGATATTCTCAGACGAACAGACCGGACTGTACGGAGATTGTCACATTCAGGCTCAGTAGGAGTTCAGATGGGTTTCACCTCGTCGGTCTTCTTATCGACATCTACCTGGAGGCCGTTATGCACAACTAATGCTGCTTGCGGTCTGTGGTTAAACCCACTGCCAGCGTAGGGTCGAGTCTTTAGAGTCCCACACAGAGAGCTATTCTCCTTTAGGCAAAAGAGTAGAGGTCGCATGGTTTTACGACAGGCTCCGGTCACATCCACGCACTTGTGCACGTTTTGTGTCCGGGCAGTTATTACTAGCGGGCTTTTGTTTAAGCCAGATCCTAGTATACGTTTTGGGATTGATTTTATCTCGTTTAGATTCGTGTTCCCCGGAACGCGGATGCGGGTGTGTATGCACGGTTGACAGAGACAGAGGCAGAGGATTCTCATTTGGGTTGTTGACTGTTGACTTTTGCTAAACCTTAATGAGAATTAGAAATTTGATTAACAATAATATTAATTAAGTATTATTGTGACATGGTTGAGTTGATGGGTTGACCTTGTTGACTTTGTTGACCGGTTGACTTGGTTGGACTTGTTGACCACCATCATGACAATGGCTATCATTTCTTGGCATTGACTTTAGCTTGCTTGTTTTATTCACAAATTGAATTTAATACAAGAAATGATATTTCCATTTGATATGATAACAACCATCACATAATACTCAATTATTATTACTTGTTATCATGATTTTGGATTATGAGAGCTTGGATTGCAAAAGTCTTGCTCATTCTTTCATTTCCTTTCTCTCTCATGCTTGAGCTCTCCCTCTTCCTCTTGCTCCCTCTCTAGTTCATGGTTATATTGTCTCATGTGTTGAGAAGCAAGAACCATAGAGATCAAAACCCATTACACTTCTCTACTCATCCTAGTTCACAAGGTCTAGCTAGCCAAGTGTTCTAATTTCTTCTAGTTTGAAGTGAAGCCAAAGGTAGAAGCTTTCGGGTGGATCCATCTTTGGCGCGAGGAGACGACGAGGTGAGGCCGATCCGACCACCGCAAGGAGTTGAAGATGAAGGAGTTCAAGTTAAGGTATAACCGCCTAACCGAGTAGGTAAAACTCCTAGTTAGGTTGTTAGATTGTTTTTTAACAAAGATCCGTATTTTGAGTCCATGTTACCACCCTAGAAAAAATCGTTTTTCACCATTTCCGCAACCCCAAAGAACCGGGGACGGGTAACGTGGACTTACAATGGGCACTCTTTAGTTTTATTTTTCTCTCAATATTTTCAATACTTCACAAAAGCTAGTGAGCTTGAGGAAGAAGATGAAGAATTCTCTCATGGAATTAACCAAGTGAAGAATGTGAACCATGGGTGAGTTAATATCACATATTAACCTATGTAGAGACTTAACCATGGCTAATCTAATGGTTGGGTTAATAAATATCTTAAGTATGACCAAATCAGTGGACTTGGTCAATGGTTCCACAAGCTTCTCCAGGCTTCAACCATCAATCCAATTTTCACCTAATTTTGTTTAACTTAAAATAAATAACCCTTCATTAATCTAGCATGGTGTGATTCTTATACACCCAAGTCACATGTGTCATCTAGCATAACACAAAACATGTACACAAATATATCACATATATACATAATGCACATTCAAGTGAGAGAAAAAATCATGAGTGAGCAAGTATTAGTTAATGTAACTAATTATATAATTATATATTAAATTATTAAATCAACACTTGATTTAATAATCCGGCTATATTACATATAACCGACTAATATAAAATGTAACAAATTATCGAATCAACACTTGATCCGATAACCCGGCTATATCATATATAACCGATCTATGTTATAAATCGCACGAATAGAATGCGGTATCACATACACGCATTAATCTCATTCCAGCACATATCACATATGTGCTCCTACTTCGTTTCGCAAGAACCAGGAAAACTCTGTCTAGGACTCTAAAGAATCGTCAATACGCCGGCAGTAGGTGATGATCATATCAAACACCCACAAGCCGCAAGCGGTCTGCTAAACGTAACGGCCACCAGGATATTGAGCGATCAGAAGATCAACAAGCAAGCCTGCTCATACTCCTGCGAATCCAAATAGTAACACTACCGTACAGTCCGGTCTCTTCGTCTAATATGTCACATATCTCGTCTGGGGGTGGTAAACGTGGTAAACGTCAGACCCTAATAACTCGATAAGTCATGCCGATGTGAGGCTCATAACGGGTCGAGAAACTACTGATAACTCTTACAAGTAAATCTCAAAATCATCCCTGGCCAGGGACTTCCTGTTATAGCCAATCGTGCACGGCGCAACTTCAACCCCCAATACCGTGAGAGACGAATCTCCTCCTATTGCTCATTGCCTCCATGTGACTCGGGACTGTACCCAAAAACCACCATTTTGCATGCTCTCTTGAGTGTGGTAAGGTGGAAATCAAAGAATAGTGGGAATCACACAAGACTCTATGACGATCTCGGGTCGACGGACTAACCTGTACCAGTGTCACCAGAGAACTGCCATCTGACGTGAGGTATAATACCATCTAGTAGTTCTCGGTGAGTCCGTCCAGTGTACCCAGTCTCCACTAAGTACCCGTATATCATCTCTGATGTCAAACACCAATGGATATGGGATCATCCATCGCCCATCTACATGGGTCGAGAAGCTATATGCTTGTCTACTCTGGTATATCGATGCCCCGTCTCGATACACCCATGACTAGGGACATTAAAGGATGTACTCACGGACAACCTTTGTCTCACTAGTATGATCCGCATCACAATCCAGGTAGTCAAGTACATATCCTAAGGGCCTCATCAACATGTAACAGAGAGACAATCAGTGTACATGTTAAGATAAAGAGTAACCAGATAGCATACTATCATGTCAAGCAAGAAAGTCCTCCCTGTTAGTTATATGTATGCCCTAGAGGCCATTACTGTACATGAGATGTATGTTGTAGTGGATGCTGGAACATATATAGGTAGGACTTTCTTGCTCGACATGATAGTACGCTATCTGGTTGCTCTTTATCTTAACATGTATACTTGCTGTCTATCTATTACATGTTGATAAAGCCCTTAGGATGTGTGCTCGACTTCCAGGACTATGATGTAGATCATACTAGTGGGGCCTGGGTAGTCAATGAGTACATCCTTCAATGTTCCTAGTCGTGGGAATATCGAGACGAGGCATTGATATTCCAGAGTAGACTAGCGTATATCTTCTCGATCCATGTGATGGGCGATGGATGATCCCATATCCATTGGTGTTTGACATCAGAGATGGTATGCGGGTGCTTAGTGGTGACTGGGTACACTAAACGGACTCGCCGAGAACTCCCAGATGGTATTATACCTTACGTCAGATGGCAGTTCTCTGGTGACACTGGTACAGCTTAGTCTGTTGACCCGAGATCGTCATAGAGTCTTATGTGTCTCCCATTGTGCTTTGATTTCCACCCTACCACGGCTCTACTGAGTCATGCAAACATGTGGTTTGGGGTACAATCGTGATTCACATGGAGGCAATGAGCGATTGGAGGGGATTCGTCTCTCCCGGTATTGGGGGTTGATGTTGCGCTATGCTCGACTGGCCATAACTGGAAATCCCTGGCTAGGGTTGCACTGATTTACTGGTAAGTGTTATCAGTAGTTTCATACTTGTTATGGACCTTATATCGGTATGACTTATCAAGCTACTGGGGTCTGATGTTTACCACCCCTAGGCGAGATATGCGACATATCAAATGAACAGACCGGACTGTGCGGTAAGTGTTACTGGTTGGATTCGCAGGAGTGTGAGCAGGCTTGCTCGTTGATCTTCTGATCGCTTAATACCCGGGTGGCCATTACGTTTAGCAGACAGCTTGCGGCTTGTGGGTGATTGATATGATCACCACCTACTGCCGGCGTATTGACGAGTCTTTAGAGTCCTACACAAAGGTTTCCTGGCTCAAGCGAAACGAAATAGGAGCGCATATGAGATATGTGCGGGACCGAGAATAATACCAGTATATGATACTGTGTTCTATTCTCGCGATTTGTATCATCGGACGGTTATATGAGATATAGCCGGGTTACCGAATCAAGTGTTGATTCGATATATTGATACACTTGATATTATTCGGTTATATGCGATATGACAGGATCATTAAATCAAGTATCGATTTAATGATTTAATGTATAATTATATATTTGATATATTACTTTACATTAACTAGTATTTGTTCACTTAAGATTGATTTTCTCACTTGATGTGCACAAGTTGTATATATGATATATGATTGTGCACTAGTTTGTATTATGATTGACGATACATGAAAACTTGGGTGTGTGTATGACTTACACCATGTTTAGGTTAATAGTTAGGGTTTTATTTATTTTATTTATTTTGGCAAAAACAAAATGGTGGCTTTCTTTTTTTTTTTTCTTGAAGCTTCATGAAGCTTTCAAGCATCTTTGACAAAGTCTACCATTTTTGTTTTGCATGAGATTTTTGTTTACCTAACCATTAACATAAACTCTAGTTTAGTCTCTACATTGGTTTACTCACCCATGGTTGCATTATGATATACATCACTTGATTATTCATTTTAGTTAATTCATTATTCATTCATATTCTTTTCTTCTTCTTCATCTTCTTCAAGTGAAGAAAACATTGCTAGAAATTTTCAAGTGAAGATTTAGAGTGAGAAATCCAAATCCAAAGTGAACCCACTTCCTATTTCTTCATCCTCTACCACTTGCCATGTAGTATACGGTGTTATCTTCACAAAGTTTTTGACCTAGTGAAGATGGAGCTTGAGTTTGAGTCTCCTCGACGTAGATCATCTTCGGTCTCGAAGTCAACGACCTAGCCCGCTCATTTCTTCGATGAAACCATCGCTAGGGTCCGGGATCCCGATGATCGCAGCGAAGGGACGTCAACACGGAGCTTTAGAAGTGAAGGACCGGATCTACAAAGGTTGTAATCCCTTTCACTTAGTAACAAAGTAGTTTGCTTGCTTTTAGTTTCGCCTAATCTCTAGTAACGATCTTGCATAGGGTTGTTCGGCACATAAAATTTTTTGATTATGGCATGGTAGATGCCTTGTAGAACATAATGTGTGTGCCTAGGAACCCTACACTCCCTATATATATCCAAACATCCACTACAATATACATCTCATGTACACTAATGGCCTCTAGGGCATACATATAACTAACAATCTCCCACTTGCACTAGGGCTATCATATAGCAGTGGTTGTAGTATCCCATACTCAACTATCCTATAAAAGTCTCTCTCTGGGAAAAGGCCTTTGTGAGTGGATCCGCCACGTTGTCCTCTGAGTCTGCTCTCCTAACCTCGATCTCCTTGGAGATCAACCATCTCCATGATCAGGTGATACTGCCTTAGAATATGTCTGGGTCACTGATGGGACGGGGGTTCCTAAGCATAAGCCACAACTTCATTGTCACACAATTGCAGGAACGAAGTTCATCTCATGAACTAATATACACCCAGACTGCCTCTTTTGTAGTATCGTTGGTAGCGATGTATCGATCCTTTATCGTCTAGTTTGTTACGGTATGTACCTTGGAACTCTTCCAACATACCGTCCTTCCTCTAAGGGTAAAAACAATGCCTGTGACTGTCATTCAGTTGCCCTTACCACCATGGAAGCTATCAAGTTATTCTCCCCAGGTTCTATTGATGCCATCTCACTACACCTAGTAAGAATCCTAACATCTAATTAGATCTATCTCGTAAATCCAAAACCCAGGATTTAGGAGGTATCACCTTGATCCTATATGGAGAATCGTCGTGATAAGAGGATATTGACCGAGCGTAGCATAGGAAACTCCTTTCCTCTCAAGCGTATGTCATCCACGTATAATACGAGGAAAATCACCATACCCTCTACTACCTATTTGTATATACAAGGTTCATCTACCATTTTGATGAAGTCAAACGCTTTGACTACCACATCAAAACAGATGTTCTAACTCCGCGATGCCTGCTTTAACATGAAAAACAACTTGCACACGTTTCCGCTGCTCCCACTGTCTACGAAGCCCTCTGGATGTGTACTTATAGACGATTTCTTCTAAATCAGTATTTAGAAAAGCAGTCATGACACCCAACCGCCAGATATCATAGTCATGGTATATAGCAATGGCAAGTAGGATCCGGATGGACGTAAGCATAGGCGATATAAAAGGTTTCATCATAATCCACACCTGGTCGATGACCAAAACCTTTTGCAACAAGTCTTAGCTTTGAAAGTCTCAACTTTTCCATGTACACCAAGTAATCTTCTCAAGATATACTCGCTCCTGATGCGGATTTAACCCTTTAGATATAGCAACCAAAGTCCATACTTTGTTGGTGTATATGGATATTATCTCAGATCGCTTAGCATCCAGCCATTCTTACAGAGTCCCCACTCTTGATGGCCTGCTCGAAACTAGTTGGGTCATCATCTCATGATGCTACCCTCGCTCCCACCGTCATAGAGAAAACCGAAGTATCTCTCAAGTGGATGAGGAACCCTACTAGATCGGTGGAGAGGCTGAGGTTCGTTGGGAACTATTGAATTCTCCGGTTCTACCAAACCATCAGTTGTAGTTTGTATAGCTGGAACACCTTCCAATTCTACCTCATGACCACAAATTTCTGTCCAAAATAAATTCCTTTTCTAAAAAGGTGGCTTGCCGAGAAATAAAACACCTTTTGTTTCTCGGTGTGGTAGAAGATATTCCCTTGCGAATGCTTGGGTTATCCAACAAACTTCCACAGAGTTGACCTTGCCTCGAGCTTGTCCGGATTTTGCTTTTGACATAGGCCGGACAACCCTAAATCTTAACTTACATAAGAGATGGGCTCTTCCTATACCATATCACATATGGAGTGATAGGCACTTGATTTGGTTGCAACCCAATTCAATATGTATGCTGCTTCATTAAGCGCATAACCCCAGAAGGAAATAGGCAACTCAGTAATACTCATCATAGAGCACACCAAATCGAATAGGGTGCGATTTCTCCACCCCGACACACTGACGTGCTGCGGTGTATACAGAGGAGTAATGCCGAGAGAGAATCGCAATCTCCTTTAGAATAGTCCAGGAATTCCATGCTCAAGTATTCTCCTCCCTGATCACATCAATGGACATAATTCTTATACCCGTTTTGGTTTTCTACTTCTGACTTATATTCATTGACTTTCTCAGAAGCTTCAGATTTGTGATTCAACAGGAACATATGTTCGAATCTTGAGAGATCATCAGTGAATGTAATGAAGTACAAAGTACCGGTCCTGGCATGGGTAGACAGGGGACTTACATACATCATCATGTAGCAATCCCAAAAGATAACTAACTCTTTCTCTGTTTCCACTAAACGGATCTATGTTCATTTTATCTTTGTGACAAGACTGGAAAGTTTCACAATATGTAAGTTCAAACGGATTTAAATATGCATCTTAATGTAACTTAGCCAGTCGGGTCTCATTGATATGTCCTAGTCTACAATGCCTCAAGAAGGATTCGTTCATTTCTGAACTCTTCCCCTTATGTGTATTCTGTACGGTGAGAACTATAGTTTGATTTAGAACATATATGCTTTTAGATAACGCGCCTGAACCGATCAACTCTTGATATAAGAAATGTTCAAAATATTATCCAACAATACAAAATTATATCTTTCTTTAGTAAATAAAGAGACTGATATGATGTTGTATATCAGGTTCGGTATCTAATAAAATTCGTTCAGAATTAATGTATTTGGTAATATAGGGTGATAACTGCCAACATCATGGCTGCAACAATTGCACCATTTCCAACCCTTGAAATTTTATCACCCTTTCTCAGTTCTCTACCTAACTGCAGCCAATGTAACAAATTACATATGTGGGATCCTGATCCGGTATCTCAAACCCAGGACGTAGAGGACACTGAGAAACAGTTCTCTGTAACGAACACACCCGAAGAAGATGCATCATCATGCACTTTCTTCGTTTGGGCGGCACGGGAATCCTGGTAATCCCCTATTTCCTGCTCGGTCTTATAACAATTATATGTTGGAGCGGGACCAACGTTCCCCAGCACAGTATAACAAGCGGGTTCGGTCAATATATCCATATTATTATCTTGATTAAGGCGTGACATGGTCGCTACCTGGAGAGAGAGAGAAGAAAACTCTCAGCGTATGCTCTTGCAAGATCAGATTGGTTATAATTTTATCTAATCAGGATGGCTCCCGCTGTTTTTATCAAATCTTCCATCAAACCCTAAAAGGAAAGACTAGCCGGGATTAATTACGCCCTACAAGTTCGCCAATCTTTCAGCCAGGCCAGTGCCGATACTTTGAGGGAGGTTCCCCGTGCTTTCGCATGGATATAATTAAAATAAATCACGTTTTCCCAGGGACGTAACCCCGTTGACACCTTTCTAGACACCTACTTGATCGGCTAATTGTAAAGTGCAAAACTCTCCTAGGAGTAACAATTACTGGCAGTGGGTATCGGGATCCAACTATCTCATAGAAGGTATGCAATCTCATTGCAAATTTCAACACTTGAAATTCCAGATAATATTTTGCCCCTAGCTGCTATATGACCTTAACATAGTCAACTAATCATAAGTGCTAGTCAAGTTCAACCTGTACATTTCTTGATTGAATTAAACCCACCCGCACGACCCTTAACATGGTCAAGGAAGTCGCACGACTACCCAAATCCAATCGCATCTCATGGTTAGGCAGATAAGCACTAATTAGCTACCGCACACTACGCCTTAACATAGTCAACAAACGTAGCATGAATACTAACTAGTACTTATCTGAAATGACGGAGGGCTATGACAGGTTTTTATGAAAACCATTTGCGTAATGAACATGATATCGTTGTAGAATCAAATGATTTTAAATGGAGTGTTTTTGAGGCCTTTGCTGGTTTTGCTAAAGAGGTCACTCCCGGTGAAAGGATCTCGGCTCTTTTCTTATCGAATAAGGTGCAGGATATTCACAATACTACTATGCAAAGCAAGAACTGGAAAAGCAATCAAAAGACAAAATCGAGGATTGTAGCATGTGCCAGTTATTGCTAAAGAGGTCACTCCCGGTGAAGAGATCTTGGCTCTTTCCTTATTAAATAAGGTGCTGGATATTCTACAAGGAATATCGCTATGCAAAGCAACAACTGAAGCTGCTTGTTTTTGAAAATTCGATTCCACAACATCTTTATGTTTATTTTCTTTCATTAATCTCATTAATGAATATCGTATCATTTATGTTACCTAAGCATCACAGGTAAATACAACGTACGCTTATGCCATCCGCATTCGCCTCGATGTCCTGCCATGCACCGTTAGGTTAGGTAACTAACGGCAGAGCGGGGCAGGGCTTGTGCGGGTGTAAAACATAAGCAACGTCTATATAATATATAACATATACTATATACAGTATCTATCTCATCATACAAAGTGATCACATCAAAGAATATCACAGCAGAAATCAACATATGAAATATTGGATATACTAGGATTTCCTGGTTTTAATTTAAGCCTGTATAGAACATGGATTCCACGTTCGTGATGAATAGCCAAACCTACATCCATAGAACCCAACGAGAGCGGCAAGCAACTCTATCAATTCTAGAGTTAGCAGACCCGGACTCGATGCGTCGAGATGGTCTCCCACTGGACTCTAGAACCAGGTTACTTGTGCTCCCCTCCTTGGGTCTATCATAATGCGGAAAAGTAAATAATATACATCAACGGTGATATCTTCCTCAACCCGGAAGTCCCCCAATGAAAGAATATTACATACAAGTTTTTATATGAATGAAAATTAAAAACTCCCATCTCACATAAAAAACCCACGGCTATTCAAACACGAAGATCCAATATAACATATCCCAGCAACACATAACATCACATGTCATCAACGTAAGTAAATATGCGTATCCCAATTGTTGTTGACATATAGCAACGAAACCAGCGATACACCACATATTACACTTACGGTCGTAGAAAAGAAAGTGAAAAACTACAACAATTGGAATCCGCACTGCCCTTAGACATCATAAACCCGGAATATCGCATATTATGGATTTCATGCCTAACAATGCAAATCTTACATTTAAATCTCAACTATGAAAACACTTTTCAAAAAAAGTCGGGTAATTCAACAAGTTTCTCGATTTCACCCGAGACCGAAATGTTAAACTTGCACGCAACTAAATAAATTCCAATTATTGTATCCTATCACAAATATCCGGACGATGTTAAACTTTTCGATCGATTAATCAAAGACCCACAATTCCCCGAGAGCTCAACATTTCAACCCAGTTTATAAATACCCAGAATCATGCCACAGCACCTATGGACCAACCGTAGAAGGGCAAACCCAAGCCTCATTAATGGCACCGCGGAACTGCCCCAAACCCTAAGGTACGAAAATGTTTCCATGGTCATTATGTCAAGTTAGGCTTTCATTCTTCTAAAGGGTCCATAGAATCGCTTACATGATTTTCCGAATACCCTAAACTTGGAAAAATGGGTTTTTGACATTCGATCGAACATTTTAACTTCGCCTAGATAACATGTGAAAACCCGAAAACAATGTTAAACTACGAATACGAATCACTTCGAAGTTGCCTACACAGTAACACCGCATCACATGCAATTGTAGGAAAAACGAACAATACCTGAAACACTAAACCCCATTGCCTGGAACACATAAAAATTTTGAGGCCAAAATTCAATGAACGGGCCGAGCAGGCCGGATTAACTGGGGAAGTGGCTGGCCAGATTTCTACAGAATGGGCTCAAATTTCATATGTGTTCATGTCATATCTCAAACAACATTCTGCACTTGTTTAAAAAAATTTCGTGGTCATTTAAAATTCGACAGAAACTAGTATTCGGTGTTTCATGTTCCGGAGTAGTTTCGGTTTCGTAATCTAACAAACATCGTCTAATACTCTAGACCGGCTCTGATACCACTGTTGTAATTCCTTAGCACCCTACTGTATTTTCACAGCAACTACCATGCCAAATTTAAAAATTCTAAGGTGCTAATCAATCTTAAGCTAGGATCAAGCTAGAGTAAATAGACAAAATAACATGTAATTAACCATTACATCTAAGTGAATGAGAAATACAACCTTTGTAGACCGGTCCTTAACTTCAATAGCTCCGTGTAGTAGTCCCTTCGCTGCAAGTTGTGATCTCCCGAACTCTAGAAAGGGTTTTCCCGGAGAAATGAACAAGCTTGCTCCAAGTCTTCGAGGCCGAAGATGATCTACGTCGAGGAGACTCAAGCTCATGCTACCTATTCACCAATTGTGAAATTAGTGAAGCAAACACGCTAAACTAAATGGCAAGTAGTAGAGGATGATGAAGTAGGAAATGGTCTCTCTTTAGTTTTATTTTTCTCACAATATTTTCATCACTTCACAAAAGCTAGTGAGCTTGAAGAAGAAGATGAAAAATTCTCTCATGGAATTAACCAAGTGAAGAATGTGAACCATGGGTGAGTTAATATCACATATTAACCCATGTAGAGACTTAACCATTGCTAATCTAATGGTTGGGTTAATAAATATCTTATGTATGACAAAATTAGTGGACTTAGTCAATGGTTCCACAAGCTTCTCCAAGCTTCAACCATCAATCCAATTTCCACCTAATTTTGTTTAACTTAAAATAAATAAAACCCTTCGTTAATCTAGCATTGTGTGAGTCTCATACACCCAAGCCACATGTGTCATCTAGCATAACACAAAACATATACACAAATATATCTCACATATATACATAATGCACATTCAAGTGAGAAAAAGAAATCATGAATGAGCAAGTATTAGTTAATGTAACTTAATATATCAAATATATAATTATACATTAAATTATTAAATCAACACTTGATTTAATAATCCGGCTATATCCCTTATAACCGACTAATATCAAATGTAAAAAACTATCGAATCAACATTTGATCCGATAACCTGGCTATATCATATATAACCGACCTATGATACAAATCATGAGAATAGAATGCGGTTTCACATATGTGCATTAATCTCGGTCCCTCACATATCACATATGTGCTCCTATTTCGTTTCTTATGAACCAAGAAACCTCTGTGTAGGACTCTAAAGACTCCTCAATACGCCGGCAGTAGGTGATGATCATATCAAACACCCACAAGCCGCAAGCTGTCTTCTAAACGTAACGTCCACCCAGGTATTGAGTGATCCGAAGATTAACAAGAAAGAATGCTCATACTCCTATGAATCCAAACAGTAACACTATCGTACATTCCGGTCTCTTCGTCTGATATGTCGCATATCTCGTCTGGGGGTTGTAAACGTTAGACCCCAATAACTCGATAAGTCGTGCCGAAGTGAGGCTCAGAACGGGTCGAGAAACTACTGCTAACGCTTACACGTAAATCTCAAAATCAGCCCTGGCTGGGGACTTCCTGATATAGCCAATCGTGCACAGCGCAACATCACCCCCCAATACCGGAAGAGACGAATCCCCTCCGATCGCTCATTGTCTCCAAGTGATTTGGGACTGTACCCAAAAACCACCGTTTTGCACGCTCTCTTGAACGTGGTAAGGTAGAAATCAAAGCACGGTGGGAATCACACAAGACTCTATGACGATCTCGGGTTGACAGACTAACCTGTACCAGTGTCACCAGAGAACTGCCATCTGACGTGAGGTATAATACCATCTGGGAGTTCTCGGCGAGTCCGTCTAGTGTTCCTAGTCTCTACTGAGCACCCGTATATCATCTCTGATGTCAAACACCAATGGATATGGGATCATCCATTACCCATCTACATGGGTCGAGAAGCTATACGCTAGTCTACTCTGGTATATCGATGCCCCATCTCGATACACCCACGATAGGGACATTAAAGGATGAACTCACGGACTATCTTTGTCCCACTAGTACGATCTGCATCATAATCCAGGTAGTCAAGTACACATCCTAAGGGCTTCATCAACATGTAACAGAGAGACAATCAGCGTACATGTTAAGATAAAGAGTAACCAGATAGTATACTATCATGTCGAACAAGAAAGTCCTCCCTATATATGTCCAAGCATCTATTACAATATACATCTCATGTATAGTAATGGCCTCTAGGGCATACATATAACTTACATCGTATTCATAATTTTGTAGGGTTACTAGGCACTCTAACAAGGGTTAAGAAAGCATCAACCATGCCCGATTAAAATTTTAGCCGTGCCTAACAACCCTAGACAAGATCTTTGCTAGAATATTAGGGTTTCACATGCAAGTAAATAGCATCAACAACTAAGTGAATACGAAATACAACCTTTGTAGATAGGTCCTTCACTTCTTTAGCCCCTTGTTGAAGTCCCTTCGCTGCGATCGTGGTTCTCCCAGACTCTTGCATGGCTTCACGAGGCTAAAGGAGCGTCCTTGCTTGAACTCTTCGAGGCCGATGATGATTTACGTCGAGGGGATGCCAACTCAGGCTTCTACTTCACTAACTAGAGAATTAGTGAAGCAAACACCCTAAACTAAAGTGCTAGTCTAGTAGAGGATGGAGAAATAGGAAGTGGGTTCATTTTAGAATTTGGTTTCTCACAATGTTTCTCACTTTGGATCAAACCCTAGAGAGCTCTTTTGCTCAAGGAAGAAGATGAAGAAAAATAAAGAGAGAAAGATAATGATCAAGTGAGAATGCTAACCATGGTGAGTGAGTATCATATACTAACTCATGTAGAGACATAACCATGGCTAATCCTTATGGTTGGGTTAACAAATATCCATAGTAAAAACAAACTTAGTGGACTTAGTCAATGCATCCACAAGCTTCCACAAGCTTCATGCATTTTCCTAATCCTCCACTAATTTTGTATTTACTTTAAATATTAAATCACAAACTAATAAATAGCATGGTGTAAGTCACATACACCCATGAATGATGTATCATCAACCATGATACAAAAAGAAAACACAATTTAATATATATCACATATATATTAAAGTTGTGCACATGTGAGAAAAATCCTTAAGTGAACGAGTGTTAGTTAATATAAACTAGTATATCTAATATACAATTATATAATAAATTATTAAATCAACACTTGACTTAATAATCCGGTCATATCTCATATAACCGACTAACATCCATTGTATTGACTTATCGAATCAACACTTGATTCGATAACACGGCTATATCACATATAACCGACCGATACAAAAAGTCGCGAGAATAGAATACGGTATCACATACACGCATTATTCTCGGTCCCGCACATTTCACATATGGGCTCCTATTTCATTTTTCCTGAGCCTGTAAAAGCTCTATGTAGGACTCTAAAGACTCATCAATAAGCCGGCAGTAGGTGATGATCACATCAAGCACCCACAAGCCGTCAGCGGTACTAGCTGGACGTAACGGCTACCCGGGTATTGAGCGATCAGAAGATCAGCAAGCAAGCCAGCTCTAACTCCTGTAAAAGCCAAACGGTAACACTTCCCGTACAGTCCGGTCTCCTCGTCTGATATGTCGCATATCAAGTCTAGGGGTGGTAAACGTCAGACCCCAATAACCGATAAGTCATGCTGATGTGAGGCTCATAACGGGTCGAGAAACTACTGGTAACACTTACCAGTAAATCTCTAAATCAGCCCTGGCCTGGGACTTCCCTGTTATGGCCAATCGAGCACAGCGCAACATCAACCCCCAATACCGGGAGAGACGAAACCCCTCCTATCACTCATTGCCTCTATGTGACTCGGGACTGTACCCAAAAAACACCGTTTTGCATGCCCTCTTGGACGTGGTAATGTGGAAATCAAAGCATAGTACGAATCACACAAGACTCTATGACGATCTCGGGTCTACAGACTAACCTGCACAAGTGTCACCAGAGAACTGCCATCTGACGTGAGGTATAATACCATCTGGGAGTTCTCGGCGAGTCCGTCCAGTGTACCCAGTCTCTACTGAGCACCCGTATACCATCTCTGATGTCAAACACCAATGGATATGGGATCATCCATCGCCCATCTCATGGGTCAAGAAGCGTATACGCTAGTCTACTCTGGTATATCGATGCCCTGTCTCGATACACCTACGACTAGGAACATTAAAAGGATGTACTTATGGACTACCATGGCCCCACTAATATGATCTGCATCATAGTCCATGTAGTCAAGTACGCATCCTAAGGGCTTTACCAACATGTAAATATAAGACAGTATCAAGAGACAAGTATACATGTTAAGATAAAGAGCAACCAGATAGCATACTATCATATCGAGCAAGAAAGTCCTCTCTATATATGTCCAAGCATCCAATATAATATACATCATCTGTACAATACTGGCCTCTAGGGCATACAAACAACTAACAATCTCCCACTTGCACTAGAGCCAGCTGCTGTAGTATCGCATACCAAGCATCCCGAAGAGTCTCTCAAACTGTATCTGGGGAATGGCCTTCGTGAGTGGATCTGCAGTGTTGTTCTTCGTATCAACCCTCCTGACCTCGATCTCCCGGCGATCTACTATCTTCCGGATCAGGTGATACCGCCTCAGAATATGCCTGGATCGCTGATGGGACCTGGGTTTCTTGGCCAAATCCACCGCTCCATTGCTATCGCAATACAAAGGTATTGGATGCTCAATGGATGGAACCAATCCAAGTTCAGTAATGAACTTCTTGATCTAGACAGCCTCTTTGGCAGCATCATTGGCAGCGATGTATTCAGCCTCCATCGTCGAGTCTGCCACGGTTTCCTGCTTGGAACTCTTCCAGCTAACCGCCCCTCCATAAAGGGTAAAGACAAATCCCGAGTGCGACTTAGAGTCGTCCTTATCACTCTGGAAGCTAGAATCGGTAAAGGACACCACTTGGAGCTCTTCGTTACCATACACCAAGAGCATCTCTTTAGTCCTTCGCAAGTACTTGAGAATGCTCTTCACAGCTGTCCAGTGACTCTCTCCAGGATCAGCTTGATACCTACTCACTACACTTAGTGAGTATGCTACATCGGGTCTGGTACATAGCATCGTGTACATGATAGAGCCTACAGCTGAAGCATAGGGTATCCCTTGCATGCGAGCTCTCTCCAAATCAGTCTTGGGAGACATCTCTTTGGAGAGAGTGAGCCCTGAGATCGTGGCTAAAAACCCACGTTTGTACTCATCCATACTAAACCTCTTTACTGTGGTGTCAATGAACCTTGATTGGGACAATCCCAATATCCTTTTAGATCTATCTCTATAGATCATAATTCCCAGTATGCAGGAGGCATCACCTAGATCTTTCATTGAGAATCTTTGTGATAAGAAGAGCTTGACCGATTGCAGCATAGGAATGTCATTTCTTATCAAGAGTATGTTGTCCACGTACAATACGAGGAAGACAACCTTACTCTCTGCCAACTTTTTGTAGATACAAGGTTCATCTACATTCTTGACAAAATCAAACTCTTTGATAACGACGTCAAAGCAGATGTTCCAACTCCACGATGCTTGCTTTAATACATAAATGGATTTAAGCAGCTTGCACACATTCCCGCTGCTCCCACTATCTACGAAGCCCTCTGGCTGAGTCATGTACACGCACTCTTCTAAATCACCGTTTAGAAAGGCGGTCTTAACATCCATTTTCCACATTTCGTAGTCATGATATGCAGCGATGCCAAGCATGATCCGGATGGATTTAAGCATAGCCACTGGAGAAAAGGTTTCGTCATAGTCCACGTCTGGTCTTTGATGAAAACCTTTTGCAACAAGTCTAGCTTTGAATGTCTCCACTTTCCCATCTACACCAAGTTTTTTCTTGAAGATCCACTTGCTCCCAATGGGTTTTACCCCTTCAGGAGCAACTTCCAAAGTCCATACTTTATTAGTGTACATGGATTCCATCTCGGACCGCATTGCATCCAGCCATTTCACTGAGTCCCCACTCGTGATGGCTTTCTTGAAGCTAGTTGGGTCATCATCAACCATGATGCAATCCTCGCTCCCACCATCCATGAGAAAACCGTAGTATCTCTCAGTTGGGTGAGGAACCTTACTAGATGGACGGAGAGGCTAAGGTTCATTGGGAACTACTGAATTCTCTGGTTCCACTAAATCTTCAGTTGCAGTTTGTGTATCTGGAACCTCTTCCAGCTCTACCACTTTGCCACTAATTTCTTTTATAAGAAATTCCTTGTCTAAAAAGGTGGCATGTTGAGCAACAAACATCTTTTGTTCCTCACTGTGGTAGAAAAAATACCTATATGAGTTCTTTGGATATCCCACAAACTTGCAAAGAACTGACCGTGCCTCGAGTTTGTCCGGATTTTGTCTTTTGACATAGGCCGGACAACCCCATATCTTAACTCGTTTAAGATATGGCCTCTTCCCACTCCAATCTCATATGGTGTGGTAGGTACAGATTTAGATGGAACTTGATTCAATAGGTATGCTGTTGTCTCCAGCGCATACCCTCAAAAGGAAATAGGTAACTCAGTTGTGCTCATCATAGAGCGCACCATATCTAATAAGGTGCGGTTCCTCCGTTTCGATACACCGTTGTGCTGTGGTGTATATGGAGGAGTCAGCTGAGAGAGAATCCCATTCTCTTTTAGGAAGTCCAGGAATTCATTGCTCAAGTATTCTCCTCCTCGATCTGATCAAAGGATTTTAATACTTTTCCCGGTTTGGTTCTCGACTTCTTGTTTATGTTCTCTAAATTTCTCAAATGCTTCTGATTCGTGTTTCATCAGGAATACATATCCGAATCTAGAGAGATCGTCAGTGAATGTAATGAAGTACGTAGAACGTTTCCTGGCATGTGTAGACATGGGGCCGCATACATCACTATGTACCAGTCCCAAGAGTTCCGTAACTCTCTCTCCGTGTCCCGTAAACGGAGTTTTGGTCATCTTGCCTTTGAGACATGACTGGCAAGTGTCATAAGATGAAAATTCAAACGGATTCAAATATCCATCCTTATGCAACTTAGCTAGTCGTGTCGCATTGATGTGACCCAGTCTACAATGCCACAAGAAGGATTCGTTCAGTTCTGAACTCTTCCTCTTGGTTGTGTTTGTTATAGTCAGAACCGTTGATTGATTTAGAACATAAATGCCATTGCACATCGTGCCTGATACAACCAACTTTTGGTTTAGAAAAATGTTCATTACATTATCCTGTAATACAAAATTATATCCTTCTTTACTCAACAAAGAAACCGATATAATCTTGCATATCAGGTTCGGCATGTAATAGCATTCGTTCAGAATCAATGTATTACCAGTTGGCAATACAAGGTGATATTCCCCGACGGTTCTAGCTGCAACAATTGCACCATTTCCATCCCTTATGTCATTATCACCTTCTCCAAGTTCTCAACCTTTCCTAAGCCCATGTAACTGATTACATATATGGGATCCTGACCCGGTATCTAATACCCAGGACGTAGAGGAAATGGAGAAACAGTTCTCTGTAACGAACATACCCGAAGAAAATGCACCAACATGTACTTTCTTCATTCAGGTGGCATGGGAATCCTGGTATTCCCCTATATCCTGTTCAGTCTTATAACTTTTATAAGAAAGAACGGAACCAATGTTCTCAGAACAGTATAACATGCGGGTTCGGTCAATACATCCATATTATTATCTTTTTTAAGGCATGATATGGTCGCTACCTGGAGAGAGAGAGAAGAAAACACTTTAGCGTATGCTCTTGCAAGATCAGATTGGTTATTATTTTATCTAATCAGGATGGTTCCCACTGTTTTTATCAAATCTTCCTTCAAACCCTAAAAGGAAAAGACTAGCCGGGAATAATTACACCCTACAATTTCACCAATCTTTCAGCCAGGCCAGTGTCGGTACTTTAAGGGAGGTTCCCCGTGCTTTCGCACGGACCTAATTAAAGTAAACCTCGTTTTCCCAGAGGCGTAACCCCGTTGACACCTTTCTAGACACCTACTTGATCGACTAATTGTCCTGTGTAAAACTCTCCCAGGAGTAACAATTACTCGCAATGGGTATCGGGATGGAACTATCTCATAGAAGGTATGCAATCTCATTGCAAATTTCAACACTTGAAATTCCCGATAATATTTTGCCCCAAACGATCTATGACCTTGACAAGGTCAACAAACCATAGACCGTAAGTCAAGTTCAACCCGTCATTTCTTGATTTAATTAAACCTACCCGCACGACCCTTGACAAGGTCAACAAGGCCGTACGACTACCCTAATCCAATCTGCATCATATGCATAAACAGATAAATACCGGTCAGCTACCGCACACTACGCCTTGACAAGGTCAACAAACGCAGCACGAATACTAAGCAGGACTTATCTGAAATGACGGAAGGCTACGACAGGTTTCTCTGAAAACCTATTGCGTATCGAACTTGATATCGTTGTAGAATCGAGTGAATTATGAAATGGAGTGATTTTGAGGCTTTTATTAGTTTTGCTAAAGAGGTCACTCCCGGTGAAGGGATCTCGGCTCTTTCCTTATGGAATAAGGTGCAGGATATATCATATATATCGCTATGCAGAGCAAAACTCCAAAAGCAATAAAAAAACCCGAGTGTTGTAGCATCTGCCAGTTTTGCAAAAGAGGTCACTCCCGGTGAAGGGATCTCGGCTCTTTCCTCATCGAATAAGGTGCAGGATATATCATATATATCGCTATGCAAAGCAAAAAGTGTAGCTACCTTTTTTGAAAATTTTGATTCTACAATATCTTTTAGGTTTCTTTTCTTTCATTAATCACATTAATGAAGTCCCATCATTTAAGTCACCTAAATATCACAGATAAATACGACGTACACTTATGCCATCCGCATTCGCCTCGATGTCCCCTCGTGCACTGTTAGGTTAGGTAACTAACGGCGGGCCAGGGCTAGCGCTGGTGTAAAATATAAGTAACGTCTATATAATATATCATATATACTATATACAGTATCTATCATCACATATCAAATGATCACATCACAGATATCGCAGCAGATGAAACATATGAATCATTGGATATACTAGGACGTCCGTGTTTTATATTGAGCCTCTATAAAACGCGGATTCCACGGTCACGCTGAATAGCCAAACCCACACTTCTAGACCCCTACGAGAGCGGCAAGCAACCCTTCAAATTCTAGAGTTAGGAGACCCGGACTCGACTCCTCGAGTTGGTCTCCCACTGGACTGTAGAACACGGTTACTTGTGCTCTCCTCCTTGGGTCTATCCTAGTGCGGAAAAGTAAATAATATACAAATGGTGACATCAAGCTCATCCCGGAAGTGCCCCAATAAAAGAATATTACATACATTTAATTTTACATGAATGAAAATAAAATCCCTCATCTCACATAAAAAAACCCGGCTATTCATAACACGACGATCCAATATAACATATCCAGCAATACATAACATCACATGTCATCAACGTAAGTAAATATGCGCATCTCAATTGTCGTTGACATATAGTAACGAAACCGGCGATAACACATATTACACTTACGGTCGCAGAAAATAAAGTGTAAAACTACAACATTTGGAATCCACAACCTCTTTAGACATCGTAAATCCGAAATATCACATACTTCGCATATCATGCCTAACTATATGAATTCCACATATTGTATCACATTCAAGATAAATAGACAGTATTAAACTTTCCGATCGAATAATCAAATACCCAAGATTTCCTAAATAGCTCAACACTTGAGTGGAGTTAAAAAATTCCAGAATACGTCATAGTAGCAACGGTCCAGCCGTAGAAGGGTCAAGCGAACGCCTCACATGTGGCATGCCGTATGGCCCCAAACCCTAAGGTTCAAACGGCAGTTCAAGATGGTCACATAATCGAGTTAAGGTTTGTTGTCTTCTAGAGGGTCCATCGCGCTACATGCACGTTTTTCCAAAATATTTAAACTCAAGAAAAAATTCAACACTTGAAAGTTTTTCGTGCCGAGAAATAATGAGTTAATGATATCCGTTCGAACATTTTAATAGTTTCTAAATATCTGGAAAACATAACGAAATTAAATATACCGATCGAATCAATGAATACAAAATAATCCCCAGAACACTGAACACTTGAGTCATTTTAAAAATACCTAGAAATACAAATCACAGAAATAGAAATTATAGTGTAAAAATAAGGGCATAAAACCTCTGTGCTGCCGCGGATCCGCGGCCCAAGCGCGGTACGGCCGCGGTTCCGCGGCGGGTTGTACAGTGTATGCACTTGTTTTTCACTACAATTCTTATATTTCCCTGCTGATTTTTTTAGGCATTTTTAATTCAGAAAAATCACAGTTTTTAAAATTTGTCTAGAGAGGGGTTCATTCTGGTGTTTCGGGGTTCGTTCAGAGTTTTAACTTCGTATACAGGTCGCCTAATGCTCTAGCTAGGCTCTGATACCACTGTAGGGTTACTAGGCACTCTAACAAGGGTTAAGAAAGTATCAACCATGCCCGATTAAAATTTTACCCGTGCCTAACAACCCTAGACAAGATCTTTGCTAGAATATTAGGGTTTCACATGCAAGTAAATAGCATCTGCAACTAAGTGAATACGAAATACAACCTTTGTAGATCGTTCCTTCACTTCTTTAGCTCCATGTTGAAGTCCTTTCGCTACGATCGTGGTTCTCCCGGACTCTTTCATGGCTTCACGAGGCTAAAGGAGCGTCCTTGCTTGAAGTCTTCGAGGCCGAAGATGATCTACGTCGAGGGGATGCCAACTCAAGCTTCTACTTCACTAACTAGAGAATTAGTGAAGCAAACACCCTAAACTAAAGTGCTAGTCTAGTAGAGGATGGAGAAATAGGAAGTGGGTTCACTTTAGAATTTGGTTTCTCACAATGTTTCTCACTTTGGATCAAACCCAAGAGAGCTCTTTTGCTCAAGGAAGAAGATGAAGAAAAATAAAGAGACAAAGATAATGATCATGTGAGAAAGCTAACCATGGTGAGTGAGTATCATATGTAGAGACATAACCATGGCTAATCCTTATGGTTGGGTTAACAAATATCCATAGTAAAAACAAACTTAGTAGACTTCGTCAATACATCCACAAGCTTCCACAAGCTTCATGCATTTTCCTAATCCTCCACTAATTTTATAATTACCTTAAATATTAAAACCCAAACTAATAAATAGCATGGTTTAAGTCTCATACACCCATGAATGATGTATTATCAACCATGATACAAAAAGAAAACACATTTTAATATGTATCACATATATATTAAAGTTGTGGACATGTGAGAAAAATCCTTAAGTGAACAAGTGTTAGTTAATGTAAACTAGTATATCTAATATACAATTATACACTAAATTATTAAATCAACACTTGACTTAATAATCCGGTCATATCTCATATAACCGACTAACATCCTTTGTATCGACTTATCGAATCAACACTTGATTCGATAACCCGGCTATATCACATATAACCGACCGATACAAAAAGCCGCGAGAATAGAATACGGTATCACATACAAGCATTATTCTCGTTCCCGCACATATCACATATGCGCTCCTATTTCATTTTGCCTGAGCCAGTAAAAGCTCTATGTAGGACTCTAAGGACTCGTCAATACGCCGGCAGTAGGTGATGATCACATCAAGCACCCACAAGACGTCAGCGGTACTAGTTGGACGTAACGGCTACCCGGGTATTGAGCGATCAGAAGATCAGCAAGCAAGCCCGCTCTAACTCCTGTAAAAGCCAAATGGTAACACTTCCCGTACAGTCCGGTCTCCTCGTCTGATATGTCGCATATCAAGTCTAGGGGTGGTAAACGTCAGACCTAAATAACCGATAAGTCGTGCCGATATGAGGCTCATAAAGGGTCGAGAAACTACTGGTAACACTTACCAGTAAATCTCTAAATCAGCCCTGGCCAGGAACTTCCCTGTTACGGCCAATCGAGCATAGCGCAACATCATCCCCCAATACCGGGAGAGACGAAACCTCTCCTATCGCTCATTGCCTCCATGTAACTCGAGACTGTACCCAAAAACCACCGTTTTGCACGCCCTCTTGGACGTGGTAAGGTGGAAATCAAAGCACAGTGGGAATCACACAAGACTCTATGACGATCTCGGGTCTACAGACTATCCTGCACATGTGTCACAAGAGAACTGCCATCTGACGTGAGGTATAATACCATCTGGGAGTTCTCGGCGAGTCCGTCCAGTGTACTCAGTCTCTACTGAGCACCCGTATACCATCTCTGATGTCAAACACCAATGGATATGGGATCATCCATCGCCCATCTCATGGGTCGAGAAGCGTATATGCTAGTCTACTCTGGTATATCGATGCCCTGTCTCGATACACCTACGACTAGGAACATTAAAAGGATGTACTTATGGACTACCATGGCCCCACTAGTATGATCTGCATCATAGTCCAGGTAGTCAAGTACACATCCTATGGGCTTTACCAACATGTAACTATAAGACAGTATCAAGAGACAAGTATACATGTTAAGATAAAGAGCAACCAGATAGCATACTATCATATCGAGCAAGAAAGTCCTCTCTATAAATGTCCAAGCATCTAATATAATATACATCATCTGTACAATACTGGCCTCTAAGGCATACATACAACTAACAAATTTTAACATTGTTTTGGGTTTGATATTGATATGTGATACAATATTTGGAATCCACAATAATTAGTTTTGTGAAAACTAGTTTATATTTTATAAACCTAGCAATTTAGTCTCATTTGATCGGTTGCCATGGGGTTTTGATATGGATCAAAACTCTATCGCAATCACGTAGTTTACGCGGATACTCGCCGGGTAACAATACTAGATAGCCACGTCCCAAAGCCCTGACCAAGTGACTGTAGGAGAACCACATTGCCAAAAGCATCCTCCTGGGTGCTCGCGGCAGCGGTGTTCTGCCTTAGTGCACATCATCGACGGCATGGGGGTTGCTGCCGTCTACAAAATTTTTCGACGAGCATTCGATCATGTTGTCCGGAATCTTATTGAATTACCCGACTGGTTTTTGAAAAATGTTTTCAATATCGAGACTAAAATGCGGGGTTTATAAGGTTAGGCATGAAATTCGAAGTTTATGATGTCTAAGGAATTCATTTGGTTAGGCATGAAATCCGAACTATGTGGTATTTCAGGTTTAGGATGTCTAACATGGTTGCGGATTCCAATTGTTATAGTTTTCACTTTCTTTTCTGCGACCGTAAGTGTAATATGTGGTGTATCGCCAGTTTCGATGCTATATCTCAACGACAATTGGGATACGTATATTTACTTACGTTGATGACATATGATGTTATGGGTTGTTGTGATATGTTATATTTGATCGTCGTGGTTGAATAGCCGGGGGTTTTTGCGTGAGATGAGAGTTTTTTATTTTCATTCGTGTAAAAACTTGTATGTAATATTCTTTTATTGGGGCACTTCCGAGTTGAGGATGATGTTACCATTAATGTATATTATTTACTTTTCCGCATTAGGATAGACCCAAGACGGGTAGCATAAGTAACTGGGTTCTAGAGTCCAGTTGGAGACCATCTCGAGGAGTCGAGACCTGGTCTCCTAACTCTAGAATTGGTATGGTTGCTTGCCACTCTCGTAGGGGTCTAGGGATGTGGGTATGGCTATTCATCACTACCGTGGAATCCGTATTTTTTACTGGCATAATTTCAATCACGGACCTCCTAGTATATCCAAAATTTCATATGTTGACTTCTGCTGTAATGTTCTGTGATGAGATCATATGACTGCCTGAGACAAATGCTTAATATTATATATATGATATATAATAAACGTTGCTTATGTTTTGCATCCGCGCTAGTCCTGCCCCCGCTCTGCCGTTAGTTATCTAACTTAACGGTGCATGACGGGACCTCGTGGCGAATACGGATAGCATAAGCGTACGTTGTATAAGTATTTTCGTTTCATTATCTGTGATGCTTAGGAAGCATAAATGATGGGACTTCATTAATGAGATTAATGAAAGTAAAGAAATCTAAAGATGTTGTAGAATCAAATTTTCAAAAAGGTAGCTTTAGTTCTTGTTTTGCATAGCGGTATTCCTTGATGAATATCCAGCACCTCATTCGATGAGGAAAGAGCCGAGATCCCTTCACCGGGAATGACCTCTTTAGCAAAAGCTAGCAGATGCTACACCCACTCGGTTTATTTTGAGAAACACATGATTTTAAAAGCGGAGCTTAAACCACTCCTTTTCAAATTACTCGATTCTACAACGTTATCAAGTTCATTACGCGAAAGGTTTTCTTAAATAAAAAACCTGTCACAGCCCTCTGTCATTTCAGATAAGGACTATTTAGTATTCATGCAGCATTTGTTGACCTTGTCAAGGCGTAGTGTGCGGTAGTTAATTAGTGCTTTTCTGCAACGCATATGATAAGATTGGATTAGGGTAGTCGTACGGCCTTGTTGACCTTGTCAAGGGTCGTGCGGGTGGGTTTAATTCAATCACGAAATTAACGTGTTGAACTTGACTTGCGGTTTATGGTTTGTTGACCTTGTCAAGGTCATAAATCGTTTGGGGAAAAATATTATTGGGAATTTCAAGTGTTGAAATTTGCAATGAGATTGCATACCTTCTATAAGATAGTTGGATCCCGATACCGACTGTGAGTAAGAGATACTCCGAGGAGTGTTTTGCATATTACAATTAGCCAATCAAGTAGGTGTCTAGAAAAGTGTTAATGGGGTTACGTCCTTGGGAAACCGAGCTTTATTTAATTAGGTCCGTGCGAAAGAACGGGGAACCTCCCTCAAAGTATCGACACTGGCCTAGCTGAAAGATTGGAGAACTTATAGGGTGTAATTAATCCAGGCTAGTCTTACCTTTTATGGTTTGAAGGAAGATTTGATAAAAACAGTGGGAGCCACTCTGATTATATAAGATAATAACTAATCTAATCTTTCAATAGCATACTCTAAGTGTTTTCTTCTCTCTCTCTCTCTCCAGTTAGCGACCATGTCAGGCTTTAATCAAGATAATAATATAGATGTATTGACCGAATACGCTTGTTATACTGGGCTGGGGAACGTTGGTTCAACTCTATCTTATAATTGTTATCAGTCTGAGCAGGAAATAGGGGAGTGCCAGGATTCCTAAGCCACCCAATCGAATAATGAACATATTGATGCATTTTCTTCGGGTGTGTTTGTTACCGAGAACTGTTTCTCAGTACACTCTATGTCATGGGTATTAGATACCGGATCGGGATCCCACATATGTAATATTTTACTTGGGCTAAAGAAAGGTAGAGAACTGGGAATAGGTGATCATTCTGTAAAAGTGGGGAATGGTGCAAATGTTGCAGCCAAAGCCGTTGGCGAATATCACCTTGTATTACCAAATGGTAATACATTGATTCTGAACGAATATTATTACATACTGAACCTGATATGAAATATTATACAAGTTTCTTTATTAAGTAAAGAAGGATATAATTTTGTACTGCAGAATAAAGTAATGACCACCTTCCTGAATCAAAAGTTGATTGGATCAGGCACGTTAAGTAATTGCATATACGTTCTAAATCAAACCACGGTTCTTAACGTACAGAACACACACAAGAGGAAAAGTTCAGAAATGAACGAGTCTTTCTTATGGCATTGTAGACTAGATCATATCAATGTGACACGACTAGCTAAGTTATATAAGGATGGATATTTGAACCTGTTTGAATTTACATCTTATGAAACTTGCCAGTCATGTCTCAAATGCGAGATGACCAAAACTCCGTTTACTGGACACGGAGAAAGGGCTACGGAACTCTTGGGACTGATACATAGTGATGTATGCGGTCCCATGTCTACACATGCCAGGAATGGTTCTTGGTTCTTCATTACATTCACTGACGATCTCTCAAGATACGGATATGTGTTCATGTTGAAACACAAGCCTGAAGCTTTTGACAAATTCAAAGAAAATAAGTGCGAAGTCGAGAACCAAACGGGTAAAAGTATTAAAATCCTTCGATCTAATCGTGGAGGAGAATACTTGAGCAATGAGTTCGTGGACTATCTAAAAGATAATAGGATTCTCTCTCAGCTAACTCCTCCGTATACACCACAACACAACGGTGTATCGGAGCAGAGGAATCGCACCCTACTTGATATGGTGTGCTCTATGATGAGCACCGCTGAGTTACCTATTTCCTTTTAGGGTTATGCGCTTGAGACAGCAGCATACTTATTGAATTAAGTTCTATCTAAATCAGTGCCTACTACACCATATGAGATATGGAGTGGAAAGAGACCATATCTTAAACGAGTTAAGATATGGGGTTGTCCGGCCTTTGTCAAAATGCAAAATCCGGACAAACTCGAGGCACGATCAGTTCTTTTCAAGTTTGTGGGTTATCCAAAGAATTCATATGGATATCTATTCTATTACAGTGATGAACAAAAGGAGTTTGTTTCTCCGTATGCCACCTTTTTAGAAAAGGAGTTTCTTGTAAAAGAAATTAGTAGCAAAGAGGTACAGCTGGAAGAAGTTCCAGCTACACATACTACAACTGAAGATTTAATGGAACCAGAGAATTCGATAGTCCCCAACGAACCTCAGCCTCTCTGTCGATCTAGTAGGGTTCCTCATCCACCTGTGAGATACTACGGTTTTCTCATTGTTGGCGGGAGCAAGGATTGCATCATGGAATACGATGACCTAACTAGCTTCGAGCAGGCCATCACGTGTAGAGACATTATGAAATGGTTGGATGCAATGCGATCTGAGATGGAATCCATGTACTCCAATAAAGTACAGAATTTGGAAGACGCTCCTGAAGCGGTAAAATCCGTCGGGAGCAAGTGGATCTTCAAGAAAAAACTTGGTGTTGATAGAAAAGTTGAGACTTTCAAACATAGACTTGTAGCAAAAGGTTTCCGCCAACGACCATGTGTGGATTATGATGAAACCTTTTCTCCAGTGGCTATGGTTAAGTCCATCCGGATCCTACTTGCTATCATTGCATACCATGACTACGAAATCTGGCAGATGGACGTCAAGTCCGCTTTTCTAAATGGTGATTCAGAAGAGAGCGTGTACATGACACTGCCAGAGGGCTTCATGGACAGTGGGAGCAGCGGAAAGGTGTGTAAGCTACTTAAATCAATCGACGGGTTAAAGCAGGCATCACGGAGTTGGAACATCTGTTTTGATGTAGCACTCAAAGAGTTTGACTTCGTCAAAAACGTAAATGAACCTTCTGTATACAAGAAGGTGGCAGAGAGTAAGGTCATCTTCCTCATATTAAACGTCGATGACATACTCTTAATAGGAAATGATGTTCATATGCTGCACTCGGTCAAGCTATTCTTATCACAAAGATTCTCAATGAAAGATCTAGGTGATGCCCCATACATCTTGGGGATTAATATCTATGGAGACATATCTAAACGGATGTTGGAATTGTCCCAATCTAAGTACATTGACACCATACTAAAGTGGTTTAGTATAGAAGATTCCAAGCGTGAGAATTTACCCACCATCTCAAGAATCACTCTTTCCCAAGAGATGTCTCCCAAGACTGATTTGGAGAGAGATCGCATGCAAGGGATACCCTATGCTTTGGCAGTAGGATCTATCATGTATGCGATGTTATGTACCAGACCTGATGTAGCATACTCACTAGGTGTAGTGAATAGGTATCAAGCAGAGGGAATCACTGGACAACTGTGAAGAACATTCATAAGTACTTGAGAAGGACTAAAGAAATGTTCTTGGTGTATGGTAACGGTGAACTCCAACTGGAGTCTTTTACCGATTCGAGCTTCCAGAGTGATAAGGACGACTCTAAGTCGGTATCGGGTTTTTTCTTCACCCTCAATGGAAGGACGGTTTGTTGGAAGAGTTCCAAGCAAGAAACCGTGGCAGACTCGACAATGGAGGTTGAATACATCGCTGCCAACAATGCCGCCAAAGTGGCTGTCTGGATGAAGAAGTTCATAACTGAACTTGGAGTGGTTCCATCCATCGAGCATCCAATACCTTTGTATTATGATATCAATGGAGCAGTGGCTTTGGCCAAGGAATCCAGGTCCCATCAGTGATCCAGGCATATTCTGAGGCGGTATCACCTGATTCGGGGGATAGTTGATCACCGGGAGATCGAGATTAGGAGAGTTTCCACGAAGAATAATATGGAGGATCCACTCACGAAGGCCATTACGTAGATACAATTTGAGAGACTCTTCGGGATGATAGGTATGAGATACTACAACTGGCCTTAGTGCAAGTGGGAGATTGTTTGTTGTATGTATGCCCTAGAGGCCATTATTTTACATGATTGTATATTATAATGGATGCTTGGACATATATAGAGAGGACTTTCTTGCTCGACATGATAGTGTGCTATCTGGTTGCTCTTTATCTTAAAATGTAGACTTGTATTGTGATATTGTCTTACTCTCACATGTTGATAAAGCCCTTAGGATGTGTACTTGATTACCAGGACAATGATGGAAATCATACTAGTAGGGCAAGGGTAGTCCATAAGTTGATCCTTTAATTGTTCCTAGTCGAGGGTGTATCGAGACGGGGCATCGATATTCCAGAGTAGACTAGCGTATACGCTTCTTGACCCATTTAATGGTGTCACGACCCGAAAGTACGGAACATGACCGGCACTTAGATTACGAAGCGTCTAGAGGCACAACGTAACCAAAGTAAGCCGAAACCCAGAAATATAAACCATAAAAAGAAGAAGAAGTAAAGAAAAACATGTAGAAAACAAGTTTAAAAGCAACATCCAATTTTCTCAAAAATTTCGGCATAGTCCCCTTTGTAAAAACTGGCCCCAAACGGGTACAAACAAGAAGAATATATATACAAACAATAAAAAGCATCCCCAAATAGGAGCTAGCTCTACGCCAAAAGGCGGAAACAACCATATCAGTGCACAATAGTATACAACGCCAAAGGGCGAGACTCAAAACTCAAAAGAAAACAAAACCACCAAATATCATAATAATACAAGCGCGGCTCTAAGTTGGAAATAAACAACTGATCCAGTAAACTATCAAGTAATACAAGTTTGGTTGATGGAGCTTTCTAAATACAAATTAAATAATAAAAGTACAATGGCGGTCCAGATACAAGTGAACCAACCTACCGTGCAAATCACCCTGAGTGAAAAGATGTGCCCGCAAGCTGCCAGGAAAACCTGTACATCGAACCTGTAATAAAATTTGGCACAACGGGGGTGAGTTGCCAACTCGTGAGTAGAAGATATCTGCGAAAAGAAATCTAATGCACGACGCTGTCCTAGGTCATAATAATATACTAATATACTACTAGTCATCAAGTAAAGACAGGATAATAAGCTACGTGTAAGTGCAAATGCTCCGTGCTCGTATCAGTGCCTCATATAGAACTATGTCATGTGAATGAGTATGCATGCACCATGAATGTGAAATAACCAATCCTGAAATCTATATATATCTGTATAAGAAATCTTTAACTTTTATCATGGTAAAATGTGTACAGAAATCTGAAATATCAACAATGAAATACATGGAAATCCGTGTCAAGCATCGACACAAAACATGTAAATCTCAAGTCTCAATACCTCATAATCTCAATGTCTCATAGTCTCAATATCTCGGGCTCCGTCAGTCCGGATCGGCCCATATCATCAAATCTCATGACAACGGTCGGTATCCTCTGGATATCCGCCGCGCCAGACATCACCGGTAGGTAGTCCTTCCCTGCCAGGCTCATCGTCTACAACTCGATCTTTTTTCCCCGGGGTACCATACCGGGCCCCCATGTACCCGAGGCGGTTTATCCACTCCTCGAATCGGGTCTCGAAATCCAACAGAAAATATGAAATCTCATGGTGGACGACACATACATTACGAGAAAACCGCATCTTTTGTTTTAAAAAGAGAGGAGGAGAAGAGAGAAGTTTTTATATATTCTTGCGGTTTTCCCCAAAAATCCAGAAATCTCATAAAAATCCAAAATCCTAAAATTATGAGTAAGTATATGATAAGTGTCGGCATATGCCCCATAATACTGCATGAAAACATGAAAATGCGAATGCATGAAATGTCTAAGTAATAAATACCATGTCTATACTAACACCAGAGAGTAAGCACAATATTATATCGATCTAGCTGTTAGCTGATTGTATCAATAAAAGAAAATATGATCTAAAGTGTACGTGACATAGCAATTACCGATGATGATGTGTGTGAGCCGGCAAATAAGTGTGCGTGGAATATGCGCATCATCGGTAATGGTGCTGGTGTCCTAACAGGCAAAGTTTTATTCTGATTATAGAAACATATGAATGAACATGAACCATTATGATTACGGTATGAATGTAAAGACGGATGTGTAATAACCACTCATCTGTGATATACAAGTATAACTACAACTATATGACTCGAGCCTAAACTAGTGTCCATCTAACCTCCTAAGGAACTAAACCTAAGAAACTTGTCAATAAGAAATAAGAGTCCACCTAAGGTCTGAATCCATATCTCTAATAGTCGGCGATCCAGCCTCAATAGCGTCACGTACGTAGTACGGCTTCCTCGAATCAAGAGTGCGGATCAATCATCAGATCTATGCCTCGTATGGTAAAATCCATCGTACAGCATCCCAATATCGGGGTACGGGTCAAGTATCACCTACGTGTCTCATCATTCGTATAATATCATCATCAACACATGTCAAGATCAAGGTGCTATACTGTAATCGCATACATCAATCATATATCATTGCCAGCATAAATATACATCGTTAATTTATCCTCATAAATATCATGTATATGCATCATATTGTGATTAAGTCACACTTAAATCATATCGTAATCACGTCACATCTATATGATATCGTAATCAAGTTACACATATATATATCATATCGAAATCAAGTCACACCTATATGATGTCGCAATCAGGTCACACATATATCATATCAGAATTTCAGGCACAGGTTACGGTCCGGGTTCTATTTTAGAGTCCCATATACTTCAATATCATCACCATCCATTATTATTGTTCATGTATACAAATCCATTATCTCATTTCCTAATGATCCGCTAACATCATAACACGACCATAAAGCCAAGAATCACGGCATCAAGCCCAGTTATATTGTTTTATCCCCGTGTATCATATCTCATCCTTGTATCACAAATACGTATTCTGTATATATATATACCTACACCTAGTCCTATATATATATATAAACATATACACGTATACACCGCGTCGAGTCTCAGTGTGTGCGTGTGTGTATCTACCTGAAACCTACGAATCTCCTCCAAGATATTCATCCTCGGGTAAGGTCTTTCTAAATCAATCTAGTCCAACCTAAGGTCACTACTAGGGTCCTACTCACCAAAATTCTAAGGTCACGTCTGGCTTCCTAATGACAATAAGTACTATCCCTATTCTACGTTTGCGGGGGTGCTAAACGCCATTCACCCGACTTCCCCCCGTAGATATATATCTACTCACCTGGTCCTTGTCTGCCGAAAACGGTGTCGCCATCCTCTTCTTCATCGCCCGCAGTCCACGTGTGGGGTACCTATACGCAAACACATATAATATCGTAAACTGAATCACGGACAATATCAAAACGACGCACAAAACGCACATAGCTTAAAACCTATGTCCCGCTCATGCAAAAGAACAAAATATCGCTCGATATCGGCGTACAAACGCCGATTGATCGAGATAAGCATCAACAAACAACTCATAGTTATGAAACTCATTACTTATAATATAAAACATGATTTAATTCATCGAAACCCTAAAAATCAATCAAATCGTCCGATTTCGAAAAACCCGAAAACGCCAATTTACCGTTTTACTTCAAAACTTGACATTTAAATGAAACTAATGTTCATAAAACTCATTAAATAGCATAACTAGATTATACAACCCATTACAATATTTTTAACGCCCCAATTGTATTAATTGGAAAATTCTAGTTTGCAAACTTGCTCTATTTCGATACTTTTAAGCAAAATTTCACAATATCACAACTAAACTTGATTTTGCATGAATTAATGCATTAAACTACAATTTATGATGATAATAATATAATGAAATCATAATTTAGATTTTAAACCCCATTTATTTAAGAATTTCCAAAATCTAGTTAGCAAAAATATCATTTTTATTAGTATTTTTCAATTATCAATAGAAACTAGTAACCAATTTAAGTTTTTCATTTCACTAAAAGGTTAATATCCTCATTAAAACAACAATCTAGTGTTACAAACAATAATTGGAATTTTCTCTCACCAATATATACAATATATAGAAATCTAGTTTGCAAAATGGATTAATTTAAATAATTTTGGATAAACAATTTACAATATATCATCCATACAAGATTTTCCACTTCTAAAAATGTTAAACTAGTTATTATAACCCTACTTAATTAATAAAAACCATAACTTAATTTTATAAACCCTAACTTGAATTTTAAAACTTGTAGATAGAAATTATTTATTAAATCTAATTATGCTTAAATGAAACATCTAAAAACAATAAATTAAAAGAAGAAGATTTATACCTCCAGAACATGAAATCCAAACATGAAAATAAGCCTCCAAAATGAATGCTTTCCATCTCCAAAATCCATGTAAAGATGAGCAAAGAATAGAGGGTAGGAATTAATTAGGATTTTGTGGGTTTTTTATTGAATTTTTGATGAATTTTGATGATTTTTAATACAAAAATGATGGGGGGAAATTTTTGGGGATGCCCATGGTGGTGAGGCCGGCCATGAGGTGAGGAAAAGAGAGGAGAGTGAGAAAAGGTGAAGAAAAGTTTAGAAGATTTCACAAAAATATCACACAATTAAGTCTTTTCATGAATTTATTTAAAAATTCTTTATTTTCTTCACTCCATTTGACCTAGAATGATCTAGAACCTTTGTAAAATTTTGAAAATAAATTTTGCATGGAACACACTTGACTCTAATATGTAATGGTTCACTTTTGCTAATTAAACCCATTCAAATTTTTAATTTACACTAATTTAGTGTAAAAATAAAACTTATGTTAATATTTAAAATAATTAATTTAAGAAAAATATTTAATTAAACTAAAAATTTATAAGTGGCTAAATAAACATCATTTACTAGTAATAACATAATTAAAATAGGTATTTTTAAATTTATAGTGAAAAATAATTACGGTTTAGTTTTATGAAAACTACGTTTTAATTTACCGAAAATTATAAAATTCACTTAAACGATTTTATTTATTTAATTAATTATTTAATTATTTTTATAATGTTAAAATCTTCCCCCCTTTAAGAAATTCCTTCCCCGAATTTAAATTAAAACTCCCCCCAATTACTAAAACATTCAGCCAAAACACTCAAATCGTCGGGGCTCCGAAATCATCAATACAAAACTAAAATCAACTCCGTCAACCATAACACAATCATCGGAGTTATGGAAAAAATAAAATACCAAAACCCAATACGAAAAGCAACATAATATATATCAAAACTACAACTTATATATTGTGCGCATCATAGTAAAATCGTCCAAACATCTAGAAAAAGAAGCATGCAAGAACCCCTTTTGAAAATCGCCGTGTGATGCATGTGCTACGGCATAAGTAGCGGACGTTTATTTTTTTAAAAAAAGCTATATATCTTTTATTTAACTTTCATGTCCCGCCTGGTTACCAAATCAATAGTAATGATTATAAAAACATACTGATCAAACTGAAATCAATCCAAATCACATCATAAAAACATCATGTGCTTCCGGTGCGCACTGAAATCGAAACCAAATACAGATGCCATGAATTCATACAAAAACAAAACTGAATGTAATAGGTGTGCACCAAAAACATCTGTCAAGTGCAACGGGCGTGCACGACTCTAATATCAGGTGCATCTAATCTGCACGAAACCACGATTTAGTGCATCTGGTGTGCACAAATCGTATCAGGTGCACCGAATGTGCGCAAGAATCTCAATCAGGTGCACATGGTGCACGAAAATATACACCGAATATCAAAATCGAAATCACAGTACGAAAATGCATGAAAACTATGTCGAAGCATATGTCAAAATCATGTGTAACCCATATGCACGAAATCAAATCAAAATCTCAAAATGTATAAAACCAAATCGAGTGTACTGGGTATATACAAAACAACATCAATACAACTGATATATGAAGCACGAATAGAATGTAACGAATGCACACATAAGAAATACCAATCGTAGAACAAAATCCTCAAAATACCAAAAAAAAAATTCCAATCAACGGAAATATGAAATTCAAATCACCAAATCACAATCGTAAACACTATCGTCAATGTGCCCCTCTTTCCCCCTTTCCTCTAGTGTCGACTGCTTCGAACTTGTCTCTTCATAGGTGTGTTAACTGCGCTACCAAAGACAATACTTATATCTAATGTCTCTAACGTAGTCGATCCCTTCACCTGATATCCGGACTACATTAAACTTTTCGATCGATCCATCAAAATCCCATAATTCCCCGAGAGCTCAACACTCAAGTACAATTTAAAAATATCCGGTACATACCCCAGTATCGATGGTCCAGCCGTAGAAGGGCAAACCCAAGTCTCACTAATGGCACCGCGGGACTGCCGTAAACTCTAAGGTTCAAGGGCGTTCTTATGGTCATTATGTTGAGTTAGTGCTTCATTCTTCTAGAGGGTCTATTGAAATACCTGCATGTTCTTCCGAATACCTTAAACTTAGGAAAATGGGTTTTCTGATAATCGTTCGAACCCTTTAACTTCGCCTGGACAGCATGTAAATACCCTTCGTCCGCACGCTAAACAATACTTCAATCCTCAAGAATAACCGATATCCTAATGGTTATCGCATTCGAGCCGCAGCTCCATCTGCCCGTGCGCCCGTGGTAACAGAAACCACCATCCGATATCGACGAAGATAGATCAAAGAAACGAATGAAATGCGGTACAAAGAAATGTACATCCTAAGGCTACTTAAGAAAAGTAGCGTATCGTAAGTATGCCGCGGACCATACCCACGGTACGTCACTCAACCTAAGTCGCCTACTCCATCAACGAAGGGTCACCCTAGACTTATATAAGGTTAAACCTAGCACTTTGATACCAACTTTGTCACGACTCGAAAGTACGGAACGCGACCGGCACTTAGATTACGAAGCATCTAGAGGCACAACGTAACCTAAGTAAGCCGAAACCCAGAAATCTAAACCATAAAAAGAAGAAGAAGTTAAGGAAAACATGTAGAAAACAAGTTTAAAAGCAACATCCAATTTTCTCAAAAATTTCGGCATAGTCTTCTTTGTAAAAACTGGCCCCAAACGGGTACAAACAAGAAGAATATATATACAAACAATAAAAAGCATCCACAAACGGGAGCTAGCTCTATGCCAAAATGCGGAAACAACCATATCAGTGCACAGTAGTATACAACGCCAAAGGGCGAGGCTCAAAACTCAAAAGAAAACAAAACCACCAAATATCATTATAATACAAACGCGGCTCTAAGGTCGAAATAAACAACTGATCCAGTAAACTATCAAGTAATACAAGTTTGGTTGATGGAGCTTTCTAGATACAAATAAAATAATAAAAGTACAATGGCGGTCCAAATACAAGTGAACCAACCTACCGTGCAAATCACCCTGAGTGAAAAGATGTGCCAGCAAGCTGCCAGGAAAACTTGTACATCGAACCTGTAATAAAATTTGGCACAACGGGGGTGAGTTGCCAACTCGTGAGTTGAAGATATTTGCGAAAAGAAATCGAATGCACGACGCTGTCCTAGGTCATAATAATATACTAATATACTACTAGTCATCAAGTAAAGACAGGATAATAAGCTACGTGTAAGTGCAAATGCTCCGTGCTCGTATCAGTGCCTCATATAGAACTATGTCATGTGAATTAGTATGCATGCACCATGAATGTGAAATAACCAATCCTGAAATCTAGATATATCTGTATAAGAAATCTTTAACTTTTATCATGGTAAAATGTGTATAGAAATCTGAAATATCAACGATGAAATCCATGGAAATCCGTGTCAAGCATCGACACAAAACATGTAAATCTCAAGTCTCAATACCTCATAATCTCAATGTCTCAATATCTCGGGCTCCGTCAGTCCGGATCGTCCCATATCATCAAATCTCATGACAACGGTCGGTATCCTCCGGATATCCGCCGCGCTAGACATCACCGGTAGGTAGTCCTCCCCTGCCAGGCTCATCGTCAACAACTCGATCTTCTTGCCCCGGGGTACCATACCGGGCCCACCATGTACCCGAGACGGTTCATCGACTCCTCGAATCGGGTCTCGAAATGCAACAGAAAACATGAAATCTCATGGTGGAAGACACATACATCACGAGAAAACCGCATCTTATGTTTTAAAAAGAGAGGAGGAGAGAGAGAGAAGTTTTTATATATTCTTGCGGTTTTTCCTAAAAATCTAGAAATCTCATAGAAATCCAAAATCCCAAAATTATGATTAAGTATATGATAAGTGTCGGCATATGCCCCATAATACTGCATGATAACATGAAAATGCGAATGCATGAAATGTCTAAGTAATAAATACCATGTCCATACTAACACCAGATAGTAATCACAATATTATATCGATCTAGCTGTTAGCTGATTGTATCAATAAAAGATAATATGATCTAAAGTGTACGTGACATAGCAATTACCGATGATGTTGTGTGTGAGCCGGCAAATAAGTGTGCGTGGAATATGCGCATCATCGGTAATGGTGCTGGTGTCCTAACATGCAAACTTTTATTCTGATTATAGAAACATATGAATGAACATGCACCATTATGATTACGGTATGAATGTAAAGACGGATGTGTAATAACCACTCATCTGTGATATACAAGTATAACTACAACTATATGACTCGAGCCTAAACTAGTGTCCATCTAAACTCCTAAGAAACTAAACCTAAGAAACTAGTCAATAAGAAATAAGAGTCCATCTAAGGTCTGAATCCATATCTCTAATAGTCGGCGATCCAGCCTCAATAGCGTCACGTACGTAGTACGGCTTCCTCGAATCAAGAGTGCGGATCAATCATCATATCTATGCCTCGTATGGTAAAATCCATCGTACGGCATCCCAATATCGGTGTACGGGTCAAGTATCACCTACGTGTCTCATCATTCGTATAATATCTTCATCAACACATGTCAAGATCAAGGTGCTATATTGTAATCGCATACATCAATCATATATCATTGCCAGCATAAATATACATCGTTAATTTATCCTCATAAATATCATGTATATGCATCATATTGTGATTAAGTCACACTTAAATCATATCATAATCAAGTCACATCTATATGATATCGTAATCAAGTTACACATATATATATATCATATCGAAATCAAGTCACACGTATATGATGTCGCAATCAGGTCACACATATATCATATCAGAATTTCAGGCACAGATTACGGTCCGGGTTCTATTTTAGAGTCCTATATACTTCAATATCATCATCATCCTTTATTATTGTTCATGTATACAAATCCATTATCTCATTTCCTAATGATCCGCTAACATCATAACACGACCGTAAAGCCAAGAATCACGGCATCAAGCCCAGTTATATTGTTTCATCCCCGTGTATCATATCACATCCTTGTATCACATATACGTATTGTGTATATATATATATACCTACACCTAGTCCTATATATATATACACATACACGTATACACCGCGTCGAGTCTCAGTGTGTACGTGTGTGTATCTACCTGAAACCTACGAATCTCCTCCAAGATATTCATTCTCGGGTAAGGTCTTTCTAATTCAATCTAGTCCAACCTAAGGTCACTACTAGGGTCCTACTCATCGAAATTCTAAAGTCACATCTGGCTTCCTAATGACAATAAGTACTATCCCTATTCTATGTTTGCGGGGGTGCTAAACGCCATCCACCCGACTTCCTCCCGTAGATATACATCTACTCACCTGGTCCTTGTCTGCCGAAGATGGTGTCGCCATCCTCTTCTTCATCGCACGCAGTCCATGTGAGGGGTACCTATACGCAAACACATATAATATCGTAAACTGAATCACGGACAACATCAAAACGACGCACGAAACGCGCATAGGTTAAAACCTATGTCCCGCTCATGCAAAAGAACCAAATATCGCTCGATATCGGCGTACAAACGCCGATTGATCGAGATAAGCATCAACAAACAACTCATAGTTATAAAAATCATTACTTATAATATAAAACATGATTTAATTCATCGAAACCCTAAAAATCAATCAAATCGTCCGATTTCAAAAAACCCGAAAACGCCAATTTACCGTTTTACTTCAAAACTTGACATTTAAATGAAAGTAATGGTCATAAAACTCATTAAATAGCATAACTAGATTATACAACCCATTACTATATTTTTAACGCCCCAATTGTATTAATTGGAAAATTCTAGTTTGCAAACTTGCCCTATTTCGATACTTTTAAGCAAAATTTCACAATATCACAAGTAAACTTGATTTTTCATGAATTAATGCATTAAACTACAATTTATGATGATAATAATATAATGAAATCATAATTTAGATTTTAAAGCTCATTTATTTAAGAATTTCCAAAATCTAGTTAGCAAAAATAGTATTTTTATTAGTATTTTTCAATAATCAATAGAAACTAGTAACCAATTTAAGTTTTTCATTCCACTAACAAATTAATATCCTCATTAAAACCATAATCTAGTGTTACAAACATTAATTGGAATTTTATCTCACCAATATATACAATATATAGAAATCTAGTTTGCAAAATGGATTAATTTAAACAATTTTGGATAAACAATTTACAATATATCATCCATACAAGATTTTCCACTTCTAAAAATGTTAAACTAGTTATTATAACCATACTTAATTAATAAAAACCATAACTTAATTTTATAAACCCTAACTTGAATTTTAAAACTTGTAGATAGAAATTATTTATTAAATCTTATTATGCTTAAATGAAATATCTAATAACAATAAATTAAAAGAAGAAGATTTATACCTCCAGAACATGAAATCCAAACATGAAAATAAGCCTCCAAAATGAATGGTTTCCATCTCCAAAATCCATGTAAATATGAGCAAAGAATAGAGGGTAGGAATTAATTAGGATTTTGTGGGGTTTTTATTGAATTTTTGATGAATTTTGATGATTTTTAATACAAAAATGATGGGGGAAATTTTTTGGGGATGCCCAAGGTGGTGAGGCCGGCCATGAGGTGAGTAAAAGAGAGGAGTGTGAGAAAAGGTGATGAAAAGTGTAGAATGTTTCACAAAAATATCACACAATTAAGTCTTTTCATGAATTTATTTAAAAATTCTTTATTTTCTTCACTCCATTTGACCTAGAATGGTCTAGAACCATTGTAAAATTTTGAAAATAAATTTTTCATGGAACACACTTGACTCTAATATGTAATGGTTCACTTTTGCTAATTAAACCCATTCAAATTTGTAATTTACACTAATTTAGTGTAAAACTAAAGCTTATGTTAATATTTAAAATAATTAATTTAAGAAAAATATTTAATTAAACTAAAAATTTATAAGTGGCTAAATAAACATCATTTAATAGTAATAACATAATTAAAATAGGTATTTTTAAATTTATAGTGAAAAATAATTACGGTTTAATTTTATGAAAACTACGTTTTACTTTACCGAATATTATAAAATTCACTTAAACGATTTTATTTATTTAATTAAGTATTTAATTGTTTTTAAAATGTTACAAATGGGCGATGGATGATCCCATATCCATTGGTGTTTGACATCAAAGATGGTATATGGGTGCTCAGTGAAGACTGCGTACATTGAACAGGACTCGCCGTGAACTCCTAGATGGTATTATACCTAACGTTAGATAGCAGTTTTCCGGTGACACTGTTACAGGTTAGTCTGTAGACCTAAGATCGTCATAGAGTCATGTGTGATTCTCACCGTGCTTTCATTTCCACCTAACACGTTCCTGAGAGCGTGCAAAATGGTGTTTTTTGGGTACGGTCCCGAGTCACATGAAGGCAATGAGCGATAAGAGGGGATTCGTCTCTCTCGATATTTGGGGTTGATGTTGCGCTGTGCTCGATTGGCCATAACAGAAAGTTCCTGGTCAGGGCTGATACGGAGATTTACTGGTAAGTGTTATCAGTAGTTTCTCGACCAGTTATGAGCCTCATATCGGCATTACTTATCAAGTTACTGGTGTCTGACGTTTACCACCCCTAGACTAGATATGCGACATATCAGACGAAGAGACCGGATTGTACAATAGTGTTAATTATTGGATTCATAGGAATATAGACAAGCTTGCGTGTAGATCTTTTGATTTCTCAATACCCGGGTAGCCGTTACGTCCAGCTAGTACCGCTGATGGCTTGTGGACGACTGATATGATCATCACCTATTGTCGGCGTAATGACGAGTCATTAGAGTCCTACACAGAGGTTTCCTAGCTCATGCGAAACGAAGTAGGGAACGTATGTGATATGTGCGGGACCGAGATTGATACGTGTATATGATACCGTATTCCGCTTGATGCTTGGAGAAGTTTGTGGAAACCATTGACTTAGTCCACTAATTTTGTTTTACTCTAGATATTTATTAACCTAACCATTATCTTTAGCCATGGTTAAGTCTCTACATGAGTTATATATGATATTTTCTCACCCATGGTTCATTAGTTGATCACTTGAGATCATTTTCTTCATCTCCTCCATTACTCTCTAGCTTTGAGTGAGAAGAAAAAGAAAGAGAGAAAAAATAAACTAGCCATTTAGTATAGGTTGTTTCTTCATTAGTGAAGAGATACCTTGAGTTAGAGATTCTTCGATGTCGATCATCTTCGGCGTCGAAGATCCTTGAGCAAGCTCGTTCCTTTCACCTAGTGGAGCCAATGGAGAGTCCGGGACACCACTACTTCGAGCAAAAGGGACTACTACACGGAGCTTTAGAAGTGAAGGACCGGTCTAAAAAGGTTGTATTCCAAATTAACTTAGTGTAAAGTAGTTTACATGTGTTTTAAACCTTAATCTTCTAGTTAGATCCTTGGTTATAGGATGCTTAGCACTCTAGGTTTTTTAAAATTGCATGCTCGATGCCGTAGAAAACGTTGTGAGGGTGCTAAGGAACCTTTCAGTGGTATCAGAGCCAAGTTAGAGAATTAGACGATATTAGTAGAATTACGAAACCGAAACAACGCCAAAACCTCAAAACAAAATCCTTAGTTTATGTCGTTTTTAAAACATTCTCTGAAATATTTTTAAACAAGTGCAGAATGTTACATGTGATGTAATATGAACAACATAGGAAAACGAGACCAAACCGCCGGATTTTGATCGGCGAAACTCACCAAATAACCGGCCTCACTGGTTTTGTAGAGTTGTTTTGGCATCGTTTTACTTTGGTGTTCCAGTCTCTAGGGTTTGGTGTTTCCGGTATTGTTTGATTTTGCTAAAGATTCCATGTGATGTTATCTTTCTGTAGTGACAATTCGGAGTGTTTTGTATTCGTAATTTTAACATCGTTTCGGGTTTGATATTGATATGTGATACAATATCTGGAATCCACAATAATTAGTTTTGTGAAAACTAGTTTGAATAAACCTAGCAATTTAGTCTCGTTTGATCGGTTGCCACGGGGCTTTGATATGGATCAAAACTCTGTCGCAATCATGTAGTGTACGCGGATACTCGTCGGGTAACATTATTAGATAGCCACGCCCCAAAGCCCCGACAAAATGACTGTAGGAGAACCCCGTTGCCAAAAGCATCCTCCTGGGTGCTCGCGGCCACGGTGTTCTGCCTAAGTGCACATCGTCGACGGCATCGGGGGTGCGGCCGTCTACTAAAGTTTCCGACGAGCATTCAATCAACTTGTCGGGAAACTTGTTGAATTACCCGACTGGCTATTGAAAAGTGTTTCAATATTGTGACTAAAATGCGGGGTTTATAAGGTTAGGTCTGAAATTCGGAATATGAGATATTCCGGGTTTATGATGTCTAAGGAATTCATTTGGTTAGGCATGAAATCCGAAGTATGTGATATTTTGGGTTTATGATATCTATGGTGGTTGTGGTTTTCAATTATTGTAGTTTTCACTTTCTTTTCTGCGACCGTAAGTGTAATATATGGTGTGATGACATGTGATGTTATGTGTTGCTGTGATATGTTATATTGGATCGTCGTGTTTGAATAGCCGGGGGTTCTTGCGTGAGATGAGAGTTTTTTATTTTTATTCATGTAAAAACTTTTATGTAATATTCTTTTATTGGGGAACATCCGGGTTGAGGATGATGTTACCATTGATGTACATTATTTACTTTTCCGCACTAGGATAGACCCAAGGCGGGGAGCACAACTAACTGGGTTCTAGAGTCCAGTTGGAGACCATCTCGAGGAGTAAAAACCGGGTCTCCTAACTCTATAATTAGTATGGTTGCTTGCCACTCTCGTAGGGATCTAGAGATGTGGGTATGGCTATTCATCACGACCTTTAAATCTGTGTTTTTTACTGGCTTAATTTAAAACACGGACCTCCTAGCATATCAAATATTTCATATGTTGACTTCTTCTGTAATTTTCTGTGATGAGATCATATGACTGCCTGAGTCGAATTCTTAATATTATATATATGATATATAATAAACGATGCTTATGTTTTGCATCCGCACTAGTCCTGCCCCCGCTCTGCCGATAGTTATCTAACCTAACGGCGCATGACGGGACCCCGTGACGAATGCGGATGGAATAAGCGTATGTTGTATAAGTATTTTCGTTTCTTTATCTGTGATGCTTAGCAAGCATGAAAGATGGGACTTCATTAATGAGATTATGAAAGGAAAGAAACCTAAAGATGTTGTAGAATCAAATTTTCAAAAAGGTAGCTCTAGTTCTTATTTTGCATAGCGGTATTCCTTGATGAGTATCTAGCACCTCATTCGATGAGGAAAGAGCCGAGATCCCTTCACCGGGAATGACCTTTTTAGTAAAAGCTAGCAGATGCTACACCCACTCGGTTTATTTTGAAAAACGCAAGATTTTAAAAGCGGAGCTTAAACCACTCCTTTTAAAATCACTCGACTCTACAACGATATCAAGTTCATTATGCAAAAGGTTTTCTTAAGTAAAAAACTTGTCGCATCCCTCCGACATTCTAGATAAGGACTATTTAGTATTCATGATGCATTTGTTGACCTTGTCAAGGGGTAGTGTGCGGTAGCTAATTAGAGCTTATCTGCAACGCATATGATGGGATTGGATTAAGTTACTCGTACGACCTTCTTGACCTTGTCAAGGGTCGTGCGGGTGGGTTTAATTCAATCACGAAATGAACGGGTTGAACTTGATTTGCGGTTTATGGTTTGTTGATCTTGTCAAGGTTATAAATCGCCTGGGGAAAAATATTATTGGGAATTTCAACTGTTCAAATTTGCAATGAGATTGCATACCGTCTATAAGATAGTTGGATCTCGATACCCACTGTAAGTAAGAGTTACTCGTGGGAGAGTTTTGCACATTAAAATTAGCCAATCAAGTAGGTGTCTAGAAAGGTGTTAATGGGGTTACGCCCCTAGGAAACCGATGTTTATTTAGTTAGGTCCGTGTGAAAGCATGGGGAACCTCCCTTAAACTACCGACACTGGCCTGGCTGAAAGATTGACGAACTTGTAGGGTGTAATTAATCAAGGCTAGTCTTACCTTTTAGAGTTTGAAAGAAGATTTGATAAAAACAGTGGGAGCCATCCTGATTAGATAAGATAATAACTAATCTAATCTTGCAAGAGCATACGCTAAGTGTTTTCTTCTCTCTCTCTTCAGGTAGCGATCATGCCAGTCCTTAATCAAGATAATAATATGGATGTACTGACCGAACCCGCTTGTTATACTGGGCTGGGGAATGTTGGTTCCGTTCTATCTTATAATTGTTATAAGTCTTAGCAGGAAATAAGGGTAAGGGAATGCCAAGACTCACATGCCACCCGATTGAAGAAAGAATATATTGCTGCATTTTCTTTGGGTGTGTTTGTTACCGAGAACTGTTTCTCAGTACACTCTATGTCCTGGGTATTAGATACCGGATCGGGATCACACATATGTAATATGTTACATAGTCTAAAGAAAGGTAGAGAACTTGGAATAGGTGATCAATCTGTAAGAGTAGGGAATGGTACAAGTGCTGCAGCCAAAGCAGTTGGCGAATACCACCTTGTATTACCAAATGGTAATACATTGATTCTGAACGAATGTTATTACATACCGAACCTGATATGCAATATTATACCAGTTTCTTTATTAAGTAAAGAAGGATATAATTTTGTACTGCAGGATAATGTTATGACCATCTTCCTGAATCAAAAGTTGATTGGATCAGGCACGTTAAGTAATGGTATATACGTTCTAAATCAAACTACAGTTCTTAAGGTACAGAACACACACAAGAGGAAAAGTTCAGAATGAACGAGTCCTTCTTGTGGCATTGTAGACTAGGTCATATCAATGCGACACGACTAGTTAAGTTATATAAGGATGGATATTTAAACCCGTTTGAATTTACATCTTATGAAACTTGCCAGTCATGTCTCAAATGCAATATGACCAAAACTCCGTTTACTGGACACAGAGAAAGAGCTACGGAACTCTTAGGACTAATACATAGTGATGTATGCGGTCCCATTTCTACACATGCGAGTAATGGTTCCTTATACTTCATTAAATACACTAACGATCTCTCAAGATATGGACATGTGTTTTTGTTGAAACAAAATATTGAAGATTTTGAGAAATTCAAAGAATATAAGTGCGAAGTCGAGAACCAAATGGGTAAAAGTATTAAAATCCTTCTATCTGATCGGGGAGAAGAATACTTGGGCAATGAGTTCCTGAACTATCTAAAAGAGAATGGAATTCTCTTTTAGCTAACTCCTCATTATACACCACAGCATAACGGTGTATCGGAGCGAAGGAATCGCACCCTATTGGATATGGTGCGCTCTATGATGAGCACCGCTGAGATACCTATTTCCTTTTGGTGTTATGCGCTTGAGACAGCAGCATACCTATTGAATCATGTTCCATCTAAATCAGTGCCTACAACACCATATGAGATATGGAATGGAAAGTGACCATATCTTAAACGAGATAAGATGTGGGGTTGTCCGGCCTATGTCAAAAGGAAAAATCGGGACAAACTCGAGGCACGATCAGTTCTTTTCATGTTTGTGGGATATCTAAAGAATTCATATGGATATCTATTCTACCACAGTGAGGAACGAAAGGTGTTTGTTGCATAGCATGCCACCTTTTTAGAAAACGAATTTCTTATAAAAGAAATTAGTGGCAAAGAGATAGAGCTGGAAGAAGTTCCAGCTACACAAAAAACTGTAAGCCCACGTTGCCCACCCCGGTACTTGCGGGGAGGCGGAAAACGGAATAAATATCGAATTTTTATGAGCTTAGGCAACATGGACTACACTATGAAGGATCTTTGCTAAACAAAAACAAGCTAAAGCTAACTAGAAACTAGCTAAGTGCTAGAAAGGTTATACCTTGGGCTTTATGTCCTTCTCTCCTTGCTCCTTGGAGTGGTGGAAGGAGATCACCTTTGTCTTCTTCTCTCGTCGAAGAAAGATCCACCCGAAAGCCTCAACCTTTGGCTTCAACTCCAAGCTAGAAGTAACTAGGGTGCAAGAAGTGCTAATCCTTGAACCCTAGATGAGAGTAGAGATTATCAAGAGAGGGTTTTTCTCAAGCTCAAGTGTTTCTCAACACATGAGAGAGGAGAGCTTGAGGGAGAGGAAGAACAAGAGAGAGAATGTGAATAATAGAATGAGAGAATAATATGAAGCATTCTCTCATATATGTGAATTATTGTAATTAGAAAATTAGTGAGATAATTGTCATGGCTTAATCAAGACATGACCATTATCATTTCATTATTAATGCAAATTGCAAGGATCAAAGAGCATCTTCCAAATGAAATGATGATGGTCAAAGTGTCAACAAGTCAAGATGGGTCAAATGGTCAACAACCATAACCATGCACAATTATCAAACTAATATCAATTAACAATAATACACACATAAGCATTAGGGTTAATAAAATGACAATAGTCATTAACCCTAATCAAAGTCCTCTCCCTCTGTCTCAAGCAACTGTGCATACGCACCCGTATTCGTGATCCGAGGAACACGAATACAATGAGAAAAAGCCAATCCCAAATCATATACTAGGATCCGGCTTAAACCAAAGCCCGCTAGTATAAGCTGTCCGGACAGCAAACGTGCACAAGTGTGCGGATGTGAACGAACCCTGTCGCAAAACCATGCGACCTCTACTCATTTTGCCTAAAGGCGAATAGCTTTCTGTGTGGGACTCTAAAGACTCGACACTACGCTGGCAGTGGGTTTAACCACAGACCGCAAGCGGCACTAGCTGTACGTAACGGTCCCCAGGTAGATGTCGATAAGAAGACTGACGAGGTGAACCCCATCTGAACTCCTACTGAGCCTGTATGTGACAATCTCCGTATAGTCCGGTCTGTTCGTCTGATACATCGCATGGCAGGCCTAGGGGGGCGGTGAACGTCAGTCCCCTAATAGCGGTACAAGTCGTGTCGGAGTGTAGCCCAGAACACCCTGAGATAACACTGGAAACCTACCAGTATATCTCTCTTGCCCTGGCCAGGGACTACTCGTGTAATGGCTCTCCTGGACACAGCGCGATGTCAACCCCCAATACCGGGAGAGAGGAATCCTGTCTAACCGTCACTGCCTCCAAGTGCTTCGGGACTGCACCCAAAAACTACCTGTTTGCACGACTCCTTTGAGCCGTGGTAGGGTAGTAATCAAAGTACAGTGGGAACACACTCGAGGCGAAGTGACAGTGTCAAGTCAGCGGACTAAGCTGTACTCATGTCACCTGGGAACTGATAACTGACGATAGGTATAATACCAACCAATAGTTCCCGATGAGTCATGTCCAGTGTACTCGTAACCTAACGAGCACCCGCATACTATCTCAAGTAGGACGTACTGACGGCTGTGGGACAGACCGTCTCCCACACTGGGATGAGAAGCGCATACGCTAGTCTACTCTGGAGTATCGATGCCCTGTCTCGATAGTCCAACGACTAGGGACCTGTATAAGGATGTGCTTATAGATCACCCAGCTCCCACGAGTGTGAGCGCCATCACAACGCTGGTAATCAAGCAAAGATCCTAAGGGCTCTACTAATATGTATATCAGCGATATGCTAAAAGAAACACATGCACATATTAAAGCAGAGACAAACCAAGTAGCATACTACCATTTCGAGCAAGATTGTATATACAACTGTGAATAACCCAAGCTTCCATCAAGTAATATACAAACTAGTATGATACAGTAATGGCCTCTAGGGCATATACACTAACAATCTCCCACTTGCACTAAGGCCATGTACTGGCGTATCGAAGACCTATCATCTCGATCAACCGCTCGAACTGAGTCTGGGGCAAGGCCTTGGTGAATGGATCTGCTGTGTTATCTTCTGAAGCAACCCTTCGAACCTCGATCTCCTGGCGATCCACGATCTCCCTGATCAGGTGATACCGCCTTAAGATGTGTCTGGATTTCTGATGGGACCTGGGTTCTTTCGCTAAAGCTATAGCCCCGTTGTTGTCGCAATACAGAGGTATTGGGTCAACAATGGACGGAACCACCTGAAGTTCTCTCAAGAACTTCCTCATCCAGACAGCTTCTTTTGCGGCATCAGATGCAGCGATGTATTCCGCTTCCATAGTCAAGTCAGCAACGGTTTCCTGTTTGGAGCTCTTCCAACACACCGCCCCTCCATTGAGGGTAAAGACAAAACCCGACATGGACTTGGAATCATCCTTGTCACTCTGGAAGCTGGAGTCAGCAAAGGCCTCAATCTGCAGGTCTTTTCTGCCATACACCAAGAACATCTCCTTAGTCCTTCTCAGGTACTTGAGAATGTTCTTTACTGCTATCCAATGTTTCTCCCAAGGGTTTGACTGATACCTGCTTACCACACTCAGTGCATAAGCCACATCCGGTCTGGTACACAACATCGCATACATTACACAGCCTACCGCAGAAGCGTAGGGTATAATAGACATGCGATCCCTCTCCAAATCAGTCTTGGGAGACATCTCTTTGGAGAGGGTGATCCCGTGACAAGCCGGTAGATTACCGCACTTGGAATCTTCCATACTGAATCTCTTCAGTATGGTGTCGATGTACCTGGACTGTGAAAGTCCTAATATCCTCTTGGATCTGTCACGGTAGATCCGGATACCCAGAATGTATGAGGCATCACCCAGGTCTTTCATGGAGAACCTGTGTGACAAGAACCCCTTGATAGATTGTAGCATAGGAATGTCATTTCCTATTAAGAGAATGTCATCCACGTATAAAACGAGGAATACTACAGTTCTCGCTACAAATCTACAATAGATGCATGGTTTATCTGGATTTTTGATAAAGCCAAATTCCTTGACCGTTTCATCAAAACAGATGTTCCAACTCCGCGATGCCTACTTTAGTCCATAAATGGACTTAAGCAACTTGCACACCTTTCCGCTGCTCCCACTCTGAATGAAACCCTCTGGCTGTTCCATATAGACACACTCCTCTAAATGTCCATTTAGAAAAGCTGTCTTTACGTCCATCTGCCAAATCTCATAATCGTGGAAGGCAGCAATGGCAAGAAGGATCCGAATGTATTTCAGCATAGCTACTGGAGAAAAGGTTTCGTCATAGTCCAAACCAGGTCCCTGATGAAAACCCTTTGCTACCAGTCTAGCTTTATAGGTCTCAACCTGTCCATCTACACCAATCTTCCTTTTGAAGATCCACTTGCATCCTACGGGTTTTACCTCATCTGGAGCAATGTCCAACGTCCATACTTTGTTTGTGTACATGGACTCCATTTCGGTCCGCATTGCATCCAGCCATTTTACTGAGTCGACGCTCTGAATGGCTTGCTGGAAGCTAGCAGGCTCATCAAAGTCTATGATGCAATCCTCTCTATCCCCGTCAATGAGAAAACCATAGTATCTCTCGGGCGGATGAGACTGCCTACTACTCCTGCGGAGTGGCGTGGGAATGTCCTGATCTTTCGAACCCTCTGGTTCTACTAAGCTTTCAGTAATAGCTTGCGGTTCTGGAATTTCTTCCAGTTCTATTGCGCTCCCACTTATTTCCTTTTCCAAGAACTGATGTTCCAGAAAATGGGCATTACGAGAAACAAGGACTTTTTGTTCCTCTGCGTAATAGAAAAGATACCCCCTGGAGTTCTTTAGGTATCCCACAAACTTGCACAGTACTGAGCGTGCCTCTAGTTTGTCCGCATGCTGCTTTTTGACATAAGCTGGACATCCCCAAATCTTCAAGTATTGAAGATAGGGTTTCTTCCCACTCCATAACTCATATGGTGTGGTAGGCACAGTCTTAATGGGAACACGGTTCAAAAGGTATGCAGCTGTTTCTAGCGCATATCCCCAGAACGATTGCGGTAACTCAGCGTTACTCATCATGGACCGTACCATATCCAATAGGGTTCGGTTCCGTCTCTCCGATACACCGTTATGTTGCGGAGTGTATGGAGGAGTAAGCTGAGAGAGAATTCCATTCTCTTTTAAGTAACCCAGGAACTAGGCACTCAAGTATTCACCACCTCGATCAGATCTCAGTGCCTTGATACTTTTGCCTGTTTGTTTTTCTACTTCATTCTTATATTCCTGGAACTTATCAAAAGCTTCGGATTTATGCTTCATTAAGAAGACATGTCCGAACCTTGAGAAATCATCCGTAAAAGTAATGAAGTATGAATAACCGCTTCGTGCATGTGTAGACATTGGACCGCACACGTCGCTGTGTATGAGTCCCAAGAGCTCGCTCGCTTTTACTCCGTGTCCAGTGAATGGAGTCTTTGTCATCTTTCCCTTGAGACAGGATTGACAAGTTGCATACGATTGATATTCGAACGAATCCAAATATCCTTCTGCATGTAACTTAGTCAACCTTCTCTCATTGATGTGACCCAGTCTATAATGCCATAAGAAAGTTTTATCGATTTCTGGAGACTTTCTTTTGTTTGTATTCTGGACATTGAAAATCTGTGGCTGGTTTAATACGTATATACCGTTGTTCAATGTACCTGATCCAATCAAAACTTGATTAAGGTGAATGTTCACTACATAACTTACAAATGCAAATTCATAACCCTCTTTAGATAATAAAGATACAGAAATGATATTACAGGTTGCATTTGGTAAATAATAACAACTACACAAAACCAAAAAGTGTCCATCCGACAATCCCAGGTGATAGTCCCCTACGGCCTCAGCATCCATGCTAGCACCGTTTGCAACTCTGAGGGTCATGTCACCTGCCTTCAAAACTCTACGCTTTCTCAACTCCTGCAAAGAATTACAGAAATGAGATCCTGATCCGGTATCCAATACCCAGGATGTAGAGTTTATTGATAGACAGTTTTCAATAACATACACACCTGAAGCTGAAGCTGCAACTCGCTTCAAATCCTGTGTTCTGGCCTTCCAAGCCTTGCAATCCTGTTTCCAGTGACCACTTTTGTGACAATAGAAGCATTCTTCCTTCCCCACCAGCTTTCCTGCTACCTTTGTTGCTTTTCCTTTTCCCTTCGTATCCACTTTACTGACACCGCCTCTTGGTTTGGCGGGGGCTTTCTTCTTCTTGCCCTTGGCTTTCGCCCTGGACCTAGAAGAGGAAGATCCTCCTACAAATAAAGTGAACATATCCCTACCCTTCTGTAGGGTGCCCTCAGCACTCCTCAACATGTTCAAAAGCACGGAAAGTTCAACCTCCTTTCCTTGCATGTTGAAGTTAAGAATAAACTGGGCGTAAGTGGAAGGAAAGGACTGGAGAATCAAATCAGTATAGAGTTCGTTCTCCAACGTGGTCCCACGGTCTGCGAGCTCCTCAATGTAGCCAATCATCTTAAGCACGTGTTCCGCTACCGATGATCCGACGGCCAACCTTGCCGAAAACAACTTCTTCGACACTTCGTATCTTGCGATACGAGACTGCTCTCCATACAGTTCTTTTGTATGAAGAAATATGGACTCTAGGTCCATATTCTCGTGCCTCCTCTGATGTTCGTTGTCCATCGAGGCTAGTACAAGGCATCTGGCCTTCGCGCAATCTATTTCCCAGGTCTTGTAGATTTCCCTATCTACGACACTGGTTTTGGGACCTGGGACAGATGGAGCTTTGGTGGTAAGGACATACCCCAACTTGTCGTAAGTGATTGCCATCTTGACATTCCTGAGCCAATCTTTGTAGTTTGGCCCTGTCAATATGTTTTTATCTAGTAATAACTTAAGTCCGGTCATGTTGAATGGTCGCTGCAATTAGGAGAGAGAAAAGAAACACTTTAGCATGATACTCTTGCAAGTTTAGAGTGGTTTTTAAGTTGTCTAAACTGGATGGCTCCCACTGTTTCTCGAATCCCTTCTCAAACCGTAAAGAAAGGATTAGTCAGGATCAATCTCACCGTACAATACTTGCTTAACCGTTCAGCCAGGCCAGTGTCGGTACTTCGAGGGAGGTTTTCCAACGCTTTCGCGAAGTTCCTTAATTAAGTAACCTCTTTTCCCTGTGGGCGTAGCCCCGCTAACACCTTTCTAGACACCTACTAAGTTTATAGCATTGATCGTTAAGTGAGAGTTTTCCTGAGGAGTAGCATATACTCACTGTAGGATCGGGATCCAAATATCATCGCGTGATAAAACCGAAGGAATCCTATCAGAATTATCACATTCCAAATGGTATGCAGCGCTAGCAAGTTTCAGTACTTATGAAACTCCCGATGTGGATTTTTGCCCCATGCTCTTATGACCTTGGCATGAGGTCAAAATGTCATAAGTCACATGTCAAGTTCTTCCCATCATTATCCTGGTTAATTTGAACACCCGTACCTACCCTTGACGTAGGCCAAAATGGCAGTACGACTGTCTCAAACCAACGCATTCTATATATTCAACAGATAAATATCCAGCAGCTACCAATCACTATGCCTTGGCGTGAGGTCAAAATACATAGCTTGAATACTACCGAATATTTAACTGAAATGATGGAGGGCTACGGATGGTTTTGGCGTAACCGTGAACGTAGTGAACTTGATATAATCGATGGAACGAGATAGCATTTAAAAGGAGTGGTTCAAGCTCCGCGTTTAAAAGTTTAGTTTTGAAAAGAACCGAGTGGTTTTCAAAGTGTTCCAATCGACTTTTACTTGGTTTATTTTCTTGCATTAGTTCTTTTAATGCGTCCCATCATTTAATCCTACCATTGCAGAAAACAACCGAAATATGACGTACGCTTATGCTATTCGCATTCGCCACGGGGCCCCGTCATCACCCGTTAGGTTACTTAACTAACGACAGAGCGGGGGCTGGGCTAGCGCGGCTGTAAAACATAAGCAACGCCTAAATAGTTATCATATATAAATATATAGCAATGATAGACATTACAGATCACAGATGAATACATTGGATATACTAGGAATCCGCAATCCGTTCGAGCCTGCAACAAAAAGCGGATTACACAGTCGCGGTGAATAGCCAATACCCCACCTAAGACCCCTACGGGTGCGGCAAACTACCCGCCAAGTACCCGAAGCGAAACAACCTCCCTCACCACCGTGAGTAGGCCACTCGGCACTTCGAGATACCCGGTAGTTTGTGCACCGCCTCCACGGGTCTATCCTAGGAGCAAAAACAGTAAAAAGAATTATACAATGACGGCTAAAACCCCGACCCGGTTGTGCGGCCAAACAAATAATAATATTACATCAATTTACATGTTACAATGAATGAAAGAAAAAGCAACACTCATCTCACATCCACCCCGGCTATTCATCCGCGACAATCCAACCCATTCATATACACATACCATCATCAATCACAGATCACAGATATGTATAACCCCGACTAATCGACATATAGCGATTAGCCGACGTTCAATACATATAAACATCACAGATATAACCTTTTAGTCAAAGTGTATTGAAGTTCGGAAAAAAATACGAATTTATAGGCCCTTAAAAACAAATTTCTATTCTGGAAAATCTGGGCACATATAAACCATGTTAAAAATTCTAAAATCAAGCCAGAAATACACTGCACCAAACTCGACCCAGTGAAGAACCAAGACGGCCGCGGTTGCGCGGCAATAGCTTGCTATTGCCGCGGAACCGCGGCTCTTTGGTCGAATCACTGGATCGTTTTTGGTGGATTTCTTTAAAAAACCCTGAGATGATTTTTCGAGTATGACAAATTTTATTTTGAACAGAAAAAAATTAACAGAAACTTAGGGTTTTGAAAACACGGTTTTTCGATTTTTCCGATTCGAACTTCGATACACTCTACTACCTAGCTAGTTTATGTTTAGTTAGGCTCTGATACCACTGTAAGTCCACGTTGCCCACCCCGGTACTTGCGGGGAGGCGGAAAACGGAATAAATATCGAATTTTTATGAGCTTAGGCAACATGGACTACACTATGAATGATCTTTGCTAAACAAAAACAAGCTAAAGCTAACTAGAAACTAGCTAAGTGCTAGAAAGGTTATACCTTGGGCTTTATGTCTTTCTCTCCTTGCTCCTTGGAGTGGTGGAAGGAGGTCACCTTTGTCGTCTTCTCTCGTCGAAGAAAGATCCACCCGAAAGCCTCAACCTTTGGCTTCAACTCCAAGCTAGAAGTAACTAGGGTGCAAGAAGTGCTAATCCTTGAACCCTAGATGAGAGTAGAGATTATCAAGAGAGGGTTTTTCTCAAGCTCAAGTGTTTCTCAACACATGAGAGAGGAGAGCTTGAGGGAGAGGAAGAACAAGAGAGAGAATGTGAATAATAGAATGAGAGAATAATATGAAGCATTCTCTCATATATGTGAATTATTGTAATTAGAAAATTAGTGAGATAATTGTCATGGCTTAATCAAGACATGACCATTATCATTTCATTATTAATGCAAATTGCAAGGATCAAAAAGCATCTTCCAAATGAAATGATGATGGTCAAAGTGTCAACAAGGTCAACAAGTCAAGATGGGTCAAATGGTCAACAACCATAACCATACACAATTATTAAACTAATATCAATTAACAATAATACACACATAAGTATTAGGGTTAATAAAATGACAATAGTCATTAACCCTAATCAAAGTCCTCTCCCTCTGTCTCAAGCAACTGTGCATACGCACCCGTATTCGTGATCCGAGGAACACGAATACAATGAGAAAAAGCCAATCCCAAATCATATACTAGGATCCGGCTTAAACCAAAGCCCGCTAGTATAAGCTGTCCGGACAGCAAATGTGCACAAGTGCGCTAATGTGAACGAACCCTCTCGCAAAACCATGCGACCTCTACTCATTTTGCCTAAAGGCGAATAGCTCTCTGTGTGGGACTCTAAAGACTCGACACTACGTTGGCAGTGGGTTTAACCACAGACCGCAAGCGGCACTAGCTGTACTTAACGGTCCCCCGGTAGATGTCGATAAGATGACTGACGAGGTGAACCCCATCTGAACTCCTACTGAGCCTGTATGTGACAATCTCCATACAGTCCGGTCTGTTCGTCTGATACATCGCATGGCGGGCCTAGGGGGCGGTGAACGTCAGTCCCCTAATAGCGGTACAAGTCGTGTCGGAGTGTAGCCCAGAACACCCTGAGATAACACTGGAAACCTACCAGTATATCTCTTTTGCCCTGGCCAGGGACTACTCGTGTAATGGCTCTCCTGGACACAGCGCGATGTCAATCCCCAATACCGGGAGAGACGAATCCTGTCTAACCGTCACTGCCTCCAAGTGCTTCGGGACTGCACCCAAAAACTACCTGTTTGCACGACTCCTTTGAGCTGTGGTAGGGTAGCAATCAAAGTGCAGTGGGAACACACTCGAGGCAAAGTGGCAGTGTCAAGTCAGCGGACTAAGCTGTACTCATGTCACCTGGGAACTGATAACTGACGATAGGTATAATACCAACCAATATTTCCCGACGAGTCCTGTCCCGTGTACTCGTAACCTAACGAGCACCCGCATACTATCTCAAGTACGACGTACTGACGGCTGTGGGACAGACCGTCTCCCAAACTGGGATGAGAAGCGCATACGCTAGTCTACTCCGGAGTATCGATGCCCTGTCTCGATAGTCCAACGACTTGGGACCTGTATAAGGATGTGCTTATAGATCACCCAGCTCCCACGAGTGTGAGCGCCATCACAACGCTGGTAATCAAGCAAAGATCCTAAGGGCTCTGCTAATATGTATATCAGCGACATGCTAAAAGAAACACATGCACATATTAAAGCAGAGACAAACCAAGTAGCATACTACCATTTCGAGCAAGATTGTATATACAACTGTGAATATTCCAAGCTTCCATCATGTAATATACAAACTAGTATGATACAGTAATGGCCTCTAGAGCATATACACTAACAACAACAACTAAAGATTTAGTGGAACCATAGGATTCGATAGTCCCCAACGAAGCTCAGCCTCTCCGCCGATCTAGTAGGGTTCCTCATCCACCTGAGAGATACTACGGTTTTCTCATTAATGGTGGGAGCGAGGATTGCATCATGGAAGACGATGACCCAACTAGCTTCGAGCAGGACATCACTGCAGGGTTCCCTAGTACGGTAGCAAGGTTTCGGGAAGCATCTCTCATGCCATATTAAAATTTTGCCGTTCTAGCTAACGCTAACACTAGAATCGTATAATAGAAATCGACGGAATTAAAATGCAAACACTTTGCAATTAAAAGAGAACAAGGAATACAACTTTTATAGACCGGTCCTTCACTTCAATAGCTCCGTGTAGTAGTCCTTTCGCTGCGATCGTGAATTTGTAACATTTTAGAAAATATTAAATATTATTTTTTGAAATTTAATATTAAAATAATATATTTCCCGAAAACAGCCCGATTTGCGAAATTGGGGTTTTCGAAAAAGGGTATAAATATATACAAATGATTGTGAAATAATTGGAAATTAAAATGATTTATTCATTTAATAAAATATTTCAAGGATTTGGCATTTTTAAAATTTATTATATGCAGTTTTGATAAAACCCGATTAGCGCACTACTAATCGCGATTAAGCCAAATCCGTGTTTGTACTGTTTTTCATGGCTAGTGCACCATGTCATGTTGCATTTTGGTTACATGTTGTTTTCTTGTATTTTTTTGGGGTATTATATGGTTTGGTTTTAAAAGGAAAAGAAAAGGGTAAAAAGAGAGAATGATTGGAAGGTGAGACGGAGGGTGAGAATAGAGTAGGAGAGAGAGAGGGCAGCCATTCTTTCCACTCCCCATTATTTTTCTTCTCCTTCTTCTATTCATCCCTTCCTTCCACCTTCAACCCCAAGATCCATCTCAAAAACCATGTCAAAACCGCACACCCTCTTCACAAAAGTTGATCCCCTCTATATCCTCTATATAATGGACCAAGAAAGTAGGATTTTGATGACTTTAGTCGAGCTAGGGTTTTCTTGAGTTGCCTAAAGGAGGTATAAATTCTTTCATTTAGTTTAGTTTTAGTTTCCTTGCCTTCTTGTGTAGTTTAGAGGTTGATTGTGTGTGGAATTGTGATCTTAGAAATCCCAACAGAAGTGTTTGAGTGTTTGTTAGGAATTGGTGATGTGTAGTTGCTACCTACAGACCTGAGTGTGGATTTGTATGGCCTAGGATAGTGAACATGAACTTAGAACCTTTCCGACATCGGTTAAATTGACAGTTTGAGATAGTATTATGGAATCTGGAGTAACCCGCGGGCACTAAAAATAATTTAGCAAAGACAGGGTGGTAAACAGGTGATTGTGAGTGTACCCATGAAACCCTAGCCCCAACCCCCAAACCCAGTCCGCAGATTTATTCTTCTTGGCCGCAATTTGCGGCTAGGGTGGGGTGGAACCCCTTCGTGTTTTGTCCATGCCTTGTTCTCCTGTAAACTAGACCATGTATATGTGCAACTTTGGATAGTTTGTCCTGAGTCAAAATCTGGGGCATATAAGTGTGATTTTGGATATGTTTTCCGTATTTTGAGATGCTCATTTTTGATATTTGGATTCGTATTTAGTTGTTGGATGTCTGTACATCAACAACAAGGGTTGTTTGGTTGATTTTGTGTGCGTAAGCTATAAGTTCTAACCTATGAGAAATGCGCGTGCTGTATTGAATTTTAGAGCCTGATTTTAATAGCGTTGCGATATGTGTTGTTATTGTTGGTACCTTCGTGTCAATTCCGAGGCGACGGAGTGTGGCGTCATCGACTTCGGCAAGCGAAGCCCTAGGTGAGTAGATCTATATCTACGGGGGAAGTCAGGTGGATGGCGTATAGCACCCCCACAATGTTTTGGTTGAAACTGATTTGTAGCTTATGGTTAAGAAAACCTAGATTTGGAAACTAGGGTTAGAGTTAAAAGATTGTTAGTGAAACCATATTATAAACTAAGGATAGTTAGAAGTGATATGATATGACTAGTATGAGATGACGGGACTTGATGACGAGATTTGATGATTTTGCCGTTTAGGGTACTATAGGACTAGATAGTCGACGTAGATGAGTCATCCGAACCATACCTATTTCCAAACTGAAGAATCGTATGCATCTTTTAAACTAATACCTTGAGGGATGTTATGGATTTTCAAATGATATCTTTTCCTTAAAAACATCGTAGCCCCTACTTTCAAAACTACGATTCGCATCTTTAAAAAACTGTTTGTATGGTTCGGGTGTGTATGTTAGATTAGATACTTATGCCTGTAGTAAAGGTAGAATGTATTTGTAAAATATACTTGATGAGGGATATAAATGCGATGAAAAGAATATATGACGTGATATGATGATTTGGTGATATGTTGGTATACGGATGCAAGTCGATTGAGATAATTGATACCCTGCCGGTCCCCTGATATGAGATTGTTGCGGATGTGAACTGGGACATAGGTTTATAAAGATATTTATATATTTTTTGAATCGTGACTGATAGCCGTACGAGACGTTAGGTCCGTAACCTCCTCGTCTTATAGGATGATATGATCCCTGATAGCTTAATGCCGCTGTACGATGATTTTCCGTACGTGATGAGTTTGACTTGAGGTTTGATCCATATCCTTTCCTAGAGGATGTCGTACGATGGAGTATACCGTACGGGATACTATGAGTTAGGATGCTGATTAATTGATTCACCGACTCGATCATGTTAGATACGTATACCCGTCAGCAATTGCATATGATTTACCGTATGCTACATTCATATTATTCTCATTGCATTGTTTATACCTGTGATAGTACACCTGCATCATTATCGATGATGCGTATGTTACACGTACATAGATTTGCCGGCTCACACATTTCATCATCGATAATAGCCATATCACTACACAGTAGGGTTGCTGCATCAAGATATACATATTGTACACCATACTTGCGTACGTACATATTTTAAACCTATACTTGCGGACATACACATTTGTACGTCCATACTTGCGTATATACACATGTGCACCTTTTTACGGTATTGCATTCGATTTTGGTGATTTGGGGACTGCATGTACTATTTTAAAAACTGGATCCATTTAAAAAAGCGGTTTTCCCTTAATATGTCATATCACTGTTTCGATTTTGTTTTACTCTAGATATTTATTAACCTAACCATTATCTTTAGCCATGGTTAAGTCTCTACATGAGTTATATATGATATTTTCTCAACCATGGTTCATTAGTTGATCACTTGAGATCATTTTCTTCATCTCCTCGTTTGCTCTCTACCTTTGAGTGAGAAGAAAAAGAAAGAGAGAAAAAATTATTCTAAAGTGAGCAAAATTCCTACTTCTCTAATCTATACCAAACTAGCCATTTAGTAAAGGTTGTTTCTTCACTAGTTCATCTATTAGTGAAGAGATAACTTGAGTTAGAGATTCTTCGATGTCGATCATCTTCGGCGTCGAAGATCCTTGATCAAGCTCGTTTCTTTCACCTAGTGGAGCCAATGGAGAGTCCGTGACACCACTACTTCGAGTAAAAGGGTCTATTACACGGAGCTTTAGAAGTGAAGGACCGGTCTACAAAGGTTGTATTCCAAATTCACTTAGTGTAAAGTAGTTTACATGTGATTTAAACCATAATCCTGTAGTTAGATCCTTGGTTATAGGATGCTTAGCACTCTAGGTTTTTTAAAATTGCATGCTCGATGCCCTAGAAAACGTTGTGAGGGTGCTAAGGAACCTTTCAGTGATATCAGAGCCAAGCTAGAGAATTAGACGATGTTAGTAGAATTACGAAACTGAAACAACGCCAAAACCTAGAAACAAAATCCCTAGTTTATGTCGTTTTTAAAACGTTCTCTGAAATATTTTTAAACAAGTGCAGAATGTTACATGTGATGTAATATGAACACCATAGGAAAACGAGACCAAACCGCCGGATTTTGATCGCTGAAACTCACCAAATAACCGGCCTCACCGGTTTTGTAGAGTTGTTTTGGCTTCGTTTTACTTTGGTGTTCCAGTCTCTGGGTTTGGTGTTACAGGTATTGTTTGATTTTGCTAAAGATTCCATGTGACGTTATCTTTCTGTAGTGACAATTCAGAGTGTTTCGTATTCGTAATTTTAACATCATTTCGGGTTTGATATTGATATGTGATACAATATCTGGAATCCACAATAATTAGTTTTGTGAAAACTAGTTTGAATAAACCTAGCAATTTAGTCTCGTTTGATCCGTTGCTACAGGGCTTTGATATGGATCAAAACTCTGTCGCAGTCATGTAGTGTACGCGGATACTCGTCGGGTAACATTATTAGATAGCCACGCCCCAAAGCCCCGACCAAGTGACTGTTGGAGAACCCCGTTGCCAAAAGCATCCTCCTGGGTGCTCGCGGCCGCGATGTTCTGCCTAAGTGCACATCGTCGACGGCATCGGGGGTGCGGCCGTCTACTAAAGTTTTCAACGAGCATTCGATCAGCTTTTCGGTAATCTTGTTAAATTACCCGACTGGCTATTGAAAAGTGTTTTCAATATTGAGACTAAAATGCGGGGTTTATAAGGTTAGGTTTGAAATTCGGAATATGAAATATTCCGGGTTTATGATATCTAAGGAATTCATTTGGTTAGGCATGAAATCTGAAGTATGTGATATTTGGGGTTTATGATGTCTAAGGTGGTTGTAGTTTCCAATTGTTGTAGTTTTCACTTTCTTTTCTGCGACCGTAAGTGTAATATGTGGTGTGATGACATGTGATGTTATGTGTTTCTGTGATATGTTATATTGGATCGTCGTGTTTGAATAGCCGGGGGTTTTTGCGTGAGATGAGAGTTTTTTATTTTCATTCATGTAAAAACTTGTATGTAATATTCTTTTATTGGGGAACATCAGGGTTGAGGATGATGTTACCATTGATGTATATTATTTTCTTTTCCGCATTAGGATAGACCCAAGGCGGGGAGCACAAGTAACTGGGTTCTAGAGTCCAGTTGGAGACCATCTCGAGGAGTCGAGACCGGGTCTCCTAACTCTAAAATTGGTATGGTTGCTTGCCACTCTCATAGGGATCTAAGGATGTGGGTATGGCTATTCATCATGACCTGTTAAATCCGTGTTTTTTACTGGCTTAATTAAAACACGGACCTCCTTGTATATCAAATATTTCATATGTTGACTTCTTCTGTAATGTTCTGTGATGAGATCATATGACTGCCTGAGTCGAATTCTTAATATTATATATATGATATATAATAAATGTTTCTTATGTTTTGCATCCGCGCTAGTTCTGCCCCCGCTCTGCCGTTAGTTATCTAACCTAACGGTGCATGACGGGACCCCATGGCGAATGCGGATGGAATAAGCGTATGTTGTATAAGTATATTCGTTTCTTTAACTGTGATGCTTAGGAAGCATAAATGATGGGACTTCATTAATGAGATTAATGAAAGGAAAGAAACCTAAAGATGTTGTAGAATCAAATTTTCAAAAAGGTAGCTCTAGTTCTTATTTTGCATAGCGGTATTCCTTGATGAATATCCAGCACCTCATTCAATGAGGAAAGAGCCGAGATCCCTTCACCGAGAATGACCTTTTTAGCAAAAGCTAGCAGATGCTACACCCACTCGGTTTATTTTGAAAAACGCAAGATTTTAAAAGCGGAGCTTAAACCACTCCTTTTAAAATCACTCGACTCTACAATGATATCAAGTTCATTATGCAAAAGGTTTTCTTAAATAAAAAACCAGTCGCATCCCTCCGACATTCTAGATAAGGAGTATTTAGTATTCGTGATGCATTTGTTGACCTTGTTAAAGGGTAGTGTGCGGTAGCTAATTAGAGCTTATCTGCAACGCATATGATGCGATTGGATTAGGGTACTCGTACGACCTTCTTGACCTTGTCAAGGGTCATGCGGGTGGGTTTAATTCAATCACGAAATGAACGGGTTGAACTTGATTTGCGGTTTATGGTTTGTTGACCTTGTCAAGGTCATAAATCGCCTGGGGCAAAATATTATTGGGAATTGCAACTTTTGAAATTTGCAATGAGATTGTATACCTTCTATAAGATAGTTGGATCTCGATACCCACTGTAAGTAAGAGTTACTCCTGGGAGAGTTTTGCACATTACAATTAGCCAATCAAGTAGGTGTCTAGAAAGGTGTTAATGGGGTTATGCCCCTGGGAAACCGATGTTTATTTAGTTAGGTCCGTGTGAAAGCATGGGGAACCTCCCTTAAACTACCGACACTGGCCTGGCTGAAAGATTGACGAACTTGTAGGGTGTAATTAATCAAGGCTAGTCTTACCTTTTAGAGTTTGAGGGAAGATTTGATAAAAACAGTAGGAGCCATCCTGATTAGATAAGATAATAACTAATCTAATCTTGCAAGAGCATACGCTAAGTGTTTTCTTCTCTCTCTCTTCAGGTAGCGACCACGCCAGTCCTTAATCAAGATAATAATATGGATGTATTTACCGAACCCGCTTGTTATACTGGGCTGGGGAATGTTGGTTCCGTTCTATCTTATAATTGTTATAAGTCTGAGCAGGAAATAAGGGAATGCCAAGACTCCCATGTGTATGGTTAACCAAGCACCTCATGAAGAGATTGGAAGCATCACATATATCAAAGATTAAAATTTTAGGGTGCTAAGTGAACACACAAAGAATCAATCCTAGAAAAATTAGGGTTTCATAAACTACACTTCATCACAAGAAAGAAATGCTAGGGTTTTGAGAGTACAACCTTTGTAGCTCCCTATGCTAGACTCCTCGTCTACTTGGGGTTTGGAAACGGGTCCGCTTGAACTCCTCTAGGTCAACGATGATCCACCCGGAGTCCGCTTTGTCCAAGCTAGCAACTTCACTTTATCAAGAGATTGAAATGAAGCTAACACTCTAAACAAGTGGGCTAAACTTGTGTAGAATGATGTTGGGGTTCTTATTCTCACTTCAAAATCCTATCTTGTTGAGTATTTTGCTAACTTGAAAGATCTAGAGAGCAAAAGGTGAAGGAGAAAGAAGATGATGGCTTTTGAAAAAGAGTGAAAAGAAAAAGTCTTGTGAGAAAAAGAACAATATATGTATATATATTCTCTATTTCTCATCTCAAACCATGGTTAAATATTTAAGATATTATTTACTTTGATTTAAAAACACAAAGAGAAGGTTAATCTATGGTTAGAAGTAGGTAAGCATGGTTAGGTTAAGGAAGTGTGTAGAAAACAACAATTTATTAACCTTTTCTTTTCCAATTTGTTTTAACACAAATATAAACAATAATCCATATATTTAAACCATGGTGTGAGTCTTATATTGCCACCATTTTCAATGTATAATCTACCATGAAAGATGATGTTTTTATGTATGTATGTATGTATGCACATCCATATGTGCATGAATCTATGAAGAAAGTATACATGCTTTCATACATCCATCAAACACAAGAAAGGATTTCAAGTGAGAAGCTAATGGTTAAATGATTTATCAATCCGGTCATATCACATACGACCCCACAAAAAGCAAGCCGCCCGATTAATATACGGTATCCCATACGCGCATTTTAACCGAGTCGATGCGCATATCGCATACACGCACTACAACGTTTCGCCTGGACTAGGTAACTCCTTTGTGGGACTCTAAGACTCGTCAATACGCCAGCAGTGGGTGATGATCATATCAAACACCCTCAAGCCGCAAGCGGTCAGCTAAACATAACGGCCACCGGGTATTGAGCGATCAGAAGAAGACAAGCGAACCTGCTACAACTCTCATCGAGCCAACTGGCAACACTACCCGTATAGTCCGGTCTCCTCGTCTGATATGTCGTATATCAAGTCTAGGGGTGGTAAACGTTAGACACCAATAACCGATAAGTCGTGCCGATGTGAGGCTCATAACGGGTCGAGAAACTACTGGTAACACATACCAGCAAATCTCTGAATCAGCCCTGGCCAGGGACTTCCCTGTTACGGCCAATCGAGCACAGCGCAACATCAACCCCCAATACCGGGAGAGACGAAACCCCTCCTATCGCTCATTGTCTCCATGTGACTCGGGATTGTACCCAAAAACTACCGTTTTGCACGCCCTCATGGACGTGGTAAGGTGGAAATCAGAGTACAGTGGGAATCACACAAGCCTCTATGACGATCTCGGGTCTACAGACTAACCTGTACAAGTGTCACCAGAGAATTGCCATCTGACGTGAGGTATAATACCAACTGGAGTTCTCGGCGAGTCCGTCCAGTGTACCCAGTCTCCACTGAGCACCCGTATACCATCTCTGATGTCAAACACCAATGGATATGGGATCATCCATCGCCCATCTCATGGGTCGAGAAGCGTATACGCTAGTTTACACTGGTGTATCGATGCCCCGTCTCGATACACCCACGACTAGGGACCTGAAGGATGTACTTATGGACTAGTATGATCCGCATCATAGTCCAGGTAGTCAAATACACATCCTAAGGGCTTTACCAACATGTAACTCTAAGACAGTATAAAGAGACAAGTATACATGTTAAGATAAAGAGCAACCAGATAGCATACTATCATATCGAGCAAGAAAGTCATCTCTATATATGTCCAAGCATCCAATATAATATACATCATCTGTACAATACTGGCCTCTAGGGCATACATACAACAAACAATCTCCCACTTGCACTAGGGCCAGCTGCTGTAGTATCGCATACCGAGCATCCCGAAGAGTCTCTTAAACTGTGTCTGGGGAATGGCCTTCGTGAGTGGATCCGCTGTGTTATTCTTCGTGTCAACCCTCCTGACCTCGATCTCCCGGCGATCAACTGTCTTCCGGATCAGTGATACCGCCTAAGAATATGCCTGGATCGCTGATGGGACCTGGGTTTCTTGGCCAAACCACCGCTCCATTGTTATCGCAATACAAAGGTATTGGATGCTCAATGGATGGAACCACTCCAAGTTCAGTGATGAACTTCTTGATCCAGACAGCCTTTTTGGCAGCATCGTTGGCAGCGATGTATTCAGCCTCCATCGTCGATTCGGCCACGGTTTCCTGCTTGGAACTCAACCAGCTAACCGCTCCTCCGTAAAGGGTAAAGACAAATCCCGACTTCGACTTAGAGTCCTCCTTATCACTCTGGAAGCTCGAATCGGTAAAGGACTCCACTTGGAGTTCTCCGTTACCATACACCAAGAGCATCTCTTTAGTCCTTCGTAAGTACTTGAGAATGCTCTTCACTGCTGTCCAGTGACTCTCTCCAGGATCAGCTTGATACCTACTCACTATACTTAGTGAGTATGCTACATCGGGTCTGGTACATAGCATCGCATACATGATAGAGCCTACAGCTGAAGCATAGGGCATCCCTTGCATGCGAGCTCTCTCCAAATAAGTCTTGGGAGACATCTCTTTGGAGAGAGTGACTCCAAAGATCGTGGGTAAGTTCCCACGCTTGGATTCTTCTATACTAAACCTCTTTAGTATGGTGTCAATGTACCTCGATTAGGACAACCCCAATATCCGTTTGGATCTATCTCTATAGATCCTAATTCCCAATATGCAGGAGGCATCACCAAGATCTTTCATTGAGAATCTTTGTGATAAGAAGAGCTTGACCGATTGCATCATAGAAATGTCATTTCCTATCAAGAGTGTGTCATCCACGTACAATACGAGGAAGACAACCTTACTCTCTTCTACCTTCTTGTAAATACAAGGTTCATCTACATTTTTGACGAAATCAAACTCTTTGATAACGACGTCAAAGCAGATGTTCCAACTCCGCGATACTTGCTTTAATCCAAAAATGGATTTAAGCAGCTTGCACACCTTCCCGCTGCTCCCACTATCTACGAAGCCCTCTGGCTGAGTCATGTACACGCACTCTTCTAAATCACCATTTACAAAGGCGGTCTTAACATCCATTTGCCAGATTTCGTAGTCATGATATGCAGCGATGGCAAGCATGATCCGGATAGATTTAAGCATAGCCACTGGAGAAAAGGTCTCGTCATAGTCCACATCTGGTCTCTGACGAAAACCCTTTGCAACAAGTCTAGCTTTGAAAGTCTCCACTTTCCCATCTACACCAAGTTTTTTCTTGAAGATCCACTTGCGCCCAATGGGTTTTACCCCTTCAGGAGCATCTTCCAAAGTCCATACTTTGTTGGTGTACATGGATTCCATCTCGTACCGCATAGCATTCAGCCATTTCACTGAGTCCCTACTCGTGATGGCCTGCTCGAAGCTAGTTGGGTCATCATCCTCCATGATGCAATCCTCGCTGCCACCATCCATGAGAAAACCGTAGTATCTCTCAGGTTGGCGAGGAACCCTACTAGATCAGCGAAGAGGCTGAGGTTCGTTGGGAACTACCGAATCCTCTGATTCAACCAAATCTTCTGTCGTAGTCTGCATTGCTGGAACCTCTTACAGTTCTACCTCCTTGCCACTAATCTCTTTTTCAAGAAATTCCTTTTCTAAAAAGGTGGCATGTCGAGAAACAAACACCTTTTGTTCCTCGGTGTGGTAGAAGATATACCCGCGCGAATGTTTCGGATATCCAATAAACTTACACAGAATAGACCTTGCCGCGAGTTTGTCCGGATTCTGCGTTTTTACATATGCCGGACAACCCCATATCTTAACATAATTAAGACATGGTCTCTTTCCTTTCCATATCTCATATGGAGTGGTCGGCACGGATTTGGTGGGAACCATATTCAATAGGTCTGCAGCTGTTTCCAGTGCATATCCCCAGAAGGAAATAGGTAACTCAGCTGTGCTCATCATAGAGCGCACCATATCTAACGCACCATATCTAATAGGGTGCGGTTCCTCCGTTCTAATACACCGTTGTGCTGTAGTGTATATGGAGGAGTCAGCTGAGAGAGAATCCTATTCTCTTTTAGGAAGTCCAGGAATTCAATGCTCAAGTATTCACTTCCTCGATCAGATCGAAAGATTTTAATACTTTTTCCGGTTGGGTTCTCGACTTCTTGTTTATATTCTCTAAATTTCTCAAAAGCTTCTGATTTGTGTTTCATCAGGAACACATATCCGAATCTAGAGAGATCTTCAGCGAATGTAATGAAGTACGCAGAACCATTCCTGGCATGCGTAGACATTTGACCGCATACATCACTATGCACCAGTCCCAAGAGTTCCGTAACTCTTTCTCCGTGTCCCGTAAACGGAGTTTTGGTCATCTTCCCTTTGAGACATGACTGGCAAGTGTCATAAGATGAAAATTCGAACGGTTCCAAATATCCATCCTTATGAAACTTAGCTAGTCGTGTCGCATTGATGTGACCTATTCTACAATGCCACAAGAAGGATTCGTTCAGTTCTGAACTCTTCCTCTTGTGTGTGTTTGTTATGCTCAGAACTGTTGATTGATTTAGAACATAAATACCATTGCACAACGTGCCTGATCCAACCAACTTTTGGTTAAGGAAAATGTTCATAACATTATCCTGTAATACAAAATTATAACCCTCTTTACTCAACAAAGAAACCGATATAATGTTGCATATCAGGTTCGGCATGTAATAGCATTCGTTCAGAATCAATGTATTACCAGTTGGCAATACAAGGTGATATTCCCCGACGGTTTTAGCTGCAACAATTGCACCATTTCCAACCCTTATGTCTTTATCACCTTCTCCAAGTTCTCTACCTTTCTAAAGCCCATGTAACTGATTACATATATGGGATCCTGACCCGGTATCTAATACCTAGGACGTAGGGCAAATGGAGAAACAGTTCTCTGTAACGAACACACCCGAAGAAAATGCATCATCATGTACTTTCTTCATTCGGGTGGCATGGGAATCCTGGTATTCCCCTATGTCCTGTTCAGTCCTATAACTCTTATAAGAAAGAACGGAACCAACGTTCCCCAGCACAGTATAACATGCGGGTTCGGTCAATACATCCATATTATTATCTTGATTAAGGCATGTCATGGTCGCTACCTCGAGAGAGAGAGAAGAAAACACTTTAGCGTATGCTCTTGCAACATCAGATTGGTTATTATCTTATCTAAGCAGGATGGCTCCCACTGTTTTTATCAAATCTTCCTTCAAACCCTAAAAGGAAAGACTAGCCGGGATTAATTACACCCTACAACTTCGCCGATCATTCAGCCAGGCCAGTGTCTGTACTTTGAGGGAGGTTCCCCGTGCTTTCGCACGGACCTAATTAAAGTAAACCTCGTTTTCCCAGAGGTGTAACCCCGTTGACACCTTTCTAGACACCTACTTGATCGGCTAATTGTCCTGTGTAAAACTCTCCCGGGAGTAACAATTACTCGCAGTGGGTATCGGGATCCAACTATCTCATAGAAGGTATGAAATCTCATTGCAAATTTCAACACTTGAAATTCCCGATAATATTTTGCCCCTAGCGTCCTATGACCTTGACGCAGGCCAACAAACCATAGTGCGCTAGTCAAGTTCAACCCGTCATTTCTTGATTGAATTAAACCCACCCGTACTACCCCTGAAGCAGGCCAACAAAGTCGCACGACTATCCTAATCCAATCTGCATCATATTCATTAACAGATAAATACTAGTTAGCTACCGCACACTACGCCTTGACCCAGGCCAACAAACGTAGCACGAATACTAAGTAGGATTTATCTGAAATGACGGAGGGCTACGACAGGTTTTTCTGAAAACCTATTGCGTAATGAACTTCATATCATTGTAGAATCAAGTGAAATTTTGAAATGGAGTGATTTTGAGGCTTTTATTAGTTTTGCTAAAAAGGTCACTCCCGGTGAAGGGATCTCGGCTCTTTCCTCATCGAATAAGGTGCGGGATATATCAGATATATCACTGTGCAAAGAAAAACTCCAAAAGCAATCAAAAGTCAAACCGAGTGTTGTAGCATCTGCTAGTTTTGCTAAAGAGGTCACTCTCGGTGAAGGGATCTCGGCTCTTTCCCCATCGAATAAGGTGCAGGGTATATCATATATACCGCTATGCAAAGCAAGACTGTAGCTACCCTTTTATTTTAAAATTTGATTCTACAACATCTTTTAGGTTTCTTTTCTTTCATTAATCACATTAATGAAGTCCCGTCACTTAAGTCACCTAAACATCACAGATAAATACGACGTACACTTATGCCATCCGCATTCGCCTCGATGTCCCCTCTTGCAAAGTTAGGTTAGGTAACTAACGATAGAGCAGGGCAGGGCTAGTGCGGGTGTAAAACATAAGTAACGTCTATATAATATATCATATATACTATATACTGTATCCATCAGAACATATCAAATGATCACATCACAGATACTGCAGTAGAAACATAGATATAATGTTGGATATACTAGGACGTCCGTATTTAGTATTTAGCCAACAATAGAAAATACGGATTCCACAGTCGCGATGAATAGCTAAGCCCACACCCTGGACCCCTACGAGAGCAGCAAGCGACCCTACCAATTCTGGAGTTTAGGAGACCCGGTCTCGACTCCTCGAGATGGCCTCCCACTGAACCCCAGAACCCGGTCACCTGTGCTCCCCTCCTTGGGTCCATCCTAATGCGGAAAAGTAAATAATATACAACACTGGTGGAATCGACCTCAACCCGGAAGCTCCCCAAATAAAAGAATATTACATTACATTTGAATTTTACATGAATGAAAAATAAAACTCTCATCTCACATAAAAAAACCCCGGCTATTCAATCGCGACAATCCTGCACATCATATCTCAGCAACACATAATATCATATATCATCAACGTAAGTAAGTATGCATACACTGATCGTCGTCGATGTATAGCAACGACAATCGGTAAATACATACTATACTTACGGTCACAGAAAAAAAAGTGTAAAACTGCAATATCTGGAATCCACATTCTCTTTAGACATCGTAAATACGAAATATCACATATTTCATATTTCATATCTAGCTATATGAATTCCACATATTGCATCACATTCCAGATAAATAGACGGTATTAAAGTTTTCGAACGAATGATCAAATACTCAAAATTCCCTAAACCTCAACACTTGAGCGGAGTTCAAAAACCCGGAGTGTGACACGGTAGTAGCGGTCCAGCTGTAGAAAGGTCAAGCCAACGCCTCGCATGTGGCACGCCGTACTTCCCCAAACACTAAGGTTCAAAAGGCAGTTCAAGACGGTCACATAATCGAGTTAAGGTTTGTTGTCTTCTAGAGGGTCCACCACAAACAAACTTGCACGTATTTCCGAAAGATTTAAACCCCGTGAAAGAGTGAGTAAATGATACTCGTTCGAACAATTCAAAACTTTCTAAATTACCCGGAAATACAAGAAGTTAAAATTCCGATCGAATCATAGAACTCAAAACAATCTCCAGAACAAATAACACTAAGACCAGATTAAAAATACCCAAAAATATCACCAAGCAGTTATAAGTATTACTGTGCAAAAAGTATGCACTGACCCATCTGTACGGCCATGGAAGCGCGGCCCAAGCAAGCTTTGGCCGCGTTTCCGCGGAGAAAATAACTGTTCATGTCCTCGTATTTCACAGTAATGCTTATATTTTCCTGTTGTAATTTTTACATATTTTTAATTCTGAAAAACAACAGTTTTGAAAAAATGTCCAGAGAGCACTAAAAATCCGTATTTTTCAAGTCGATCGGAGTTTTATCTTCGCTAAAGTGTCGCCTAATGTTCTAGGTCGGCTCTGATACCAATGTAGGGTTAACCTAGCACCTCATGAAGAGATTGAAAGCATCACATGTACCAAAGATTAAAATTTTAGGATGCTAAGTGAACACACAAAGAATCAATCCTAGAAAAATTAGGGTTTCATAAACTACACTTCATCACAAGAAAGAAATGCTAGGGTTTTGAGAGTACAACCTTTGTAGCTCCCTAGGCTAGACTCCTCGGATACTTGGGGATTGGAAACGGGTCCGCTTGGACTCCTCTAGGTCAACGATGATCCACCCGGAGTTCGCTTTGTCCAAGCTAGCAACTTCACTTTATCAAGAGATTGAAATGAATCTAACACTCCAAACAAGTGGGCTAAACTTGTGTAGAATGATGTTGTGGTTCTTATTCTCACTTCAAAATCGTATCTTGTTGAGTATTTTGCTCACTTGAAAGATCTAGAGAGCAAAAGGTGAAGAAGGAAGAAGATGATAGCTTTTGAACAAGAGCGAAAAGAAAAAGTCTTGTGAGAAAAAGAAAAATATATGTATATATATTTTCTATTTCTCATCTCAAACCATGGTTAAATATTTCAGATATTATTTACTTTGAGTTAAAAACACAAAGAGAAGGTTAATCTATGGTTAGAAGTAGGTGAGCATGGTTAGGTTAAGGAAGTGTGTAGAAAACAACCATTTATTAACCTTTTCTTTTCCAATTTGTTTTAACACAAATATAAACAATAATCCATATATTTAAACCATGGTGTGAGTCTTATATTGCCACCATTTTCAATGTATAATCTACCATGAAAGATGATGTATGTATGTATGTATGTATGCACATCCATATGTTCATGAATCTATGAAGAAAGTATACATGCATGCATACATCAATCAAACACAAGAAAGGATTTCAAGTGAGAAGCTAATGGTTAAATGATAAATCAACACTTGATTTATCAATCCGGTCATATCACATACGACCCCACAAAAAGCAAGCCGCCCGATTAATATACAGTATCCCATACGTTCATTTTAACCGGGTCGATGCGCATATCGCATACGCGTACCACAACGTTTGGCCTGGACTAGGTAACTCCTTTGTGGGACTCTAAGACTCGTCAATACGACGGCAGTGGGTGATGATCATATCAAACACCCTCAAGCCGCAAGCGGTCAGCTAAACGTAACGGCCACCCGGGTATTGAGCAATCAGAAGAAGACAAGCGAACCTGCTACAACTCCCGTCGAGCCAACCGGCAACACTACCCGTACAGTCCGGTCTCCTCGTCTGATATGTCGCATATCAAGTCTAGGGGTGGTAAACGTCAGACCCCAATAACTGATAAGTCGTGCCGATGTGAGGCTCATAACGGGTCGAGAAACTACTGGTAACACTTACCAGCAAATCTCTGAATCAGCCCTGGCCAGGGACTTCCCTGTTACGGCCAATCGAGCACAGCGCAACATCAACCCCCAATACCGGGAGAGACGATACCCCTCTTATCGCTCATTACCTCTATGTGACGCGGGACTGTACACAAAAACCACCGTTTTGCATGCCCTCATGGACGTGGTAAGGTGGAAATCAAAGTACAGTGCGAATCACACAAGACTTTCTGACGATCTCGGGTCTACAGACTAACCTGTACAAGTGTCACCAGAGAACTGCCATCTGACGTGAGGTATAACACCAACTGGGAGTTCTCGGCGAGTCCGTCCAGTGTACCCAGTCTCCACTGAGCACCCGTATACCATCTCTGATGTCAAACACCAATGCATATGGGATCATCCGTCGCCCATCTCATGGGTCGAGAAGCGTATACGCTAGTCTACACTGGTGTATCGATGCGCCGTCTCAATACAACCACGACTAGGGACCTTGAAGGATGTACTTATGGACTACCATATCCCCTCTAGTATGATCCGCATCATAGTCCAGGTAGTCAAGTACACATCCTAAGGGCTTTACCAACATATAACTCTAAGACAGTATAAAGAGACAAGTATACATGTTAGGATAAAGAGCAACCAGATAGCATACTATCATATCGAGCAAGAAAGTCATCTCTATATATGTCCAAGCTTCCAATATAATATACATCATCTGTACAATACTGGTCTCTAGGGCATACATACAACTAACACCATGCCACCCGATCGAAGAAAGAATATATTGCTGCATTTTCTTTGGATGTGTTTGTTACCGAGAACTGTTTCTCAGTACACTCTATGTCCTGGGTATTAGATACCGGATCGGGATCCCACATATGTAATATGTTACATAGTCTAAAGAATGGTAGAGAACTTGGAATAGGTGATCAATCTGTAAGAGTAGGGAATGGTGCAAGTGTGGCAGCCAAAGTAGTTGGCGAATACCCCTTTGTATTACCAAATGGTAATACACCGATTCTGAATGAATGTTATTACATACCGAACCTGATGTGCAATATTATGCCAGTTTCTTTATTAAGTAAAGAAGGATATAATTTTGTACTGCAGGATAATGTTATGACCATCATCCTGAATCAAAAGTTGATTAGATCAGGCACGTTAAGTAATGGCATATACGTTCTAAATCAAACCACAGTTCTTAAGGTACAGAACACACACAAGAGGGAAAGTTCAGAATGAACGAGTCCTTCTTGTGGCATTGTAGACTAGGTCATATCAATGTGACACGACTAGATAAGTTATATAAGGATGGATATTTAAAAACGTTTGAATTTCCATCTTATGAAACTTGCCAGTCATGTCTCAAATGCAAGATGACCAAAACTCCGTTTACTGGACACGAAGAAAGAGCTACGGAACTCTTGGGACTCATACATAGGGATGTATGCGGTCCCATTTCTGCACATGCGAGGAATGGTTCCTTATACTTCATTACATACACTAACGATCTCTCAAGATATGGACATGTGTTTTTGTTGAAACACAATATTGAAGATTTTGAGAAATTCAAAGAATATAAGTGCGAAGTCGAGAACCAAATGGGTAAAAGTATTAAAATACTTCGATCTGATTGGGGAGGAGAATACTTGAGCAATGAGATCCTGAACTAGCTAAAAGAGAATGGAATTCTCTTTTAGCTAACTCCTCCATATAAACCACAGCACAACGGTGTATCGGAGGGGAGGAATCACACCCTTTTGGATATGGTGCGCTCTATGATGAGTACCGCTGAGTTACCTATTTCCTTTTGGTGTTATGCACTTGAGAAAGCAGCATACCTATTGAATCATGTTCCATCTAAATCAGTGCCTACAACACCATATGAGATATGGAATGGAAAGTGACCATATCTTAAACGAGTTAAGATATGAGGTTGTCCGGCCTATGTCAAAAGGCAAAATCTGGACAAACTCGAGGCACGATCAGTTCTTTTCATGTTTGTGGGATATCTAAATAATTCATATGGATATCTATTCTACCACAGTGAGGATCAAAAGGTGTTTGTTGCTCAGCGTGCCACCTTTTTAGAAAAGGAATTTCTTGTAAAAGAAATTAGTGGCAAAGAGGTAGAGCTGGAAGAAGTTCCAGCTATACAAACTACAACTAAAGATTTAGTGGAACCATAGGATTCGATAGTCCCCAACGAAGCTCAGCCTCTCCGCCGATCTAGTAGGGTTCCTCATCCACCTGAGAGACACTACGGTTTTCTCGTTAATGGTGGGAGCGAGGATTGCATCATGGAAGACGATGACCCAACTAGCTCCGAGCAGGACATCACTGCAGGGTTCCCTAGTACGGTAGCAAGGTTTCGGGGAGCATCTCTCATGCCATATTAAAATTTTGTCGTTCTAGCTAACGCTAACACTAGAATCGTATAATAGAAATCGACGGAATAAAAATGCAAACAATTTGCAATTAAAAAAGAACAAGGAATACAACCTTTATAGACCGGTCCTTCACTTCAATAGCTCCGTATAGTAGTCCTTTCGCTGCGATCGTGAAATTGTGACATTTTAGAAAATATTAAATATTATTTTTTGAAATTTAATATTAAAATAATATATTTCCCGAAAACTGCCCGATTTGCGAAATTGGGGTTTTCGAAAAAAGGTATAAATATATACCAATGATTGTGAAATAATTGGAAATTAAAATGATTTATTCATTTAAAAAAATATTTCAAGGATTTGGCATTTTTAAAATTTATTATATGCAGTTTTGATAAAAACCCTATTAGTGCACTGCTAATCGCGATTAAGCCAAATCCGTGTTTGTACAGTTTTTCATGGCTAGTGCACCATTTCATGTTACATTTTGATTACATGTTGTTTTCTTGTATTTTTTGGGGTATTATATGGTTTGGTTTTAAAAGAAAAAGAAAAGGGTAAAAAGAGAGAATGAATGGAGAGAGAAAAGGAGAGTGAGAGTAGGATAGAGAGAGGGCAGCCATTCTTTCCACTCCCCATTATTTTTCTTCTTCTTCTTCTCTTCATCACTTCCTTCCACCTTCAACCCCAAGATCCATCTCAAAAACCATGTCAAAACCCCACACCCTCTTCACAAAAGTTGATCCCCTCTACATCCTCTATACAATGGACCAAGAAAAGTAGGATTTTGATGACTTTGGTCGAGCTAGGGTTTTCTTGAGTTGCCTAAAAGAGGTATAAATTCTTCCATTTAGTTTAGTTTTAGTTTCCTTGCATTCTTGTGTAGTTTATGTAAGTCCATGCTACCTCTCCCGGTACTTTAGGGCATGCGGAATTTGGTGAAAAAACAATTTTCGTAGAGGTGGTAACATGGACTCAAAACCGGATCTTTGTTAAACATCTAACTAACAACCTAACTACGATTTGCTAACTACTCGGTTAGGGGGTTATACCTTTCTTTTTCTCGAACTCCTTCGTCTTCAAGCTTCGATGGTCGTCCGAATCGGCTTCTCCCCGTCGTCTCCTTGCGCCGAAGATAGATCCACCTGAAAGCTTCAACCTTTGGCTCCTTCTTCGAACTTTGAAGAAACTGGTTCACTCGGTTTGCTAAACCTTGTGAACTAGAGTGAGTAGAGAAGAGTTTGTAAGGGATTTTATCTATGGTTCTTGGTTCTCAACTCATGAGACAAGTGAACCATAGAATCAAGAGAGGGAGAGCAAGAGGAGAAGATGAGAGCTCAAGAACAAGAGAGAGTGAGCATGAAAGAATGAGAGAAGACTTTTCTCTCTTGGCTCTCATAATCCAAAACCATCATCACAAAAATAATAATCAAGTATTGTGTAAAATGGTTCAAGTCAAAATGGCTAAATCATTTCATGCACTCATTTCTCATAAAAGAAACAAGCAAGTAAAAAGTCTTTGCCATGAAATGATAGCCATTGTCATCATGATGGTCAACTAGTCCAACCTAGTCAACCGGTCAACAAAGTCAACAAGTCAACAAAGTCAACCCCTCAACAACCATGTCACCACAATACATAATTAATATTATTGTTAATCACATATCATATTCTCATTAGGGTTGAGCAAAAGTCAATAGTCAACTGTCAACGGTCAACAACCCTAATGAGAATCCTCTGCCTCTGTCTCTCCGTCAACTGTGCATACACACCCGCATCCGCGTTCCGAGGAACACGAATGCATACTGGATAAAACCAATCCCAAAAGGTACACTAGGATCTTGCTTAAACCAAAGCCCGCTAGTGTGAACTGTCCGGACACTGTACGTGCACAAGTGCGCGGATGTGACCGAACCCTGTCGCAAAACCATGCGACCTGTCGCAAAACCATGCGACCTTTACTCTTTTGCCTAAAGGCGAATAGCTTTCTGTGTGGGACTCTAAAGACTCGACACTACGCTGGCAGTGGGTTTAACCACAGACCGCAAGCGGCACTAGCTGTGCGTAACGGTCCCCAGGTAGATGACGACAAGAAGACTGACGAGGCGAAACCCATCTGAACTCCTACTGAGCCTGAATGTGACATTCTCCGTACAGTCCGGTCTGTTCGTCTGATACATCGCATGGCGGGCCTAGGGGGCGGTAAATGTCAGTCCCCCAAAAGCGGTACAAGTCGTGTCGGAGTGAAGCCCAAAACACCCTGAGATAACACTGGAAGCCTACCAGTATATCTCGGTTGCCCTGGCCAGGGACTACTCGTGTAATGGCTCTCCTAGACACAGCGCGATGTCAACCCCCAATACCGGGAGAGACGAATCCTGTCTAACCGTCACTGCCTCCAAGTGCTTCGGGACTGCACCCAACTACTACCTGTTTGCACGACTCCTTTGAGCCGTGGTAGGGTAGTAATCAAAGTACTGTGGGAACACACTCGAGGCGAAGTGACAGTGTCAAGTCAGCGAACTAAGCTGTACTCATGTCACCTGGGAACTGATAACTGATGATAGGCATAATACCAACTAGTCAGTTCCCTACGAGTCCTGTCCAGTGTACTCGTAACCCAACGAGCACCCGCATACTATCTCAAGTACGACGTACCGACGGTTGTGGGACAGACCGTCTCCCATACTGGGATGAGAAGCGCATGCGCTAGTCTACTCCGGAGTATCGATGCCCTGTCTCGATAGTCCTGCGACCAGGGACCTGCATAAGGATGTGCTTATAGATTACCCAGCCCCACTAGTGTGACTGTCATCACAACGCTGGTAATCAAGCAAAGATCCTAAGGGCTCCACTAATGTGTATAGGCGATATACTAAAATAAACACATGTACACATTGAAGTAGAAACAAAGCAAGTAGCATACTACTATTTTGAGCAAGATTGTATATACAAGGTGAATATCCCAAGCTTCCATTAAGTAATATACAAACTAGTATGATACAGTAATGGCCTCTAGGGCATATACACTAACAATCTCTCACTTGCACTAAGGCCATGTACTGGCGTATCGAAGACCTATCATCTCGATCAGCCACTCCAACTGAGTCTGGGGCAAGGCCTTGGTGAATGGATCTGTAGTGTTATCTTCTGAAGAGACTCTTCGAACCTCGATCTCCTGGCGATCCACGATCTCCCTGATCAGGTGATACCGCCTCAAGATGTTTCTGGATCTCTGATGGGACCTGGGTTCCTTCGCTAAAGCTATAGCCCCGTTGTTGTCGCAATACAGAGGTATTGGATCAACAATGGATGGAACCACCTGAAGCCCTTTCAAGAACTTCCTCATCCAGACAGCTTCTTTTGCGGCATCAGATGCAGCGATGTATTCCGCTTCCATCGTCGAGTCTGCAACGGTTTCCTGTTTGGAACTCTTCCAACACACCGCCCCTCCATTGAGGGTAAAGACAAAACCCGACAAGGACTTGGAATCATCCTTGTCACTTTGGAAGCTGGAGTCAGCAAAGGCCTCGATCTGGAGGTCTTTTCCGCCATACACCAAGAACATCTCCTTAGTCCTTCTCAAGTACTTGAGAATGTTCTTTACTGCTATCCAGTGTTTCTCCCCAGGGTTTGACTGATACCGGCTTACCACACTCAGTGCATAAGCTACATCCGGTCTGGTACACAACATCGCATACATTATAGAGCCTACCGCAGAAGCGTAGGGTATAATAGACATGCGATCCCTCTCCAAATCAGTCTTGGGAGACATCTCTTTAGAGAGGGTGATCCCATGACAAGCCGGTAGGTTACCGCGCTTGGAATCTTCCATACTGAATCTCTTCAGTATGGTGTCGATATACCTGGACTGTGAAAGTCCTAATATCCTCTTGGATCTATCACGATGGATCCGGATCCCCAGGATGTATGAGGCATCACCCAGGTCTTTCATGGAGAACCTGTGTGACAAGAACCCCTTGACAGATTGTAGCATAGGAATGTCATTTCCTATTAAGAGAATGTCATCCACGTACAAAACGAGGAATACTACAGTTCTCGCTACAAATCTACTATAGATGCATGGTTCATCTGGAATTTTGATAAAGCCAAATTCCTTGACCGTCTCATCAAAACAGATGTTCCAACTCCGCGATGCCTGCTTTTGTCCATAGATGGACTTAAGCAACTTGCACACCTTTCCGCTGCTCCCACTCTGAATGAAACCCTCTGGTTGGTCCATATAGACACACTCCTCTAAATTTCCATTTAGAAAAGCGGTCTTTACGTCCATCTGCCAGATCTCATAATCGTGGAAGGCAGCAATGGCAAGAAGGATCCGAATGGATTTCAGCATAGCCACTGGAGAAAAGGTTTCGTCATAGTCCAAACCAGGTCTTTGACGAAAATCCTTCGCAACAAGTCTAGCTTTATAGGTCTCAACCTGTCCATCTACACCAATCTTCCTTTTGAAGATCCACTTGCATCCTACGGGTTTTACCCCGTCTGGAGCAATGTCCAACGTCCATACCTTGTTGGTGTACATGGACTCCATTTCGGTCCGCATTGCATCCAGCCATTTTACTGAGTCAACGCTCTGAACGACCTGCTGGAAGCTAGTAGGCTCATCATAATCTATGATGCAATCCTCTCTATCCCCGTCTATAAGAAAACCATAGTATCTCTCGGGCGGATGAGACTGCCTACTACTCCTGCGGAGCGGCGTAGGAATGTCCTGTTCTTTTGAACCCTCTGGTTCCACTAAGCTTTCAGTAATAGCTCGTGGTTCTGGAATTTCTTCCAGTTCTACTGCGTTCCCACTAATTTCCTTTTCTAAGAACTGGTGTTCTAGAAAGTGGGCATTACGAGAAACAAGGACTTTTTGTTCCTCTGCGTGGTAGAAAAGATACCCCCTGGTGTTCTTTGGGTATCCCACAAACTTGCACAGTACTGAGCGTGCCTCGAGTTTGTCCGAATGCTGCTTTTTGACAAAAGCTGGACATCCCCATATCTTCAGATATTGAAGATAGGGTTTCTTCCCACTCCATAACTCATAAGGTGTGGTAGGCACAGTCTTAGTGGGAACTCGGTTCAAATGGTACGCAGCTGATTCTAGCGCATACCCCCAGAATGATCGCGGTAACTCAGCGTTACTCATCATGGACCGTACCATATCCAATAGGGTGCGGTTCCGTCTCTCCGATACACCGTTATGTTGCGGAGTGTATGGAGGAGTAAGCTGAGAGAGAATTCCATTCACTTTTAAATAGTCCAGGAACTCGGCACTCAAGTATTCACCACCTCGATCCGATCTTAGAATCTTGATACTTTTGCCGGTCTGTTTTTCTACTTCATTCTTATATTCCTGGAATTTTCCAAAGGCTTCGGACTTATGTTTCATTAAGAAGACATAACCGTACCTTGAAAAGTCATCCGTAAAAGTAATGAAGTAAGAATAACCGCTTCGCGCATGTGTAGACATTGGACCGCACACGTCGCTGTGTACGAGTCCCAAGAGCTCGCTCGCTCTTACTCCGTGTACAGTGAACGGAGTCTTTGTCATCTTTCCTTTGAGACAGGATTGACAAGTGGCATACGATTGATATTCGAACGCATTCAAATATCCTTCTGTATGTAACTTCGTCAACCTTCTCTCATTGATGTGACCCAGTCTACAATGCCACAAGAAAGTCTGATTTACTTCAGGAGACTTTCTTTTGTGTGTATTCTGGACATTGAAAATCTGTGGTTGGTTTAATACGTATATACCATTGCCCAATGTACCTGACCCAATCAGAACTTGATTAAGGTGAATGTTTACAACATTGCTTACAAACGCAAATTCATAACCTTCTTTAGAAACTAAAGATACAGAAATGATATTACAAGTTGCGTTGGGTACAAAAAAGCAATTACGCAAAACCAAAACATGTCCATCTGACATTCCCAGGTGATAGTCCCCCACGGCTTTAGCATCCATGCTAGCTCCGTTCGCAACTCTGAGGGTCATGTCACCTGCTTTCAAAACACTGCGGTTTCTCAACGCCTGCAAAGAATTACAGATATGAGATCCTGATCCGGTATCCAATACCCAGGAAGTAGAGTTTATTGAAAGACAGTTTTCAATAACATACACACCTGAAGCTGAAGCTGCAACCTGCTTCAATTCCTGTTTTCTGGCCTTCCAGGCCCTGCAATCATTCTTCCAGTGTCCTTTCTTATGACAATAGAAGCGTTCTTCCTTATCCACAAGCTTCCCCGCTTTCTTTGTTGCTTTAGCTTTTCCCTTCGTATCCACTTTACTAACACCGCCTCTTGGTTTGGAGGGGGCTTTCTTCTTCTTTCCCTTGGCTTTCGCCTTGGACCTAGAAGAAGATGGTCCTCCTACAAGCAAAGTGGATGTTTCCCTACCTTTCTGTAGGGTGCCCTCTGCGCTCCTCAGCATGTTGAGGAGCTCTGAAAGTTCAACTTCTTTTTCTTGTAAGTTGAAGTTCAGTATAAACTGGGCGTAAGTGGAAGGAAGGGACTGGAGAACTAAGTCCGTATAGAGCTCACTCTCCAATGTGGTCCCTAGGTCCGCGAGCTCCTCTATGTAGCCGATCATCTTAAGTACGTGTTCTGCTACTGATGATCCGACGGCCTTCCTTGCCGAAAATAACTTTTTCGACGCTTCGTATCTTGCGATACGAGATTGCTCTCCATACAGTTCTTTTGTATGAAGAAATATGGATTCCAACTCCATATTCTCGTGCCTCCTCTGATGTTCATTGTTCATAGAGGCAAGTACGAGGCACTTGGCCTTCGCTCTATCAATCTCCCAAGTCTTACGGATTTCCTTATCCGCGACGCTGGAAGTGGGACCAGGGACAGGGGGAGCTTTGGTGGTAAGAAGATACCCCAGCTTGTCGTAAGTGATTGCCATCTTGACATTCCTGAGCCAATCTTTGTAGTTTGGCCCTGTCAGTATGTTTTTTTATCTAGAAGTAACTTAAGTCCAGTCATGTCGATTTGTCGCTGCAATTAGGAGAGAGAAGAAACACTCAGCTTGATGCTCTTGCAAGTTTAGAATGGTTTTTTTAGTTTGTCTAAACAGGATGGCTCCCACTGTTTCTCGAATCCCTCCTCAAACCAAAAAGGAAGAATTAGTCAGGATCAATCTCACCGTACAATACTTGCTTAACCGTTCAGCCAGGCCAGTGTCGGTACTTCGAGGGAGGTTTTCCAACGCTTTCGCGAAGTTCCTTAATTAAATAACCTCTTTTCCCTGAGGGCGTAGCCCCGCTAACACTTTTCTAGACACCTACTTGGTTTATAGCATTGATCGTTAAGTGAGAAATTTCCCGAGGAGTAGCATATACTCACAGTAGGATCGGGATCCAAATATCATTGTGTGACGAAACTGAAGGAATCCTACCAGAATCATCACACTCCAAATGGTATGCAACAGTAGCAAGTTTCAGTTCTTTTGAAGCTCCCGATGTGGATTTTTTCCCCATGCTCTTATGATCTTGGCGTGAGGTCAAAATGTCATAAGTCACATGTCAAGTTCTTCCTATCATTATCCAGGTTAATTTGAATCCACCCGTACCTACCCTTGACGTAGGCCAAAATGGTAGTACGGCTGTCCCAAACCAACGCATTCTATCTATGCAACAGATAAATATCCGGCAGCTACCAATCACTATGCCTTGGCGTGAGGTCAAAATACATAGCTTGAATACTACCGAATATTTAACTGAAATGATGGAGGGCTACGAATGGTTTTGGCAAAACCGTGAACGTAGTGAACTTGATATAATCGATGGAACGAGATAGCTTTAAAAGGAGTGGCTCAAGCTCCGCATTTAAAAGTTAGTTTTGAAAAGAACCGAGTGGTTTTCCGAAAGTGTTCCAACGATTTTAACTTGGTTTATTTTCTTTCATTAGTTCTTTTAATGCGTGATATTCTTTCATTAGTTCTTTTAATGCGTTCCATCATTTAATCCTACCATTGCAGAAAACAACCAAAATATGACGTACGCTTATGCCATTCGCATTCGCCATGGGGCCCCGTCATTACCCGTTAGGTTACTTAACTAACGACAGAGCGCGGGCTGGGCTAGCGCGGCTGTAAAACATAAGCAACGCCTAAATAATATCATATATAGATATATTGCAATGATAGCCATTTCAGATCACAGATGAACACATTGGATATACTAGGAATCCGCAATTCGTACGAGCCTGTAACGAAAAGCAGATTACACGGTCGCGGTGAATAGCCAAAACCCCACCCAAGACCCCTACGGGTGCGGCAAACTACCCGCCAAGTACCCGAAGCGAAGCAACCTCCCTCAACTCCGTGAGTAGGCCACTCGGCACTTCGGCATACCCGGTAGTTTGTGCACCCCCTCCATGGGTCTATCCTAGGAGCAAAAACAGTAAAACGAAATTATACAATGACGGCTAAAACCCCGACCCGGTTGTGCGGCCATACAAATAATTATTACATCAATTTACAAATTTACATGAATTGAAAAAAAAGAAAACTCTCGTCTCACAACCCCCGGCTATTCACCCGCGACAATCCAACATATTCATATTCACATTCCAATAACATTACAGATCACAGATTTGTATAACCCCCACTAATCGACATATAGCGATTAGCAGACGTTCAATACAAATATCACATTACAGAAAAAACCCGTCAGCTAATTTCTTTTAGAAGTTCGATCAAAAATACGGATTTTCAGGACCCCAAAAATAAAATTTTCGTTTTGGAAAATCTGGGCAGAAAATATATATCCCAAAAATCCCAAAAGACCCCAGAAAAACACTGCACCAAACTTGGACCTCGGCCGAGTCAACTCGGCCGCGGATCCGCGGCGGGAGCGTGCTCCCGCCGCGTTTCCGCGGCGCTATGACTCGATCGTTGGACCAAATTTGGTGGGTGATCACACAAAAGCCTGAGCCGATTTTTAAGATAAAATTTATCAATTTTTGAACAGAAAAAAAATCGGCAGAAACTTATCATATCGGGTTCGTTTTGCGACTTTTTCTTTGATCGATCTTCTAGCTACTTTGCTAACATGTTAGATAGAGTTTAACTAGGCTCTGATACCACTGTAAGTCCATGCTACCTCTCCCGGTACTTTCGGGCATGCGGAATTTGGTGAAAAAACAATTTTCGTAGAGGTGGTAACATGGACTCAAAACCGGATCTTTGTTAAACATCTAACTAACAACCTAACTACGAGTTGCTAAATACTCGGTTAGGGGGTTATACCTTTCTTTTTCTCGAACTCCTTCGTCTTCAAGCTTCGATGGTCGTCCGAATCGGCTTCTCCCCGTCGTCTCCTTGCGCCGAAGATAGATCCACCTGAAAGCTTCAACCTTTGGCTCCTTCTTCGAACTTTGAAGAAACTAGTTCACTCGGTTTGCTAAACCTTGTGAACTAGAGTGAGTAGAGAAGAGTTTGTATAGGATTTTATCTATGGTTCTTTGTTCGCAACTCATGAGACAAGTGAACCATAGAATCAAGAGAGGGAGAGCAAGAGGAGGAAGATGAGAGCTCAAGAACAAGAGAGAGAGTGAGCATGAAAGAATGAGAGAAGACTTTTCTCTCTTGGCTCTCATAATCCAAAACCATCATCACAAAAATAATAATCAAGTATTGTGTAAAATGGTTCAAGTCAAAATGGCTAAATCATTTCATGCACTCATTTCTCACAAAAGAAACAAGCAAGTAAAAAGTCTTTGCCATGAAATGATAGCCATTGTCATCATGATGGTCAACTAGTCCAACCTAGTCAACCGGTCAACAAAGTCAACAAGTCAACAAAGTCAACCCCTCAACAACTATGTCACCACAATACTTAATTAATATTATTTTTAATCACATATCATATTCTCATTAGGGTTGAGCAAAAAGTCAATAGTCAACTGTCAACGGTCAACAACCCTAATGAGAATCCTCTGCCTCTGTCTTTCCGTCAACTGTGCATACACACCCGCATCCGCGTTCCGAGGAACACGAATGCATACTGGATAAATCCAATCCCAAAAGGTACACTAGGATCTGGCTTAAACCAAAGCCCGCTAGTGTGAACTGTCCGGACACTGTACATGCACAAGTGCACGGATGTGACCGAACCCTGTCGCAAAACCATGCGACCTCTACCCTTTTGCCTAAAGGCGAATAGCTTTCTGTGTGGGACTCTAAAGACTCGACACTACGCTAGCAGTGGGTTTAACCACAGACCGCAAGCGGCACTAGCTGTGCGTAACGGTCCCCAGGTAGATGCCGACAAGAAGACTGACGAGGCGAAACCCATCTAAACTCCTACTGAGCCTGATTGTGACATTCTCCGTACAGTCCGGTCTGTTCGTCTGATACATCGCATGGCGGGCCTAGGGGGCGGTAAACGTCAGTCCCCCAAAAGCGGTACAAGTCGTGTCGGAGTGAAGCCCAAAACACTCTGAGATAACACTGGAAGCCTACCAGTATATCTCGGTTGCCCTGGCCAGGGACTACTCGTGTAATGGCTCTCCTAGACACAGCGCGATGTCAACCCCCAATACCGGGAGAGACGAATCCTGTCTAACCGTCACTGCCTCCAAGTGCTTCGGGACTGCACCCAACTACTACCTGTTTGCACGACTCCTTTGAGCCGTGGTAGGGTAGTAATCAAAGTACAGTGGGAACATACTCGAGGTGAAGTGACAGTGTCAAGTCAGCAGACTAAGCTGTACTCATGTCACCTGGGAACTGATAACTGACGATAGGCAAAATACCAACTAGTCAGTTCCCGACGAGTCATGTCTAGTGTACTCGTAACCCAACGAGCACCTGCATACTATCTCAAGTACGATGTACCGACGGCTGTGGGACAGACCGTCTCCCACACTGGGAAGAGAAGCGCATGCGCTAGTCTACTCCGGAGTATCGATGCCCTGTCTCGATAGTCCTGCGACCAGGGACCTGCATAAGGATGTGCTTATAGATTACCCAGCCCCACTAGTGTGACTGCCATCACAACGCTGGTAATCAAGCAAAGATCCTAAGGGCTCCACTAATGTGTATAGACGATATACTAAAATAAACACATGTACACATTGAAGTAGAAACAAACCAAGTAGCATACTACTATTTTAAGCAAGATTGTATTTACAAGGTGAATATCCCAAGTTTCCATTAAGTAATATACAAACTAGTATGATACAGTAATGGCCTCTAGGGCATATACACTAACAATCTCCCACTTGCACTAAGGCCATGTACTGGCGTATCGAAGACCTATCATCTCGATCAGCCGCTCGAACTGAGTCTGGGGCAAGGCCTTGGTGAATGGATCTGCAGTGTTATCTTCTGAAGCGACTCTCCGAACCTCGATCTCCTGGCGATCCACGATCTCCCTGATCAGGTGATACCGCCTCAAGATGTGTCTGGATCTCTGATGGGACCTGGGTTCCTTCGCTAAAGCTATAGCCCTGTTGTTGTCGCAATACAGAGGTATTGGATCAACAATGGATGGAACCACTTGAAGCTCTTTCAAGAACTTCCTCATCCAGACAGCTTCTTTTGCGGCATCAGATGCAGCGATGTATTCAGCTTCCATCGTCGAGTCTTCAACGGTTTCCTGTTTGGAACTCTTCCAACACACCGCCCCTCCATTGAGGGTAAAGACAAAACCCGACATGGACTTGGAATCATCCTTGTCACTCTGGAAGCTGGAGTCAGCAAAGGCCTCGATCTGGAGGTCTTTTCCGCCATACCCCAAGAATATCTCCTTAGTCCTTCTCAGGTACTTGAGAATGTTCTTTACTGCTATCCAGTGTTTCTCCCCAGGGTTTGACTGATACCGGCTTACCACACTCAGTGCATAAGCTACATCCAGTCTGGTACACAACATCGCATACATTATAGAGCCTACCGCAGAAGCGTAGGGTATAATAGACATGCGATCCCTCTCCAAATCAGTCTTGGGAGACATCTCTTTAGAGAGAGTGATCCCGTGACAAGCCGGTAGGTTACCGCGCTTGGAATCTTCCATACTGAATCTTCGATGTACCTGGACTGTGAAAGTCCTAATATCCTCTTGGATCTATCATGATGGATCCGGATCCCCAGGATGTATGAGGCATCACCCAGGTCTTTCATGGAGAACCTGTGTGACAAGAACCCCTTGACAGATTGTAGCATAGGAATGTTATTTCCTATTAAGAGAATGTCATCCACGTACAAAACGAGGAATACTACAGTTCTCGCTACAAATCTACTACAGATGCATGGTTCATCTTTATTCAATTTCTACTTGTTGATGTTTTTGTTGGATATAGTGCCTTCTAAGTCAATTATTGGATCGCAGGTACGTGATTGCATTGATTGAGGGAGGACCTATACCGACATGACTGTCTTACTTGAGATGATAGTATGCTATTTGGTTTATCTTTATCATCGTATACATGCTTTAGTTCACTATTGCATGTTGATAGAGCCTATAGGATTCTTGCTTGACTGCCAGCTGTTTGATGGCGATCATATACGTGGGAGCTGGGGTCTATAAGCACATCCTTAAAGTGTCCCTAGTCATGGGAGTTTCGAGACAGGGCATCGATACTCCATAGTAGACTAGTGTATACAGTCGAGACCCCGACGAGGGGCGGTGGCTCGTCTCACAAGCCATTGGTGTCAGTTGGTTCACCTAAGATGTATACAGGTGCTCATTGAGTACACCGGATAGGACTCGCCGTGAATATGCTAGTTGATATTATATATATCGTCAGATAGCAGTTCCTTGGTGACATGTGTACAGGTTTGTTTGTCGACCTGAGATCGTCATTTGTCTCGTATGAGTTCCCACTGTGCTTAGATTACTACCCTACCATGCTCAAAGGAGACGTGCAAACAGGTTTTAGTTGGGTACAGTCCCGAGCCACATGGAGGCAGTGAGCGGATCGTCGGGGATTCGTCTCTCCCGGTATTGGGGGCTGATGTCGCACAGTGCACGGGTGGCCATCACTAGAAATCCTCGGCCGAGCTAGTAGAGAATTACTGATTTGGATAAATGGTTTCTCAGGTGGTGATTGGCTTCATGCCGACACGATTTATCACGTTGTTAGGGATCTGACTTTATCCACCCCCTAGACTCGATATGCGATACTCTTTAGACGAACGGACCGGAATGTATGGATATTGTCATTGTCAAGCTCAGTAGGGTTTCTGGATGAGTTCGCTCGTCAGCTTCCCTTCCAATCAATACATAGGCAACCGATACGTACAGGTTGTACCTCTGACGTGCTAGTGGTTATTCCCAGTGCCAGTGTGTTGATGAGTCATTAGAGTTCCCCACAGACAGTTTCCCAAGTTCGGGCGAAACGTTGTGGAGGCCGTATGGTTTTATGGCAGGGTTCGGAAAATGCACGTGCGTTTACGCACGTGTTATATTTCGGGCAGATAATACTGGTGGGCATTGGTTTAAGACGGATCCGAGTATTATACTGTGTAGATATAATATCATTGTCTCAGTTGCATTTGTATTCGGTCGTAATAGAAATGCGGGTATGTTTATACTGTTACGGGGTTATCCTGAAATTCGTTTCAGGATCACTTTTGGAAGTTGCCAGTTTCCAGCTTTTTATCACCCGTCTTTAACATTCGGTTAAAGACGGATTTATCTTTTCTTGGGTGAGTCATGTTTCTAGAAGGTTCTATATGGTGACTAGGATGGTGAGATGGCTTAGTGCATTAATTGGTCATTAAATGAGTTGATGACTAGGTTTATTTGATTTATTGTATGCATTAATGAGATGCAAGGAGTTGTTATGACTCATTCATCAATTAATGCTTGTGGTCTCGTTCCCCCTCCTACACTCACCTCCCTCCTCCTTAAAATGGCCGGCCCCCCTCTCTTTAATTCATATGGTTGGTTGGAAAAAGATTTATGATAGCTTTGGGATTCATGGAAATTATATAGAAACATTTCTCATTTCATTCCAATCCAAAAAGGCAACTTCATTAACCGTTCGTCCATATCTTTGGACGTAACGAGACAAAATGTTCTACTCATTCTCTACATCAATCTTGGTCATCTCTTTTAGCAAACTTGATGATCGAGTTTCCTCGGTTCAGAGGCGGGAGCCCGTTTAATGATCCATCGACGTGATGCCACCTGGACGAGAAGACTGGAGATTCAGCAGATCGGAGCAGCCGCAACAAAGCGTGGGATGATGGTTGAAGACCGAAGGACTCGGATCGTTCGGTATAACATTCCAACCCACTTTGTAGTTTGTTAGTTTAGCTTTAATGGCATATCCGGGTTATAGTATGCGATAGCGCCAGTTGTAAAAGTTTTTGTTCCGTATTTGGCGTCTGCTAGACGGCCGGGGCTACCGTAGACTTACAGTGGTATCAGAGCCTCACCATTAAGCTTTACTAACTTGTACCAACATGTTTAATACATCGATCGGACCGATTTTCAAAAACTACACTTAATCTGTTCAAACTTTCTGTCGATTTTTAAAGGGTCTAAAAATTATTTTGCATATCACAGAAAATTGAACACGGTTTTTGAAAGCTTCTAGTGAAATTCGAACACGTGTTCCCATAGAACTACCACGAATCCGCGGTCAAAACTAGGGTTTGACCGCGGAACCGCGGCCAGTTTGTGGGAACAGTGCTCCAATTTTTTCCAGAGAGCTTCACACAGTAAATTATGGTTTTTGGTATATTTCTTTTAGGCCCAGTTTTTGTTACTGTACAGCAGATGTTTGTGGGGCCCACTTTGGGATATTTGGTCGATCGAAAATTAAACGTGTTAGTTTATAGTACTTATATTATATCTCTGACTGGGAATGTCATTCGAGCGGTAAATTGCGTCTAATTGCTATAGCTCTTTTAGACGGATTTGCGAACGTGACATTCGCGTTGATGTTCTATGTTGTGCTGTGATGTTGCGGATTTGTCGTGGTGGATAGCAGTGTGCAATGGTAGTACAGTTTGGATTTATTTGTACATTTGTTATTGCGGGGCGAGCGTCCAACATGTGGGCTGCCGTCACTGCCTGTTTGTATAATATTCTTTTGGGGCATGACCGGGCTGAGGTCGATGTACCCGTTGTATATATTTTTTCCTGTACTAGGTTTACCCCGTGAAAGAGTGCACAGAAAGCCGGGTTCTGGATGGAAACAGGCCCGTATCTCATGGCTTTGAGAGGCAGAGGGGCCTCACTCTAGAATTGGCAGACTATACGCCGCACTCGTAGGGGGTACAAGTTGACCCAAGGAGGGGTGCTCAAGTTACCGGATTCCGTGAAGTGCCGGGTGGTTCATTAATTTTGCTGTAGGGCGCTGCCTCGCTTCAGGTTTTGGCGGGTAACTTGCCGCACCCGTAGGGGTCTAGGTTTCATTGCACAGGCTATCCACACGACCAGGGGAACGTCGGGTTTTAGTAGCGGCTCTGTGAAACCCGGGCATCCCAGATTATCTGTATTGTTCTTTGATGCTTATTACTTTTCTGTAATGTTGCATATTATCACGCCTGGAGCGATTATTGTATATTGGTATATATACTATTAGATGTTTATATGGTTTACACCCGCACTAGTCCAGTCCCCGCTCTGTCGTTAGTTAAGTAACCTAACGGGTGATGACGGGACCCAGTGGCGAATGCGGATAGCATATACGTGCATTATATTTTCGTTCATTTCTGGTGTGATTGATTGATGGGACTGCATTGATTCTTATCAATACAAGGATAAAACAAACCTATATTTGATATTGTTGGAACAAATTTTAAAAGGTGTTATTACAAAGATGTTTCCATTTGTTTTGCATAGCGGTATTCAGTTGGAATATCCTGCACCTCATTCGACGAGGCAAGGGCCGAGATCCCTTCACCGGGATTGACCCCTTGGGCAGAATCTTACGTCAGGGTAATAACTTCAATATAGTCGATTAAAAGTTGCTTTGCATCGAGGTATTCAGTTGGAATATCCTGCACCTCATTCCACGAGGAAAGAGCCGAGATCCCTTCACCGGGAGTGACCTCTTTAGCAAAGGTTTTCGTCACTATATTTTTATAAAAAGCTATCAAGTTCCTTCAATGAGATCAAGTTCATTACGTTAATGGTTTTTTTCCAAAAAACAGCCGTAGCCCTCCATCATTTCTTAGGGATAGTCAGTAGTATTCAAGCTATGTTTGTTGACTAAAGTCAAGGCATAGCGTTTGGTAGTTGCTGGATATTCATCTGTTGCATAGATAGATGCGTTGGTTTGGGACAGTCGTATTACCTTGTTGACTAAAGTCAAGGGTATGTACGGGTGGGTTCAAATCAACCTGGATAATGATGGGTAGAACATGACATGTGACTTATGATTTGTTGACTAAAGTCAAGGTCATAAGAGCATGAGGCAAAAATCACATCGGGAGTTTCAAACATAGAGGAAACTTTCCAGGTATGCGCATACCTTCTGGAGTGTGATAACTTGAGTGGCTTCCATCAAGTTATCATGCGATGATAGTTGGATCCCGATTCTCACTGATGAGTTGGTTTACTCTTCTGGTGATCCCGACTAATTCTTCTTTCGGGTTTGGAGGAGAATTTGAGATTACAGTGGGAGGTTTCCTGATTTGATAAAGTGATAACCATTCTGATCTAGGTTAGAGTGCACGCAGAGTGTTTTTCTCTCTCTCTCTTTTTGGCAGCGACCTTTGACCGACCCTAGACTATGACTCGGTGACTAAGTTGACCGAACCTTCTTAAAATACTGGCTTTTGGATTGTCTGAGTTGCATAAATCATTGCCGCTCCTTCTTTTATCCTTTGTATTTCTCAGAACACCCCGTATTACTACTGACATCCACTTCCATTGGATAGATCCATCGTATGGTTATATACGAACTCGGAGGGACTTCTTCGAGGATGGATCCAGGTTTAGGAGAAATAGAATAAGGTATTATTCGGTTGTCTTTTATTATCACCTTCTCTAAGGTTGCGAGGGCTCCTTAATTTAGGAGAGTACACCTTTTACGCTTATTGGATAGTCTTATTCCAAACCATAGGCTAGTGCCGAAAGGTAGGGAATGAAGAAAACCAATTAGCCTAAGCAGGGTGTACAGAAGGTAATAACTAAAGACAAAATAAAGGGATTAGAAAGAGGGCAAAGTAAATTGCGACTGTTACCATTCACGATCAAACTGCATACTTCATCGCCACTCCTATTTTCATATTTGCTTTTTCCCCAGTTCGGGAGAAATAGAATAAGGTATTATTCAGTTGTCTTTTATCATCACCTTCTCTCAAGTTGCGAGTACTCCTAGAATTAGGATGGTACACCTATTATGCTTACTGGATAGTCTTCTTCCAAACCATAGGCTAGTGCCGAATGGTAGGGAAGGAAGAAAACAATTTAGCCTAACGATGGTGTACGGATGGTAATGAATAAAGACAAATAAAAGGATTTGGAGAGATGGCAATAAAATATACAGTTAAAGTCATGAATTGGGTTATGGAAGAGGCATTACTAGGAATACCAGGATACCCCTACGAAACATTTTCATGTTTCAGTGCATTGTTAAAGGAAAACCGATTTCCCGATTACATACTTACTCCAGGGTATGTATTTACCAGGTTTCATTCTCATATCTGTATGGTTTTACAGATGATGAGTGGGAGTAGGTTATTGGGAATAAGGTGATCATCCTCGTTATATCGGAATTCGTTGTAATTGGTGATATTTGAAGAAGTCGCCTGGGTTTTTACCGGACGGCATGTATTTGGTTTCGAGTATCCGTTGTTGTGCACCAATTTCAAAATGATATATCTGTACGTTTTTTTTAATAAAGTGAGATATAACTTTTTGAAATTATGTCCGTGACATTTATCTATATCAGTTGACGATTGGGTAAGGTGCATTGAACAACGGAGTAGTTCTTAACCATAAGTACAATTTTCAATCTATGATGCACAGGTTTTGAGTTATTCAAACTCAGCGGACTTATACAGAGTATTGTATGTTGTCCAGTGTCCGTCAAGACAAAGGGGAAGGTCCTCATAATATGTTATGTTTACTTATGACTTCTCTAGTTTTTAGACAAGTGTTTCGTAGAAATACAATGTCTATGTTTTGAGAAGTTGTGGGTATAGGAATAAAGTAAAGAACCAGGTATCGCAAGTATCGGGATTCTTCAAAATTGATCGAAGATGTAGATTCTTGTGATTGGTATTCAGTAGAATGTAATAGTTTTGAGAAACTTGTTTCTCTTTCAGGTTACACATAATTGGATGTATTCCTAAGTTGAGTAATGCTGATTAGCCTCTCTCCATTAAGTTGATATGCACTGGAGACAGTTGCATGATTAGAATCTGATTCCAATTAAATAAATGCCAAGGTTTCTATATTTGATATAGGATGGTTCATATCTTAACAATGTTAAGGTATGGTGAGTTGTCCATATTATGCTTAAAACCAGACACTGGATGACTCAAGGCACGTTTCTGTAATGGCAGTTTGTGGTTTGACCCTGACTTTGATGAGGATTGATTTTCTACCATCTGGAAGATCAATAGTGATATTGTTCTTGACTCGCCACAGTTTTAGTAAAATGGATTTTTTAAGAAAATAGTAGTGGGAGTATGGTAGAACTAGAAGTGATTCCAGAACCACAAACGATTACGGAAAATTTAATAGGGCCTATATATTCAATCAGGTTTGACATTCCATTAGCCACTCCGCAGATATGGTGGGTAACCTCAGACACCCGAGAGGTACTCCGGTAGCCTCAAGGACGGTGACAGGGAGGTTCTTTTTTACCCAGACTTGACACTACTGTTGTTCCAGACTGTGAGACCCGGCAGAAGGATAAGTATGTAAGTCTACGGTAGCGCCCCGGCCGACTACAGACGCCAAATGAGGAACAAAAACTTTTTAACTGGCGCTATCGTATACTTTAACCCGGATCTGCCATTATTGCTAAACTAACAAACTGTAAAGAAAGTAGAAAGGTTATACCGAATGATCCGATTCCTTCGTTCTTTAAGCATCATCCCACGCTCCGTTGTGGATGCTCCGATCTCGTCGATCTCCGATCTGCTCGTCCAGGTGGCACCACGTCAACGATTCTTCAAACGGGCTCCCGCCTCTGACTCGAGGCAACTCGGTCGTCAAGTTTGCTAAAAGAGACAACCAAGATTGATGTGGAGAATGAGTAGAAGACTTTGTCTCGTTACGTCTAAAGTTATGGACGAACGGTTAATGAAGTTGCCTTTTGGATCGATATGAAAATGAGATATGAATATGTTAATTTCCATACATCCAAAACTCTATCTTTTTTCAACAACAATTCTCATCAAGAAGAGGGGAGGGCCGGCCATCATATAGGAGGGGGGTGAGTGTAGGAGAGGGGGAGGTGACAACAAGAGAAAGCTTATCATAACCAAGTATGAACACATTAAATGAAACTAATGAATCATTTAACCTAGTCACCAAAACCATTAATGCAACATATGAGTCATAAGCCTAATCACCACTTCTAGAACCTTCTAGAAGCATGACTCGCCCTCATCCAAGAAAAGATAAATCCGTCTTTAACCGAATGTTAAAAGACGGGCGATAGAAAACAGGAAACTGGAAACTGGAAACTGGCAACTTTCAAAAGCGATCCTGAAACGAATTTCAGGACAACCCCGTAACAGTATAAACATACCCGTAATTGTATTACGACCGAATACAAATGCAACTGAGACAAAGATATTATATCTACTCAATATAATACTCGGATCCGGCTTAAACCAAAGCCCACCAGTATCATCAGTCCGAAAATGTAACACGTGCGTAAACGCACGTGCATTTTCCGAACCCTGCCATAAAACCATACGGGCTCTACAACGTTTCGCCCGAACTTGGGAAACTGTCTGTGGGGGACTCTAATGACTCGTCTGTAGCCTGGCAGTGGGTTTAACCACAAGCCGTCAGCAGCACTAGCTGTGTGTAACGGCTGCCCATGGACTGACCTCAAGGGATGCCGATGAGCGAACTCATCCAGAAACCATACTGAGCCTAATAGTGACAATGTATATACAGTCCAGTCCGTTTGCCTATGAGTATCGCATATCTGCCTAGGGGGCTCGTAACGTCAGACCCCAAATAGCAGTATAAGTCGTGTCGGAGTGTAGCCCAATAACTCCCTGAGATACTACTGGAGTACCTACCAGTAAATCTCCGGCCACGGCCGTGGGCTTTGTGTAATGGCTCTCCTAGACACAGCGCGATCTCACCCCTAATACCGGGAGAGACGAATCCCATGCCGATCCGCTCACGTGCCTCCATGTGGCTCGGGGCTATACCCAAAAACTACCTGTTTGCACGACTCCTTTGAGCCGTGGTAGGATAGAAATCAAAGCACAGTGGGAACTCACACGAGACAAATGACGAACTCAGGTCGATGAACTAACCTGTAAACATGTCACCAGGGAACTGCTATCTGACGATAGGTATAGTACCAACTAGCAGATTCCCGGCGAGTCCTGTCCAGTGTACTCATAACCCAATGAGCACCTGCATACATCTTAGGTGATCCAACTGACACCAGTGGCTTGTGAGACCGGCCACCGCCCCTCGTCGGGGTCTCCACTGTATACACTAGTCTACTCCGGAGTATCGATGCCCAGTTTCGAAACTCCCACGACTAGGGACCACAATTAAGGATATGCTTATAAACCACGCAACTCTCACGTATATGATCGCCATCATACTGTTGATAGTAAAGCAAGATCCTAAGGGCTCTATCAAAGTGTAACAGTGATCAGTTACTTGAACATGTACACGACAGATAAAGGTAAACCAGATAGCATACAATCATCTCGAGTAAGACTATCCTACCGGTATAGGTCCTCCGCAATCATTGCAATTACATACCAGTGATCCAATAATTGACTCTGAGGGCACTATCTCCAACAATCTCCCAATTGCACTTAAGGCTAATTATTGCGATGTCGACTACTCACAGCCAGTGTGAAACCGAACATCCAACTCCTCTACAAATCAGATTCACAAAGCCTGTTTGTAAAACTATTGTGTTTGAGAAATAGCCTCAGTGAGTGGATCCGCCCTGATGTTTCTATCTATATCTCTCTTAATCTCAAGTTCGCGGAGAATGCCATCTCCCGAATCGAGTAATACCTGTCTTAGAATATGTCTGGATAACTGATGGGACCTAGTTCATAAATGAACTCCAAATCTAAACTTCTTAGACTGTATCGATCACTGAAACTAATCCGTATCCTGCACCAGGCCTCCCACAATATCCTCTTGGACCACCTGTCCATAATAATGTCCCTCGACAGAGGGAAAACTATAACTCTGACAATCTCTCTATCATCCATGTCACCTTTGAAGCCTGGAATGATAATCGTCTCCCGAAGGAGGCTGCCGTCATCCAATCCGTAGAACATGCACTTATGTTCTAAAACTGCTTCCTTATGTTTCTCCAGGATTGGATTAATACAAGCTTATCGCATCTAGTGCAAAAACAACTTCTGGTCTGGTACTTGACATCTTATGATTGACTCAATTGCCTAAGCAAGTGATCTGCCAATCATGCTCATCCCTCTCCCCTTTAGTCTGTAAGACTCCTTTAGAGAGGGTGACTCCATCACCTGCAGGTACACCACCATGCCAGGAGTCAACTATTCTAAAAACCATTAGAATACTGTCAAAGTACCCACATTAGGAAACTACCCAAATCTAGATCTAAAACCATAGATCGAGAAACCAGAATGTCAGATATTATATCCATATCCTGTCTGGAGAAACAACTGTGTGACGACCACAGTACAATCGATCGTAGTATAGAAATTTTACTTCCTACTCTGTGTATGTCATCTAGATACCATGACATCACACCCTACTACCTTCTTAATAGATCCATCCCCTATTCTGATGAAGTCAAACCCATGACCGTCATATCCAAATTAGATGATCTATCTCCGCTATCTCTGCTCAAGTCTATAAATAGACATAAGCTACTTGCCCACTATGCTTCCGCTGCTCCCACAAACTACGACAACCCTCTGGCAGAATAATATATACGTGCACTTCTAAAGCGAGTTTAGAACGATGCTATACTTATCCTCCTGCCGGGTCTCATAGCTGGAACAACAGTAGTGTCAAGTCTTGGTAGATAAGAACCTCCTTGTCACCGTCCTTGAGGCTACCGAAGTACCTCTCGGGTGTCTGAGGTTACCCATCATATCTGCGGAGTGGCTAATGGAATGTCAAACCTGATTGAATCTTTAGGTCCTATTAAATTTTCCGTAATCGTTTGCGGTTCTGGAATCACTTCCAGTTCTACCATACTCCGACTACTGTTTTCTGAAAAAATCCATTTTACTAAAACTGTGGCGAGTCAAGAACAATATCACTATTGATCTTCCAAATGGTAGAAAATCAACCCTCGTCATAGCCAGGGTCAACCCACAAACAGCCATTACAGAAACGTGTCCTGAGTTATCCAGAGTCTAGTTCTAAGCATAAGCTGGACAACTCCCCGTACCTTAACATCGTTAAGGTATGAACCATTCTATATCCAATATAGAAACTTTGGCACTTATTTAATTGGAACCAGATTCAATTCATGCAGCTGTCTCCAGTGCATATCAACTTAATGGAAAAAGCCTAATCAGCATTACTCAACTTTGGAATCCATCCAATTATGAGTAATCTGAAAGAGAAACAAGCTTCTCAAAACCATTACTATCATTTGAATACCAATCACAAGAATCTACATCTTCGATCTCTTTGAAGAATCCAGATACTTGTGACACCTGGTTCTCTACTTTATTCTTATACCCATAACTTCTCAAAACATAGACATTGTATTTCTACGAAACACTTGTCTAAAAACTAGAGAAGTCATAAGTAAACAGAAAATAGTACGAGGACCTACCCCTTTGTCCTGATGGACACTTGGACAGCATACAATACTCTGTATAAGTCCACTGAGTTGAATAACTCAAAACTTGTGCATCGTAGGTTGAAAACTGTACCCTGGCGATTTCCTCAAATATCACCAATTATAACGAATTCCGATACAATGAGGATGATCACCTAATTCCCAATAACTTACTCCCACTCATCATCTGTAAAACCATACAGATATGAGAATGAAACCTGGTAAATACATACCCTTGGAGTAAGTATCTAATCGGGAAAACAGTTTTTGCTTTAACAATGCACTGAAACGTGAAAATGTTTCCTAGGGGTATCTCGTATTCCTAGTAATGCCTCTTCCATAATCCAATTCATGACTTCAACCGTATATTTTATTGGCATCTCTCCAAATCCCTTTATTTGTCTTTAGTGATTACCTTCTGTACACCATCGTTAGGCTAAATGCTTTTCTTCCTTCCCTACCGTTTGGCACCAGCCTATGGTTTGGAAGAAGACTATCCAGTAAGCATAATAGGTGTACCCTCCTAAACCAAGGAGTACTCTCATCTTGAGAGAAGGTGATGATAAAAGACAACTGAATAATACCTTATTCTTTTAAAGGTGAAATAGGAGTGGCGATAAAGTACGCGGTTTGGTCGTGAATGATAACAGTCGCAATTTACTTTGCCCACTTTCTAATCCCTTTATTTTGTCTTTACATATTACCTTCTGCACACCCTACTTAGGCTAATTGGTTTTCTTCATTCCCTACGTTTCGGCACCTGCCTATGGTTTGGAAGAAGACTACCCAAAAAGCGTAATAGGTGTACTTTCCTAAACCAAGGAGCCCTCGCAACTTGAGAGAAGGTGATAATAAAATACAACTGAATAAACCAATTCTATTTCTCCTGAACCTTGATCCATCCTCGGAGAAGTCCCTCCGAGTTCGTATATAACCATACGATGGATCTATCCAATGGAAGTGGATGTCCATAGTAAAACGGGGTGTTCTGAGAAATGCAAAGGGTAGAAGAAGGAGAGACAATGACTTATGCAACTCATGTAGGGTTCCTAGGCACTCTCAAGAGGTCTCTCAAGGCATCAACCATGCCAATTTCAAAAATTATGGTGCCGAGAAACCCTAATACGGATCGTTGGCTAGAAATTTAGGCGAAAAAGGAAACTAGTTAACAACTTAACTAAATGGTAAACGGAAATACAACCTTTGTAGATCCGGTTCTCCACCTCCATGGCTCCGCGATGATGTCTCCTCGCTGTACAAATCGGATCGTGGGCTCTAGCGTCGGCTTCATCGGAGAAAAGGCGGGCTAGGTCATCGACGACGATGCCGAAGATGATCTACGTCGAGGCATCGCTAGATCAAGCTCCAACTTCACCAAGTCATGAAACTTATGAAGAAAACACACTCTACTACTTGGCAAGAGGTTGAGGATGAAGAAATAGGAAGTGGGTTCACTTTAGAATTGGATTTCTCACTCATTTGCAAGAGTTGCCATTGATGAAGCAAGCTTTCTTCAAGTCAAGAAGAAGAAGAAGCAAGAAAGAATATATTGATAATATTATGATAAGTGTTAATTGAATAGAAAAGAATAATAAATCTTATCATAATATAACCATGGTCAAGTGTAGAGAATGAATCATGGTTAAGTGGAATGGTTAGGGTTAAGCATGAGACAAAATGATGACTTAGTCAAAGCTTCATGAAGCTTCAATATGTATCCAAAGAAAGCCACCATTTTTCTTTATGCTAAGCATTTTCCAAAAATCAATAGATAAATAAAAAAGTGAATAAAACAAAACCCTAACCATTATCTTGTAACCATGGTTTGATCTTTACACAAAAACCCTAGAAAACATGTATCATCAAACATGATACAATCAAGTGCACAAAAATATATCACATATACGATGTGCACATGCGAGTGAGAAAATCCATCTTAAGTGAACCGATACTAGTTAATGCAAAGTAATATATCAAATATATCATTATGCATTAAATCATTAAATCAACGCTTGATTTAATGATCCGGTCATATCGTATATAACCGACTAATATCAACAGTAACAACTTATCGAATCAACACTTGATCCGATAACCCGGCTATATCACATATAACCGATCAATGACACAGATCGCGAGAATCGAATACAGTATTACATACTGGTATCATTCTCGGTCCCGCACATATCTCATATGCGCTCCTATTTCGTTTCGCTTGAGCCAGGAAACCTCTGTGTAGGACTCTAAAGACTCGTCAATACGCCAGCAGCAGGTGATGATCATATCAAGCACCCACAAGCCGCAAGCGGTCTTCTAAACGTAACGGCCACCCGGGTATTGAGCGATCAGAAGATCGACGAGCAAGCCCGCTCATACTCCTGTGAATCCAACCAGTAACACTTACCGCACAGTCCGGTCTGATCGTCTGATATGTCGCATATCTCGCCTAGGGGTGGTAAACGTCAGACCCCAATAGCTTGATAAGTCGTGTCGATATGAGGTCTATAACAATTCGAGAAACTACTGGTAACACTTACCAGTAAATCTCAGCAACCCTGGCCAGGGATTTCCGGTTATAGCCAATCGAACACAGCGCAACATCAACTCCCTATACCGGGAGAGACGAATCCCCTCCTATCGCTCATTGCCTCCATGTGACTCGGGACTGTACCCAAAAACCACCGTTTTGCACGCCCTCTTGGACGTGGTAAGATGGAAATCAAAGCACAGTGGGAACCACACAAGACTCTATGACGATCTCGGGTCAACAGACTACTCTGTACCAGTGTCACCAGAGAACTGCCATCTGACGTAAGGTACAATACCATCTGGGAGTTCTCGGCGAGTCCGTCCAGTGTACCCAGTCTCTACCGAGCACCCGTATATCATCTCTGATGTCAAACACCAATGGATATAGGATCATCCATCGCCCATCTGTATGGGTCAAGAAGGTATACGCTAGTCTACTCTGGTATATCGATGCCCTGTCTCGATACACCCACGACTAGGGACTTTGAAGGATGTACTTATGGACTACCATGTCCCCACTAGTATGATCCGCATCATAGTCCAGGTAGTCAAGTACACATCCTAAGGGCTTTACCAACATGTAACAGAAAGACAATTAGTGTACACGTTAAGGTAAAGAGCAACCAGATAGCGTACTATCATGTCAAGCAAGAAAGTCCTCCCTATATATGTCCAAGCATCCACTACAATATACATCCTATGTATAGTAATGGCCTCTAGGGCATACATATAACTAACAATCTCCCACTTGCACTAGGGCCATCTGATAGCAGTGGTTGCGGTATCTCATACTCAACCATCCCATGAAAGTCTCTCTTCTGGGAAAAGGCCTTTGTCAGTGGATCCGCCGTGTTGTCCTCTGAGTCTACTCTCCTAACCTCGATTACCCTGGAGATCAACTATCTCCATGATCAGGTGACACTGCCTTAGAATATGTCTGGATCACTGATGGGACCGGCGTTCCTCGGCATAAGCCACAACTCCATTGTCTCACAATGGTTGGAACGTAGTTCATGTCATGAACCAACATACACCCAGACTGCCTCTTTGGTGGCATCTTAAGTAGCGATGTATCCAGCCTTTATCTTCTAGTATGTCACGGTATCTAGCTTGGAACTCTTCCAACATACCGTCCCTTTACTGAGGGTAAAGACAATGCCTGTGACTGACACTCAGTCGTCTTTATCACCCTGGAACACTTCCAGTGATTTTCCCCAGGATCAATTGATACCATCTCACTACAGCTAGTGAGTATTCTAACATCCATTTAGATCTATCTCATAGGTCTAAAACCCAGGATTTAGTAGGTATCACTTTGATCCTATGTGGAGAATCATTGTGATAGGCGGAGATTGATCGAGCGTAGATAGGAAACTCTTTCCCTATCAAGAGTATGTCATCCACGTACTCTACGAGGATCATCACCATACTCCCTACTACCTTTTTTGTATATACAAGGTTCATCTACCATTTTGATGATGTCAAACTCTTTGACTATTTCATCAAAACAGATGTTCCAACTCCGCGATGCCTGCTTTATCCTATAAAGCATCTTGCACACGTTTCCGCTGCTCCCACTGTCTACGAGGCCCTCTGGTTGTGTATTTATAGACTCTCTCTTTTAAAACATCATTTAGAAAAGTTGTCATGACACCCAACCACCAGATATCGTAGTCATGGTATGTAGCCGTGGCAAATAGGATCCGGATGGACTTAAGCATAGCCACTGGAAAAGGTTTCATCATTATCCACGCCAGGTCGATGACGAAAACCTTTAACAAGTCTAGCTTTGAAAGTCTCAACTTTTCCATCTACACCAAGTAATCTTCTCAAGATATACTTGCTCCTGATGGGGATTTAACCCTTCAGATATAGCAACCAAAGTCCATACTTTGTTGGTGTACATGGATTCCATCTCAGATCGCTAAGCATCCAGCCATTCTTACAGAGTCCCACTCCTGATGGCCAGCTCAAAACTAGTTGGGTCATCTTCTCATGATGCAATCCTCGCTCCCACTGTCATAGAGTAACCGAAGTATCTCTCAGGTGGGTGAGAAAACCCTACTAGATCGGCGGAGATGCTGAGGTTCGTTGGTAACTATTGAATCCTTTGGTTTTATCAAATCATCAGCTGCAGTTTTCTACATTACAGACCTTGCCTCGAGCTTGTCTGGATTTTGCTTTTAGACATAGGCCGGTCAATCCCAAATCTTAACTAGCTTAAGACATGGGCTCTTCCCTTTCCATATAACATATGAAGTGATAGGCAACTGATTTGATTGGAACCCTATTCAATAGGTATGCAGCTTCTCAAGTGCATAACTCCTAAAAGAAAATGGGTAACTCAGTAGTACTCATCATAGAGCACACCTTATCACATAGGGTGCTATTGCTCCACCCCGATATACCATCGTGCTATAGTGTATACGGAGGAGTAATGCTGAGAGAGAATCTCATTCTCCTTTAGAAAAGTCCAGGAATTCCGTTCTCAAGTATTCTCCTCCTTGATCACATCAAAGGACATAATACTTATACCCGTATCTTGGTTCTCTACTTCTAACTTATATTCTGTGAATATCTCAAAAGGTTCGGACTTGTGTTTCAATAGGAACATAGGTCTGAATCTCGAGAGATTATCAGAGAATGTAATAAAGTACAAAGAACCGGTCTTGGCATGTGTAGACAGGAGACCTTACATACATCATCATGTATCAGTCCCAAGAGTTTACTAACTCTTTCTCTGTTTCCAATAAACAGATCTGGTGTCATTATATCTTTGTGACATGACTGACAAGTTTCATAAGATGTAAATTCAAACTGATTTAAATATGCATCTGAAATTTAACTTCAACCAGTCGGGTCGCATTGATATGACCTAGTCTACAATGCCTCAAGAAGGATTCGTTCATTTCTGAACTCTTCCTCTTGTGTGTGTTCCGTATACTAACGAACTGTAATTTGATTTAGAACATTAATGCTTTTAGATAACGTGCCTGAACCGATCAACTTTTGATATAGGAAATGTTCAAAACATTATCCGACAATACAAAATTTTATCGTTTCTTTACTAATAAAGAGACAGATATGATTTTGCATATCAGGTTCGGTATCTAATAACATTTGTTCAGAATCAACGTATTGGTAATACAGGGTGACAGTGACCAACAGACATGGCTGCAACTCTTGCCCCGTATTCTGCCTCATGAAACTTATCACCCGTTCTCAGTTTTTCTATCAAGTTGTAGCCCTATGTAACAGATTACATATCTGGGATCCTGATCCGGTATCATATACCCAGGATGCAGAGGATACTGAGAAATAGTTCTTTGTAATGAACACACCCGAAGATGATGCATCAGCATGCACTCTCTTCGTTTGGGCGGCACGGGAATTCTGGTAATCCCCAATTTCCTGCTCTGTCTTATAACAATTATAAGTTGGAGCGGGACCAACGTTCCCCAGCTCAGTATAACAAGCGGGTTCGGTCAATAATCCGTATTATTATCTTGATTAAGGCGTGATATGGTCGCTACCTGGAGAGAGAGAGAAGAAAACACTCAGCGTGCGCTCTTGCAAGAATAGATTGGTTATTATTTTATCTAATCAGGATAGCTCCCACTGTTTTTATCAAATCTTCCTTCAAACCCTAAAAGGAAAGACTAGCCGGGATTAATTACACACTACAAGTTCGCCAATCTTTCAGCCAGGCCAGTGTCGATACTTTGAGGGAGGTCCCCCGTGCTTTCGCACGAACCTAATTAATGTAAACCTCGTTTTCCCAGAGGCGTAACCTCGTTAACACCTTTCTAGACACCTACTTGATCGGCTAATTGTAATATGTAAAACTCTCCCAGGAGTAACTCTTACTCGCAGCGGGTATCGGGATCCAACTATCTCATAGAAGGTATGCAATCTTATTGCAAATTTCAACACTTGAAATTCCCGATAATATTTTGCCCCTAACCTCCTATGACCTTGACAAAGGCCAACAAAACATAGGATGCTAGTCAAGTTCAACCCGTCATTTCCTGATTGAATTAAACCCACCCGCACGGCCCTTGACAAAGGCCAACAAGGTCGCACGACTACCCTAACTCAATCTGCATCATATGCATAAGCAGATAAGCACCAGTCAGCTACCGCACACTACGCCTTGACAAAGGCCAACAAATGCAGCACGAATACTAACTACTACTTATCTGAAATGACGGAGGGCTACGACAGGTTTTTCTGAAAACCCATTGCGTAATGAACTTGATATCGTTGTAGAATCAAATGATTTTAAAATGGAGTGCTTTTGAGGCTTTTCTAGTTTTGCTAAAGGAGTCACTCCCGGTGAAGGGATCGTCGGTCCTTTCCTCGTCGAATGAGGTGCGGGATATATCATATATATCACTGTGCAAAGCAAAAAACTCTTAAAAGCAATCAAAAGACAAACCGAGGGTTGTAGCATCTGCCGGTTATCGCTAAAGGAGTCACTCCCGATGAACGGATCTCGGTCCTTTCCTCATCGAATAAGGTGCAGGATATATCGTATATACCGCTGTGCAAAGCAAGAACTGTAGCTACCTGTTTTATTTTGAAATTCGATTCTACAACATCTTTAGGTTTCTTTTATTTCATTAATCTCATTAATGAAGTCCCATCATTTAAATTACCTAAACATCATAGATAACTACGACGTACACTTATGCCATCCGCATTCGCCTCGATGTCCACTCGTGCACCGTTAGGTTAGGTAACTAACGGCAGAGCAGGGCAGGGCTAGCGCGGGTGTAAAATATAAGTAACATCTATATAATATATCATATATACTATATAAAGTATCTATCACAGAACATCACATGATCACATCACAGATATCGCAGCAGAAGAATCATATGAAATATTGGATATACTAGGACGTCCGTGTTTTCAATACGAGCCAGTATAAAACACGGATTCTACGGTCGTGATGAATAGCCAAACCTACACCCCTAGACCCCTACGAGAGCGGCAAGCAACCCTTCCAATTCTAGAGTTAGGAGACCCGGACTCGACTCCTCGAATTGGTCTCCCACTGGACCCTAGAACCCGGTTACTTGTGCTCTCCTCCTTGGGTGTATCCTAGTGCAGAAAAGTAAATAATATACAAAGGGTGACAGCTTCCGCAACCTGGAAGTGCCCCAATAAAAGAATATTACATACAAGTTTTTACATGAATGAAAATGAAAAACACTCATATTACATAAAAAAACCCGGCTATTCAAACACGACGATCCAATATAACATATCCAGCAACACATAACATCACATGTCATCAACGTAAGTAAATATGCGCATCCCAATTGTCGTTGACATATAGCAACGAAAACGGCGATATCACATATTACACTTACGGTCACAGAAAAGAAAGTGTAAAACTACAACAGTTGGAATCCGCAACCTCTTTAGACATCGCATGCCTAATCAAATGAATACCTTAGACATCGCATGCCTAACAATTATAAACCCCGCATTTTAGTCTCATTATCGAAAACACTTTTCAATATCAAGTCGGGCAATTCAACAAGATTCCCGTCATCCTGATCGAATGCTCGTCGCAAACTTCAGTAGGCAGCCGCACCCCCCGATACCGTCGACGAAGTGCACCAAGGCGGAACACCGCTGCCGCAAGCACCCGAACGGATGCTTTCAGCGATGGGGTTCTCCTACAGTCACTTGGTCGGGGCTATGGAGCGAGGCTGTCTATTAAGTTTACCCGGCGAGTATCCGCGTACGCTACGTGATTGCGACGGACTTTTGATCACATCAAAATTCCGTGGCAACCGATCAAGTGAGACTAAAGTGCTACGTCTATAACATTCATTCAGTTCTCTCATAACAACTTGTGAATTCCAATTATTGTATCACATTCCGGATAAATAGAAAATGTTAAACTTTCCGATCGAACAATCGAACACCCAAGTTTTCCCGAAACAGCTCAACTCATGAAATAAGTTCAAAGACATTCACTTCGTGCCTCAGTACCAACGGTCCAGCCGTAGAAGGGTCAAGCCAACGCCTCACATGTGGCACGCCGTACTGCCCCAAACCCGAAGGTTCAAAGGGCAGTTCAAGACGGTCACATAATCGAGTTAAGGTTTGTTGTCTTCTAGAGGGTCCTTCGAGTTACTTGCACTACTTAGAACGTCGTTAAACCACGTAAAAATCCAACAATTGGAAATTTTCCTACAGGGGAAAAGTTGGGTATTTATATCCGGTCGAACTTTTTAACATATCCAAAAATTATCCGGAATTCACATAGACAAAATCTGATAATCCGATCGAATCATCGAATCCCCAAAAGAACCCCAGAAAATTCTACTCTTGAATAATATTTAAAAATACCCAAAGAACTCAGCACTGAATAAAAGAAGTTACTGTGCAAAATTGGAAGCGTGACGTCATACTTTAGCCGCGGAACCGCCGCATAAGCTAGGCTTATGCCGCGGTTCCGCCGCGCATTATAGGGATCATGAGATAAATTTTGCGCCGTATTTCTTAGAATTCCCTGCTGAATTTTTTAAGCATTTTTAATCTGGAAAAATCCCAGTTTTTAGAAAAAGTCCAGAGAGCTATTTTGGGGTTAGGGTTTTGGTTCGATCGGGTTTCAAATGTCGTCTACACATCGCCTAAGGCTCTAGCTAGGCTCTGATACCACTGTAGGGTTTCTAGGCACTCTCAAGAAGTCTCTCAAGGCATCAACCATGCCAATTTCAAAAATTATGGTGCCGAGAAACCCTAATACGGATCGTTGGCCAGAAATTTAGGCGAAAAAGGAAATTAGTTAACAACTTAACTAAATGGTAAACGGAAATACAACCTTTGTAGATCCGGTTCTCCACCTCCATGGCTCCGCGATGATGTCTCCTCGCTGTACAAATCGGATCTTGGGCTCTAGCGTCGGCTTCATCGGAGAAAAGGCGGGCTAGGTCATCGACGACGATGCCGAAGATGATCTACGTCGAGGCATCGCTAGATCAAGCTCCAACTTCACCAAGTCATGAAACTTGTGAAGAAAACACACTCTACTACTTGGCAAGAGGTAGAGGATGAAGAAATAGGAAGTGGGTTCACTTTAGAATTGGATTTCTCACTCATTTGCAAGAGTTGCCATTAATGAAGCAAGCTTTCTTCAAGTCAAGAAGAAGAAGAAGCAAGAAAGAATATATTGATAATATTATGATAAGTGTTAATTGAATAGAAAAGAATAATAAATCCTATCATAATATAACTGTAGGGTTCCTAGGCACTCTTGTGAAGGTTCAAAAGGCATCAAACATGCCCGGATTTAAATTTAGACGTGCCGGACAACCCAAAGCCGGGATCTTTGCTAGATTATTAGGGTTTAACATGCAAGAAGATAACTTTTCTCTAAGTGTGAGGGATTACAACCTTTGTAGTCCGCTCCTTCACTTCAGAAGCTCCGAGTAGAAGTCCCTTTTGCCGCGATCCACGATCTCCCGGACTCATGAGAGGCTCCACGACTCGAACGATCCATGTTAGCTCGAAGTATTCCAAATCTCCGATGAACTACCTTGAAGTTGCAAAGACTCAAGCTTTCTCACTCTAAAGAGATGAACATACTAATCTCATGGGCTAGATGAGATGAGGATGAGAGAGTAGTATTTTTGCTTTCTTTTTAAATCATTTTCTCATTTTTAATCATCACTTTAGGATTTTCAAGAGAGCTTATCAAAAAGAAAGAAGAAGATGATAATGGAAAATGATAAAAAATGAATTATTCTTTTGTGATGAATAGAAAACAAAGCTATATGATTGAATTATTAACCATGGTCAAGGATGAGTGGATAAGAATGTGTAGAGAATAAACTAGGGTTAGGGTTTGGTTGAGTTAAGAATGTGTCATCACAAAATATCTTAACCATGACAAAAGAACAAAGCTTCTAGAATGTGCATGAAGCTACTAACCCAAATCAAACCCTAACCTCAATTAATCATCCTTAAACATGTTTAACAATTAATCATATCATGTCACAATAATATATATCACATATATATTATATATTTGCAACAAAAGAAAATAATACAATTAACATATATCGCATATATATCAATGTATCATCCAATGAGAAAATGAAATAATAAAGCGAGCCAATATTAGATAATGTAATAATATATCATATATATTATTATACATTAAATCATCGAATCAACACTTGATCCGACGATCCGGCTATATCGAATATTGCCGACTAATATATCATGTACCGATTCATCGAATCAACACTTGATCCGATGACCCGGTTCATTTCTAAATATCGCGAGAATATAATACGGTATCCCATATCGCATTATTCTCGCTCCTGCGCATATCACATATGTGCCACTACTCCGTTTCGCCTGAGCCAAGAAACCTCTGTGTAGGACTCTAAAGAATCGTCAATACGCCGGTAGCAGGTGATGATCATATCAAACACCCACAAGCTGCAAGCGGTCAGCTAAACGTAACAGCCACCCAGGTATTGAGCGATCAGAAGATCAACAAGCTAGCCTGTGCGTTCTCCTGTGAATCCAACCAGTAACACTCCCGTACAGTCCGGTCTGTTCGTCTGATATGTCGCATATCAAGTCTATGGGTGGTATACGTTAGACCCCAGTAACCGATAAGTCGTGTCGATGTGTGGCTCATAACGGGTCGAGAAACTACTCGTAACACTTACCAGTAAATCTCTATATCAGCCCTGGCCAGGGACTTCCAGTTATAGCCAATCGAACATAGCACGACATCAACTCCCTATACCGGGAGAGACGAATCCCCTCCTATCGCTCATTGCCTCCATGTGATTCGGGACTGTACCCAAAAGCCACCGTTTTGCACGCCCTCTTGGACGTGGTAAGGTGGAAATCAAAGCACAGTTGGTATCACACAAGACTCTATGACGATCTCGGGTCTACAGACTACCCTGTACCAGTGTCACCGGAGAACTGCCATCTGACGTGTGGTATATCACCATCTGGGAGTTCTCGGCGAGTCCGTCCAGTGTACCCAGTCTCCACTGAGCACCCGTACACCATCTCTGATGTCTAACACCGATGGATATGGGATCATCCATCGCCCATCATATGGGTCAAGATGCGTATACGCTAGTCTACTCTGGTGTATCGATGCCCTGTCTCGATATACCCTCGACTAGGAACAGTTATAGGATGTACTCATCGACTACCGCGGCCCCACTAGTATGATCTCATCATAGTCCCAGTAGTCGAGTACAGATCCTAAGGGCTTTATCAATATGTGAGAGTAAAACAGTAAACCAATACAAGTCAACATGTTAAGATAAAGTGAAACCAAATAGCATACTATCATGACGAGCAAGAAAGTCATCTCTATATATATCCAAGCATCCATTATAATATACATCATATGTACAACAATGGCATCTAGGGCATATACATAACTAACAATCTCCCACTTGCACTAAGGCCAGCTGCTGTAGTATCTCATACCTAGCATCCCGAATAATCTCTCAAACTGCATCTGGGGAATAGCCTTCGTGAATGGATCCGCAGTGTTGTCCTTCGTATCTACTCTCCTGACCTCGATCTCCCGGCGATCAACTATCTCCCTGATCAGGTGATACCGCCTCAGAATATGTCTGGACTTCTGATGGGACCTAGGTTCCTTGGCCAAAGCCACAGCTCCATTGTTATCGCAATACAGAGGTATTGGATGCTCAATGGATGGAACCACACCAAGTTCACTAATGAACTTCTTTATCCAGACAGCCTCTTTGGCAGCATCGTTGGCAGCGATGTATTCAGCCTCCATCGTTGAGTATGCAACGGTATCCTGTTTGGAACTCTTCCAACATACCGCCCCTCCATTGAGGGTAAAGACAAAACCCGAATGCGACTTAGAGTCGTCCTTATCACTTTGGAAGCTGGAATCGGTAAAGGACTCCACCTGGAGTTCTCCGTTACCACACACCAAGAACATCTCCTTAGTCCTTCGTAAGTACTTGAGAATGTTCTTCACAGCTGTCCAGTGACTCTCTCCAGGATCTGCTTGATACCTACTCACTACACTTAGTGAGTATGCTACATCGGGTCTGGTACATAGCATCGCATACATGATAGAGCCTACTGCCGAAGCATAGGGTATCCCTTGCATGCGAGCTCTCTCCAAATCAGTCTTGGGAGACATCTCTTTGGAGAGAGTGAGTCCAGAGATCGTGGGTTGGTTCCCACGCTTGGATTCTTCCATACTAAACCTCTTTAGTATGGTGTCAATGTACCTGGATTGGGACAACCCCAGTATCCGTTTAGATCTATCTCTATAGATCATGATTCCCAATATGCAGGAGGCATCACCTAGATCTTTCATCGAGAATCTCTGTGATAAGAAGAGCTTGACTGATTGCAGCATAGGAATATCATTTCCTATCAAGAGTATGTCATCCACGTACAATACGAGGAAGACAACCTTACCCTCTGCTACCTTCTTATAGATACAAGGTTCATCTATATTCTTGATGAAGTCAAACTCTTTGACTACAACATCAAAACAGATGTTCCAACTCCGCGATGCTTGCTTTAACCCATAAATGGATTTAAGCAGCTTGCACACCTTTCCGCTGCTCCCACTATCTACGAAGCCCTCTGGCTGAGTCATGTACACGCTCTCTTCTAAATCACCGTTTAGAAAGGCGGTCTTAACATCCATTTGCCAGATTTCGTAGTCATGGTATGCAGCAATGGCAAGTAAGATCCGGATGGACTTAAGCATAGCCACTGGAGAAAATGTTTCGTCATAATCCACACCTGGTCGTTGACGAAAACCCTTTGCTACAAGTCTAGCTTTGAAAGTCTCAACTTTTCCATCTACACCAAATTTCTTTTTAAAGATCCACTTGCTCCCAATGGGTTTTACCCCTTCAGGAGCATTTTCCAAAGTCCATACTTTGTTGGTGTACATGGATTCCATCTCAGATCGCATTGCATCCAGCCATTTCACAGAGTCACCACTCGTGATGGCCTGCTCGAAACTAGTCGGGTCATCATCATCCATGATGCAATCCTCGCTTCCACCATCAATGAGAAAACCGTAGTATCTCTCAGGTGGACGAGAAACCCTACTAGATAGGCGGAGAGGCTGGGGTTCGTCGGGTACTACTGAATCCTCTGGTTCTGCTAAATCTTCAGTTGCAATTTGTGTTGTTGGAACCTCTTCCAGCTCTACCTCTCTGCCACTAATTTCATTTGCAAGAAATTCCTTTTCCAAAAAGGTGGCATATTGAGAAACAAACACTTTTTGTTCCTCAGCGTGATAGAAAATATATCCTTGAGAATTCTTAGGATATCCCACAAATTTGCAAAGAACTGATCGTGCCTCGAGCTTGTCTGGATTTTGTGTTTTGACATAGGCCGGACAACCCCAAATCTTAACTCTCTTAAAATATGGTTTCTTCCCACTCCATATCTCATGTGGTGTGGTAGGCACAGATTTAGACGGAACTTGATTCAATAGGTATGCTGCTGTCTCAAGCGCATACCCCAAGAAGGAAATAGGTAACTCAGCTGTACTCATCATAGAGCGCACCATATCTAATAGGGTGCGATTCCTCCGCTCCGATACACCGTTGTGCTGTGGTGTATAAAGAGGAGTAAGCTGAGAGAGAATCCCATTCTCTTTTAGATAATCAAAAAACTCACCGCTTAAGTATTCACCTCCTCGATCAGATCGAAGAATCTTAATACTTTTGCCCGTTTGGTTCTCTACTTCGTGCTTATATTCTCTGAATTTCTCAAAAGCTTCAGACTTGTGTTTCAACAAGAATACATGTCCGTATCTAGAGAGATCGTCAGTGAATGTAATGAAGTATGAAGAACCGTTCCTGACATGCGTAGACATGGGACTGCATACATCACTATGTATCAGTCCTAAGAGTTCAGTAACTCTCTCTCCATGTCCACTAAACGGAGCTTTGGTCATTTTTCCTTTGAGACATGAATGGCAAGTATCATAAGATGATAATTCGAACGGATTCAAATAACCATCTTTATGTAACTTAGCTAGTCGTGTCGCATTGATATGACCAAGTCTACAATGCCACAAGTAGGATTCGTTCACATCTGAACTTTTCCTCTTGTGTGTGTTTTGTATATTCAGGACTGTATTCTGATTTAGAATGAATATGCCATTATGTAACGAGCCTGATGCAATCAACTTTTGATCTAGGAATATGTTCATAACATTATCCTGTACTACAAAATTATATCCTTCTTTACTTAACAAGGAGACTGATATAATGTTGCACATCATGTTCGGTATATAATAGCACTCATTTAGAATCAGTGTATTACGACTTGGTAATACAAGGTGATATTCGCCAACTGCTTTGGCTACAATACTTGCACCGTTCCCTACTTGAACGGAATGATCACCTTTTCCCAGTTCTCTACCTTTACGTAGCCCATGTAACTGTTTACATATGTGGGATCCTGATCCGGTATCTAATACCCAGGACGTAGGGTGAACTGAGAAACAGTTCTCAATAACTAACACACCTGAAGAAGATGCATCAACATGCATGCTCTTTTGGGCGGCGTGAGAATCCAGATATTCTCCTGTTTCCTGTTCAGTCTTATAACTCTTATAAGAAAGAACGGGTCCAACATTCCCTAGCTCAGTACAATAATTAGGTTTAGTCAACACATCCATATTATTATCTTGATTATGGCCTGAATTGGTCGCTACCTGGAGAGAGAGAGAAGAAAACACTTTAGCGTATGCTCTTGCAAGATTAGATTGGTTATTATCTTATCTATTCAGGATGTCTCCCACTGTTTTTATCAAATCTACCTTAAAACCCTAAAAGGTAAGATTAGCCGGGATTAATTACACCCTACAATTTCGTCAATCTTTCAGCCAGATCAGTGTCGGTACTTTGAGGGAGGTTCCCCGTGCTCTCGCACGGACCTAATTAAAGTAAACCTCGTTTTCCTAGAGGCGTAACCTCGTTAACACTTTTCTAGACACCTACTTGAATGACTAATTTTCCTGTGTAAAACTCTCCCAGGAGTAACTCTTACTCGCAGTGGGTATCGGGATCCAACTATCTCATAGGAGGTATGCAATCTCATTGCAAATTTCAACACTTGAAATTCCCGATAATATTTTGCCCCTAGCGATCTATGACCTTAACTAAGTCAACAAACCATAAATCGCAAGTCAAGTTCAACCCGTACATTTCCCGATTGAATTAAACCCACCCGTACGACCCTTAACTGAGTCAACAAGGCCGTACGAATACCCTAATCCAATCACATCTCATGTTTTAGCAGATAAACATTACTTAGCTACCGTACACTATGCCTTAACTAAGTCAACAAACATAGCACGAATACTAAATAATATCTATCTGAAATGACGGAGGGCTACGCAGGTTTTTCAGAAAACCCTGAGCGTAATGAACTTGATATCGTCGTAGAATCGAGTGAAGTTTTGAAAAGGAGTGTTTTTGAGGCTTTTCTTAGTTTCGCTAAAGGGGTCACTCCCGGTGAAGGGATCGTCGGCCCTTTCCTCATCGAATAAGGTGCAGGATATATCATATATACCGCTGTGCAAAGAAAAACACTAAAAGCAATCAAAAGACAAACCGCGTTTTGTAGCATCTGCCAGTTTTGCTAAAGGAGTCACTCCCGGTGAAGGGATCTCGGTCCTTTCCTCATCGAATAAGGTGCAGGATATATCGTATATATCACTGTGCAAAGCAAAACTGTAGCTACCCCTTTTATGAAGTTTTGATTCTACAATATCTTTAGGTTTCTTTTCTTTTATTAATCTCATTAATAAAAATCCCATCAGCTTATGCTTCCTAAGCATCACAGAAGAAACGAAAGCAGTAATATTTATATATCAGCATATATATATAGTATAAGCATTCGTCTCAGGCAGTAATATGATCTCATCACAGAACATTGCAGCAGAAGAACATATATGAAATATTGGATATACTAGGACGTCCGTGTTTTCAATACGAGCCTGTATAAAACACGGATTCCACGGTCGCGACGAATAGCCAAACCCACATCCCAAGACCCCTACGAGAGCGGCAAGTAACACTGCCAATTCTAGGGTTAGGAGACCCGGTCTCGACTCCTCGAGATGGCCTCCCACTGGACCTTAGAACCCGGTTACTTGTGCTCCCCTCCTTGGGTCTACCTAATGCGGAAAAGTAAATAATATACAAGGGTGACATCAACCGCAACCTGGAAGTGCCCCAAATAAAAGAATATTACATTACAAATGAATTTTACATGAATGAAAATAAAAACCCTCATCTCACATAAAACCCCCGGCTATTCAGAACGCGACGATCCAATATAACATATCACAGCAACACATAATATCACATATCATCAACGTAAGTAAATATGCGCATCCCAATTGTCGTTGAATCATATAGCAACGAAACCGGCGATCTCACATATTACACTTACGGTCACAGAAAAGAAAGTGTAAAACTACAACATTTGGAATCCACAATCACTTTAGACATCGTAAATCCGAAATATCACATACTCCGCATTTCATGCCTAACTCTATGAATTCCACATATTGTATCACATTCCAGATAAATAGACAGTATTAAACTTTCCGAACAGATAATCAAACACCCAAAATTTCCCAAACTGCTCAACACTTGAGCGGGGTTCAAATAATCCCAGAATATGTCACAGTACCGGTGATCCAGCCGTAGAAGGGTCAAGCCAACGCCTCACATGTGGCACGCCGTACTGCCCCAAACCCGAAGGTTCAAAAGGCAGTTCAAGACGTTCACATAATCGAGTTAAGGTTTGTTGTCTTCTAGAGGGTCCACCGCTTAACTTGTACAATTTTTCCGAAAGATTTAAACCCGAATAAATTTCAACACTTGAAAGTTTGCCGTACCGGGAAACAGTGAGTTAATGATATCCGTTCAAATAGTTTAACAGTTTCTAAATATCCGGAAAGAAATACGAACTTAAATATTCCGATCGAATCTACTATTACCAAATAAACCCCATATTTAAACAATACTGGAATCACTGTTAAAAATATCCAGAAGCATCAACAAGTACCTACGGACATTACCAGAAAAGCCACGTGTCGCCAATCGATGAAGCCGCCGCGGAACCGCCGCGCAAGGCATGCTTGCGCCGCGGTTCCGCCGCCGTTTGGACGAATTGGGGGCTCGGGTTTTATGGTAATTCTTAGAATTCCCTGCTGATGTTTTTACATATTTTTAATTCAGAAAAATCCCAAAATTTAAAAAATTTCCAGAGAGGGGTCTTTTTGCGTCGTTTCGGGTTCGATCGGAGTTTTAACTTCGTAAACACATCGCCTAATGCTCTAGCTAGGCTCTGATACCACTGTAGGGTTCCTAGGCACTCTTGTGAAGGTTCAAAAGGCATCAAACATGCCCGGATTTAAATTTAGACGTGCCGAACAACCCAAAGCCGGGATCTTTGCTAGATTATTAGGGTTTAACATGCAAGAAGATAACTTTTCTCTAAGTGTGAGGGATTACAACCTTTGTAGTCCGCTCCTTCACTTCACAAGCTCCGAGTAGAAGTCCCTTTGCCGCGATCCACGATCTCCCGGACTCATGAGAGGCTCCACGACTCGAACGATCCATGCAAGCTCGAAGTATTCCAAATCTCCGATGATCTACCTTGAAGTTGCAAAGACTCAAGCTTTCTCACTCTAAAGAGATGAACACACTAATCTCATGGGCTAGATGAGATGAGGATGAGAGAGTAGTATTTTTGCTTTCTTTTTAAATCATTTTCTCATTTTTAATCATCACTTTAGGATTTTCAAGAGAGCTTATCAAGAAGGAAGAAGAAGATGATAATGGAAAATGATAAAAATGAATTATTCTTTTGTGATGAATAGAAAACAAAGCTATATGATTGAATTATTAACCATGGTCAAGGATGAGTGGATAAGAATGTGTAGAGAATAAACTAGGGTTAGGGTTTGGTTGAGTTAAGAATGTGTCATCACAAAATATCTTAACCATGACAAAAGAACAAAGCTTCTAGAATGTGCATGAAGCTACTAACCCAAATCAAACCCTAACCTCAATTAATCATCCTTAAACATGTTTAACAATTAATCATATCATGTCACAATAATATATATCACATATATATTATATATTTGCAACAAAAGAAAATAATACAATTAACATATATCGCATATATATCAATGTATCATCCAATGAGAAAATGAAATAATAAATCGAGCCAATATTAGATAATGTAATAATATATCATATATATTATTATACATTAAATCATCGAATCAACACTTGATCCGACGATCCGGCTATATCGAATATTGCCGACTAATATATCATGTACCGATTCATCGAATCAACACTTGATCCGATGACCCGGTTCATTTCTAAATATCGCGAGAATATAATACGGTATCCCATATCGCATTATTCTCGCTCCTGCGCATATCACATATGTGCCACTACTCCGTTTCGCCTGAGCCAAGAAACCTCTGTTTAGGACTCTAAAGAATCGTCAATACGCCGGTAGCAGGTGATGATCATATCAAACACCCACAAGCTGCAAGCGGTCAGCTAAACGTAACAGCCACCCAGGTATTGAGCGATCAGAAGATCAACAAGCTAGCCTGTGCGTTCTCCTGTGAATCCAACCAGTAACACTCCCGTACAGTCCGGTCTGTTCGTCTGATATGTCGCATATCAGGTCTAGGGGTGGTATACGTCAGACCCCAGTAACCGATAAGTCGTGTCGATGTGTGGCTCATAACGGGTCGAGAAACTACTAGTAACACTTACCAGTAAATCTCTATATCAGCCCTGGCCAGGGACTTCCAATTATAGCCAATCGCACACAGCACGACATCAACTCCCTATACCGGGAGAGACGAATCCCCTCCTATCGCTCATTGCCTCCATGTGATTCGGGACTGTACCCAAAAGCCACCGTTTTGCACGCCCACTTGGACGTGGTAAGGTGGAAATCAAAGCACAGTTGGTATCAAACAAGACTCTATGACGATCTCGGGTCTACAGACTACCCTGTACCAGTGTCACCGGAGAACTGCCATCTGACGTGTGGTATATCACCATCTGGGAGTTCTCGGCGAGTCCGTCCAGTGTACCCAGTCTCCACTGAGCACCCGTACACCATCTCTGATGTCTAACACCGATGGATATGGGATCATCCATCGCCCATCATATGGGTCAAGATGCGTATACGCTAGTCTACTCTGGTGTATCGATGCCCTGTCTCGATATACCCTCGACTAGGAACAGTTATAGGATGTACTCATCGACTACCGCGGCCCCACTAGTATGATCTCATCATAGTCCCAGTAGTCGAGTACAGATCCTAAGGGCTTTATCAATATGTGAGAGTAAAACAGTAAACCAATACAAGTCAACAAGTTAAGATAAAGTGAAACCAAATAGCATACTATCATGACGAGCAAGAAAGTCATCTCTATATATATCCAAGCATCCATTATAATATACATCATATGTACAACAATGGCCTCTAGGGCATATACATAACTCACAATCTCCCACTTGCACTAAGGCCAGCTGCTGTAGTATCTCATACCTAGCATCCCGAATAATCTCTCAAACTGTATCTGGGGAATAGCCTTCGTGAATGGATCCGCAGTGTTGTCCTTCGTATCTACTCTCCTGACCTCGATCTCCCGGCGATCAACTATCTCCCTGATCAGGCGATACCGCCTCAGAATATGTCTGGACTTCTGATGGGACCTGGGTTCCTTGGCCAAAGCCACAGCTCCATTTTTATCGCAATACAGAGGTATTGGATGCTCAATGGATGGAACCACACCAAGTTCACTAATGAACTTCTTTATCCAGACAGCCTCTTTGGCAGCATCGTTGGCAGCGATGTATTCAGCCTCCATCGTTGAGTCTGCAACGGTATCCTGTTTGGAACTCTTCCAACATACCGCCCCTCCATTGAGGGTAAAGACAAAACCCGAATGCGACTTAGAGTCGTCCTTATCACTTTGGAAGCTGGAATCGGTAAAGGACTCCACCTGGAGTTCTCCGTTACCACACACCAAGAACATCTCCTTAGTCCTTCGTAAGTACTTGAGAATGTTCTTCACAGCTGTCCAGTGACTCTCTCCAGGATCTGCTTGATACCTACTCACTACACTTAGTGAGTATGCTACATCGGGTCTGGTACATAGCATCGCATACATGATAGAGCCTACTGCCGAAGCATAGGGTATCCCTTGCATGCGAGCTCTCTCCAAATCAGTCTTGGGAGACATCTCTTTGGAGAGAGTGAGTCCAGAGATCGTGGGTTGGTTCCCACGCTTGGATTCTTCCATACTAAACCTCTTTAGTATGGTGTCAATGTACCTGGATTGGGACAACCCCAGTATCCGTTTAGATCTATCTCTATAGATCATGATTCCCAATATGCAGGAGCCATCACCTAGATCTTTCATCGAGAATCTCTGTGATAAGAAGAGCTTGACTGAATGCAGCATAGGAATATCATTTCCTATCAAGAGTATGTCATCCACGTACAATACGAGGAAGAAAACCTTACCCTCTGCTACCTTCTTATAGATACAAGGTTCATCTATATTCTTGATGAAGTCAAACTCTTTGACTACAACATCAAAACAGATGTTCCAACTCCGCGATGCTTGCTTTAACCCATAAATGGATTTAAGCAGCTTGCACACCTTTCCGCTGCTCCCACTATCTACGAAGCCCTCTGGCTGAGTCATGTACACGCTCTCTTCTAAATCACCGTTTAGAAAGGCGGTCTTAACATCCATTTGCCAGATTTCATAGTCATGGTATGCAGCAATGGAAAGTAAGATCCGGATGGACTTAAGCATAGCCACTGGAGAAAAGGTTTCGTCATAATCCACACCTGGTCGTTGACGAAAACCCTTTGCTACAAGTCGCACCCTATTGGATATGGTGCGCTCTATGATGAGCACAGCTGAGTTACCTATTTCCTTCTGGGGATATGCACTGGAAATAGCTGCAGATCTATTGAATATGGTTCCCACCAAAACCGTGCCAACCACTCCATATGAGATATGGAAAGGAAAGAGACCATGTCTTAATTATGTTAAGATATGGGGTTGTCCGGCATATGTAAAAACGCAAAATCCGGACAAACTCGCGGCAAGGTCTATTCTGTGTAAGTTTATTGGATATCCCAAACATTCGCGCGGGTATATCTTCTACCACACCGAGGAACAAAAGGTGTTTGTTTCTCGACATGCCACCTTTTTAGAAAAGGAATTTCTTGAAAAAGAGATTAGTGGCAAGGAGGTAGAACTGGAAGAGGTTCCAGCAATACAGACTACAACAGAAGATTTGGTTGAACCAGAGGATTCAGTAGTTCCCAATGAACCTCAGCCTCTCCGCCGATCTAGTAGGGTTCCTCGCCCACCTGAGAGATACTACGGTTTTCTCATGGATGGTGGGAGAGAGGATTGCATCATGGAGGATGATGACCCAACTAGCTTCGAGCAGGCCATCACGAGTAGGGACTCAGTGAAATGGCTGGATGCTATGCGGTCCGAGATGGAATCCATGTACACTAACAAAGTATGGACTTTGGACGTTGCTCCTGAAGGGGTAAAATCCATTGGGAGCAAGTGGATCTTCAAGAAGAAACTTGGTGTAGATGGGAAAGTGGAGACTTTCAAAGCTAGACTTGTTGCAAAAGGTTTTCGCCAAAGACCAGGTGTGGACTATGACGAAACCTTTTCTCCAGTGGCTATGCTTAAATCCATCCGGATCATGCTTGCCATCGCTGCATACCATGATTACGAAATCTGGCAAATGGATGTTAAGACCGCCTTTCTAAATGGTGATTTAGAAGAGTGCGTGTACATGACTCAGCCAGAGGGCTTCGTAGACAGTGGGAGCAGCGGCAAGGTGTGCAAGCTGCTTAAATCCATTTATGGATTAAAGCAAGCATCGCGGAGTTGGAACATCTGCTTTGACGTCGTTATCAAAGAGTTTGATTTCGTCAAAAACCCAGATGAACCTTGTATCTACAGGAAGGTAGCATAGAGTAAGGTTGTCTTCCTCGTATTGTACGTGGACGACATACTCTTGATAGGAAATGATATTCCTATGCTGCATTCGGTCAAGCTCTTCTTATCACAAAGATTCTCGATGAAAGATCTTGGTGATGCCTCCTGCATAATGGGAATCAGGATCTATAGAGATAGATCCAAAAGGATATTGGGATTGTCCCAATCCAGGTACATTGACAGCATACTAAAGTGGTTTAGTAAGGAAGAATCCAAGCGTGGGAACTTGCCCACGATCTCTGGAGTCACTCTCTCTAAAGAGATGTCTCCCAAGACTGATTTGGAGAGAGCTCGCATGCAAGGGATACCCTATGCTTCGGCTGTAGGCTCTATCATGTATGCGATGCTATGTACCAGACCCGATGTAGCATACTCACTAAGTATAGTGAGCAGGTATCAAGCTGATCCTGGAGAGAGTCACTGGACAGCTGTGAAGAGCATTCTCAAGTACTTACGAAGGACTAAAGAGATGCTCTTGGTGTATGGTAACGGAGAACTCCAAGTGGAGTCCTTTACCGATTCGAGCTTCCAGAGTGATAAGGACGACTCTAAGTCGCAGTCGGGCTTTGTCTTTACCCTTTACGGAGGGGCGGTTAGCTGGAAGAGTTCCAAGCAGGAAACCGTGGCAGACTCGACGATGGAGGCTGAATACATCACTGCCAACGATGCTGCCAAAGAGGCTGTCTGGATCAAGAAGTTCATTACTGAACTTGGAGTGGTTCCATCCATTGAGCATCCAATACCTTTGTATTGCGATAACAATGGAGCGGTGGCTTTGGCCAAGGAACCTAGGTCCCATCAGCGATCCAGGCATATTCTGAGGCGGTATCACCTGATCCGGGAGATAGTGATCGCCGGGAGATCGAGGTCAGGAGGGTTGACACGAAGGACAACACGGCGGATCCACTCACGAAGGCCATTCCCCAGATACAGTTTGAGAGACTCTTCGGGATGCTCGGTATGCGATACTACAGCAGCTGGCCCTAGTGCAAGTGGGAGATTGTTAGTTGTATGTATGCCCTAGAGGCCAGTATTGTACAGATGATGTATATTATATTGGATGCTTGGCCATATATAGAGATGACTTTCTTGCTCGATATGATAGTATGCTATTTGGTTGCTCTTTATCTTAACATGTACACTAGTCTCTTTAACCTGACTTATAGTTACATGTTGGTAAAGCCCTTAGGATGTGTACTTGACTACCTGGACTATGATGCAGATCATACTAGTGGGGACATGGTAGTCCATAAGTACATCCTTCAAGGTCCTTAGTCGTGGGTGTATCGAGACATGGCATCGATATACCAGTGTAGACTAGCGTATACGCTTCTCGACCCAAGAGATGGGCGATGGATGATCCCATATCCATTGGTGTTTGACATCAGAGATGGTATACGGGTGCTCAGTGGAGACTGGGTACACTGGACGGACTCGCCGAGAACTCCCAGATGGTATTATACCTCACGTCAGATGGCAGTTCTCAGGTGACACTTATACAGGTTAGTCTGTAGACCCGAGATCGTCATAGAGTCTTGTGTGATTCCCACTGTGCTTTGATCTCCACCTTACCACGTCTATGAGGGCATGCAAAACAGTGGTCTTTGGGTACAGTCCCGAGTCACATGGAGGCAATGAGCGATAGGAGGGGTTTCGTCTCTCCCGGTATTGGGGGTTGATGTTGCGCAGTGCTCGATTGGCCGTAACAGGGAAGTCCGTGGCCAGGGCTGATCAGAGATTTGCTGGTAAGTGTTACCAGTAGTTTCTCGACCCGTTATGAGCCTCACATCGGCACGACTTATCGGTTATTGGGGTCTGACGTATACCACCCCTAGACTTGATATGCGACATATCAGACGAACAGACCGGACTGTACGGTAAGTGTTACTGGTTGGATTCACAGGAGTGTGAGTGGGCTAGCTCGTCGATCTTCTGATCGCTCAATACCCGGATGGCCGTTACGTTTAGCAGACCGCTTGCGGCTTGTGGGTGCTTGATATGATCATCATCTGCTACCGGCGTATTGACGAGTCTTTAGAGTCCTACACAGAGGTTTCCTGGCTCAAGCGAAACGAAACAGAAGCGCATATGAGATATGTGCAGGACCGAGAATAATGCGTGTATGGGATACCGTATTTCATTCTCGCGATGAATGTATCGAATGGTTATATGCGATATAACCTAGATATCGAATCAAGGATTGATTCGATAAGCCGATACATTGGATACTAGTCGGTTATATGCGATATGACCGGATCGTTAAATCAAGTGTTGATTTAATGATTTAATGTATAATTATATATTTGATATATTACATTGCATTAACTAGTATTGGTTCACTTTATATGGATTTTCTCACTTGATGTGCAAGAAGTATATGTGATATACTTTTGTGCACATATTTGTATCATGTTTGATGATACTTGATCACTTTGTTAAGTGTAAAGAATTAAAACCATGGTTAAGTGTTGATTAGGGTTTTGCATATTCATTTATTTATTTATTTATTTATTTGAAAAGGATTATGATGAGAATGGTGGCTTTCTTTGTTTTAAGTTGAAGCTTCATGAAGCTTTGACTTTTGTAACCATTCTTGTCATCATGCTTAACCCTAACCCTCTCAAGTAACCATGGTCTATTCTCTACACTTAACCTTAGTCAGTGAATGATAAGTATTGATTTATTTTTCATTTATCAAAACACTTATCATATTTCTAGCTTCATCTTCTTCTTCATCTAAAAGAGAGAAAGCTTGATGCCATCAATGGCATCTTGAGTTCCAAAGTGAGAAATCCAATTCTAAAGTGAACCCACCTCCTATTTCTTCACCCTCTACCTCTTGCCAAGTTGTTTTGGGTGTTTTCTTCACAAGTTTCTCAACTTGGTGAAGTTGGAGCTTGAACTTGTGCAACCTCGACGTAGATCATCTTCGGCACGAAGCCGACGACCCATTCCGCTCATTTCTTCGATGAAGCCGATGCGAGAGTCCGAGATCCAACTAGGACAGCGAGAGGACGCCTACGTGGAGCTTAGGAAGTGGAGAAACGGATCTACAAAGGTTGTAGTCTCTCTCCTTTAGTTAAAGTGTTAACTAGATTTGTATTTCGCCTAGAATTCTAGCCAACGATCCGTATCAGGGTTTCTCGGCACCCATAAAATTTAAAATTGGCATGGTTGATGCCTTGTGAGACCTCTATTGCGTGCCTAGGAACCCTACAGTTTTTGGGTACATTCCCGAGTCACATAGAGGCAATGAGCGATAGGAAGGGATTTGTCTCTCCCGATATTAGGGGTTGATGTTGCGCTATGCTCGATTGGCCATAATAGGAAATCCCTGGCCAGGGTTGCTGAGATCTACTGGTAAGTGTTATCCGTAGTTTCTCGAACCATTATGGACCTTACATCGGCACGACTTATCATGTTACTGGGGTCTGACTTTTACCACCCCTAGACGAGATATGCCACATATCAGACGAAGAGACCGGACTGTATTGTAGTGTTACTGATTAGATTCGCATGAGTGTGAGCAGGCTTGCTTGTTGATCTTCTGATCGCTCAATACCCGTGTGGCCGCTACGTTTAGCAGACCGCTTGCGGCTTGTGGGTGACTGATATGATCACCACCTACTGCCAGCGTATTGACGAGTCTTTAGAATCCTACACAGAGGTTTCCAGGCTCAAGCGAAACGACGTAGGAGCACATATGTCATATATGAGGGACCGTGAGTAATACGATATGTGATACCGTATTCTATTCTCGCGATATGTGACATCGGTTGGTTATATGTGATATAGCCGGGATATCGAATCAAGTGTTGATTCGATAAGTTGTTGCATTTAATATTAGTCGGTTATATGTAATATAGCCGGATCATTAAATCAAGTGTTGATTTAATGATTTAATGTATAATTATATATTTGATATATTGAATTACATTAACTAATATTAGCTCACTTAATTGTTTCTTTTTCTCACTTTTGTATACAAGTGATATATGTGATATATACATTGTATCATGCAAGGTTATATATGCAACTTGTGTGTGTAAGACTTACACCATGACCATAATATAATTAGGGTTTTATTTATCTTATGTAATTAACAAAATTCGTTGGAAATAGTCATGGCTAGAAGCTTGGAGAAGCTTGCTAACCATTAACTAAGTCCACCAAATTTGTTTTACTTTAAGATATTTAGTTAACCCAACCAATTATCATAGCCCATGGTTAAGTCTCTATAATGGTTAATGTGTGACATTAACTAACCCATTGTTGCAAATCTAACCTCATCTCATTCTTTGGTTCATTCTCTTGATCATCTTCTTCTTCATCTAAAAAGCTTTCTAGTGTTTTGAAAGATGAAGAATCCATGTGAGAAAATCAAATCCAAAGTGAGCAAAATTCATACTTCATCATCCTCTACTACTTGCCATTTTGTTTAAGGTGTTTTCTTCACAAAGTTCATCACTTTGTGAAGAGGTAGCTTGTACTTGAGTTTCCTCGACGTAGATCATCTTCGTTCTCGAAGACATCTAGCATGCTTGCTCACTACGCTTTATGGAGTTCATCTTGAGTCCGGGAGATCGATGCTTGGAGCGAAGGGACGACTACACGGAGCTTTAGAAGTGAAGGACCGGATCTACAAAGGTTGTATTCTTGTTCACTTCTTATGTAATGTTTGATTGCAAAGTTTTTGTTACCCTAGTTTTCTAGTATGATTCCTTGGATGTTTGCTTAGCACCCCCTAAAATTTTTATTCGTGGCATGCTTGATGCTTGCAAACCGTAGGCTACGTGCTGAGGAATCCCAACAACATACACATTCTCTCTCCTCATTATCTCCTTCTTCCTCCTCTTTGCTTTATCCTTCACACGAGTTGTGAATAAAAAGCTTAGAGCAAAATTTTAATCTAATACTTGATCTCTACATCATCTAAGTGATCACTTCTAGCAATCTTGATCTCTTAGTTAAACCTTTATGAAGAGTTTGTAGCTTGTTCGATAGCTCTCGGATGGATCATCTTGGGTCTTGAGGTGGCCGGAGACCGAGCTCTTTATGACAACAAGGAGCCTAGGAGTCACATTCAAAAGAAGACCCGAAGGACTAGTTCAATAGGTATAGCACTATCCAAGTAGATAAGATCTCTAGATAGGTTTGCTAGTTAAGGTTTAAGCATAAGATCTTGGTTTATGTGGGTGTTGCATGCAAGAATTTTTTGTTTATCGCTTCCGCCTCCTCCCAAGTGTTGTGAGAGTGTGCAACATCCACTAACATAGTATCAGAGCCTATCTTAAACCTTAAATAGCTTGTAGCAACGTTTGAATTCTGCCGTTTTTTGTCGGGCAAAAACTGCCGAAAAACAGTTTTCAAAATCAAAGTTTTGAGTTGTTTGCAGACTCCGCGGGCTCACGGTTTGAACCGAGAAGCCGCGGGGTGGAGCTCGTACACCCCGGGGATATCCCGAGGGGGGACCAGAGGCCGGGCCCATACCCCAAGACCACCTCGAGATGGCCTTGGGGGTGGGTGACTTGAGATCACCCCAACTGGGTGCTTTCAGGTCTGCCAACCCCTTGGGCCCACCTCGAGGTGGCCCCCGAGGCTGGGTACCTCCTGAAGCCCCCCATTCGACCGTTAATATTATGTTCTTCGCCTCCGTGAAGTTCAGGCGGGTTTCGAGTTCGTTTCGACACCCGGATTGTCTCAAAATGATCGATTTTTTAACACTAGCTGACTGGATTTTTTTAAGTGTTGGAAAATGATTTCGTTTGCTAATCTCGTGCGGAATTCTAATGTTGCGGTTACTTTACAAGCTTAGTAATGTGTATGTGTGTTTGGAAATGTCGACTAATTGCTATATGTTGATTAGTCGGGGTTGCACACATCTGTATTGATATCATGTGATGGTATGTGTATATGAATATGTTGGATCGTCGTGATGAGTAGCCGGGGATGTGAGAAGATCATTTTTCTTTCATTCATGTATTCTATAAAAAGCAATGTAATATTATTTTTCAGGGCACATCCGTGTTGAGATTGTAGCCACCGTTGTATAATTTCTTTTTATTGTTTTTGCTTCTAGGATAGACCCAAGGTGGGGTGTACAAACCACCGGGTTCTCGAAGTGCCGAGATCGTCATTTGTCTCGTGTGAGCTCCCACTGTTCTTTTATTACTACCATACCATGGCTCAAATGTGTCGTGCAAACAGATTTTAATTGGGTACACTCCCGAGCCACGTTGAGGTAGTGAGCAGACCGTCAGGGATTCACCTCTCTTGGTATTTGGGGTAGATGTCGTGCTGTGTACGGGTGGATATTACCAGAAATGCTTGGTCAAGGTGAAAGAGAATTACTGATTTGGATTAGTAGTTTCTTAGTGGGTGATGAGCTTCACACCGACACAAAATATCGCGTTATTAGGGGTTTGACTTTATTTATGCCCTAGACCCGGTATGCGATACTCTTAGATGAATATACCGGACTGTATGGAGATTGTCATAGACAGGCTCAGTAGGAGTACGGATGAGTTTGCTCTTCAGCCTTCCTTTCGTCCAATACTTAGATGGCCGTTACATACAGCTAGTGTCGCTGACGTGCCTGTAGCTAAACCCACTGCCACATTATTTACGAGTCTTTAGAGTCCCACACAGTGGGTTTTCTCGGTTCTGGAAAAATGATGTGGTGGCCATATATTAAACATGCAGGGTTCCGATTAGGTACGTGTGCTAGCCATATGGACTTTAATCGGGAAGATGATAATATTAGCAGGCTTAGGATTAAGCCGGATTATTAAATCAAGTTTTGATTTAATAATTTACATATATATATATATATAACGATATGTATAATCTAGTATTATATTCATTGTATTTTTCTATCTCTTTGGTATTCGTATTTTGATACGAATGTGGGGATGTATTTGCGGGGACGTATTATTGTATTTATACAAAAATACTTCTAAAATGAGGTAGCTCATTTCTATGATTTACTTTTCTTTTGTTTAAAAATAAATTATGAAATAAGGTGGAAAAGAGAAATGGTGGAGAGTATGGGAAAATGAATTATTAATTGATTTGCATATACTATTTAAGCATGGTTATAGTTTTAAAATAAAAATATTCTTTTAGCAAAACAAAATGATGAATGCTTGATTTTAAAAAAGTAGTTTTTTCATTGTACAATTCTTGATTCTCTCTCTTCCATGGCTCCTCCTTCTTCTACTTTATTATCTTTTACCATTCTCATTTATTGAGAAACAAGAAGATAAACGAGAAAGAAAAATGTTAGAACACTCGCACACATACTAAGGATCTTAGATTAGCAACCTAGGATTTTTAGTTACATCATAGATGAAGTTGAAGCTTGAAGTTGGTTCTCTTGGGCGGATCATCTTCGGCGAAGGAGGACTGGCTTGTAAGTATGATCTGGAGCTCTTGAGAGCTTGCTAGAGTCCAACCCAATTGGAGCAAATGAAGACGCTATAAAGGTTGTGATTTCTATCTTTTTGTACTTGCTAGCTTAAGTGTTTGGTTTAGATTCTTTGGTTTGGGTTTCTAATGCCATAAAAAAAATTGTTTTGAATTCCGCAATGGCTGCAGGTTAGCGGTGATGGAACTATGAACCAACAATGGTATCAGAGCAACCCAAACACCCTAAACTAGATAGTTACGACTTCCGAATCTTGTTGGTTTTTGCTCCGGAAAAACTGTCATAATGCCAGTGAAGAATTTCATGTTATCTTGATGTTTTGACTCCCCGCGGCCTCTTGGTTTGGACCGAGAAGCCGCGGGGAGGTGTGCGGCGACGCCAGGCACATCTTGGAGGGACCTAAGGAGGGCCAATCCCCGTGAGACTACCCTATGGTTGCCTTAAAGGGATGGGGACCCAAGCCCTTCCTCACAAGGCAGGCTCGGGTCTTCCTACCTCGTGGTAACCTTAGGGTGGCCTAGGGGGTGGGTACCTTCCTTAGGTGCCTTCGGGTCAACGTTAATTTTGTTCCGGGGTCCTCTGTAATGTTTTGAATCAATCCGAGCTCATTTCGGCCTTCCTGAGTGGGTTTTAGCATGAAATTTTTGCTGGTTTTAGCACACTTGATTTTCAATGTTTTGGAAAATTGAAGTGTTGACTATTTATGTGGGGTATACGATTGTCATAGACATAGTGATGGTTTCATGTATCATAATATTTGGTAAAATGTCGTATAATTGCTATGCGTATCAATTAGACGGGGTTACGGAATTGATACTCGCAAGTTTGCATGTTCTGTAATGGATATTGCTTATTGATTATGGTTATGTTGGATTTGTCATGACGGATAGCCTGGAGTATGTAGTATTAGTTGTTAGGTTGCTAGGCATCTCTAGTGAGGTTTAAAGCGCGGCGGAATCGATAATTTTAAAAATCTAGAGAGCTATAGCAAACCTAAACCAAGAATCAAACCAAACTGCTAAACTTGTCACTAAACTAGTAAGGTAAAAGAAAGAGTTTAGTAGGCTACAACCTTTGTAGTGCATTAGCCAACTCTCCTTAGACTCCGGCTAGTCTCCATGATGCCCGGAACAAGCTTTCTTGATAATTTCCTCGCCGAAGATGATCCACTTTGAGATAACTCGAACACAACCTTTAGCTTCAAATTGATCTTATAAAAATAAAGCAACACACTAATTAAACTTCCTAAGAATGATTAGTAGGAGATGTAGAATAATAAGCTCACTTAATTTTTCTCATTTCTTTTCCATTTCTATCTTGAAGAAAAATCAAAAGGACGAAGAAGAAGCATGGAAGAGATGAGAATGCTTCAGAGAATAATAGACTATACATCAAGCCAACAGAAAGGGAAGAGGTCATCAAGAAGATAAGCATGAATAATCATATCAACTAGAAACACGAATGAGGCATGAACAAATAATAACTCACACAAAATGAGTCATAAAAAAAGAATCATATCATGAATTCTACAACCATGACTCATTCTCATTTCTTTCATAAAAGTCTTATACTCCCATCATACATGTATCAATATACATGTCTTATTATTTATATCAAATATAAATATTAATTAAAAAGAAAAAATAATTAAGTGAGCATGATATTAGTTAATATATCAATATATAAATATACATTTAATTATTAAATCAACACTTGATTTAATAATTCGGCTATATCATATATATACCGGCTAATATCAATAAACACCTGATTAAAATCCGTGTATCAAATACACGTGTTTAATCGAACTCCTGCACGTATCCCTATACGTGCCCAATATCATTTCGCATATGCTGGAAAACCTCTTTGTGGGACACTAAAGACTCGACAATACGCTGACAGTAGTTTAGGATTATATCTATAGCCCACAAGCACGTCAATGGTACTAGCTACACATAACGCCTACCCAGGTATTGAACGAAAGAAGGTTAATGAGCAAGCTTATCTGAACCCCGGAAAGTCTATCAATGACATTACCGTAAAGTCAGGTCTCTTTGTATAAAAGTATCGCATATAGGGTCTAGAGTTTGGAATCTGTTAGACATCAATAACTCGATAAGTCATGCGACAGAAGACTCGTAACCAACCAGAGATACAACTGATACCACTTATTAGTTTATCTCTACTGCTATGGCCATCGACTTGTGGTTGTAGTTATGTCCTGCATAACACGACATCAACTTCTTATACCGAAAGAGACGAATACTTTCGACTGCTCACTGCCTCTATGTGATTTTGGACTATACCCAACAAAAACTTGTTTGCACGACTCTTTTGAGCAGTGGTAGGGTAAAAGTCTAAGTAGTGTATGAACATACATAAGACATTGTGGCGATCTCGGGTCCTAGGGACTGCTCTATACCCATGTCATAAGAGAACTACTACCTGACATTGGCGTATTACTAACTAGGATTTCTCGGTGAGTTTGTCCAGTGTAACTCATCCAATGAGCACCTGTATACAATCTTTGATGTCAAACACCAATAGCTGTAGGATCATGTATCGCCCTCCAACCGGGTTAGGAAACGTACACACTAGTCTAAACTGGAATACTGATGCCCAGTCTCGATACTCCTGCTTCTAGGGACATTTAAGGCTGTGCTTATCGACTACTCAGGCCCTACTAGTATGTTCTCCATCATCGTCCTAATAGTCAAGAAAAATCCTAGGGCTTTATCTCATGTCTAAATAATACATGACAGTGAATAAAACACATCATATGAAAGGTAAAGATAAACCAGATAACATATTATCATCTCGAGTAAGTTTGTTCTATCGTATAGGTCCTCCTTCAATTACAATTGTTGGGGTTTGCTAGCGCCCTGGCCATCTACAGTGGCCGGTGCAGAACAAAAATGGTGTTTAAAAAACTTGGCGCTAAAAACCCATCCTAGAATCGAACCATAAACCTAAACTAACAAACTACAAAGGGCTAAGCTACTAAGATAGTGTTAGTGATATATGCCCTAGAGGTCATTATTGTATTATACTGGATTGTATATTACATATTGGAAGCTTGGGATATTCACAGTTAAAGTAACAGTCTTGCTCGATATGGTAGTATGCTACCTTGTTTGATTCTACCTCAATAAGTGCTTGTGTTTCTTTTACAATATTGCTGTATGGTGTTTTTCGTCACCCCATTGAGATGGGAATACGCACGCGCTTGTCAGGCGTACTACATATTCCCCCTGCCTGGGGTAGGCCGGGGTTTACAGATTGTGGGGATTCGAATCTCCGACAGCCGCGGACTAAGCTGCCGTTAATTACCCCTCGCCTTTGGGGCGGGGGAACCTCCGATTGACGGGTTAAACAGGTCATGCGAACTCAATGTGCAGTGTGCGTGTGTTGTGTTTTAAAAAGGGGGTTTTGGATATATCGAGAGCCATACAGAGTTTTTATGGGGGTCCCGCTACCCGGCTAGCGGGCTGGGGGTCAATAGGGCTAGCAGCCCCCTTGCGGGGTGCGGGGCAGCGCCCCGTTAGAATTTTTTTTCTAACTGGGACAGTGTTGTGGAGCACGTGTGTGTGAATATGTATATGTATATGTGTGTACATAAAAAAATTGGGAAAAAGCATCCAAAAGATGCGTGGGGGCAGCACTTTGGGCGCTGTGCGCCTAGGTGCTGTGCGCTCAGGCGCTAGAGTGCCACGTGTCGGCACGTGGGCGCTCTGCGCTTGAGCGCTGGGCGCTGGGCGCTTGAGCTCAAGTGCGCCACGTGTCGGCACGGGGGCAACTTGCGCCTGAGCGCTTGCGCTTGAGCGCAAGTGCGCCACGTGTCGGCACGGGGGCGACTTGCGCTGGAGCGCAAGCGCGCCACGTGGGCGACTTGCGCTCGAGCGCTTGCGCTGGAGCGCATGCGCACCACGTGTCGGCACGTGGGCGCTTTGCGCTGGAGCGCAGGGCTCTGTAGTGCAAGTGCGCCACGTGTCGGCACCCGGGCACCCGCGCTTGAGCACCGGCGAGAAAAGGAGGCTTTTAGCCTAAGAAACAGAAGCTATGCTTCAGAAAGGAAATATTTGTTGTTATATATATATATATATGGAGTTAAAACTCCCAGGATGTTTTGAAGCTGATGAAGGGGTTCTTCTTCTTCCTGTTGCTTGGCCGGATCTTGAAGATCAAGAGGTAGGAGATTTTAAAAATCACTCCTTTTTGAGATCTGATGGGAGATCTGAGTTCCCCTTTGTGGGTTTTGTGGTGGAAAACTGTAAGTCCATGCTTCCTCTCCCGGTACTTACGGGCTTGCGGAATTTGATGAAAAACAATTTTCTAGAGGCGGTAACATGGACTCAAAACGGATCTTTGTTAAACTATCTGCCAAACAACCTAACTAGCAGTTGTTAACTACTCGGTTAGGGGGTTATACCTTTTTTTTCTTGAACTCCTTCGTCTTCAAGCCTCGATGGTGTACGGATCGGCTTCACCCCGTCGTCTCCTTGCGCCGAAGATCGATCCACCCGAAAGCTTCTACCTTTGGCTTCTTCTTCGAACTTTGAAGAAACTAGTTCACTCGGTTTGCTAAACCTTGTGAACTAGAGTGAGTAGAGGAGAGTGTGTTGGGATTTTTCTCTATGGTTCTTGGTTCTCAACACATGAAACAAGTGAACCATAGACTAGAGAGAGGGAGAGCAAGAGGAAGAAGATGAGAGCTCAAGAACAAGAGAGAGAAAGGATATGAGAGAATGAGCAAGACTTTTCTCTCTTGGCTCTCATAATCCAAAGCCATCATAACAAATCATAGCAATCAAGTATTATGTGATGGTTTAAGCTACAATAGTCATATCATTTCATGCACTCATTTTGCACAAGAGAAACAAGAAAGCAAAAGTCTTTGCCATGAAATGATAGTCATTGTCATCATGATGGGCAACTAGTCCAACCTAGTCAACCGGTCAACAAAGTCAACAAAGTCAACATAGTCAACCCCTCAACAACCATGTTACCATAATACTTAATTAATATTATTGTTAATCATATATCATATCCTCATTAGGGTTTAGCAAAAAGTCAATGGTCAACAGTCAACAACCCTAATGAGAATCCTCTGCCTCTGTCTCTCCGTCAACTGTGCATACACACCCGCATCCGCGTTCCGAGGAACACGAATACATACGAGATAAAATCAATCCCAAAACGTACACTAGGATCTGGCTTAAACCAAAGCCCGCTAGTGTTAACTGTCCGGACACTAAACGTGCACAAGTGCACGGATGTGACCGAACCCCGTCGCAAAACCATGCGACCTGTCGCAAAACCATGCGACCTCTACTCTTTTGCCTAAAGGCGAATAGCTTTGTGTGTGGGACTCTAAAGACTCGACACTACACTGGCAGTGGTTTTAACCACAGACCGCAAGCGGCACTAGCTATGCGTAACGGTCCCCAGGTAGATACCGACAAGAAGACTGACGAGGTGAAACCCATCTAAACTCCTACTGAGCCTGAATGTGACAGTCTCCGTACAGTCCGGTCTGTTCGTCTGATACATCGCATGGCGGGCCTAGGGGGCGGTAAATGTCAGTCCCCTAATAGCGGTACAAGTCGTGTCGGAGTGAAGCCCAAAACACCCTGAAATAAGACTGGAAGCCTACCAGTATATCTCGCTTGCCCTGGCCAGGGACTACTCGTGTAATGGCTCTCCTAGACACAGCGCGATGTCAACCCCCAATACCGGGAGAGACGAATCCTGTCTAACCGTCACTGCCTCCAAGTGCTTCGGGACTGCACCCAACTACTACCTGTTTGCACGACTCCTTTGAGCCGTGGAAGGGTAGTAATCAAAGTACAGTGGGAACACACTCGAGGCGAAGTGACAGTGTCAAGTCAGCGGACTAAGCTGTAATCATGTCACCTGGGAACTAATAACTGACGATAGGTATAATACCAACCAATCAGTTCCCGACGAGTCTTGTCCAGCGTACTCGTAACCTAACGAGCACCCGCATACTATCTCAAGTACGACGTACTGACGGCTGTGGGACAGACCGTCTCCCCTGCTGGGATGAGAAGCGCATACGCTTGTCTACTCCGGAGTATCGATGCCCTGTCTCGATAGTCCTGTGACTAGGAACCTGTATAAGGATGTGCTTATAGATTACCCAGCCCCCACTAGTGTGACTGCCATCACAACGCTGGTAATCAAGCAAAGATCCTAAGGGCTCCACTAATGCGTATAGGTGATATAATAAAATAAATACATGTACACATTGAAGTAGAAACAAACCAAGTAGCATACTACTATTTTGAGCAAGATTGTATATACAATTGTGAATATCCCAAGCTTCCATTAAGTAATTTACAAACTAGTATGATACAGTAATGGCCTCTAGGGCATATACACTAACAATCTCCCACTTGCACTAAGGCCATGTACTGGCGTATCGAAGACCTATCATCTCGATCAGCCGCTCGAACTGAGTCTGGGGCAAGGCCTTGGTGAATGGATCTGCTGTGTTATCTTCTGAAGCAACCCTCCGAACCTCGATCACCTGGCGATCTACGATCTCCCTGATCAGGTGATACCGCCTCAAGATGTGTCTGGATTTCTGATGGGACATGGGTTCCTTCGCTAAAGCTATAGCCCCGTTGTTGTCGCAATACAGAGCTATTGGATCAACAATGGACGGAACCACCTGAAGTTCTTTCAAGAATTTCCTCATCCAGACGGCTTCTTTTGCGGCATCAGATGCAGCGATGTATTCCGCTTCCATAGTCGAGTCAGCAACGGTTTCCTGTTTCGAACTCTTCCAACACACCGCCCCTCCATTGAGGGTAAAGACAAAACCCGACATGGACTTGGAATCATCCTTGTCACTTTGGAAGCTGGAGTCAGCAAAGGCCTCGATCTGGAGGTCTTTTCCGCCATACACCAAGAACATCTCCTTAGTCCTTCTCAGGTACAAGAGAATGTTCTTTACCGCTATCCAGTGCTTCTCCCCAGGGTTTGACTGATACCGGCTTACCACACTCAGTGCATAAGCTACATCCGGTCTGGTACACAACATCGCATACATTATAGAGCCTACCGCAGAAGCGTAGGGTATAATAGACATGCGATCCCTCTCCCGTGACAAGCTGGTAGGTTACCGCGCTTGGAATCTTCCATACTGAATATTTTCAGTATGGTGTCGATGTACCTGGACTGCGAAAGTCCTAATATCCTCTTGGATCTATCACGATGGATCCGGATCCCCAGGATGTATGAGGCATCACCCGGGTCTTTCATGGAGAACCTGTATGACAAGAACCCCTTGACAGATTGTAGCATAGGAATGTCATTTCCTATCAGAAGAATGTCATCCACGTATAAAACGAGGAATACGACAGTTCTTGCTACAAATCTACTATAGATGCATGGTTCATCTGGATTTTTGATAAAGCCGAATTCTTTGACTGTCTCATCAAAACAGATGTTCCAACTCCGCGATGCCTGCTTTAGTCCATAGATGGACTTAAGCAACTTGCACACCTTTCTGCTGCTCCCACTCTGAATGAAACCCTCTGGCTGGTCCATATAGACACACTCCTCTAAATTTCCATTTAGAAAAGCGGTCTTTACGTCCATCTGCCAAACCTCATAATCGTGGAAGGCAGCAATGGCAAGAAGGATCCGAATGGATTTCAGCATAGCCACTGGAGAAAAGGTTTCGTAATAGTCCAAACCAGGTCTTTGACGAAAACCCTTTGCAACAAGTCTAGCTTTATAGGTCTCAACCTGTCCATCTACACCAATCTTCCTTTTGAAGATCCACTTGCATCCTACGGGTTTTACCCCGTCTGGAGCAATGTCCAACGTCCATACTTTGTTGGTGTACATGGACTCCATTTCGGTCCGCATTGCATCCAGCCATTTTACCGAGTCAACGCTCTGAACGGCCTGCTGGAAGCTAGTAGGCTCATCATAATCTATGATGCAATCCTCTCTATCCCCGTCTATGAGAAAACCGTAGTATCTCTCGGGCGGATGAGACTGCCTACTACTCCTGCGGAGCGGCGTAGGAATGTCCTGTTCTTTTGAACCCTCTGGTTCTACTAAGCTTTCAGTAATAGTCTGTGGTTCTGGAATTTCTTCCAGTTCTACTGCGCTCCCACTAATTTCCTTTTCCAAGAACTGGTGTTCTAGAAGTGGGCATTACGAGAAACAATGACTTTTTGTTCCTCTGCGTGGTAGAAAAGATAACCCCCTGGTGTTCTTTGGGTATCCCACAAACTTGTACAGTACTGAGCGTGCCTCCAGTTTGTCCGCATGCTGCTTTTTGACAAAAGCTGGACATCCCCAGATCTTCAGATATTGAAGATAGGGTTTCTTCCCACTCCATAACTCATATGGTGTGGTAGGCACAGTCTTAGTGGGAACTCGGTTCAAAAGGTATGGGGCTGATTCTAGCGCATATCCCCAGAATGATCGCGGTAACTCAGCGTTACTCATCATGGACCGTACCATATCCAATAGAGTTCGGTTCCGTCTCTCCGATACACCATTATGTTGCGGAGTGTATGGAGGAGTAAGCTGAGAGAGAATTCCATTCTCTTTTAAATAGTCCAGGAACTCGGCACTCAAGTATTCACCACCTCGATCCGATCTTAGAATCTTGATACTTTTGTCGGTTTGTTTTTCTACTTCATTCTTATATTCCTGGAACTTTCCAAAGGCTTCAGATTTATGTTTCATTAAGAAGACATGTCCGAACCATGAAAAATCATCCGTAAAAGTAATGAAGTAAGAAAAACCGCTTCACGCATGTGTAGACATTGGACCGCACACGTCGCTGTGTACGAGTCCCAAGAGCTCGCTCGCTCTTACTCCGTGTTCAGTGAATGGAGTCTTTGTCATCTTTCCTTTGAGACAGGATTGACAAGTGGCATACGATTGATATTCGAACGGATTCAAATATCCTTCTTTATATAACTTCGTCAACCTTCTCTCATTGATGTGACCCAGTCTACAATACCATAAGAAAGTCTGATTGATTTCTGGAGACTTTCTTTTGTGTGTATTCTGGACATTGAAAATCTGTGGTTGGTTTAATACGTATATACCATTGCTCAATGTACCTGACCCAATCAGAACTTGATTAAGGTGAATGTTTACAACATTGCTTACAAACGCAAATTCATAACCTTCTTTAGAAACCAAAGATACAGAAATGATATTACAAGTTGCGTTGGGTACAAAATAGCAATTACGTAAAACCAAAACATGTCCATCTGACATTCCCAGGTGATAGTCCCCCACGGCCTTAGCATCCATGCTAGCTCCGTTTGCAACTTTGAGGGTCATGTCACCTGCCTTCAAAACCCTACGGTTTCTCAACGCCTGCAAAGAATTACAGATATGAGATCCTGATCCGGTATCCAATACCCAGGAAGTAGAGTTTATTGAAAGACAGTTTTCAATAACATACTCATCTGAAGCTGAAGCCGCAACCTGCTTTAGATCCTGTGTTCTGGCCTTTCAAGCCCTGCAATCTTTCTTCCAGTGTCCACTCTTATGACAATAGAAGCATTCTTCTTTATCCACAACCTTCCCCACTTTCTTTGTTGCTTTTGCCTTTCCCTTCGTATCCACTTTAATAACACCGCCCCTTGGTTTGGCGGGGGCTTTCTTCTTCTTTCCCTTGGCTTTATCTTTGGACCTAGAAGAAGAAGATCCTCCTACAAACAAAGTGGATGTTTCCCTACCTTTCTGTAGGGTGCATTCTGCGCTCCTCAGCATGTTGAGGAGTTTTGAAAGTTCAACTTCCTTTTCTTGTAAGTTGAAGTTCAGTATAAACTGGGCGTAAGTGGAAGGAAGGGACTGGAGAATCAAGTCCGTATAGAGCTCATTCTCCAACGTGGTCCCAAGGTCCGCGAGCTCCTCAATGTAGCCAATCATCTTAAGCACGTGTTCCGCTACCAATGATCCGACGGCCAATCTTGCCGAAAATAACTTCTTCGACACTTCGTATCTTGCGATACGAGATTGCTCTCCATAGAGTTCTTTTGTATGAAGAAATATGGATTCCAGGTCCATATTCTCATGCCTCCTCTGATGTTCATTGTCCATAGATGCAAGCACGAGGCACTTGGCCTTCGCGCATTCTAGTTCCCAGGTCTTACGGATTTCCTTATCCGCGACGCTGGTTTTGGGACCTGGGACAGGGGGAGCTTTGGTGGTAAGAAGATACCCCAGCTTGTCGTAAGTGATTGCCATCTTGACATTCCTGAGCCAATCTTTGTAGTTTGGCCCTGTCAGTATGTTTTTATCTAGAAGTAACTTAAGTCCAGTCATGTCGATTGGTCGCTGCAATTAGGAGAGAGAGAAGAAACACTCAGCATGATGCTCTTGCAAGTTTAGAGTGGTTTTTTGTTTGTCTAAACAGGATGGCTCCCACTGTCTCTCCAATCCCTCCTCAAACTAAAAAGGAAGAATTAGTCAGGATCAATCTCACCGTACAATTCTTGCTTAACCGTTCGGCCAGGCTGGTGTCGGTACTTCGAGGGAGGTTTTCCAATGCTTTAGCGAAGTTCCTTAATTCAATAACCTCTTTTCCCTGTGGGCGTAGCCCCGCTAACACCTTTCTAGACACCTACTTAGTTTATAGCATTGATCGTTAAGTGAGAAATTTCCCGAGGAGTAGCATATACTCACGATAGGATCGGGACCCAAATATCATCGCGTGACAAAACTGAAGGAATCCTACCAGAATCATCACACTCCAAATGGTATGCAGCGCTAGCATGTTTCAGTACTTATGAAACTCCCGATGTGGATTTTTGCCCCATGCTCTTATGACCTTGGTGTGAGGTCAAAATGTCATAAGTCACATGTCAAGTTCTTCCCATCATTATCCAGGTTAATTTGAACCCACACGTACCTACCCTTGACGTAGGCCAAAATGGCAGTACGACTGTCTCAAACCAACGCATTCTATCTATGCAACAGATAAATATCCGGCAGCTATCAATCACTATGCCTTGGCGTGAGGTCAAAATACATAGCTTGAATACTACCGAATATTTAACTGAAATGATGGAGGGCAACGGATGGTTTTGGCGAAACCGTGAACGTAGTGAATTTGATATAATCGATGGAACGAGATAGCTTTTAAAAAGGAGTGGCTCAAGCTCCGCATTTAAAAGTTGGTTTTGAAAAGAAACGAGTGGTTTTTCGAAAGTGTTCCAACGACTTTTACTTGGTTTATTTTCTTGCATTAGTTCTTTTAATGCGTGATATTTTTGCATTAGTTCTTTTAATGCGTCCCATCATTTAATCCTACCATTGCAGAAAACAACCAAAATATGGCGTACGCTTATGCCATCCGCATTCGCCACGGGGCCCCGTCATTACCCGTTAGGTTACATAACTAACGACAGAGCGGGGGCTGGGCTAGCGCGGCTGTAAAACATAAGCAACGCCTAAATAATATCATATATAGATATATTGCAATGATAGCCATTTCAGATCACAGATGAACACATTGGATATACTAGGAACCCGCAATTCGTACGAGCCTGTAACGAAAAGCAGATTACACGGTCGCGGTGAATAGCCAATACCCCACCCAAGACCTCTACGGGTGCGGCAAACTACCCGCCAAGTACCCAAAGCGAAGCAACCTCCCTCAACACCGTGAGTAGGCCACTCGGCACTTCGGGATACCCGGTAGTTTGTGCACCCCCTGCATGGGTCTATCCTAGGAGCAAAAATAGTAAAAAGAAATTATACAATGACGGCTACAACCCCGACCCGGTTGTGCGGCCATACAAATAATTATTACATCAATTTACAAATTTACATGAATTGAAAGAAAAGAAAACTCTCGTCTCACAACCCCCGGCTATTCACCCACGACAATCCAATGAATTCATATACACATTCCAGCAACATTACAGATCACATATTTGTATAACCCCCACCAATCGACATATAGCGATTAGCAGACGTTCAATACAAATATCAAAACACAGATAAATACCCGTCAGCTTAAGTCTTTAGAAACTCGATCAAAATACGGTTTTTAAAGCCCCAATAACAAATTTTTCTTTCTGGAAAATCTGGGCTGAAAAAACATATACCAAAATTCCCAAAATACCCCACTGAATATACTGTAGCAAAGAAGATCCAGAGAAGAGCCAAGATGGCCGCGGAACCGCGGCAATAGCAAGATATTGCCGCGTTTCCGCGGTGGTTTGATGGAATCTCTGCATCGTTTTTCTACAGTATCTTTAAAAAACCCTGAGTCGATTTTTAAAGCATGATTTATTATTTTTACAGAACTTAAAAAATCGACAACAAGTTTGATTTCCGGGTTTATTTCGGGACTTTTTCTCCGATCGAATTTCTAGTTACTATGCTAACATGTTTGGTAGTGTTTAACTAGTCTCTGATACCACTGTAAGTCCATGCTACCTCTCCCGGTACTTACGGGCTTGCGGAATTTGATGAAAAACAATTTTCTAGAGGCGGTAATATGGACTCAAAATGGATCTTTGTTAAACTATCTACCTAACAAGCTAACTAGGAGTTGTTAACTACTCGGTTAGGGGGTTATACCTTTCTTTTCTTGAACTCCTTTGTCTTCAAGCCTCGATGGTGTACGGATCGGCTTCACCCCGTCGTCTCCTTGCGCCTAAGATCGATCCACCCGAAAGCTTCTACCTTTGGCTTCTTCTTCGAACTTTGAAGAAACTAGTTCACTCGGTTTGCTAAACCTTGTGAACTGAGTGAGTAGAGGAGAGTGTGTTGGGATTTTTCTCTATGGTTCTTGGTTCTCAACGCATGAGACAAGTGAACCATAGACTAGAGAGAGGGAGAGCAAGTGGAAGAGGATGAGAGCCCAAGAACAAGAGAGAGAAAGGATATGAGAGAATGAGCAAGACTTTTCTCTCTTGGCTCTCATAATCCAAAGCCATCATAACAAATCATAGCAATCAAGTATTATGTGATGGTTTAAGCTACAATAGCCATATAATTTCATGCACTCATTTTGCACAAGAGAAACAAGAAAGTAAAAGTCTTTGCCATGAAATGATAACCATTGTCATCATGATGGTCAACTAGTCCAACCTAGTCAACCGGTCAACAAAGTCAACAAGTCAACAAAGTCAACCCCTCAACAACCATGTCACCATAATACTTAATTAATATTATTGTTAACCATATATCATATTCTCATTAGGGTTTAGCAAAAAGTCAATGGTCAACAGTCAACAACCCTAATGAGAATCCTCTGCCTCTGTCTCTCCGACAACTGTGCATACACACCCGCATCCGCGTTCCGAGGAACAAGAATACATACAAGATAAAATCAATCCCAAAACATACACTAGGATCTGACTTAAACCAAAGCCCGCTAGTGTTAACTGTCCGGACACTAAACGTGCACAAGTGCACGGATGTGACCGAACCCTGTCGCAAAACCATGCGACCTCTACTCTTTTGCCTAAAGGCGAATAGCTTTCTGTGTGGGACTCTAAAGACTCGACACTACACTGGCAGTGGGTTTAACCACAGACCGCAAGCGGCACTAGCTGTGCGTAACGGTCCCCAGGTAGATGCCGACAAGAAGACTGACGAGGTGAAACCCATCTGAACTCCTACTCAGCCTGAATGTGACAGTCTCCATACAGTCCGGTCTGTTCGTCTGATACATCGCATGGCGGGCCTAGGGGGCGGTAAACGTCAGTCCCCTAATAGCGGTACAAGTCTTGTCGGAGTGAAGCCCAAAACACCCTGATATAAGACTGGAAGCCTACCAGTATATCTCGCTTGCCCTGGTCAGGGACTACTCGTGTAATGGCTCTCCTAGACGCAGCGCGATGTCAACCCCCAATACCGGGAGAGACGAATCCTGTCTAACCGTCACTGCCTCCAAGTGCTTCGGGACTGCACCTAACTACTACCTGTTTGCACGAATCCTTAGAGCCGTGGTAGGGTAGTAATCAAAGTACAGTGGGAACACACTCGAGGCGAAGTGACAGTGTCAAGTCAGCGGACTAAGCTGTACTCATGTCACCTGGGAACTGATAACTGACGATAGGTATAATACCAACCAATCAGTTCCCGACGAGTCCTGTCCAGTGTACTCGTAACCAAATGAGCACCCGCATACTATCTCAAGTACGACGTACTGACGGCTGTGGGACAGACCGTCTCCCCTGCTGGGATGAGAAGCGCATACGCTAGTCTACTCCGGAGTATCGATGCCCTGTCTCGATAGTCCTGCGACTAGGGACCTGTAAAAGGATGTGCTTATAGATTACCCAGCCCCCATTAGTGTGACTGCCATCACAACGCTGGTAATCAAGCAAAGATCCTAAGGGCTCCACTAATGCATATAGGTGATATAATAAAATAAACACATGTACACATTGAAGTAGAAACAAACTAAGTAGCATACTACTATTTTGAGCAAGATTGTATATGCAACTGTTAATATCCCAAGCTTCCATTAAGTAATATACAAACTAGTATGATACAGTAATGGCCTCTAGGGCATATACACTAACAAAAACTACTTAGTTTTGGAAAAAAAGAGTAAAACTCTTGATTTAATTCAAAAGAAATGAGAAGATTTAGAACCTTGAAGAAGGAGCAGGAGGCACAAAGAACCCTGATTTTTGGGGGAATGAAAAGTGTTTTTTTTTATTCATCATCATGTTGCCTTTTATAGGCTTACATATTTACATATAGCCCCTTGGGCTTTGCAAAATGGCGTTTTGCCCATCCTATGGCTCATGTGCCATTTCTTTTTGCACATAAGCCATGGGCTTACAAGAATTTGGCTTTATGCCCATTTTGTTTACGTTCATGCATAAAAAATTACATAAAAATTATTTATGACATGATTTCGTTGTTGGCATGGGGAGGCTGGCCGCGGGCTCGACTTGGGCATGGGCCCGCTTGACCTGGGCGTGGGCCCACCTAGCTTGGGGGTTGACCTTGACTTTGACTCGGTCAACCGGGGTGTAAATTTTTACCCCAACAAATTGCCCCCATCAATAAATGCACACCGCACATGTGGGTCGTGTGTATTAAATTGATGGATCTTCTTTCACGTGGAGGCAACTTGCTTTGGTTCCCACTTTTAGGGATGCACTGCCCTTTTTACGACGTGGACGGTCGACGCTTGACACGTCTCCGAGACAGAGTGTCCATGGTAGACGTTTCCCTTACCCGGAGCGATCCGGTTCCTGCTTTGTAGGAAGCCTGCACTGCCCTTTTTGCGACATGGACGGTCGACGCTCTGATCCGGAGCGATTTGGTAGACGTGACCCCGGCACGGAGTGTCGCTGTTGGACGATTCCCTGATGCGGAGTGTCTGTGTTGGACGTTTCCCTGATGCAGAGTGTCGCTAGTTGACGTGTCCCCGCGACGGAGTGTCTGTTGTCGATGTGCCCCCGGCACGGAGTGTCTGCTTGACGTTTCCCCGAGGCGGAGTATCGGCAGGTTGACGTTTCTCTGATGCGGAGTGTCTGTGTTGGACGTTTCCCCGATGCAGAGTGTCGCTGGTTGACGTGTCCCCGGCACGGGGTGTCGCTGATCGACTTTTCCCCGGCGCGGAGTGTAGGGTTGACTTTTCCCCGGCACGGAGTGTCGCTGATCGACTTTTCCCCGGCGCGGAGTGTCCGGTTGACTTTTCCCCGGCACGGCGTGTCCCTGATCGACTTTTCCCCGGCACGGCGTGTCCCTGATCGACTTTTCCCCGGTGCGGAGTGTCGATGGTTGACTTTTCCACGGCACGGAGTGTCGGGTTGACTTTTCCCCGGCACGGAGTGTCTCTGATGGACTTTTCCCCGGCGCGGAGTGTCGGGTTGACTTTTCCCCGGCACGGAGTGTCGCTGATGGACTTTTCCCCGGCGCGGAGTGTCGCTGGTTGACTTTTTCCTGGCACGGAGTGTCGCTGATCGACTTTTCCCCGGCGCGGAGTGTCGCTGATCGACTTTTCCCCCGCGCGGAGTGTCGGGTTGACTTTTCCCCGGCGCGGAGTGTCGCTGATCGACTTTTCCCCGGCGCGGAGTGTCGCTGATCGACTTTTCCCCGGCGCGGAGTGTCGAGTTGACTTTTCCCCGGCACGGAGTGTCGCTGATGGACTTTTCCCCGACGCGGAGTGTCGCTGGTTGACTTTTTCCCGGCACGGAGTGTCGCTGATCGACTTTTCCCCGGCGCGGAGTGTCGCTGATCGACTTTTCCCCTGCGCGGAGTGTCGGGTTGACTATTTCCCGGCACGGAGTGTCGCTGATCGACTTTTTCCCGGTGCGGAGTGTCGCTGATCGACTTTTCCCCGGCGCGGAGTGTCGCTGATGGACTTTTCCCCGGCGCGGAGTGTCGGGTTAACTTTTCCCCGGCACGGAGTGTCGCTGATCGACTTTTCCCCGGCGCGGAGTGTCGGGTTGACTTTTCCCCGGCACAGAGTGTCGCTGATGGACTTTTCCCCAGCGCGGAGTGTCGCGGGTTGACTTTTTCGCGACACGTAGTGTCGCTGATCGACTTTTCCCCGGCACGGAGTGTCGCTGGTTGACTTTTTCCCGGCACGGAGTGTCGCTGATTGACTTTTCCCCGGCGCGGAGTGTCAGGTTGACTTTTCCCCGGCACGGAGTGTGGCTGATGGACTTTTCCCCGGCGCGGAGTGTCGCTGGTTGACTTTTCCCCCGCACGGAGTGTCGCTGATGGACTTTTCCCCGGCGCGGAGTGTCGCTGGTGGACTTTTCCCCGGGACGGAGTGTCGCTGATCGACTTTTCCCCGGCGCGGAGTGTCGGGTTGACTTTTCCCCGGCACGGAGTGTCACTGATCGACTTTTCCCCGGTGCAGAGTGTCGGGTTGACTTTTCCCCGGCGCGGAGTGTCGCTGATCGACTTTTCCCCGGCGCGAAGTGTCTGGTTGACTTTTCCCCGTCACGGAGTGTCGCTGATCGACTTTTCCCCGGCGCGGAGTGTCGGGTTGACTTTTCCCCGGCACGGAGTGTCGGGTTAATTTAATTCCGAGGCGGAGCATAATTCCGGCAGGGAAGGTAGATATCCCGAGGCGAAGCATGATTTGGACACGGGGTAAATTCTTGGACAGAGAATGATTCTGCCATATAGGTTGTTGGTTTGATTTGATTTGGGTTGACATCAGCATCGCTACACTGGAATACGGTACCAGGAGGGAATCATCATCTGTCTTGAGAGGATTTGGGAATTGTTTTTTTTTTTTGGCATCTGCATTGCTGTACTGGAATAATACCAGGAGCAACTCATCATTTGCCCCGGGAGGATTTGGATTTGGTTTTTTGTTTGGCATCTGCATTGCTGCACTGGAATAATGCCAGGAGCAACTCATCATTTGCCCCGGGAGGATTTGGATTTGGTTTTTGGTTTGGCATCTGCATTGCTGCACTGGAATAATGCCAGGAGCAACTCATCATTTGCCCCGACAAGATTTGGGAATTGGTTTTTGTTTGGCATCTGCATTGATGCACTGGAATAATAACAGGAGCAACCCATCATTTGCCCCGGGAGGATTTGGGAATTTGTTTTTGTTTGGCATCTGCATTGCTGCACTGGAATAATGCCAGGAGCAACTCATCATTTGCCCCGAGAGGATTTGGGAATTGGTGGCTTAGGAGACAGGTTTAGATCCCTATCGCCTAAGGCTCCTCAATTTTATGGGCCGTTAGGGTCCCATAAAAGCATTTTCTCCCTACGAGTCGAAAGGATCTCGTAGGTGTATTTTCTCCTTAGGAGTCGTGGGGACTCCCAAGTGTGTTGCTCCTTTGTGAGTCGTAAGGATCTCACGCGGGGATTTTCCCCTCACAAAGTCGAGAGAACTTCATGAGTGTATTTCATCTCTTCTCCACGAGTTTGCGCCCTTTCGGGTTTTCACAAACTCGCCGGCAGTCCTGCTGTTGTTACTCACGGAGCCATTTCGGGTTTTCATCCGTGCCCATTTTGCTTGTGGACATACCTCTTTTTTTATTTTATTATTATTATTTTTTTTGGAGAGATTGGGATTGTTTTACGCCCGTGGATTGTATACGGTTTTGCAGGATGTATGATCCAGACCGTAGGGCCATAAAAATTTTGGGACTTTGTTGGCGTCTGCATCGCTGCACTGGAATATGGTACCAGGAGCGACTCATCATGCGCCGTTGGGGTATGGGATTTGGAATTTGGTTGGCGTCTGCATCGCTGCACTGGAATATGGTGATACCAGGAGCGACTCATCATTCGCCGTTGGGGTATGGGATTTGTAATTTGGTTGGCGTCTACATCGCTGCACTGGAATATGGTACCAGGAGCGACTCATCATTCGCCGCTTGGGGATTGGAGTTTTGGTTGGCGTCTGCATCGCTGCAGTGGAGTATGGTACCAGGAGCGACTCATCATTTGCCACTTGGGGATTAGTAAGCGATGGCTTAGGAGACAGGTTTAGATCCCTATCACCTAAGGCTTTTCAATTTTATGGGCCGTGAGGGTCCCATAAAAGCATTTTCTCCCTGCGAGTCGTAAGGATCCCGCAGGTGTATTTTCTCCTTAGGAGTCATGAGGACTCCTAAGTATGTTTTTCCTTTATGAGTCGTAAGGATCCCACAAAGGTTTGTTCTCTTCATGTATCGTGAGGACACATGAGTGGATTTCCCTCGTTCCCAGTTTAATGACTTAGAGGTCGATTGTTTCCAGTTTAACAACTTAGAGGTCATCTATTTCCAGTTTAAAGACTTAGGGGTCCATGGTGCCCAGTTTAACGACTTAGCGGTCATCTGTTTCCAGTTTAACGACGTGGTGGTCATCTGTTTCTAGTTTAATGACTTAGAGGTCTACTGTCTCCAGTTTAACGACTTAGAGGTCATCTGTTTCCAGTTTAAAGACTTAGAGGTCTACTGTTTCCAGTTTAACGACTTAGAGGTCATATGTTTCCAGTTTAAAGACTTAGAGGTCTACTGTTTCCAGTTTAACGACTTAGAGGTCATCTGTTTCCAGTTTAAAGACTTAGAGGTCTACTGTTTCCAGTTTAAAGACTTAGAGATCATCTGTTTCCAGTTTAAAGACTTAGAGGTCTACTGTTTCCAGTTTAACGACTTAGAGGTCATCTTTTTCCAGTTTAACGACTTGGTGGTCATCTGTTTCCAGTTTAACGACTTGGTGGTCATCTGTTTCCAATATAGCGACTTAGAGGTCATCTGTTTCCAGTTTAACGACTTGGTGGTCATCTGTTTCCAGTTTAACGACGTAGAGGTCATCTGTTTCCAGTTTAACGACTTGGTGGTCATCTGTTTCCAGTTTAACGACGTAGAGGTCGTCTGTTCCTAGTTTAACGACTTAGGGGTCATCTGTCCCTAGTTTAAAGACTTAGGGGTCTATTGGATTGGAGTTTGGGATTTTGGGGTTAGGGTAGGCATCAACGTTGCTAACACTGAAGCATACGTGCCAGGAGCAATTCATCATTTGCCTATTCCTGTTGGGGGAGCGATGGCTTAGGAGATAGGTTTAAGTCCCTATCACCTAAGGCTTTTCAATTTTATGGGCCGTGAGGGTCCCATAAAAGCATTTTCTCCCTACGAGTCGTAAGGATCCCGCAGGTGTATTTTCTCCTTAGGAGTCGTGAGGACTCCTAAGTGTGTTTTTCCTTTATGAGTCGTAAGGATCCCACAAAGGTTTGTTCACCTCATGTATCGTGAGGACACATGTGTGGACCTTCTCAATGGAGCATAATTCTAAAGGCGGAGACCAGCCGCGTAACTGGTGATTACGGTGGGGCATGGGTATGATGAGAATTATTTGAGCCCGTGGATTGTATACGGTAGTCAATTTGGGGACTAGCCATAGGGCCGGAAGAATTTTGGAAAATTGGATTTTGGTCGGCGTCTACAACGCTGCACTGGAATATGGTACCAGGAGCGACTCATCATTCGCTGTTTTTTTTGTTTTTTTTTGTTTTACCGCGATTGCTCTATCATTTCAGCTTTTCTTATCGCGAAGGTCGCGATTGCCCTATCATTTTGGCTATTTATTCGCGGTTGCCCCATCATTTCGGCTTTATTTTCATTTTTATTTTTACTCGCTGATTTTTATTGCGAGTTGCCCTATCATTTCGGCTTTTCTTTATTTTTCTTTTATTTACACATTTTTTGTTTATTTACATATATACATATATTTTTACATTCCCAGTTTAACGACTTAGAGGTCGACTGTTCCCAGTTCAATGACGTGGTGGTCGATTATTCCCAGTTTAAAGACTTGGTGGTCTGTCATCCCCAGTTTAACGACGTGGTGGTCCTTTTTGCTTATCCCAGCTCCTTGAATTTTGATCTTGGCGGAGCTGTGTCGATGACTTAGCTCTGTGGCTTGCCGATACATCCGAGGATTATGAGGTTTTTCCAAGCTTATATTGGTCCTCTGCCCAGTCTTTGAAAACACAGTAATCTTCAATGGCATGACTCACCACCCTATGGTATGGGTAGTATACGGGATTGCCGGTCATATTCATTTCATGCGGCCTCTTCGGAATAGGGAATTGCAGGCCATTGTTCAAGGCTTCCTCGAATATATTGCGGACCTCATCCCTCCTAAAGGAGTACACCTTCTTCTTTCTCTCCATTAGAGTAGGTGCCCTCACTGATGCCGGTCCCTGAGGCCGATCAGTCTTTGGTTCGCCCTGCACATGTCTGGGAGGGTTAGGTTCCCAAAATGCTTCGGTCTCCATTTTTGTGAAATCGGCGGTCGTAGCTTGACTGTCTGCTAACACGCCTTTAGACAGTTCTATCTCTCCCGTCTTGTATTGCCTTTCGACCCAATCTTTGAAGACGAAGCAGTCCTCAATGGAATGACCTATCACGCTGTGATAGGGACAATATTTTGGGTTGTCGGTCATATTCTCTTCTTGTGGTCTTTTTGATTCTGGTAGTTGTAGACCGTTTCTTAGGGCGTCCCTGAATATCTTGTGGACTTTTTCCCTTTTGAAGGAATAGACTTTTTCCAGTTTCTCTTTCAGAGGCGATTCCCCCCGGCGTACGTATCGGAGGGACTGGAGGCTGATTGCGGCCGTTTTTCGCGAAGGCGCTCCGCTGTTAGGTTGAAAAGGATATCAGTTGGCTGCCCCCGGGTATCAATCCCTGGCTCATGAACCGAAATTTGATTCTGCTGTAATTGCAATCGGGCGACCTAGGTCGCGAGATCTGCCGCGACGTTTTCCAATTCGTCGACCTTAGATTGTACCTTGGCTAACTTCTCATCCCTGTCCTGAAGCTGCCTCTGAAGCCATCGGAATAATGCTTGTTCTATAGTTCTGGTTATGACAACCGGGTCATCTTTATTGCCTGAGCTCAATTCCGCAGGAACCACGGGCTCCTCTGGCTTATCGGCCTGAGCGGGCTCTTCGTCATTCGGACCGAGTTGACATTGGGTAGCGTCCACCACATCATCACCCTGGCTGTGAAGCATAGGAGGGTTAGTTTCTTCATGTCCGACCATGTAGACAGTGTGGACCGCGTATCCAGCCGTCTCTTTATCTTTGGTGGGGTGACCCCGTTTCTTGAACCCCATGAGGTTCAGCCTAGTAGGAGCCCTAGCCCTTTTGTTGGCTCTATATCTGAGCTTTTTCTGCCTTGGCTTCTCAATTTAAAGGGCTTGGCGGGCATCTGTTTCCTGGGAAGCCACCGTGAGTTGATTACCGGGGAGCTTAGAGAAGACACCCGATCGAGCAGTTGTTAGGGGCACCGCCGGAGCTTGCTCAAGAAGCGTTGCAGCTTTGTTGGTGTTGATGGCCTTGCCCCCAGCTGGGGCCAAGAAAATTCGTTCAGACACCGACTTGCGTTTGAGTTGGGGCACCCTCGCGACCATGAAATTCGGCCTCTTGCCTTTCGAGACCGGTTTTTCTGCCACCGGGGCTTGAGGAGATGGGATGGCGTTAGCTGACACGAACAAGATAGAGCCGAATGGTAGCGGCGGCTCTTCCCATTGTCGCCCGAGACTGGCCGGAAGGACTGTCCTGGAGTCTATCTTCATCGTGTAGGAGACGGGAGCCGTGCTGAGAGCTGAGTTCATCTTTGGAGACAATGTTAAGAAGTGATTGCTTGAAAACCCTGCATGAAAGAGCATTATTTAAGTATAAATATAGACATATAAATTGAGTTCGCATGAACGTTTAACCCGAAATATGGGAGGAGAGATTGGTCCCACCGGGCGTGCCAGAATCTGTAGGGTGTTTTTCGTCATCCCATTGAGATGGGAATACGTGCGCGCTTGTCAGGCGTACTACAGATTCCCCCTGCCTGGGATAGGCCGGGGTTTATAGATTGTGGGGATTCAAATCTTCGGCAGCCGCGGACTAAGCTGCCGTTAATTACCCCTCGCCTTTGGGGCGGGGGAACCTCCGATTGACGGGTTAAACTGGTCATGTGAACTCAATGTGCAGTGTGCGTGTGTTATGTTTTAAAAAGGGGCTTTGGATATATCGGGAGCCACGCGGAGTTTTTACGGGGGTCCCGCTACCCGGCTAGCGGGTTGGGGGTCAATGGGGCTAGCAGCCCCCTTGCGGGGTGCGGGGCAACACCCCGTTAGAAATTTTTTTCTAACAGGGACAGTGTTGTGGAGCACGTGTGTGTGAATATGTATATGTATATGTATGTACATAAAAAAAGGGGGAAAGGCATCCAAAGGATGCGTGGGGGCAGCACTTTGGGCGCTGTGCGCCTAGGTGCTGTGTGCTCAGGCGCTAGAGTGCCACGTGTCGGCACGTGGGCGCTCTGCGGTTGAGCGCTGGGCGCTTGAGAGCAAGTGCGCCACGTGTCGGCACGGGGGCGACTTGCACCTGAGTGCTTGCGCTTGAGCGCAAGCGCGCCACGTGTCGGCACGGGGGCGACTTGCGCTCGAGCGCTTGCACTGGAGCGCAAGCGCGCCACGTGTCGGCACGTGGGCGCTTTGCGCTGGAGCGCAGGGCGCTGTAGTGCAAGCGCGCCACGTGTCAACATTTGGGCGCTTTGCGCTCGAGCGTTGAGCGCTTGAGCGCAAGCGCGCCACGTGTCGGTACGTGGGCGCCCTTCGCTTGAGCGCCGGCGAGAAAAGGAGGCTTTTAGCCTAAGAAACAGAAGCTTTGCTTCAGAAAGGAAATATTTGTTGTTTTATATATATATATATGGAGTTAAAACTCCCAGGATGTTTTGAAGCTGACGAAGGGGGTTCTTCTTCTTCCTGTTGCTTGGCCGGATCTTGAAGATTAAGAAGTAGGAGATTTTAAAAATCACTCCTTTTTGAGATCTGATGGGAGATCTGAGTTCCCCTTTGTGGGTTTTGTGGTGGAAAACTACTTAGTTTTGGAAAAAAAAAGAGTAAAACTCTTGATTTAATTCAAAAGAAATGAGAAGGTTTAGAATCTTGGAGAAGGAGCAGGAGGCACAAAGAACCCTAGTTTTTGGGGGAATGAAAAGTGTTTTTACTTATTCATCATCATGTTGCCTTTTATAGACTTACATATTTACATATAGCCCCTTGGTCTTTGCAAAATAGCATTTTGCCCATCCCATGGCTCATGTGTCATTTCTTTTTGCACATAAGCCATGGGCTTACAAGAATTTTGCTTTATGCCCATTTTGTTTACATTCATGCATAAAAAATTACATAAAAATTATTTATGACATGATTTCGTTGTTGGCATGAGGAGGCTGGCCGCGGGCTCGACTTGGGCATGGGCCCGCTTGACCTGGTGTTAGGCCCACCTAGCTTGGGGGTTGATCTTGACTTTGACTCGGTCAACCGGGGTGTAAATTTTTACCCCAACAATCGCTTATACAAATTGGCAGAGCCCTTAGGATCTTTGGTTGACTACCAGCGTTGTGATGGCAGTCACACTTGTGGGGGCTGGTTAGTTTATAAGCACATCCTTATACAGGTCCCTAGTCGTTGGATTATCAAGACGGGGCATCGATACTCTAGAGTAGACTAGTGTATACGCATCTCATCCCAGCAGGGGATAAGGTCTATCCCATAGTCATTAGTACGTCGTACTAGAGATGGTTTGCAGGTGCTCATTAGGTTATGGGTTACACTGGACAGGACTCGTTGGGAAGTGCTGGTTGGTATTATACCTATCGTCAGGTAGCAGTCCCTAGGTGGCATGAGTACAGCTTAGTCCGTTGACATGCTATCACTACTTCGTCTCGAGTGTTTTCCCACTGCACTTAGATTACTACCCAACTACGCTCAAAGGAGTCATGCAAACAGGTAGTAGTTGGGTGTAATCCCGAAGCATTTGGAGACAGTAGCAATCAGATAGGATTCGTCTCTCCCGGTATTGGGGGTTGATATCGCGCACTGTTCGGAAAGCCATTACACAAAGTCCCTGGCTAGGGCAGTCGAGAAATACTGGTAGGTACTCCAGTAGTTTCTCACGGTGTATTGGGCTCTCCTCCGGCATGACTTATCTTGCTGTTAGGGGTCTGACATTTACCATCCCCCTATGCCGATATGCGAGTATCTCAGATGAACAGACAAGACCGTACGGAGACTGTCACAGATAGGATCAGTAGGAGTTCAGATGAGCTTGCTCATCGTCCTTCTTATCGACAGTTACCTGGGTAGCCGTTACGTGCAGCTAGTACTGCTGACGTGCTTGTAGTTAAACCCACTGCCAGCGTATTGTTGAGTCTTTAGAATCCTACACAGAGGGTTTCCCTGCTTCGAGCAATTGATGTATATGCTGTATGGTTTTACGGCAGGGCTTCGATCACATACGTGTACTTATACATGGATGCTGATCGGGTGGACGATACTAGTGGGCTTTGGTTTAAGCCGGATCCTAGTATTTTATTATTGTATTGTTATCGTCTCAGTGTATTCTTATTTTTTGGAATACGGATATGGGTATGTATATACGGTGAGGGGCATTCTTGTTGTAAGGCTGTATTGCATGACAACAAGGTTTCGGGAGGCATCGTCCATGCCATTTTCAAATTTTTGCCATGCTACTTAACCCTAACCCTAGATCTTTAACTAAAGAATCATGCGGAAACAAAAGCAAACAACTTTACTTCTAAGTGATAGGGATTTCAACCTTTGTAGTCTGTTCCTTCACTTCATAAGCTCCAAGTTGTAGTCCCTACGCTGCGATCATCAAGCTCCCGGACTCTAGAGAGGCTCCATGAGGAGAATGATCCATACTTGCTGGAAGTCTTCACAATCTAAGATGATCTACTTTGAGGAGACATGTCATGACCCGAAGTTCGACCCGTGACCGACACTTAACCACGTAACGTCTACATGAGTAACGTGACTAGGTAAGCCGTAACCCAGAAATCAAAACCATTAAAAGTAGTGAGTGTTGAAAACATTTGTTTAAAAAAATTTAGAAAACCTTAAGTAGTTTAGTAATTTTCTTTAAAGTTCAAGTTATTATCTTAAAGAGATTTTGGCTGCATTTCCTTTGTAAAAACTAACCCCGAAATCGGGTACAAGACAAGATATGAGTAAAATGATATACAATAAGAATAAAGCATCCCAAACGGGAGCAATCACGCCCAACGACGGAAACAATCACCGTAAGATTAAAATACGACGCCGTAGCGAAGAAATGAGCAATAAGTGAAAAACATCACAAATGATAAAAACTGCATAAGTATAGTCGGCCCACACGAGCTCGACACCAGAGTACAAATAATATACATCATCGTCCTCACACTAGTCTTTAAGTCAATACATGAAATAGTAGATGGAGAGTAATAGATACAAAAGTGTGTACAAATGGAAAATAACCGGATACCACAAACCCACCTAGCAGCAAACAGCTCACGCACCAACTGCCGTGGTACCCGTAGCCAAAAAGATATAAGAAAGCAGCCTGCCGCGACTACTCTGATGGGCAACCTGCAAACACTGTGGCACAACGGGGGTGAGTTGCCAACTCATGAATACAAGATAACATATAAAGGTAATCATGAGTATGCATGTACTGCGATACTCTAACATATGCCAGCAGATAACATCTATATGCGATGAGCAGGATATGCAGTAATCATGCATAAGTACTCTATCGGGTAATACGACTACAAGATGAGATGCATAATAATGAATGCTGAGCATGGGATGAAATAACATCTACACGGAATGTAAACGTGGAAAAATAACGGGTGTCCATCAATGCACCCAAATCCCAATAAAACTCAGGCGCCGTCATCCTCATCGGCCCTCAAATCCTGTAAATCTCTACGAATCGTGAATGCCCAACATCGGCAGTCGAAAATATCATGAAATAATCGTGTCCAGCATCGACACGCAAATCCTCATATATCGGGCTCCGTCAGTCCGGATCGGCCCATGGGCTCCGTCTGCGGAATCGGCCCTCGGCCCCGGCAGTACGGGTCATCCCGTATCCATCTATCGACTCTGGTCAGTATCCTCTGGATAACCCCCAGGTCCAACCAATCACCGGTAGGTACTAGCCACCCTGCCAGGCTCATCGTCTGCTCCACGAAAAACATTTCTCGCCCCCGGGAACCTTACCGGGTCCACCACGAACCCGCAAACGGATCATCCAACTCCTCGAATCGGGTTTCAAGCACACGTCTCAGAACCGAGAAAACGCGTGGTGGACGCACCAAAATATCATATCGTGAGGAACCGGGTTTTTAAAACAATGCACGCTTTCTTGAAAAAATACCACGGTTCTCAAATCCAGAATTCACATGAAATCCAAAGCCAATGCGTAAATCCTTGCGATGTAATATATGCATCATAAGTCGTACTGTGAGTAAAAGGGAGAAACCGCTCTTTAAGTAGATTCGGTTTTTAAAAGGTATCATGCGGTCCCCAGTTTTACCAAAAATCAGCTTATCTAGGTAGGTACAATTGTATATGCGTAAGTATGGATAGGCAAATGAGTATGTGCACAAGTAACATAATCATGTCGAATCAGATATGAGGTGAGCTACAATATATTGTTCATGGCAATTCTATAGTGTGAGTGTCATGGCAATTACTAACGGTGTGTGTAACATGCAGATTAGTGCTCGTGCAACATGAACCGTTAGTAACAGTGCGGTGTGTTATTAATTCTAAGTCCATATATATATATATATATATATATATATATATAGCAGGGAATACAGTATGTAACCAATAGTATCCATGCACAACCAATGTATATGAATGCAAATATGCAGCTACTGTAGCCTATCAAGCCCTGATGCATAACGCTATACGGGCGATTTCCCCGTAGATGTTAAATCTACTCACCGTAGTCTCGTGCTAAATGTAGCCGACGACTTGATTCCCCTTCTTCGCGGCGTCCGTCGTACTCGCCTGCGAACGTAGAATTACACAAAGAATACACATAAGCTAAAATCCTATAAAACGTGATATCGAAACCAAACGTGAAACTCGCGCCGCGAACTAAACGCGTCTGTGTCTGATACGCTAAAACGTGTGATTACGCGCCAGAAGCTACCCCGACGCGTCGCGACACGCAAGAAATCACCAAACCCACACACGTATCACACGTGTCGCAAAAGTTAAAAGTATAGGAAATAGGGTAATTGGTTCCAGATTTTTATATAAGCAGAAATTTAAAAAGTTGCATATACCATAGGCCTTAAAAATGTAGCAGACACCAACTCAACATACCCCGACACCCAGGCTCCCCATCTGGCCGCAATTTGCGGCCAAAATGAATATTCCGGCAGCCAACCTAGGAAATTGGGCTCCCGTGCTTCGTGTGTGTTCTCTAAATCTAGTGTACATGCTCTAGTAAATGCAATTTTTGCCTGAAGCAATCGGGTTACAAGCAGATCACAACAGAGCACAAAACTTAGTTAAAAAGCTAATTTAACACTAAACTAAAACATTATGGCATTTTAGTGCAACCTGAGAAATTTACTTAGTTAAAACAACATTATAAGCACTTAATTAAGTTAACCAAGCCATAAAAATTCTAACTTATCATGAACTTCACTAATTTCCTCTCATTAGCACAAAAATGCACAAAAATACGATTTTTTGCTAAATAAACTACAAGTTAAGAACTGAAGTGCTAAGGGTGAGTTTAATACCTCCAAAAGACCTTAGGGAAACCAAACTTCCATCGCTTGTCTTCAAAGGCACAGATTTGCCACGAAGATCCTCAAAAGAGCCATTTTTCAAGGTTCTTTTTTTGAAGGAAAGTGAGTTTTTTTGGTGTAAGGTTTGTGTTTGGATCAAAAGAGGAGCAAAGAAGAAGAAAAAGATGATGATGTTGCTGCTGCTGCTGCTACCTCTGCTGGGATTCAAGAAATGAGAGGGAGAGGGAGAAATGAGAGAGAGATATGGTCAAAGTCAAGCACCAAACATCACCTACCCCAAAGCAGGCCTCCCATTCTTCATATCCATTTAAAAAATTAAGGGTTTGACTTGGTTTTGTGGGGGATATATGAACCATGCAAGAAGAAAAGAAAATGGCTACATGCTAACACTTAACCTATGTCACAAAATGTGATAAGTGTGCATGCTAGCTAAAAATCGGGTTAGGAAAATTTGTTAAGAAAATTCGCTAATTAAGTGAACACTAAGCTAATTTATAATTAATAAAGCTCATTTATATATAAAAACACTTCTCATCAAAATTAGAACTAGTTTTATTCTAGTTCAAAAAGGAATTAAAAATTTATAGGTTTTTATGAAAAACACGCATCATTACTAACTAACGCGAGATTAACCTAAACGATTTTCAAAGCGTTACAATCTACCCCCTAAAAGAAATTCGGTCCCTGAATTTAAAAATCTAGCTACGCGTACCTTCAAAGAGATGGGGATATTTCTTCCTCATCTCGCCCTCGGTCTCCTAAGTGACCTCCTCGCTGCTCGGGCCACGCCAAAGGACCTTGACGGACGGTATAACCTTTGATTTCAATTTCTTCACCTGTCGATCCAAGATGACTACCGGCTGCTCTGCAAAAGAAAGGTCGCGCTCCAGCTGGATCGTCGGGTGCTGAATTGCATGCGAAGAATCATGAAGATACTTGCGGAGCACCGAAATGGGAAATACGGGATGAACATCTGGGAAACTGGGCGGAAGGGCTAACCGATACGCAACTGCACCAACACGCTCGAGGATCTCGAAGGGGCCCACATATCTGGGACTAAGCTTCCCCTTCTTCCGAAATCTCATCACACCCTTCATTGGGGAGACCCTCAAAAAAACATGATCGCCAACCGAAAACTCAAGTCTGCACCGACGACGGTCTGCATAAGATCTCTGCCTGCTCTGGGCTGCTCTCATCCTATCGCGAATCAACTGGATCTTCGCGGTTGTCTCCTCAACAATCTGCGAGTCAAAAATACTGCTCTCGCTGAGCTCTGTCTAACAGATGGGCGATCTGCATCTCCTCCCATATAGAGCCTCGAATGGTGCCATCTGAATGATCTCTTGGAAGCTGTTGTTGTAGGAGAACTCGACTAAGGGTAAATGATGATCCTAGCTACCTCCGAAGTCTAAGACGCACGCTCGGAGCATGTCCTCGAGAGTCTGAATAGTCCGCTCTGATTGGCCGTCGGTCTGCGGATGAAATGCTGTGCTGAAACTCAAGAGGGTGCCCAAAGCCTCCTGAAGCCTCTACCATAGTTGGCTGGTAAACTGGGTGCCTCGGTTGGACACGATACATGTCGGGACTCCATGCAGTCGTACGATCTCGTCGATATATATTTGGGCATACTGAGCAAATCCGAAAGTAGTCTTCACCGGCTGGAAGTGAGCCGCTTTCGTCAATCGATCCATGATCACCCAAATGGAGTCGTATCCTCGACTAGTCCTAGGTAGACCCATAATGAAGTCCATAGAAATCTGCTCCCATTTCCACTCTGGAATGGGTAACGGTTGTAGCTCTCCCGCGGGCCTCTGGTGCTCGGCCTTGACTTGCTGACAAGTCAGGCATCTTGACACGAAGTCTGTGACGTCCCACTTCATCCCGTCCCACCAGTAAACATCCCTCATATCATGGTACATCTTGGTGGAACCCAGATGAACACTGTACCCCGATCGATGTGCCTCCTCAAGAATCTCAGGCCGCAGTCCCTCAGCATCTGGTACACACAGTCCAGTCCCAATTCGCAGTATCCCCTGATCATCGATCACGAACTCGGAAAATCTGCCATGTCCAATATGTGCGATGATCTCTGAACAACGGCCATCACTGTACCGTGCCTCATGTATATGGTCAAGCAACTGTGGGCGTGCACGAACATGCGCAAGCTGTCCCCCAATCGGCGTGAACTCGAACTGCACTCGGATGTCGCATAAAATCTGCCAATCTGTCGATGACTCTCTCTGCACTGCGCTCAAACAAGATAGACTACCCCCGGGCCTCCTACTCAAGGCATCCGCCACTACATTCTCCTTGCCCGGGTGATACAAGATCTTGCAATCGTAGTCCTTTAATAGTTCCATCCAACTGCGCTGTCTAAGATTCAGGTCTCGCTACTGAAATATATACTTTAAGCTCTTGTGATCAGTGAATATCTGGCACGACTCGCCGTACTGGTAATGTCCCAGATCTTGAGTGCAAAGACCACTGCAGCCATCTCTAAATCATGAGTGGGTAGTTCTGTTCATGTTTCTTCAACTGCCGTGAAGCATACGCGATCACCCAGCCTTGCTGCATCATTACGCACCCTGGCCCTGTAGGATATAGTGCCCTCAGAGTCAATTATTGGATCACAGGCACGTGATTGCAATGATTGAGGAAGGACCTATACCGATAGGACGGTCTTACTCAAGATGATAGTATGCTATTTGGTTTATCTTTATCATCGTGTACAGCTTTAGGTGACATTACAGGTCACTATTACACGTTGGTAGAGCCCTTAGGATTCTTTCTTGACTACCAGCAGTATGATGGCGATCATATACGTGGGAGCTGGGGTCTATAAGCACATCCTTAAAAGGTCCCTAGTCGTGGGAGTTTCGAGACTGGGCATCGATACTCCATTAGTAGACTAGTGTATACAGTTGAGACCCCGACGAGGGGCGGTGGCCGGTCTCACAAGCCATTGGTGTCGGTTGGTTCACCTAAGATGTATACAGGAGCTCATTGGGTTATGAATACACCGGACAGGACTCGCCGGGAACATGCTAGTTGGTATTATAACTGACATCAGATAGCAGTTCCCTGGTGAAATGAGTATAGGTTAGTTCATCGACCTGAGATCGTCATTTGTCTCGTGTGAGTTCCCACTGTGCTTTGATTACTATCCTACCATGGCTCAAAGGAGTCGTGCAAACAGGTTTTAGTTGGGTACAGTCCCGAGCCACATGGAGGCAGTGAGCGGATCGGTAGGGGTTTCGTCTCTCCCGGTATAGGGGGTGAGATCGCGCTGTTTCTAGGAGAGCCATTACACGAAGTCCTTGGCCAAAGCAGGAGATTTACTGGTAGGTATTCCAGTAGTATCTCAGGGTGTTCTGGGCTACACTCCGACAGAACATGTACCGCTTTTGGGGGTCTGACTTTTATCAACCCCCTAGGCCTTCCATGCGATGCTCATAGACGAAAGGACCGGACTGTACGGATATTATCACTGACAGGCTCAGTAGGGTGTCAGGATGAGTTCGCTCATCGACCTCCCTTTTGGTCAATACCCGGTAGCCCGTTACGTACAGCTAGTACAACCGACAAGCTAGTGGTTAAATTCACAGCCAAAGTATTGACGAGTCTTTAGAGTCCCCCACAGACAGTTTCTCAAGTTTCGGGCGAAACGTTGTAGAGGCCGTATGATATATGGCAGGGTCCGATCATATACGTGCAGTAGTGCACGGATCATGATCGGACGGATCATACTAGTGGGCTTTGGTTTAAGCCGGATCCTAGTATTAGATTTGTTAGATTACTTTAGTCTCATCGCATTCACATTCAGTCGGAATGCGGATGCAGGTATGTATATAGATGTGAGGGGTATCCTTGTGATCCGTCACGAGTTTACTTTAGATGCTGCCGTATCTTTTTATTGTTGTAAACATTTGGGTTATTGTTTACAAATGGAAATTGTGAGCTAGAAATCATCATGAGATGCATTAATTGTGACATGGACATTTATAGTGACTGATGGTCTCTTTTTTTGTGTAAAATGTCACATTTGTGTTTGATTTGTGAGTTGAAATGATAAGAGGAGAGAGAGGGGCAGCCAAGGTAATGGTTAGCTCTTGTATTATTTCTTCTAGCTCACTCTCATTTTTATCATTGGAACAACATAAGAAAAAAAAAGAAAGCCTTCTCTTCTTCTTCTTCTTCCTCTAGCTCACAACATCCATTAATGGCAACACCTCCAACCTCCATCCATGCAATGGATCCAAGAGACAAAGTGATCACAATCATTCTCTACATCACCTTGGACACGTCAGCTAGCATACTTCGTGCCCGAGTTGCTTTGGACGAAGCGGGAGCCCGTAAAAAGACTCGTAGAGGTGGTGTCCTTTCCGACGAAAAGATCGCGACCGGAGTTGCCGCGAGGAGCTTGGGATGGTGGCCAAAGACCGAAGGACACGGATCGATCGGTATAGCCCTTCTATCCCTTCTATAGATAGCGAGTCTATTCGGGTTTTTAATCATACGATAGCGCCGGTGTCTAGTTTTAAAAAGTTTCATTTCCGTATTTTGGCCTCGGATAGACGGCCGGGGCGCTACCGTAGACTTACATGGTATCAGAGCCACTCCATTAACCTTTACTAGCTTGTTCTAACGTATTTAAAACATCGATCGATCAAAATTTCCGAAACCGCGTTTTCATTTTCTGAGTTTCTGTCGAATTGTTTTTATCGTCAAAAATTTATTTTGAGTATTGCAGAAAATCAGGCAGGCTTTTTAAAGAAATCTGAGAAAATTTGGTGTACTGATTTCACTGTAGCGCCGCGGAACCGCGGCCGTACCCACGTTTTGGCCGCGGTTCCGCCCCAGTACTGTAGCAACACTGCACCATTTTTTCTACAGTGGTTTCTGACTTAGAAATGGGGTTTCTAGAATATTTTGTTTTGGCCTAGATTATTTTGAGTGCTGGATCTGTGCTTGGAGCCCCCTTCGGGAAATTTTGTCGATCGAAAATTGTAAATATGTTAGTTCAAAATGCTTACATTATATCTGTGACCGTGAATGTCATTTGATCGGTAAATCTTGTCTAATTGCTATAGCCTTTTTAGACGGATTTGCGAACGTGACATTCACGTTGATGTTCTGTGTTGTGCTGTGATGTTGCGGATTTGTCGTGGTGGATAGCCTGGGTGCAATGGTAGTACAGTTTGGTAATATTTGTACATTTGATATTGCGGGGCGAGCGTCCGACATTTGGACTGCCGTCACTGCCTGTTTGTATATTATTCTTTTGGGGCATGACCGGGCTGAGGTCGATGTACCCGTTGTATATAGTTTACTTTCTGTACTAGGATTACCCCGCGGTGGGGTGCACGGATAGCCGGGTTCTAGAGAGCAACGAGCCCGCATCTCATGGCTTTGAGACGGAGGGGGCTTTACTCTAGAATTGGCGGGCTATTCGCCGCACTCGTAGGGGGTACAGGTTGACCCAAGGAGGGGTGATCAAGTTACCGGATTCCGTGAAGTGCTGGGTGGTCCATTCACGTTGTTGAAGGGGGCTGCCTCGCTTCAGGTTTTGGCGGGTAACTTGCCGCGCCCGTAGGGGTCTAGGATTTCATTGCACAGGCTATCCACACGACCAGGGGAACGTCGGGTTTCAGTAGCGGCTCTAAGAAACCCGGGGATCCCAGATTATCTGTATTGTCCTGTGATGTTGCATTTTATCATGCCTTGAGCGAATATTATATATTGATATATATACTAGTAGATGTTGTATATGTTTTACACCCGTGCTAGTCCAGTCCCCGCTCTGTCGTTAGTTAAGTAACCTAACGGGTGATGACGGGACCCAGTGGCGAATGCGGATGGCATATACGTACATCGTATTTTCGTTCTTTTGTGGTGTGATTAATTGATGGGACTGCATTGATTCGGATCAATGCAAGCTAAACAAACCTATTCTGATGTTGTTGGAACATTTTTCAAAAAGCTGTTATTGCAAGGACGTTCTCTTTTGTTTTGCACAGTGGTATTCGGTTATGAATATCCAGCACCTCAGTCGACGAGGCAAGGACCGAGATCCCTTCACCGGGAGTGACCCCTGGGACAGAAGTTTACGTCAGGGTAATAACTTCACTATAGCCGATTGCCTTTTGCTTTGTATCGTGGTATTCAGTTGGAATATCCTGTGCCTCATTCTACGGGGAAAGAGCCGAGATCCCTTCACCGGGAGTGACCTCTTTAGCAAAGGTTTTCGCCACTATATTTTTATAAAAAGCTATGCAGTTCCTTCAACGATATCAAGTTCATTACGTTAAAAGTTTTTCGCCAAAAACTAGACGTAGCCCTCCGTCATTTCTTACAAGTATTACTTAGTATTCGGGCTGCGTTTGTTGACTGTGTCAAGGCGTAGTGTGCGGTAGCTAAGTAGTGTTTTTTTGTGGCATATTAATGGGATTGGTTAGGACAGTCGTGCGGCCTTGTTGACTGTGTCAACGGCTCGTACGGGTGGGTTTAATGCAATCCAGGATAATGACAGGTTGAACTTGACTAGGACTCTTTGATTTGTTGAATGTGTCAAGGTCACTTGGGTCCTAGGGGTAAAAACCCACATCGGGAGTTTCTAAAGAAACTGAAACTTGCCAGGCATGCGCATACCTTCGGGAGTGTGATAACGTGAGTGGATTCCATCACGTAATCATGCGATGATAGTTAAATCCCGATTCCCACTGATGAGTTGGCTTACTCCTCGTGTGATCCCGACCAATTCTTCTTTCAGATTTGGAGGAGAATTTGAGGATACTGTGGGAGATTTCCTGATTAGATAAATTAACAACCATTTTGATCTAGGTTAGAGTTCACGCAGAGTGTTTCTTTTCTCTCTCTTTTTGGCAGTGACCATGACCCGACCCTTGACTATGGCTCAGTGACCAAGTTAACCGAACCTTCTTATAACACTGGCTTTTGGATTGTCAGAGTTGCATACCTCTTTGCCACTCCTACTTTTACCCTTTTCTCCAGAACACCCCGTATTACTACGAACATCCAATTCCATTGGATAAAACCAGCGTATGGTTATATACGAACTCGAAGGAACTTATTCGAGGATGGTTTCCGGTTATGGAGAAAACGAATAGGACTATTCAGTTGTCTTTTCCTTTTACTTTCTCTCAGGTTGCGAGTGCTCCTTGGATTAGGACAGTACACCTATTAGCTTATTGGATAGTCTTCTTCCAAACCATAGGCAGGTGCCGAACGGTAGGGAATGAAGAAAACCAATTAGCCTAACAATAGTGTACAGAAGGTAATAAGTTAAGTCAAATAAAGGGATTAGTAAGAGGGCAAAGTAAATTGTGACTGCTATCATTCACGACCAAACCAAGTATTTCATCGCCATTCCTACTTCACCTTTGTATTTCTCCGGAACACTCCGTATAACTATGAAGATCCACAGTTATTTTGATACTCCATCGTATGGTTATATACGAACTCGAAGGAACTTGTTCAAGTTCGGGGATGGATTCTGGTTCAGGAGAAATAGGAATAAGGTTTATTCAGTTGTCTTTTATCTTTACCTTCTCTCGGGTTGTGAGTGCTCCTAAGATTAGGACAGTACACCTATTACGCTTAATGGATAGTCTTCTTCCAAACCATAGGCCGGTGCCGAACGGTAGGGACGGAAGAAAACCATTTAGCCTAGACGGGTGTACAGAAGGTAATGACTAAAGACATATAAATGGATTTGGAGAGATGGCAAAGAAATATACGGTTACAGTTGTGAATCTGATAATGGAAGAGGCATTACTCGGAATACCCGGATACCCCTCCGAAACATTTACATGTTTCAGTTTCACTGTGTATTGTTAAAAGAAAACTGATTTCCCAATTAGTCCTTGCTCCAGGGTATGTATTTACCAGGTTTGAATCTCACATCTGTATGGTTTTACAGATGATGAGTGGGAGTAAGTTATTGGGAATTGGGTGATCATCCTCATTATATCGGGATTCGTTGTAATTGGCGATATTTGAGGAAATCACCTGGGTTGTTTGCCGGACGGCAAATATTTGGTTTTGAATATCCGTTGTTATGCACCAATTTCAAATTGATATATCTGTACGTCTATTTTTATAGAGTGAGATATAACTTTTTGAAGTTATGTCCAAGACATTTACCTATATCAGTGGATGGTTAGGCAAGGAGCATTAAACAGCGATGTAATTCTTCTTAACCATAAGTACAGTTTTCAAACTACGACACACAGGGAAGGAGTTATTAGACTCAAGGGACTTATACAGAGTATTGTATGTTGTCCAGTGTCTATTTGGACAGAGTTGTTGGTATTCGTACTATATTCTGTTTACTTGTGACTTCTCTAGTTCTTAGACACGTGTTTCGTAGAAATACAAGGTCCAAGTTTTAAGAAGTTATAGGTTTATGAATAAAGTAGAAAACCAGGTATTGCAAGTATCAGGATTCTTCAACGTGATCGAAGATGTAGATACTTATGTATGGCATTCAGTTAATAGTAATGATTAAGAGAACTTGCTTCTCTTTCAGGTTACTCATAATTGGAAGCACTCCTAAGTTGAGTAACGCTGATCGACCACCTTCCATTTAGTTGACATGCACTGGAGACAGCTGCATGATTTGAATCTGGTTCCAATTAAATCAGTGCCTCTGTTTCTATATTGGATATAGAACGGTTCATATCTTAAGGATTTTAAGGTACGGGGAGTTGTCCGGCTTATGCTTAAAACCAGACTCTGGATAACTCAAGGCACGTTTCTGAAATGGTTGTTTTTGGGTTGACCCGGGCTATGACGAGGGTTAATTTTCTACCATATGGAAGATCAGTAGCGACATTGTTCTTGACTCGCCACAGTTTTAGTAAAATGGACTTTTTCAGAAAACAGAAGTGGGAGTAAGGTAGAACTGGAAGTGATTCCAGAACCGCAAACGATTACTGAAAATTTGATAAGAACCTAAAGATTCAATCTGGTTTGACATTCCATTGGCCACTCCGCAGATATGGTGGGTAACCTCAGGCACCCGAGAGGTACTCCGGTAGCCTCAAGGACGGTGACATGGAGGTTCTTGTTTACCCAGACTTGCCATTGCTGTTGTTCCAGACTGTGAGACCCGGCAGGAGGATGAGTATAGCGTCGTTCTAAACTAGCTTTAGAAGTGTACGTGTATATGACTCTGCCAGAGGATTGTCGTAGTCAGTGGGAGCAGCGGAAGCATTGGTGGACAAGTAGCTTATGTCTATTTATGGACTAAAGCAGATATAGCGGAGAAAGATCATCTATTTCTGATGTGACGGTCATAGGATTGACTTCATCAGAATAGGGGATGGGTCTGTTAAGAAGGTAGTAGGGTGTAATTTCCTGGTATTTGGATCACATACACAGAGTAGGAAGTGAAATTCCTATACTACAAACGGTTATACTTTGGTTGTCACACAGTGGTTTCTCCACATAGGATATAAAAATAATATTAGACATTCTAGTTACTAGATATATGGTTTTAGATCTAGATTTGGGAAGTTTCCCAATCTGGGTACATAGACAGCATTCTAAAGGTGTTTTAGAATGGACGATTCCTGGCACGGTAGTATACCTGCAGGTGATGGAGTCACCCTCTCTAAAGGTGTCTTACAGAATAAGGGGAGAGGGATGTGCATGATTGGCAGATCACTTGCTTAAGCAATTAAGTCAATCATGAAATGTCAAGTACCACACCAGACGTTGTTTTTTGCACTAGATGGGATAGTGAACACCAGAGGATAGTGAACACCAGAGGATAGTGAACACCAGAGGCAGCACGAGAAGATAGACTTAGCTTCCATCTTCCTCCATACCAAAGTTTTATATGTAGAGCAATCTCGTATCGCAAGATATGAGACCTCGAAGATATTGCTTCAAGCGAGGTTGGCTGTCGGGTCATCTGTAAGGGACCACATCCTTATGATGATTAGCTATATTGAACAGCTCACGGACCATGGGAGTACGTTGGAGAACGAGTTGTGTATTGACTTGATTCTACAGTCCCTACTATCTACTTACGCCCAGTTTATCTTGAATTCCAAATTCAAGGGAAGGAAGTTTCACTTCCAAGACTCCTCAATGTATTGAGGATCTCAGAGGGCACACTGAAGGAACTCAGGGAGAGACCCGCTCTGCTTATTGGGGAATTTTCCTCTTCTAGATCGAAGGCGAAAGCCAAGGGAGAGAAGAAGAAGGCCTCCACCAAGAAGATAAGCGGTGTCAGTAAGGTAGAGGGAAAGGGCAGGCCAAAGATTCGGGGCTTAATGTAGGAAAGGAGGGATGTCTCTGTAGTCACTGGAAAGTGCATTGTCAGAAAGACTGCAGGGCTTTGAAAGCCAGAAGTCAGGATTCGAAGCACGTTGTGGCTTCACCTTCGAGTGTGTTTATATCTGAAAACTGTTTGTCAATTAACTCTACTTCCTGAGTACTAGTTACTGGATAAGGATCTCATATCTGTAATTCATTACAGGCTTTGAGAAACCGTTGAGTTATCATGGTAGGTGATATGATTCTCAGAGTTGCTAACGGAATGAGCGTGGACGCTGAATCCGTAGGGGAATATCACCTAGGATTGACAAGTGGGCATATATTGATTTTACGTAACTGTTTGTATATACCTAGTCTGGCCTGTAATATCATATCTGTATCTTTTCATTTTCTATAAAAGGATATGATTTTAAATTTGAAAGCGATGTAGTACACATCCACCTAAGTCAAAATTTGATTGGGTCAGGTACATTAGATAACGGCATATACGTATTGAATCAAGCTCTGGTTTTCAACGTCCAGAACACACTTTAAAAAATGTCTCTTGAATTAAATCAGGCTTTCTTATGGCATTGTAGACTGAGTTACATCAATGAAACACGATTGATGAAATTACATAAAGAGGGATATTTGGATCCATTCGAATATCAGTCTTATACAACTTATCAATCATGTCTCAAAGGAAATATGACAAAGACCTCTGTTCCCTGGACATAGAGTAAGAGCGAGCGAGCTATTGGGACTCATACATAGCGACGTATATGGTCTAATGTCTACAAATGCAATAAGCGGTTATTCCTATTTCATTAATTTTACGTATAATTTCTCAAGGTATGGACATGTATTCTTGATGAAACATAAATCCAAGGCCTTTGAGAAATTCCGGGAATATAAGAATGAAGTGGAAAAACAAACCGGCAAAAGTATCAAGACACTGAGATCTGATCGAGGTGGTGAATACTTAAGTGCCAAGTTCCTGGGTTACTTAAAAGATAATGGAATTCTCTCTCATCTTACTCCTCCGTACACACCTCAGTACAACGGTGCATCAGAAAGGCAGAATAGAACCCTATTTGTCATGACCCGAAATTTTGTTCATGACCGGCACTTAAATCACACAACATCTACAGGCGTAACGTAAATTAATTAAGCCGAAGCCCATATATCTAAACCTTTTAAAGAAAATAAAAGAGGTAATGTTTTGAAATAAAGGTATGATGAATTCAAATGGTTTCTTAAATGCATAGATAATGGAACATGAAAATGCAAGTGGATTTTACTAGCTGAAAAACATGTTTCGTCTTTTAAAAGTTTAGACAGCACCTCCCTTGTATATTTTGATCCAAAACCATATATACATGATAATATAAAAGGCATCCCCAAGCGGAAGCTTGCACTTCGCCAATCGGCGGAATCACAACCATGCAAGACAGAAATATATGTATACGACGCCCAACGGCGAAGATCAACACAAAAAAATAATGTAAAGAAGCAAGACATCAAATCCCCCAAGCGAACATATAACTGTTAGTTATATGTATGCCCTAGATGCCATTACTGTACATACGATGTACATTGTAGTTGATGCTTGGACATATATAGGGAGGACTTTCTTGCTCGACATGATAGTACGCTATCTGGTTGCTCTTTATCTTAACGTATTCTCTGATTGTCTCTATGTTACATGTTGATAAAGCCCTTAGGATATGTACTTGACTACTGGGACTATGATGAGATCGTACTAGTGGGGCCACGGTAGTCGATGAGTACATCCTATAACTGTTCTCAGTCGAGGGTGTATTGAGACAGGGCATCGATACACCAGAGTAGACTAGCGTATACGCATCTTGACCCATATGATGGGCGATGGATGATCCCATATCCATCGGTGTTTGACATCAAGGATGGTGTACGGGTGCTCAGTGGAGACTGGGTACACTGGATGGACTCGCCGAGAACTCCCAGATGGTATTATACCTTACGTCAGATGGCAGTTCTCTGGTGACACTGGTACAGAGTAGTCTGTTGACCCGAGATCGTCATAGAGTCTTGTGTGATTCCCACTGTGCTTTGATTTCCACCTTACCACGTCTAAGAGGGCGTGCAAAACTTTGGTTTTTGGGTACAGTCCCGAATCACTTGGAGGCAATGAGCGATAGGAGGGGATTCGTCTCTCCCGGTATAGGGAGTTGATGTTGTGCTGTGTTCGATTGGCTATAACCGGAAATCCCTGGCCAGGGTTGCAGAGATTTACTGGTAAGTGTTACCAATTGTTTCTCGAACTGTTATAGACCTCATATCGACACGACTTATCGAGCTACTGGGGTCTGACGTTTACCACCCTTAGGCGAGATATGCGACATATCAGACGAAGAGACCGGACTGTACGGTAGTGTTACTGATTGGATTCACAGGAGAACTAGCGGGCTTGCTTGTTGATCTTCTGATCGCTCAATACCCGGGTGGCCGTTACGTTTAGCACACCGCTTGCGGCTTGTGGGTGTTTGATATGATCATCAGCTACTACCGGCGTATTGACGAGTCTTTAGAGTCCTACACAGGGGTTTCCTGGCTCAAGAGAAACGGAGTGGGAGTACATATATGATATGTGCGGGACCGAGATTGATACGATATGAGATACCGTATTCTATTCTCGCGATTTGTAACATTGATCGGTTGTATGCGATATAGCCGGGTTATCGGATCAAGTGTTGATTCGATAAGTTGTTACTTTTGATATTAGTCGGTTATACCCGGATTATTAAATCAAGAGTTGATTTAATAATTTAAAGCATAATTATATATTTGATATATTACACTGCATTAACTAGTATTAACTCACTTATGATTTATTTTCTCACTAGTATGTGCACATTGTTTATATATGATATATGCAAGTGTACATGTTTGTATCATGCTTGATGATACACACAAGATGGGTGTATGAGACTCATACCAAGATTAGGTTTAAGATTAGGGTTATTGTTTTATCTTAAGATTTAACAAAAGGATTAAACTTGGTCAAAGTTGTCAAGCTTGAAGAAGCTTGGAGAAGCTTTGACAAAGTCCACTCTTTTGTCATTTCTTTTGATATTCTTTAACCTAACCTTTAACCTAAAGCCTTGGTTAATTCTCTACATGAGTTAAGCATGAGGGCTTAACTCAACCATGGTGCAATAATTCATTTGAATAAGTTTTCATTTGGATGGATAATTCTTTCTTCTTCTTCTTCTTCTTCATCATCAAGCTCTATCCAAAAGCTTACTAGCTCCAATGGTGCCATGAGCAAAAGAGTGAGAAAATCAATTCTAAAGTGAGCCCACTTCCTACTTCTTCATCCTCTACCACTTGTCATGTAGTAGAGTGTGTTCTCTTCACAAAGTTTATGACCTAGTGAAGGAATAGCTTGAGTTAGTGTCTCCCGGACGTAGATCAGCTTCGGCCTCGAAGTCAACGTAGCAAGCACGTTCGTTCTTCTCGTGGAGCTTCTATAGAGTCTGGAGTTCACGATTGCAGCGATGGGGATGTCTACATGAAGCTAATGAAGTGGAGGACCGGATCTACAAAGGTTGTAATCACTTTCACTTAGTAGAAAAGTAGTTTGCTTGGTTGTTTTTTTCGCCTATCCTCTAGTTAACGATCTTCATTAGGGTTTCTCGGCACATAAATTTTTGAATTAGGCATGGTTGATGCCTTGTGGAACCTCATGAGTGTGCCTAGTAACCCTACAGTGGTATCAGAGCCTAGATAGAGCTTTAGGCGATGCGTAGACGATATTAGAAACCCGATCGAACCCCGAAACCCTAAATTTCACCCCTTTCTGTACATTTTCTGAAACTGTGCATTTTTCCTAATTAAAAATATCCAAAAAATTCAGCAGGGTTTTTGAGGGGTTACTGTGCTTCACATACGTCTAAGTCGACTATAGCACCGCGGAACCGCGGCATGAGCATGGCCCGTGCAGCGGTTCCGCGGCCATTCTGTCACTTCATCTTTTTCTGTTTGCATAGTAATCTCTCTCCGTAAGTTCTGTATTTTCTGGGAATTTCTAAATTTCACTAAAGAGTTGAGTAATCTGGGGTGTTTTGGGGATTCGATGATTCGATCGAAAACTTTAACTGCGTCTATGTGTTTTTCCGGGTAATTTAGAATATGTTAAAAAGTTCGACCGGATGTAAATACCCAATTTTTTCTCTGTCGGGAAATTTCCAATTGTTGGATTTTTCCGTAGTTTAATAACGTTCGAAGTAGTGCAAGTAACGCGATGGACCCTCTAGAAGACAACAAACCTTAACTCGATTATGTGACCGTCTTGAACTGCCCTTTGAACCTTAGGGTTTGGGGCAGTTCGGCGTGCCACATGTGAGGCGTTGGCTTGACCCTTATACGGCTGGACCGTTGGTACTGTGGCATGAAATGGATGTTTTTGAACTTATTTCAAGTGTTGAGCTGTTTCGGGAAAACTTGGGTATTTGATTGTTCGATCGGAAAATTTAACATTTTCCATTTATCCGGAATGTGATACAATATTTGGAATTCACAAGTTGTTTTGAGATAACTGAATGAATGTTATAAACATAGCAATTTAGTCTCACTTGATCGATTGCCACAGAATTTTGATGTGATCAAAAGTCCATCGCAATCACGTAGCGTACGCGGATACTCGCCGGGTAAACTTAATAGACAGCCATACCCTATAGCCCCGACCAAGTGACTGTAGGAGAACCCCGTCGCCAAAAAGCATCCGTTTGGGTGCTCGCGGCAACGGTGTTCCGTCTTAGTGCACTTCGTCGACGGTACCGGGGGTGCAGCCGTCTACTAAAGTTTGCGACGAGCATTCGATCAGGATGTCGGGAATCTTTTTGAATTGCCCGACTCGATATTGAAAAGAGTTTTCGATAATGAGACTAAAATGCGGGGTTTATAATTGTTAGGCATGCGATGTCTAAGGAATTCATTTGGTTAGGCATACGATATCTAAAGAGGATGCGGATTCCAACTGTTGTAATTTTACACTTTCTTTTCTGTGACCGTAAGTGTAATATGTGATATCGCCTGTTTCGTTGCTATATGTCAACGAAAATTGGGATGGGCATATTTACTTACGTTGATGACATGTGATGTTATGTGTTGCTGGATATATTATATTGGATCATCGCGTTATGAATAGCCGGGTTTTTTTTATGTGAGATGAGTATTTTTCATTTTCATTCATGTAAAAACTTGTATGTAATATTCATTTATTGGGGCACTTCCAGGTTGCGGAAGATGTAACCATTGTATATTATTTACTTTTTCGCACTAGGATAGACCCACGGAGGAGGGCACAAGTAACCGGGTTCTGGAGTCCAGTGGGAGACCAACTCGAGGAGTCGAGTCCGGGTCTCCTAACTCTAGAATTGGTAGGGTTGCTTGCCGCTCTCGTAGGGATCTAGGGGTGTGGGTTTGGCTATTCATCGCGACCATGGAATCCGTGTTTTATACTGGCTCGTATTAAAAACACGGACGTCCTAGTATATCCAATGTTTCATATGATTCTTCTGCTGCGATATCTGTGATGTGATCATTTGATATGTTGTGATAGATGCTGTATATAGTATATACGATATATTATATAGACGTTACTTATGTTTTACACCCGTGCTAGCCCTGCCCCGCTCTGCCGTTAGTTACCTAACCTAACGGTGCACGAGGGGACATCGAGGCGAATGCGGATGGCATAAGTGTACGTCGTATTTATATGTGATGTTTAGGTGACTTAAATGATGGGACTTCATTAATATGATTGCTGAAAGAAAAGAAACCTAAAAGATTTTGTGGAATCGAATTTTCAAAAACAGGTAGCTACAGTTCTTGCTTTGCATCGCGGTGTTCCTTGTAGAACATCCTGCACCTTATTCGATAAGGAAAGGGCCGAGATGTTGGAGATAGTGCCCTCAGAGTCAATTATTAGGTCACAGGTACGTGATTGCAATGATTGATGGAGGACCTATCCCGGTAGGACAGTCTTACTCGAGATGATAGTATGCTATCTGGTTTACCTTTATCATCGTGTACTGCTTTAGGTGACCTGACAAGTCGCTATTACACGTTGATAGAGCCCCTAGGATTCTTGCTTGACCACCAGCAGTATGAGGGCGATCATATAAGTGGGAGCTGGGGTCTATAATCATATCCTTAAATGGTCCCTAGTCGTGAGAGTTTCGAGACAGGGCATCGATACTCCAGAGTAGACTAGTGTATACAGTCGAGACCCCGACGAGGGGCGGTGGCCGGTCTCACAAGCCACTGGTGTCAGTTGGATCACCTAAGATGTATACAGGTGCTCATTGGGTTATGAGTACACCGGACAGGACTCGCCGGGAACATGCTAGTTGGTCATATACCAGACGTCAGATGGCAGTTCCCTGGTGACATGTGTACAGGTTAGTTCATCGACCTGGGGATCGTCATTTGCCTCGTGTGAGTTCCCACTGTACTTTGATTACTACCCTACCACGGCTCAAAGGAGTCGTGCAAACAGGTTTTAGTTGGGTACAGTCCCGAGCCACATGGAGGCAGTGAGCGTATCTTCAGGGGTTCGTCTCTCCCGGTATTGGGGGTGAGGTCGTGCTGTGTCTAGGAGAGCCATTACACGAAGCCCTCGGCCGAGGCAAGGAGATTTACTGGTAGGTATTCCAGTAGTATCTCAGGGTGTTCTGGGCTACACTCCGACACGACTTGTACCGCTTTTGGGGGTCTGACTTTTACCAACCCCCTAGGCCCGCCATGCGATGCTCATAGACGAACGGACCGGACTGTACGGATATTGTCACTGACAGGCTCAGTAGGGAGTCATGCTGAGTTCGCTCACAGACGTCCCTTTTCAGTCAATACCTGGTAGCCCGTTACGTATTGGCTTATACCTCTGACGTGGTAGTGGTTAAATCCACAACCAAGGTGCTGACGAGTCTTTAGAGTCCCCCACATTCAGTTACTCAGCTTTCGGGCGAAAAGTTGTAGAGGCCGTATGGAGATATGGCAAGGTCCGATCAGATACGTGCGGTATTGCACGGATCAGGATCGGACAGTTTGTACTACAGGCCGTATGGATATATGGCAGGGTTCGATCAGATACGTGCGGTATTGCACGGATCAGGATCGAACGGATATTACTAGCCGGCTTTGGTATAAGTCGGATCCTAGTATAGTACAGTGTAGACTTTGTCTCATTGCATTTGTATTTCGGTCGAAATACAGATGCGGGTGTGTATGCACAGTATCGGGGTTTTCCTGTAATTTATTATGGGACCAGTTTTCTGGAGTTGCCAGTTTGCTTTTCGTTTCGGCCGATTTCCTTTGTATCGTTCATTGGCCGAAGATTGGTGGAGGAGGGCTTATTTGCATTGTTGCAAATAAGCATTTGTGGAGGGGGTCTTTGCATATTATCATGTCATGATACTTGTCCCATCATTTGACTTCATAAACTCATGATTGCTTGACTTTCTTTATCATCATGGTTTTGATGATGGTTGTTGATGAGTGTAGTTGTGGTTGTGATGATGATGCCTCATCATCAACCTTTTTCTCTTGATTTTTGAACTACCCCCTCTTGGACTTTTTGAACACACTCTCATTCTCTCCTCTCACCAAGTCATGGCCGGCCCAAGTATTAGGGGGGGCTGTCCCATTTTTGAGAGGGGAATTTTGTTATTCTAGCTTTGCAAAATTCCCACAAGCTCCATCTCTAAACTCCTAAGTTCGTCCCTCCACCAAAGGCAACTCCATAACCCTAAATGAGACTTGCTCACTAGATATTCTACAGCAAACCTTGGGCACGTCGACTAGCCAGCTTCGTTCCCGAGTTGCCTCGGCATTGAGGTGGGAGCCCGTAAAAGAAGTAGGTGATGTGGTGCACTTCCGGCGACGATGTGGAGACCGGAGCTTCCGCAGGAGATCGGGACGACGACGAGAAGACCGGAGGACTTGGATCAGTCGGTATATCTCTTTTCCCCATCTTGTAGTTAGCTAGGACTAATTAATGGTTCGATCCGGGTATTAATGCGCGGCGGTTTGCCAGTTCAAGAAAAATTAAAGTTTATCACCGCTTCCGCATTCGGCCGTCGGATTGACGGCCGGAGCGCCGCCGTGCACTTACAGTGGTATCAGAGCCTCGCCGTTAATTTAGTCTAGCTTTGTCTAATGTGTTTTGCATTTCCGATCGACCAAAATTCCAAAATCTACATTTTTGTTCACGACAGTTTTCTGTTGAAATTTTTTGGTCTCCAAAAATTTTTCAGGTTGTATAAAATTGATGTACTGGAGATTATAAGAGCTCTGTAAAAATTCGATGAAGTGATTCCACTGTGGGAGCGCGGAACCGCCGCAAAAACCCCCTTCTCGCCGCGGTTCCGCCGCGCACTGTGGAGATCCCTGCACCAAATTTCTACAGTGTCTTTGTGGGCTTAAAATATGGGTTTTGGAATATTAATTTTGGGCCCAGAATTTCTTGATGTGCTACAGTAGTACTTGGGGGCCCACTTGTTAAAGTTTGATCGATCGGATATTTTAAACACATTATTTCACAGTATTTACATTATATCTGCGACCGTGAATGTCACTTGATCGGTAAATCCTGTCTAACTGCTATAGCCCGGTTAGACGGATTTGCGAACGTGACTTTCACGTTGATGTTCTGTTTTTGCTGTGATGTTGCGGATCGGTCGTGGGGGATAGCCTGGATGCAATGCTAGTACAGTTGTGGTTGTATTATGTACATTTGATATTGCGGGGCGAGCGTCCGACATGTGGACTGCCGTCACTGCCTGTTTGTATTATTATTTTGGGGCACGACCAGGTTGCGGTCGATGTACCCGTTGTATGTATATTTTACTTTCTGTACTAGGATTGCCCCGCGGAGGGGTGCACGGATAGCCGGGTTCTAGAGGGCAACAAGCCCGCATCTCAAGGCATTGAGACGGAGGGGGCTTCACTCTAGGATTGGCGGGTTATTCGCCGCACTCATAGGGGGTACAGGTTGACCCAGGAGGGGTGCCCAAGTTGCCGGATTCCGTGAAGTGCTGGGTGGTCCATTCACGGTGCTGAAGGGGGCTGCCTCGCTTCAGGTTTTGGCGGGTAACTTGCCGCGCCCGTAGGGGTCTAGGATTTCATTGCGCAGGCTATCCACACGACCAGGGGAACGTCGGGTTTCAGCTGCTCTGTGAAACCCAGGGATCCCAGATATCTGTATTGTTTCTGTGATGCTGTACATTTTCTGTGATGTTACATTTTATCACGCCTTGAGCGAATATAATATATTGGTATATATATTAGTAGATGTTGTATATGTTTTGCATCCGCGCTAGTCCAGTCCCCGCTCTGTCGTTAGTTAGCTAACCTAACGGGTAATGACGGGACCCAGTGGCGAATGCGGATGGCATATACGTACATCAGTATATTTTCGTTCTTTGTGGTGTGATCAATTGATGGGACTGCATTGATTCGGATCAATGCGAGTTAAAAACAAACCTAATCTGATGTTGTTGGAACACTTTTCAAAAAGCTGTTATTGCAAGGACGTTCACTTTTGTTTTGCATCGTGGTATTCAGATGGAATATCCTGCTCCTCAATCGACGAGGCAAGGGCCGAGATCCCTTCACCGGGAGTGACCCCTTGGACAGAAGTTTGCGTCAGGGCATTAACTTCACTATAGCCGATTACTTTTGCTTTGCATCGTGGTATTCAGTTGGAATATCCTGCACCTCATTCTACGGGGAAAGAGCCGAGATCCCTTCACCGGGAGTGACCTCTTTAGCGAAGGTTTTCGTCACTATATTTTATAAAAAGCTATCCGGTTCCTTCAACGATATCAAGTTCATTACGTTAAAGGTTTTCGCCATAAACCATTCGTAGCCCTCCATCATTTCAGTTAAATATTCGGTAGTATTCAAGCTATGTATTTTGACCTCACGCCAAGGCATAGTGTTTGGTAGCTGCCGGGTATTTATCTGTTGCATAGATAGATGCGTTGGTTTGGGACAGTCGTACTACTATTTTGGCCTACGTCAAGGGTATGTACGGGTGGGTTCAAATTAACCTGGATAATGATGGGCAGAACTTGACATGTGACTTATGATATTTTGACCTCACGCCAAGGTCATAAGAGCATGGGGCAGAAATCACATCGGGAGTTTCAAAAGAACTGAAACTTGCCAGATATGCGCATACCTTCTGGAGTATGATGACGTGAGCGGATTCCGTCACGTTATCATGCGATGAGAGTTGGATCCCGATTCCCACTGATGAGTTAGTTTACTCCTCGGGTGACCCCGACTAATTCTTCTTTCAGGTTTGGAGGAGAATTTGAGGTACAGTGGGAGGTTTCCAGATTAGATAAATTGGTAACCATTCTGATCTAGGTTAGAGTGCACGCTGAGTGTTTCTTTTCTCTCTCTTTTTGGCAGCGACCATTGACCCGACCCTAAGACTATGACTCAGTGACCAAGTTGACCGAACCTTCTTAACACTGGCTTTTGGATTGTCAGAGTTGCACACCTCATTGCCACTCCTACTTTTACCCTTTTCTCCAGAACACCCCGTATTACTACGAACGTCCACTTCCATTGGACAAAACCATCGTATGGTTAGATACGAACTCGAAAGAATTTATTCGAGGATGGTTTCAGGTTCTGGAGAAAACGGATAGGATTATTCAGTTGTCTTTTCCTTTTACCTTCTCTCAAGTTGTGAGTACTCCTTGGTTTAGGAGATAGTACACCTATTACGCAAATTGGATAGTCTTCTTCCAAACCATAGGCAGGTGCCGACCGGTAGGGAATGAAGAAAACCAATTAGCATAACGATGGTGTGCAGAAGGTATTAAGTTCAGACAAAGTAAGGGATTAGTAAGAGGGCAAAGTAAATTGCGACTGCTATTCACGACCAAACCAGGTATTTCATTACCACTCCCAAATCACCTTTGTATTTCTCCAGAACACTCCGTATCACTAGGAAGATCCATAGTTTATTGGATACTCCATCGTATGGTTATATACGAACTCGAAAGGAACTTGTTCCAGTTCGGGGATGGATTCTGGTTCAGGAGAAATAGGAAAAAGGTTTATTCAGGTGTCCTTTATCTTCACCTTCTCTCGCATTGCGAGTGTTCCTAGGATTAGGACAGTACACCCATTATGCTTATTGGATAGTCTTCTTCCAAACCATAGGCTGGTGCCGAACGGTAAGGAAGGAAGAAAACCATTTGGCCTAAAGGGGTGTGCAGAAGGTAATGACTAAAGACATATAAAGGGATTTGGAGAGGTGGCAAAGAATTATACGGTTACAGTCGTGAATCTGGAAGAGGCATTACTAGGAATACCAGGATACCCCATCGAAACATTTCGATGTTTCAGTTTCACTGTGTAATGTTAAGAGAAAACTGATTTCCCGATTAGATACCTACTCCAGGGTATGTATTTACCAGGTATGATTCTCACATCTGTATGGTTTTACAGATGATGAGTGGGAGTAGGTTATTGGGAATTGGGTGATCGTCCTCATTATATCGGGATTCGTTGTAATCGGTGATATTTGAGGAAGTCACCTGGGTCGTTTGCCGGTCGGCAAATATTTGGTTTTGAATATCCGCTGTTATGCACCAATTTCAAATTGATATATCTGTACGTCTATTTTCATAGAGTGAGATATACCTTTTTGAAATTATGTCTGTGACATTTACCTATACCAGTGGATGGTTAGGTAAGGAGCATTAAACAGCGGTGTAATTCTTCTTGACCATAAGTACAGTTTTCAACCTACGACACACAGTGAATGAATTATCAGACTCAAGGGACTTATACAGAGTATTGTATGTTGTCCAGGGTCCATCAGACAAAGGGGTTGGTCTTCGTACTATATTCGGTTTACTTATGACTTCTCTAGTTTTTAGACAGGCGTTTCGTGGAAACACAGGGTCCGAATTTTGAGAAGTTATTGGTATTTGAATAGAGTAGAGAACCAGGTGTAGCAAGTATCGGGATTCTTCAAAGTGATCGAAGATATAGATACTTGTCAATGGTATTCAGTTGATAGTAATGATAAAGAGAAATTGTTTCTCTTTCAGGTTACTCATAATTGGAAGCATTCCTAAGTTGATTAACGCTGATCGGCCTCCTTTTCATTTTAGTTGACATGCACTGGAGACAGCTGCATGATTTGGATCTGGTTCAGTTAAATTAGTGCCTCTGGTCCTATATGGGATATAGAACAGTTCGTATCTTAACGGTGTTAAGGTACGGGGAGTTGTCCGGCTTATGATTAAAACCAGACACTGGACAACTCAAGGCACGTTTCTGTAATGGCTGTTTGTGGGTTGACCCAGGCTATGACGAGGGTTGACTTTCTACCATCTGGATGAACAATAGAAATATTGTTCTAGACTCGCCACAGTTTTATTAAAAATGGATTTTTTCAGAAAACAGTAGTGGGAGTATGGTAGAACTGGAAGTGATTCCAGAACCACAAACGATTACTGAAGATTTGACAGGAACCTAAAGATTCAATCTGGATTGACATTCCATTGGCCACTCCGCAGATACGGTGGGTAACCTCAGGCACCCGAGAGGTACTCCGGTAGCCTCAAGGACGGTGGCAGGGAGGTTCTAGTTTACCCACACTTGCCATTGCTGTTGTTCCAGGTTGCAAGACCCGGCAGGAGGATGAGTATAGCGTTGTTCTAAACTAGTTTTAGAAGTGTACGTGTATATGACTCTGCCAGAGGGTTGTCGTAGTCAGTGGGAGCAGCGGAAGCACTGGTGGACAGGTGGCTTATGTCTATTTATAGACTAAAGCAGATATAGCGGAGATAGATCATCTATTTCTGACGTGACAGTCATGGGTTTGACTTCATCAGAATAGGGGATGGATCTGTTGAGAAGGTAGTAGGGTGTGATATCCTGGTATTTGGATGACATACACAGAGTAGGAAAAGAAACTCCTATACTACAATCGGTTGTACTTTGGTCGTCACACAGTGGTTTCTCCACAAAGGAAATGGATTTTATATCAGACATACTGGCTACTAGATCTATGGTTTTAGATCTAGATTTGGGTAGTTTCCCAATCTGGGTACTTAGACAGCATTCTAAGGGTATTTAGAATGGACGACTCCTGGCACGGTAGTGTACCTGCAGGTGATGGAGTCACCCTCTCTAAAGGTGTCTTACAGACTAAAAGGGAGAGGGATGTGCATGATTGGCAGATCACTTGCTCAGGCAATTGAGTCAATCATGAGATGCCAAGTACCACACCAGATGTTGTTCTTGCACTAGATGCAATAAGTTGACATTGATCCAATCCTGGAGAAACAGTCGGAAGCAGTTTTAGAACATAAGTGGATGTTCTAGGGATATGATAACGATAGCCTCATTTGGGAGTCAGTTATCATTCCAGGCTTCCAAGGTGACATGGACGACAAGGAGGTTGTCAGAGTTATAGTTTTTCTTCTGACGAGGGGCAGTATTTTGAACAGGTGGTCCAAGGCAATACTGAGGGAGGCATGGCGCAGGATACTGATTAAGTTCAGTTGACAATACAGGCTAAGAAGTTTGGATTTGGAGTTCATTTATGAGCTAAGTCCCATCAGACATCCAGACATATTCTAAGACAGGTATTGCTCATTTCGGGAGATGGCTTTCTCCGCGAACTTGAGATATAGAGAGACATGGAAAGAGACAACAAAGCGGATCCACTCACTAAGGCTATTCCTCGAATGCAATAGTTTCGCAAACGAGCTTTGTGAGACTGACTAGTAGAGGAGTTGGGTGTTCGGTATCACACGGGCTGTGAGTATGCGGCATCGCAATAATTAGCCTTGAGTGCAAGTGGGAGATTGTTGGAGATAGTGCCCTCAGAGTCAATTATTAGGTCACAGGTACGTGATTGCAATGATTGATGGAGGACCTATCCCGGTAGGACAGTCTTACTCGAGATGATAGTATGCTATCTGGTTTACCTTTATCATCGTGTACTGCTTTAGGTGACCTGACAAGTCGCTATTACACGTTGATAGAGCCCCTAGGATTCTTGCTTGACCACCAGCAGTATGAGGGCGATCATATAAGTGGGAGCTGGGGTCTATAAGCATATCCTTAAATGGTCCCTAGTCGTGAGAGTTTCGAGACAGGGCATCGATACTCCAGAGTAGACTAGTGTATACAGTCGAGACCCCGACGAGGGGCGGTGGCCGGTCTCACAAGCCACTGGTGTCAGTTGGATCACCTAAGATGTATACAGGTGCTCATTGGGTTATGAGTACACCGGACAGGACTCGCCGGGAACATGCTAGTTGGTCATATACCAGACGTCAGATGGCAGTTCCCTGGTGACATGTGTACAGGTTAGTTCATCGACCTGGGGATCGTCATTTGTCTCGTGTGAGTTCCCACTGTACTTTGATTACTACCCTACCACGGCTCAAAGGAGTCGTGCAAACAGGTTTTAGTTGGGTACAGTCCCGAGCCACATGGAGGCAGTGAGCGTATCTTCAGGGGTTCGTCTCTCCCGGTATTGGGGGTGAGGTCGTGCTGTGTCTAGGAGAGCCATTACACGAAGCCCTCGGCCGAGGCAAGGAGATTTACTGGTAGGTATTCCAGTAGTATCTCAGGGTGTTCTGGGCTACACTCCGACACGACTTGTACCGCTTTTGGGGGTATGACTTTTACCAACCCCCTAGGCCCGCCATGCGATGCTCATAGACGAACGGACCGGACTGTACGGATATTGTCACTGACAGGCTCAGTAGGGAGTCAGGCTGAGTTCGCTCACAGACGTCCCTTTTCAGTCAATACCTGGTAGCCCGTTACGTATTGGCTTATACCTCTGACGTGGTAGTGGTTAAATCCACAACCAAGGTGCTGACGAGTCTTTAGAGTCCCCCACATTCAGTTACTCAGCTTTCGGGCGAAAAGTTGTAGAGGCCGTATGGAGATATGGCAAGGTCCGATCAGATACGTGCGGTATTGTACGGATCAGGATCGGACAGTTTGTACTAAAGGCCGTATGGATATATGGCAGGGTTCGATCACATACGTGCGGTATTGCACGGATCAGGATCGAACGGATATTACTAGCCGGCTTTGGTATAAGTCGGATCCTAGTATAGTACAGTGTAGACTTTGTCTCATTGCATTTGTATTTCGGTCGAAATACAGATGCGGGTGTGTATGCACAGTATCGGGGTTTTCCTGTAATTTATTACGGGACCAGTTTTCTGGAGTTTCCAGTTTGCTTTTCGTTTCTGCCGATTTCCTTTGTATCGTTCATTGGCCGAAGATTGGTGGAGGAGGGCTTATTTGCATTGTTGCAAATAAGTATTTGTGGAGGGGGGCTTTGCATATTATCATGTCATGATACTTGTCCCATCATTTGACTTCATAAACTCATGATTGCTTGACTTTCTTTATCATCATGGTTTTGATGATGGTTGTTGATGAGTGTAGTTGTGGTTGTGATGATGATGCCTCATCATCAACCTTTTTCTCTTGATTTTTGAACTACCCCCTCTTGGACTTTTTGAACACACTCTCATTCTCTCCTCTCACCAAGTCATGGCCGGCCCAAGCATTAGGGGGGGCTGTCCCATTTTTAAGAGGGGAATTTTGTTATTCTAGCTTTGCAAAATTCCCACAAGCTCCATCTCTAAACTCCTTAGTTCATCCCTCCACCAAAGGCAACTCCATAACCCCAAATGAGACTTGCTCACTAGATATACGTCGACTAGCCAGCTTCGTGCCCGAGTTGCCTCGGCATTGAGGTGGGAGCCCGTAAAAGAAGTAGGCGATGTGGTGCACTACCGGCGACGATGTGGAGACCGGAGCTTCCACAGGAGATCGGGACGACGACGAGAAGACCGGAGGACTTGGATCAGTCGGTATATCTCTCTTCCCCATCTTGTAGTTAGCTAGGACTAATTAATGGTTCGATCCGGGTATTAATGCGCGGCGGTTTTCCAGTTCAAGAAAAATTAAAGTTTATCACCGCTTCCGCATTTGGCCGTCGGATTGACGGCCGGGGCGCCGCCGTGCACTTCACGATATCCCTTCACCGGGAGTGACCCCTTTAGCAATAACTGGCAGATGCTACACCCCTCGGTTTGTCTTTTGATTGCTTCTATAGTTTTTTCTTTGCACAGCGGTAAATATGATATATCCTGCACCTCATTCGACGAGGAAAGAGCCGACGATCCCTTCACCGGGAGTGACCACTTTAGCGAAACTAGCAAAAGTCTCAAAAACACTCCATTTTAAAATCATTTGATTTTACAACGATATCATGTTCATTACGCAATAGGTTTTCAGAAAAACCTGTCGTAGCCCTCCGTCATTTCAGATAAGTTGTATATAGTATTCGTGCTACATTTGTTGGCTTTCGTCAAGGTGTAGTGTGCGGTAGCTATATGCTGCTTATCTGCTGCATACGATGCGATTGGATTAGGGTAGTCGTACGGCTTTGTTGGCTTTCGTCAAGGGTCGTGCGGGTGGGTTTTATTCATTCAAGAAATGTACGGGTTGAACTTGACTAGCGGGCAATGGTTTGTTGGCTTTCGTCAAGGTCATAGCACGTTAGGGGCAAAATATTATCGGGAATTTCAAGTGTTGAAATTTGCAATGAGATTGCATACCTTCTATGAGATAGTTGGATCCCGATACCCGCTGCGAGTAAGAGTTACTCCTGGGAGAGTTTTACACATTCGATTAGCTGATCAAGTAGGTGTCTAGAAAGGTGTCAACGGGGTTACGCCTCTGGGAAAACGAGATTTACTTTAATTAGGTCCATGCGAAAGCACGGGGAACCTCCCTCAAAGTACCGACACTGGCCTGGCTGAAAGATTGGCGAACTTGTAGCGTGTAATTAATCCCGGCTAGTCTTTCCTTTTAGGGTTTGAAGGAAGATTTGATAAAAACAGTGGGAGCCATCCTGATTAGAAAAAATAATAACCAATCTGATCTTGCAAGAGCATACGCTGAGTGTTTTCTTCTCTCTCTCTCCAGGTAGCGACCATATCACGCCTTAATCAAGATAATTAAACGAATATATTGACCGAACCCGCTTGTTATACTATGCTGGGCAACGTTGGTCCTGCTCCAACTTATAATTGTTATAAGACAGAGCAGGAAATAGGGGAATACCAGATTTCCCGTGCCGCCCAAACGAAGAAAGTGCATGCTGATGCATCATCTTCGGGTGTGTTCATTACATAGAACTGTTTCTCAGTATCCTTTACGTCCTGGGTATGAGATACCGGATCAGGATCCCGCATATGTAATCTGTTACATGGGCTACATAAAGGTAAAGAACTAAGAACGGGTGATAAGTTTCATGAGACAGAAAACGGTGCAAGTGTTGCAGCCAAGTCTGTTGGTCACTGTAACCCTGTATTACCAAAATACATTGATTCTGAACAAATGTTATTAGATACCGAACCTGATATACAAAATCATATCAGTCTCCTTATTAGTAAAGAAAGGATATAATTTTGTTTTGTTGAATAATGTTTTGAACATTTCCTATATCAAGAGTTGATCGGTTCAGGCACGTTATCTAAAAGCATTGACGTTCTAAATCAAACCACAGTTCTTAGTATATAGAACACACACAAGACGAAGAGTTCAGAAATGAACGAATCCTTCTTGAGGTATTGTAGACTAGGTCATATCAATTCGACCCGACTAGCTGAAGTTACATAAAGATACATATTTAAATTAGTTTGAATTTACATGTTGTGAAACATGCCAGTCATGTTACAGAGATAAGATGACCATAGCTCTGTTTATTGGAAGCAGAGAAAGAGTTAGTGAGCTCTTGGGATGATACATGTTGATGTATGTAGGTCCCCTGTCTATACATACCAAGACCGGTTCTTTGTACTTCATTACATTCTCTGATAATCTCTCTAGATTCAGACATATGTTCCTGTTGAAACACAAGTCCGAACCTTTTGAGATATTCACAGAATATAAGTTAGAAGTAGAGAACCAAAATACGGGTATAAGTATTATGTCCTATTATAAGATCCGGGAGGAGAATACTTGAGCACGGGATTCCTGGACTTTTCTAAGAATGAGATTCTCTTTCAGCATTACTCCTCCGTATACACCACAGCACCTCGGTGTATCGGGGCGGAGTAATCACACCCTATTAGATATGGTGTGCTCTATGATGAGTACTACTGAGTTTCCTATTTCCTTTTAGGCAGTTATGCACTTATGAAGTTGCATACCTATTGAATAGGGTTCCGATCAAATCAGTTGCCTACCACTTCATATGAGATATGGAAAGGGAAGAGCCCATATCATACGTTTGTTAAGATTTGGGGTTGTCCGGCCTATATCTGAAAAGCAAAATCTGGACAAGCTCAAGGCAAAGTCAGATCTGTGGAAACTTGTTGGATATCCCAAGAATACGCAAGGGAATATCTTCTACCTAACCGAGGAACAGAAATGATTTGTTTCTCAGCATGCCACCATTGTGAAAGGGAATTTCTTGTGAAGAAATTATTGGACATGAGGTAGAACTGGAAATAGTTCCAGCTATACAAACTGCAGCTGATGATTTGGTAGAACCAAAGGATTCAATAGCAACCAACGAACTTCAGCCGCTCCGCTGATCTAGTAGGTTTCCTCACCCACCTGAGAGATACTTCGGTTTCTCGATTACAGTGGGAGCGAGGAATGCATCATGAGATGATGAACCAACTAGTTTCGAGCAGGCCATCGAGAGTAGTGACTCTGTAAGAATGGCTGAATGCTTATCGATCTGAGATGGAATCCTTATACACCAACAAAGTATGGACTTTGGTTGCTTTATCTGAAGGGTTAAATCCCTATCAGGAGCAAGTATATCTTGAGAAGATTACTTGGTGTACATGGAAAAGTTGAGACTTTCAAAGCTAGACTTGTTAAAGGTTTGCATCATTGATCAGGTATGGATTATGATGAAACCTTTTCTAAGGAGCTATGCTTAAGTCCATCCAGATCCTACTTATCACGGCTACATACCATGACTACGATAACTGGTGGTTGGGTGACATGACTGCTTTTTTAAATGATGTTTTAGAAGAGAGCGTCTATAAGTACACAGCCAGAGAGCTTCGTAGACAGTGGGAGCAGCGGAAACGTGAGCAAGATGTTTTATGTGATAAACAGGCATCGCGGAGTTGGAACATCTGTTTTGGTGTGGTAGTCAAAGAGTTTGACTTCATCAAAATGGTAGATGAACCTTGTATATACAAAAAGGTAGTAAGCAGTATGGTGGTGATCCTCGTAGAGTACGTGGATGATGATTTGGTGATTTAACGTGCTTGCGTTTTCTAAAAGATAGATCAAAAATATTTGTAGCCGCAATCAAGAACGGCGTCGCTTTGCAGCTAGCCGTTGAGTACGGGTCGGTCCACAGGGATGTTGTGAATCTCCGATTCGTTCTTACGAGTTAATTCCGAAGGGTGTTCGGATTAATTATTAAATCTAAAAACTGAATTAACCTAGGGCAATTATCTAGATCTACACTTGCTAGGGCTAGGTTTAGGGATGGTTTGGAAATGTAATTAAATCTCACTGCTTTCAATACCCGAATGAAGATCTGTGAGGAGTTATGGTAATTATCAATAAAGGGGATTAGATCCGTTCGGGAAGGTGTTCCTTCCTCTAGGTTCTTGTCCTTCCTTTAGAGATCCTTACCCTAACCTCCATGGAAAACACGCGCAACCGGTCCTTTACACTACGGTGTCATCGTTACCTCGAGGGGTAGGATGCCGTAGGGCGCGGTATGTGCGTGTATGCATGGAGTCCTATTGTAAATATTTGGTGGGTAAGAAAGGGATGAGAGATCTCATCTCTCAAAATCCTTCCTCAAAGCTAAACCCTAAACAAGTTCCTAGGGCATGAAATTAAATCTACCCAGGGCAAGAAATTGAAATCTACACTAGGGCAAGAAATTAAATTACTTACAGATGCATTTCTCCAATTATCAATGCAGGGTTGTCAGATCTGAATTTCTGAATTGAAGAGAGGCACCGATGCTCTCTATAAAGGATTTCTGAATTTTATTTCATTAAAAGGAGGCATGAAGTTTACAATGATTAGAGTTCCTATTTATAAAGAATAGGAACACTAGGTTACATTTGATTCGCACATCTGCTATTACAAAAATACCCCTAAGAAAAGACCTAGTCAACAATACGCGCACAGCCAAAAAACTCCGTGCCGACACGGGAACTACATGGCCGCGGTTCCGCGGCCAAAGGCATGCTTTGGCCGCGGTTCCGCGGCCAAAGTATGGTCTTGATGCATGAAACTTTCTGTACTGCTTCTTGTGGTCTTTTTCTTCTTGTTTATATGGTTATTTTATTCATTTGGCTTCTAGGTCTTCTCCAGATCTTCCAGTAAACATTGTTGTGGACTTCTAACCGTGTCTTTGTGTCGACGTCTTGAACCTTGCTTTGTGAACTATTTCTTATGTAGGCTTGATCAAGAGTATTCTGTTTGTTGGTCAAAAGTGCATATTTTCATCGTCTTTACATCATTTTCACTGTTTTCCGTCCAAGAATCTGTAACCTGTAACATGTAGCAGACATGGGTCAAAAGTACCTGTTTATTTATAAAACGAATAAGAATGGGGAATATAATAATGCAATATTATGGTGTGAACAAATACCCCCAAACTTATCTTTTGCTCGTCCTCGAGCAAACTTATTTTTATTCACTACAAAAAACCTAACCGCACTTTCGCAGGGAAACGCGATTGCACTGAGCACGTGCAACAAGCTGTTAAACCTCTAGGAGGAGTGTTGTCTCTTGAGGGTTTTCAGCGGATTACACCCACAAAATCCTATCAACTTGGCTTTTCGACTTTAATCCTCCAATTAGATCTTCTAACAAGGAATTCTATTATCTTCGACTCATAAATTATCCACCCATATTCTTCACACTTCCTCATTATTTAACTGAAGATTACATATGTTCTATAGACTTACCTAGCTTTCGGCATCTATTAAGTTTTCCTTCTAGGGTTACATCTCCACTCAGGAATTTCTATCAACCCTACTAAAGATACAACTTTTATTCTTCATTCCTCTCTCTTATCTAAATTCTAATCACATATCCCCACGTGTGTGTATAAATCACCCCTACACTTGGAAATTCAAATCAAGCAATCATACCCTTGTCCGTTGTCCAAAGTACTTATCAGTAGGTGAATTTTTAATTGAATTTTGCTTATACATCCTTCATGCGACCGTTAATACTTCTTGAGGTACCAACGACTGATTACAAGATGCGTTAGCACCTTTAAAGCGTAAATCCTAGTCTTGCAACACCTAAGGCTTTTAGCTGTGACTCCCAAACCAGTTGGTCTAAGTCACTAGGTGATGAAGCACCCTCGCTAAATATTTTTCTATTTTTGCAGCCTTAAGTAATCACAAAAACCAGTGTTCATTTTTTTTATTCTTTATTCACACTTTTTTTTTCTTTTTTTTTCTTCTTATTAAGGACTTTAGACAAGAGCATTTCAAGGTCTCTTCTACTATTTCAAGTTTCAAGGTGTGTGATTGTGCAAATTGTAGGGTATACGTTTTCAGAATCTAGACTTAAGCTAGGAACTATTTTTCAAACTTATACTCTAATAAGAACATCAATACTCTTCCCTTGTTTCAACTTAGCCCAAAAAGTGAACCCAAAATTTGCCTATTTCTAAATAAACTACAAGGCATATACTTTCTACCGTTAAACTTTAAGGAATGTTATTTTTAGGGTTTTTAATTTACTAAGTCTAAGATCTAGTTGCTCCTAGCCAGTTAACCTATTTGTCAAACTCAAGTCAATTAGCCAAAATAGAATACATTAATTTTTATAATTTTTGAAATTTTTCAATATTTATGGGTTTTCAAATAAGTATGCAAATGCAAAAATATGTACAAATGAATGCGAAGGAAGAAAACGTACCGAGCATACCCCCAAACTTGAGCTTGACAGTGTCCTCACTGTCATACTAAACCAAGAGGGTCAAAATGTCGGCACTCCCCGGTTTATTTATTTACAATTTTTTTTTTATTGTTGAAATTTTTTTGTTATTTTTTTATAGAAAAAGAAAACAAAAAATATATATACATATATACAAAGGCCCCCCCAAACTTAAGCTTGGCTTTACACAAGCCAAAGGTTAGCACCAACCATTCAAAGATCTTATCGTGGTAGTGGTATAGTTGGTGCAAGAATGGGGTGTGGATGAAAGAAATGAGAAACACACGAGACCGAATGAGAAGAAGGGCGGTAGAATAGGGTCTCGGTGTGGGAGAAGAATGGCGGAAAGAAGAAAGAAGGGTCGCACGATCTTGATGGTGTAAATCGAGTGAATAAATTAGCGCAATATGTGATGACCGAAGTGTGAAAACTGATTGTGCTAATCTATCAACTCGTCGTGCAATGGGGTCAAATCCCTTAAGATTCGCAAGAAAACATGGGTACGCCGAACTTGGTATAGGAAATGAAAGCGTAACGGTCATTTGTACGGTCGGGACAATAGGAGAGACGAAAGGAAGTGAACTCGGGATAGTATCATTCTCACCGTAGTAAACTGTCTCGAACTTGAAAGATTCCATTAATGGTTCGAAACTACTATAATCAACCGAGTCTGATGGCTCATCTGAAAATGTAACGGACTCAAACTCGGGCGGTGAGTCATCAGCATCATCCGAAAAAGTGAAACACTCGTAGGTGTTATCGTCTGTGAGAATTGTGTCAGATTCAAAGGAAAAGGTTTCAAGCTCACATTCTTCAAGCGGGGTCGGAACGATGGGAAGGAGGGAGGGTGATATAACAGTCAAAGGTTCAGGAGGATGAATTGGAAAATCAGACACATCAAACAAAAATGATTCAACCTCAATATTATCCTCAAGACTCTCCTCAATACTATCCTCAATATTTAACTCATCCATGCCGTTATCATCAAAATCTAGACGCTCATGAGATTCGGGAGAACATTTAATAACTCGGGATGATGATTTGAACATAAAATTTCAATTAAATCGACAGGTTTATCATCCGAAATATTCCCGGCGTCTATATCCTCAATCAAGTGAAAATCAATTTCTTTAGACACCTCATCAAAAGTATGGATATCTATCGATTTAGGTTCTAGATGGGAGGTGTAAAGATCGAAAGGATTAGGTGCGGTTTCACTCGAAAGGGGTTCCTCACAATTTGGCAAATCAAGCACTACAAAATCACACAAATCATTTTTATTTTCAACTGGTGAATCATTTAGGATAATCGATGGAAAACAGGAGTTGTGGGCTTCAACTGGGTAAGGGTAGGTTTGATTTGGAAATTCTCTCACATTCTCACTCTGTCCAACCGCCTTCTTATACATTGAAAAATTTTGAGCTAGCGGGAAACTAGCTACCGGTTCACTAGGTTGCATAAGGGCGGCTACGGACGCTTCCACATTCCTAGTCATTTTATTTGTTGCTGTAATGTACGCCTCCAACGACTCTTCCAAACTCGACTTAGATGGTGAGGGGGTTTCGGTAAAAGATTCAAAATTGGTTGGATATATGAAACTCCCTAATGGCTGTGTAGAAACACTGTCTAGTGAGGATGGGAAAGTTGGGTAGGACTGGTAGGAAGTGGGTGATTGGGCAGGGATAGGGTCAACATGTGGATAAAAAGGTGAATAATCGTGCGGATCCTTAGAACTAGATGAGTGGAGAGGGGTGAAAGATCGACTGCGAGATTGAGCAATATGCTCAGCAGTGGACATCGGCCTAGGAGTGATAGAAGGACTTGAAGAAGTTGTATCAACATATGTAGGTGGTAAAGGTTGACTTGGTTGACACAAAGTGGGTTGAAAAGTCAAACTATTTCTCCTAGACGCCTCTATTTGATCTTTCAAGGATATTTTTGGCAAGGAGGGATCGTCCTTAAATTGACCGAACAAATTGACGTACGACGCAAAATTAGGTTCGGGATACCAAAGTTCGGCAAGAGATTTTTTATGTGGGGTACCCATGTTAGAAGAAGGGGAAAGAAAGATGGGTGGTGGTGGTGCACGGATCTATTTGAGGCCAAAAATTTTGCAAGTTTCTAATAAAATTTGTCCTTTTAATTTTTATTCTTTTTCTCTTTATTTGGAAAAATTTTTGTTGCAAAAAGATTTTAGAGAAAAAAAATATGCAACAACAAAATATTACTTGCAATCAATTATTATTTTAAGCATATCACAAGAATCTTTATTTGGAAAGAATTGTTGCAAAAAGATATTCGAGAAAAGATATGCAACAACAAAATATTTCTTGCAATCAATTTAGTTCAAGCGGGGCCCAAAAATCCTGCACAAGACTTGTAATATGGAAGAGAATATATTTTTAAAGCACACAAAATCTTGCAGGCATTATTCAGAAAATATATTAAAATTTACAGAGGAGAAATAACAGAGAGCTTACAGTGCAAATTTCATCACCTGAAGACACCATAAGGCCGCGTTTCCGCGGTTTAAATGCATTAATGTCGCGTTTTCGCGGCGGTCTCGTCAGTACGAACCCCCAAAAATTTTCTGACGTTCTGATTCTCCAAGATGGCCGCGGTTCCGCGGCCTAAGGTGGGTTTTGGCCGCGGAATCGCGGCGGTATGGGGGTTTTGGGGCTCCAAAATTTTTGTACTGTTCGGTTGTTTAATATCCCTTCTGTTCCGATATCCCGTTTTCTGTTTTGCTTTCGGGAAATTTCCAGATCCGAAATTGTATATCCTGCAAAAATTCAACCACAAAGTATCCCTTCCAAAAATAACAAATTATATATATTTTTATATTTTTTTTTATTTTTTTCAGATTTTTATGATTTTTTAAATTTTATGATTAACCCGAAATTGCGAAAAGGAAAGTTCTACGCCATCCCCGGCAACGGCGCCATTTGATTTGGTGATTTAACGTGCTTGCGTTTTCTAAAAGATAGATCAAAAATATTTGTAGCCGCAATCAAGAACGGCGTCGCTTTGCAGCTAGCCGGTGAGTTCGGGTCGGTCCACAGGGATGTTGTGAATCTCCGATTCGTTCTTACGAGTTAATTCCGAAGGGTGTTCGGATTAATTATTAAATCTAAAAACTGAATTAACCTAGGGCAATTATCTAGATCTACTCTTGCTAGGGCTAGGTTTAGGGATCGTTTGGAAATGTAATTAAATCTCACCGCTTTCAATACCCGAATGAAGATCTGTGAGGAGTTATGGTAATTATCAATAAAGGGGATTAGATCCGTTCGGGAAGGTGTTCCTTCCTCTAGGTTCTTGTCCTTCCTTTAGAGATCCTTACCCTAACCTCCATGGAAAACACGCGCAACCGGTCCTTTACACTACAGTGTCATCGTTACCTCGAGGGGTAGGATGCCATAGGGCGCGGTATGTGCGTGTATGCATGGAGTCCTATTGTAAATATTTGGTGGGTAAGAAAGGGATGAGAGATCTCATCTCTCAAAATCCTTCCTCAAAGCTAAACCCTAAACAAGTTCCTAGGGCATGAAATTAAATCTACCTAGGGCAAGAAATTGAAATCTACACTTGGGCAAGAAATTAAATTACTTACAGATGCATTTCTCCAATTATCAATGCAGGGTTGTCAGATCTGAATTTCTGAATTGAAGAGAGGCACCGATGTTCTCCATAAAGGATTTCTGAATTTTATTTCATTAAAAGGAGGCATGAAGTTTACAATGATTAGAGTTCCTATTTATAAAGAATACGAACCCTGGGTTACATTTGATTCGCACATCTGCTATTACAAAAATACCCCTAAGAAAAGACCTAGTCAACAATACGCGCACAGCCAAAAACTCCGTGCCGACACGGGCACTACATGGCCGCGGTTCCGCGGCCAAAGGCATGCTTTGGCCGCGATTCCGCAGCCAAAGTATGGTCTTGATGCATGAAACTTTCTGTACTGCTTCTTGTGGTCTTTTTCTTCTTGTTTATATGGTTATTTTATTCATTTGGCTTCTAGGTCTTCTCCAGATCTTCCAGTGAACATTGTTGTGGACTTCTAACCGTGTCTTTGTGTCGACGTCTTGAACCTTGCTTTGTGAACTATTTCTTATGTAGGCTTGATCAAGAGTATTCTGTTTGTTGGTCAAAAGTCCATATTTTCATCGTCTTTACATCATTTTCACTGTTTTCCGTCCAAGAACCTGTAACCTGTAACATGTAGCAGAAATGGGTCAAAAGTACCTGTTTATTTATAAAACGAATAAGAATGGGGAATATAATAATGCAATATTATGGTGTGAACAGATGACATACTCTTGATAGGGAAGGAGTTTCCTATGCCACGCTCAGTCAATCTCCACTTATCACAAGGATTCCCTATACAGGATCAAAGTGATAACTCCTAAATCCTAATTTAAGGATCTATGAGATAGATCTAAATGGATGTTAGGATACTTACTAGTTGTAGTGAGATGGTATCAATCGATCCTGGGGAGAATCACTGGAAAGGTTCCAGGGTGGTAAGGACGACTGAATGTCAGTCGCAGGCATTGTCTTTGCCCTCAGTGGAGGGAAGGTATGTTGGAAGAGTTCCAAGCTAGATACCGTGGCATACTTGACGATAAAGGCTGGATACATCACTACTTAAGATGCTACCAAAGAGGCAGTCTGGGTGTATATTAGTTCATGAGATGAACTTCGTTCCTCCCATTGTGTGACAATGGAGTTGTTGCTTATGCCAAGGAACGCCCATCCCATCAGTGATCCAGACATATTCTAAGGCGGTATCACCTGATTATGGAGATGGTTGATCTCCAGGGAATCGAGGTTAGGAGAGTAGACATAGAAGACGACACGGCGGATCCACTCACAAAGGTCTTTTCCCACAGAGAGACTTTTTATGGGATGGTTGAGTATGAGATACTACAACCACTGCTATCAGATGGCCCTAGTGCAAGTGGGAGATTGTTAGTTATATGTATGCCCTAGAGGCCATTACTGTACATACGATGTACATTGTAGTGGATGCTTGGACATATATAGGGAGGACTTTCTTGCTCGACATGATAGTACGCTATCTGGTTGCTCTTTATCTTAACGTGTACTCTGATTGTCTCTATGTTACATGTTGATAAAGCCCTTAGGATATGTACTCGACTACTGGGACTATGATGAGATCATACTAGTGGGGCCACGGTAGTCGATGAGTACATCGTATAACTGTTCCTAGTCGAGGGTGTATCGAGACAGGGCATCGATACACCAGAGTAGACTAGCGTATACGCATCTTGACCCATATGATGGGCGATGGATGATCCCATATCCATCGGTGTTTGACATCAAGGATGGTGTACGGGTGCTCAGTGGAGACTGGGTACACTAGACGGACTCGCCGAGAACTCCCAGATGGTATTATACCTTACGTCTGATGGCAGTTCTCTGGTGACACTGGTACAGAGTAGTCTGTTGACCCGAGATCGTCATAGAGTCTTGTGTGATTCCCACTGTGCATTGATTTCCACCTTACCACGTCCAAGAGGGCATGCAAAACGATCGTTTTTGGGTACAGTCCCGAATCACATCGAGGCTGTGAGCGATAGGAGGGGATTCGTCTCTCCCGGTTTAGGGAGTTGATGTTGTGCTGTGTTCGATTGGCTATAACCGGAAATCCCTGGCCAGGGTTGCAGAGATTTACTGGTAAGTGTTACCAGTAGTTTCTCAAACTGTTATAGACCTCATATCGACACGACTTATCGAGCTACTGGGGTCTGACGTTTACCACCCCTTGGCGAGATATGCGACATATCAGACGACGAGACCGGACTGTACGGTAGTGTTACTGATTGGATTCACAGGAGAACTAGCGGGCTTGCTTGTTGATCTTCTGATCGCTCAATACCCGGGTGGCCGTTACGTTTAGCACACCGCTTGAGGCTTGTAGGTGTTTGATATGATCATCACCTACTGCCGGCGTATTGACGAGTCTTTAGAATCCTACACAGGGATTTCCTGGCTCAAGCGAAACGGAGTAGGAGCACATATATGATATGTGGGGGACTGAGATTGATACGATATGAGATACCGTATTCTATTCTCGTGATTTGTAACATTGATCGGTTGTATGCGATGTAGCCGGGTTATCGGATCAAGTGTTGATTCGATAAGTTGTTACTTTTGATATTAGTCGATTATAGCCGGATTATTAAATCAAGAGTTGATTTAATAATTTAATGCATAATTATATATTTGATATATTACATTGCATTAACTAGTATTAGCTCACTTATGATTTATGTTCTCACTAGTATGTGCACATTGTTTATATATGATATATGCAAGTGTATATGTTTGTATCATGCTTGATGATACACACAAGATGGGTGTATGAGACTAATACCAAGATTAGGTTTAAGATTAGTATTATTGTTTTATCTTAAGATTTAACAAAAGGATTAAACTTGATCAAAGTTGTCAAGCTTGAAGAAGCTTGGAGAAGCTTTGACAAAGTCCACTCTTTTGTCATTTCTTTTGATAGTCTTTAACCTAACCTTTAACCTAAAGCCTTGGTTAATTCCTTACATGAGTTAAGCATGAGGGCTTAACTCAACCATGGTGAAATAATTCGTTTGAATAAGTTTTCATTTGGATGGATAATTCTTTCTTCTTCTTCTTCATCATCATCAAGCTCCATCCAAAAGCTTACTAGCTCCAATGGTGCCATGAGCAAAAGAGTGAGAAAATCAATTCTAAAGTGAGCCCACTTCCTACATCTTCATCCTCTACCACTTGCCATGTAGTATAGTGTGTTCTCTTCACAAAGTTTATGACCTAGTGAAGGAATAGCTTGAGTTAGTGTCTCCCCGACGTAGATCATCTTCGGCCTCGAAGTCAACGTAGCAAGCACGTTTGTTCTTCTCATGGAGCTTCTATAGAGTCCGGAGTTCACGACCGCAGCGATGGGGACGTCTACACGAAGCTAATGAAGTGGAGGACCGGATCTACGAAGGTTGTAATCCATTTCACTTAGTAGCAAATAGTTTGCTTGGTTGTTTTTTTCGCCTATCCTCTAGTTAACGATCGTCATTAGGGTTTCTCGGCACATAAATTTTTGAATTAGGCATGGTTGATGCCTTGTGGAACCTCATGAGTGTGCCTAGCAACCCTACAATAACCCATCGTTTTAATTCTCGCAACCACAAGTTTGTCTAAGTCTTACTACTTATACAAATACTAGTTTCTGATTGATGGAGTTAAAGAGATACAACGGAATAGTAAATACAGGAGAGGCACGATCCAATATGCCCCACCTACCAAAGCAAATCATCCGAAAGCAAAATGTGTGCGAACGATACCGCTACTGATCCATGCGGTCAAACCTGCAAGAACTGTGGCATAACGGGGGTGTGTTGCCAACTCCTGAGTAGAGAACATAAGCAGGTAGAAATCGAATAAAACAACGATTTCCTAGGTCAACTATATCATAAAGGTAATACTATGATATATAGGGTGACCGTGTCTGCATATATACCAACAATATAACCAATGCCTGTATACATGTGGATATCATCTACCTGTCTATCAATGACACAACAACTGTCACGACCCGAAAAGTACGGAACGTGACTGGCACATAAATTATGAAACGTCTCAAGGCGTACGTAATCTAAGTAAGCCAAAGCCCTGAAATCAAAACCATTTAAGCAATAGAGTGAAAGAAAACCATATAAGTCGCATCAAAATCTTTTAAAGAACAACATCACATTTTCCAAAATTTTTGGCAGAGTCTCCTTTGTAAAAACTGGCCCCCAAACGGGTTCAAAACAGGAATATATGAATAACATGAAAAAAGGCATCCCCAAGCGGGAGATAGCTCTTCACCGAAGCGGACTCAAATCCCACGCAATATAAATCATCAATGTGCAAGATAAGCATAAAAGGAAGAAGTAATAAACATCATGTCGGCTCAAGTGAGCTCGACCCTAAAATACAACATAAAGTCCACAAATCTCACCGCCTCGTCTCTAGGTCAATATACATTAGTACAATATCAGGTACAGTTGATGGAGTACTCTAGATACAATGAATATACAAGGTGCAAACCAAAATGATATCACAACCGACCTATGAGCATCAGCCGCAAGTCCAGGATAAAGGAGAAAAAGGAGCAAGTACGTCCGCCGCTACTGTACTGATGGAGAGGACCTGCAAAAAGGCTGTGGCACAATGGGGGTGAGTTGCCAACTCGTGAGTAATAAATAACATCTATAGAGGCTATCGTAAGCATGCACGCAAGTGTCATAACGTAAACAATACTGATATGGCATGATATACTAGCAGATATGTATGCAACATGATCAATGTACAATACTAATCTGGCATGATGTACTAGCAGCTATGTATGCAACATGAATCAAGTCGGGATCTGAATATGTGGATATAAGAAATCATTATTTTCTTCTTAGAAATCTCTTTTGAAATATCAGCATAATATCAATAAAATAAACAGAAATCCGTGTCCAGCATAGACAGCTCAAACAACTATCTCAAATCTCATATATCCATATCACAGTATCTTAGGCCCCAGCTGTCCGACTGACCTATCTCAAGTATCAATATCTCAACATCTCACGGCCACGGTCGGCATCCTCTGGATATCTGCCGCGCCAACAATCACCGGTATGTAGTCTGCCCCAGCAAGGCACATCGTCTACACCTTGATCTTCTTGCCCCGGGGTACCTTACCGGGCCCACCATGTACCCGAGACGGTTCATCCAACTCCTCAAAACGGGTCTCGAAAACCCACAGAAAACTCATGGTGGACGACACATGTATCATATCATGAAGAAAACCACAACTTTCAATGTTTAAAATAATATCAGGTTTATTAAATTCTAGCGGCTTTTCCCTTAAATATCATAAATCTGAAGTGCTGAAATCCTCAAGAAAATCATCATAAGGGCACATGTCAATGATAATGAATGCCTATAATATCAACAAATCGAACTGCAATGTATAACTAATTGGCTAGGCATGAACAAATGATGTAATGAAGTACATGCATATGACTAGCAATCCTACATGTTCATCCTGAGGAATTTAAATGCATTAGCACAGGTTTAAGCATCATATATGGTGAAATTGTTCATGATTACAAGTTATTTAGTGTTGTGGCATAGCAATTACCAAGGCGTGTGTGTACGCATGAATAGCTCTCGTGCTGCATAAAGCCATGGTAATGGTGCAAGTGTCCTATGTAATGAGTTGCACATGTATGTAAATATATAGGATTGTGAATGCAGCAAGATGATTAACTAGGAACTATACTCATAGATGCTAGTACTACTAGAAGTTTATAAATTATCTGAACTATTGGGCGTCTTGCGCCATCCAAACGATTTTCCCCCGTAGATGTTACATCTGCTCACCCGTGATCTAGTGCTAGGTGTATCCGACCACCTGCTTTCCTTTCTCTGCGGCGCTCGAAGTCCCCGCCTGCGAACCTAGAATTTACACAAAGTAACACACATAAGGAAAAATCCTGCAAAAAACGCGATGTCAAGATTAGACGAAAAACTAGCGTCGCAAGCTAAACGCGTGCGTATACGTAACGTGCGTGCATACGTCAAAAACCACCGCGACACGCTGTGACACACAGCACACCAACTAGATTCGTATCTTACGTGTCACGCAAGTCCCGCTACGCTAAATATAGGTAAACGGTCCCATATTTAATCTGGAGCAAAAACAAGAAAATCAAACAAGACCAACCCCTCTCTCTCTCTCATCATGATGATCAAGCATGGCTCAAGCCATCATGCTCTCTCTCTCTCTCCAACCAAAGTCAACCCCTAACATAAGCTAATTATATTTGAAAAAGAAACTAATACACTTAATTAAATCCTATTAACCTAATTAAATGGGTTAGTCCACCATGGTTTTAACCCCAAACTTAACCCTAGTTAACATGCACATGTGTGTGCAGTCCAAATTAAATTCTAATAAAATATACATAAATCCAAATAAAATATTTGAAAACCGTTTCGGTAAACTTTTTACTAAAAACCCTGCATTAAAGTATAATAATCACTAATCACATTCTAGGGTGCTACAATCTTCCCTCCTTAAAGAAAATTCATCCCCGAATTTAAATATATAGCTACGCGTTCATTCAAAGAGATGAGGGAATTTTTTCCGCATCTCGACCTCGGCCTACCAAGTGATCTCTTCACCATTCGGGATGCGCCAAAGAACCTTCATAGATGGCAAGACCTTTGATCGATGTTTCTTCACCTGCCGATCCAATATCACTACTGGCTGCATGGTGAACGAAAGATCGCGCTCAAGCTGAACGGTCTGATGCTGAATCGTGTGAGAAGGGTCAAGAAGATATCTGCGAAGCGTCGACACAAGGAAGACGGGATGAACATCCAGAAAGCTGGGTGGAATAGCTAAACGATAGGCAACTGTGCCGACACGCTCGAGGATCTTGAAGGGACCCAAAAATCTGGGACTAAGCTTTCCTTTTCACCCAAATCTCATTATGCCCTTCATCGGAGAGACCCTCAGAAAAACGTGATCGCCAACTTCGAACTCTAGTCTGCGACGGCGTCTGTCCGCATACGATTTCTTCCTGCTCTGAGCCGCTCTCTTCCGATCTCGAATCAACTATACTTTCTCGGTCGTCTCCTGCACGATCTGCGGCCCCAAAATACTGCTCTCGCTAAGCTCAGTCCAACAGACGGGCGATCTACATCTCCTCCCATATAAGGCCTCGAAAGGTGCCATCTGAATAGTATCCTGGAAGCTGTTGTTGTAGGAGGACTCTACCAAGGGTAAATGACGATCCCAGCTACGACCGAAATCTAAAACGCACGCTCGGAGAATATCCTCGAGAGTCTGAAAAGTCCGCTCTGACTGGCCGTCGGTCTGCGGATGAAATGCTGTGCTGAAACTCAAACAGGTGCCCAACGCCTCCTGAAGTCTCTGCCATAGTCGGCTGGTAAACTGGGTGCCTCGGTCTGACACGATACAAGTCGGGACGCCATGCAACCGTACGATCTCGTCGATGTAAATCTGGGCATATTGAGCAAAACCGAAAGTGGTCTTCACTGGCAGGAAGTGGACCGCCTTCGTCAATCGATCCACGATCACCCAGATGGAGCCATACCCTCTACTAGTCCTAGGTAGACCCACCACAAAGTCCATAGAAATCTGCTCCCATTTTCACTCCGGAATGGGCAAAGGCTGCAACTCTCCAGCGGGACTCTGGTGCTCGGCCTTGACTTGCTGATAAGTCAGGCATCTCGACACGAAGTCTGTGACATCCTTCTTCATTCCGTCCTACCAATAAACATCTCTAAAATCGCGGTACACCTTGGAGGAACCTAGATGAACGCTATATATCGATCTATGCGCCTCCTCAAGAATCTCACGACGCAGTCCCTCAGAATCTGGTACGCACAATCGAGTCCCAAATCGCAGTACCCCCTGATCATCGATCATGAACTCGGAATCTCTGCCTTGCCTAATCTGCTCCATGATCTCTGAAAGACGGCCATCACCGGGCTGTGCCTCGTGAATATGGTCAAGCAACTGCGGACGTCCACGAATATGTTCAAGCTGTGCCCCGGTCGGAGTGAACTCAAACTCAACTCGGCTGTCGCATAAAATCTGCCAATCTACCGATGACTGCCTCTGTATGGCGCTCAAACAAGATAGACTACCTCCGAGCCACCTGCTCAAAGCATCAGCCACTACGTTCGCCTTGACCGGATGGTAAAGGATTTCGCAATCATAGTCTTTCACCAGTTCCATCCAACGGCGCTGTCTCAGATTCAGGTCTCGCTGCTGAAATATGTACTTCAAGCTCTTGTGGTCCGTAAATATCTGGCACGACTCTCCGTATAGGTAATGTCTCAAGATCTTGAGTGCAAACACCACTGCAGCCATCTCTAAATCATGCGTAGGATAGTTCTGTTCATGCGTCTTCAGCTGCCGAGAAGCATACGCGATAACTCTGTCGTGCTGCATCAATACGTAATCTAGTCCCACACGAGAAGCGTCGCAATAAACTACGAATCCGCCCGATCCTGAAGGCAATGACAACACTGGTGCATTAGTCATACGAGTCTTCAACTGCTGGAAGCTATGCTCGCACGCCTCGGTCCAATCAAAAGGAACTCTCTTCCGGGTCAACCCGGTCAACGGTGCAGCGATACGGGAGAAGTCCTGAACGAATCGTCGGTAGTAGCTAGCCAGGCGTAGGAAACTGCGGATCTCCATAACTGATGTCGGTCTGGGCCAATGCTGAACGGCCTCGATCTTATTTGGGTCCACACATATGCCATCTCTCGTAATCACGTGACCCAAGAAATCAACGCTGTCAAACCAAAACGCGCACTTGGAAAATTTCACGAACAGCTCGTGCTCCCTCAAAGTCTGCAATGTGATCCGCAGGTGCTGCTCGTGCTCCTCTCGGTTCCGGGAGTACACCAAAATGTCGTCAATAAAAACGATGATGAACAGATCTTGATACGGCCTAAAAATGCGGCTGGTGGATTGGTGAGTCCGAACGACATCAACAAAAACTCATAGTGTCCATAACGTGTGCGAAAAGCCGTCCTCGGAATATCCTCCTGCCGCACCCATAACTGATGGTAACCCGATCGCAAGTCAATCCTCGAAAAGTATCCCCCACCCTGAAGCTGGTCGAACAAATCATCGATACGTGGTAAGGGATATCTGTTCCGTACGGTAACCATGTTCAGCTGGCGGTAATCAATACACAAGCGCAAACTGCCGTCTTTCTTCTTGACGAACAGGACAGGAGCACCCCACGGAGATACACTAGGTCGAATAAGCCCCTTATCTAACAAATCCTGCAACTGATCCTTCAACTCTCTAAGCTCCGTTGGGGCCATCCGATAAGGCAGTATGGAAATAGGCCCCGAGCTGGGAATCAAGTCAATGCAGAAAGCAACATCGCGCTCAGGCGGTAGCCCAGGCAGCTCATCAGGGAAGACATCAGGAAACTCACACATAATCGAGACCTGGTCCAAAGGAACTTCTGCAGCTCGAGTATCACAAACAGATGCTATGAATCCCTGATATCCCTTCCGCAAGAGCTGACCGGCGTGAAGAGACGAAATCACGCTGGGAAGGGTGACACTACGGTCTCCCTGAATAACAAGGAATGGCTCTCCAGGAAAGATAAATCTGACTGCCTTCTCCCGGCAGTCCACAGATGCATAACAAGTGGCTAGCCAGTCCATGCCCAGAAGCACATCAAAGTCCAACATATCGAGGAGAATCAAATCAACCGATGAATCCCTCTCCCCGATACGAACGGAACACAAACGAAACACCAAACGAGCGACAAACGACTCGCCTACCGGAGTAATAACAACAAGTTGTTGATCTAACGACGATGACTCACGGCCCAACATCAGTGCAAAGTGTGTAGATACATATGAATGTGTGGAACCTGGGTCGAATAATACTCGCGCGTCAAAAGAACATACTGACAAGGTACCTGTCACAATGGCATTGGATGCCTGCGCATAATGGGGTGTCAAAGAGAATACTCGGGCCTGTCCCCCACCAATAGCTGGCTGTCCTCTGCCTCGGCCTCTGCATCCTCGACCTCTCTGAATAGGACCGCCACGTCCACGGCCTCTGAGGGCGTCTAATTGATGTGGAGCACCACCGGGGTAGGAAGTAGAGTCCTCTGAGGAGGTGGTGAAGGTGGTAAAGTCATGCGTGGAACTGTCGCTGCTCCCTGTCGTCTCACCATACAGTCTCTGACACGATGGTGTGGACTCCCGCATCCAAAACATCCTAGCGATGCCTGCTGGCCCGGTTGATAAGAACCAAATAGCTGACCCCGTCCAACTCCTCTACTGCTACCATCCCTCGGAAAGAATCTGTCGCAATGCCTCTGAGCTGGCTATTTGTCACGACCCAAAGTTTGGCCTGTGACCGGCACTTAACCACGTAACGTCTACAGGCGTAACGCGACTAAGTAAGCCGAAAACCCAGAAATCAAACCAGTAAAAGTATAGAGTGATTTAAGCATTTAATAGAACTAATTACTAAGATAACAAAATATGACGCCGTAGCGAAGAAAAAGAGCAATAGGTGGAAAACATCACAGATAGAATAAACTGCATAAGTAGAGTCGGCTCACAACGAGCTCGACACCAGAATACAAAATAATATACATCGTCCTCACAACTGGTCTCTAAGTCAATACATAAGTGGTAGATGGAGAGTACTAGATACAACAATGTACATAACTGAAAGATAACCAGATACCATACAAAACACACTTATCAGCAAAAGAGCTAGTACACCAACTGTAGGGGTATCTGTGTCAAAAGATGCAAGAATGCAGACTGCCGCGACTACTCCGAAGTGCAACCTGCAAACACTGTGGCACAACGGTTATGAGTTGCCAACTCATGAATAGAAGATAACATATAAAGGTAATCGCGAGTATGCACGTGCAACGATACTTTAACCTATATCAATAGATAACATCTATATGATGAACTGGATGCTCAAACATGCAACAAGTGCAATCTAATAACATCTCCAAGTAATGAACAAGATATGCGATGATCAAGTATAGCAATGCAATCTAACAACCCTATATAGAATGAACAGGGTATGCAATGATCAGGTATAGCAATGCAGTCTAACAACCCTATATAGAATGAACATGGTATGCAATGATCATGCAAGCATGTGTACTATATCAGGTATAACAATGCAATCTAACAACCCTATATAGAATGAACAGGGTATGCAATGATCAGGTATAGCAATGCAGTCTAACAACCCTATATAGAATGAACAGGGTATGCAATGATCATGCAAGCATGTGTACTATATCAGGTATAACAATGCAATCTAACAACCCTATATAGAATGAACAGGGTATGCGATGATCAGGTATAGCAATGCAATCTAACAACCCTATATAGAATGAATAGGGTATGCAATGATCAGGTATAGCAATGCAGTCTAACAACCCTATATAGAATGAATAGGGTATGCAATGATCATGCAAGCATGTGTACTATATCAGGTATAATAGATACAGGATGAGATATCAATTACTACATACTGAGCAAGGGAAATATAACATCTACACGGAATGTCATCGTGGAAAGTATAATCGGTACTCATCAATGCACCCAAATCCCAATACTACTCAGGCGTCGTCATCCTCCTCGGTCCTCCAATCCTGTACTATCTCATATAATCGTGAGTGCCCAACATCGGCACCCAAAATATCAAGAAATACTCGTGCCAAGAATCGACACGCAAATCCTCCTATATAGGGCATCCGTCAGTCCGGATCAGCACACGGGCTCTGTCTGCGGTATCGGCCCTCGGCCCCGGCAGTACGAGTCGTCCCGTATCCATCCATCGACTCTGGTCGGTATCCTCCGGGTAACCGCCAGGTCCAACCAATCACCGGTAGGTAGTAGTCCCTCTGCCAGGCTCACCGTCTACTACACAGCGAAACCGTTCTCGCCCCGGGGTACATACCGGGTCCACCATGTACCCGTAATCGGCCTCATCCAACTCCTCGATTCGGGTTCACATATATCACTCTAGTACCGAGAAAACACATGGTGGATGCACCGAAATATCATATCAAGGGAAACCGGGTTTTTAAATAGTTAACTATTCTCTTTTTGAAATATCCACGGTTCCCCAAATCCAGAATTAACATGGAAACAACATATCTCAATGCGTAATCTAAGCAAGTATGAAGATATCAATGTATGTGTGTACAGATATGAATATATAGTGTGCATGTGCGCAGGTATGAAGATATCAATGTATGTGTGCACAGATATGAGTATACAGTGTGCATGTGCGCAAGTATGAAGATATCAATATATGTGGTACAAGTATGGTTATGTAATGTATATGTGCCCAAATATAGATATGACATATGCTGTTATGCGGCAATCATGACAACATCAATAAGGTGGAATCAGTATGATATATGATTTATAGCAATCCTATAATGTGAGTGTCATGGCAATCACTAACGGTGTGAGTGTAGCATATCAATCGTGCTCGTGCGACTTGAACCGTTAGTGACAGTGTAGTGTCCTATGCTATCATTTCTATATGCAACAATAAGGTATGCTACTACAGTCCATATGAACATCTACAATCTAATATCCTAACTCGCCCTGACGCTTAACGCCATACGGGCGACTTCCCCGTAGATGTTAAATCTACTCACCTGGTCGTGCGCTACTCGTAGCCGACCACCTGCTTCCTTTTCTTAGCTTTGTCCGACGTACCCGCCAGCGAACCTGGAATTACACAAGAATCCATATATAAGCAACTATCTCGCAAAACGCGATATCGAAGTCAAACGACACGCTCGCGTCACGAACTAAACACGCGTGTGTACGATACGCTAAACGTGTGCACGCGTCTAAAACTAACCCCGACACGCCGCGATACGCTGAATCATGGAACCCTCTCACGTATCGCGCGTTTCGCGCGAACCAAACGTACTAAAAATACGATATAACGTCCCAGATTCTACCCAGGCTAACGACTTACAAAACTATACATACCACTGGCCTAGAAATAACAACAGACTCCTACCCATCCAAACATTACCCAAAAATTCCCCTATCTGGCCGCAATTTGCGGCCAGAAAAGAACAAACCGGCGGTCTCGCTATGGGGTGGGGCTCTCGGGCTCTGGTGGTGTGGTCAGGGTATATGTAGTGTGCTCCAGTTTCCTCAATATTAACCTGAACTACTCGGCCCTATAGCAGATCACAGAAATCCAAAAGTTCTCTTAAGAACACGAAATTTTGCACAATTAGAAACCCTATGGTATTTTGGTGTAATCTGGGGTCTAACTAGGTTTACATGGTCTTAATAACACCTAATTAGGCTAGGTTAACCAATACTAACAGCACTAAACCATAAGTCCACACAATTCACCTTTTCAAGCACAAAATCTCACTTTTTATACAAACCGAAGCTAAACTACACATACGTTAAACAAACAAGAAGTTGGGCTCAGATTCTATACCTTACAAGACCCTAGGTGCAAGGAGAAAGGTGGTGGAGAAGATGGGAAGTCCTGTTGCAGCTGCTGGGGGCTGCTGTTGATGTTGCTGCTGCTGCCACTGCCTGCTGCTGCTGCTATCACTGCTTGCTGCTGCTGCCACTGCCTGCTGCTGCTGTCACTGCCTGCTGCTGCTATCACTGCTTGCTGCTACTGTTGTTATTGCTGCTGCTGATGCTGCTGCTGCAGCTGCTGCCTCTCTCTCTCTCTTTCTCTCTCAGCAGAGTGTGTGTGTGTGTGTGAGAGAGAGTTGTGAGAATGAGAAGTGAGAGTGAGAAAATGAGGCCCCCAAGTCAAAACCCCCCTCTCTCTTCATTTAATGAGCATGGCTCAAGCCATGCCCATACTCCCTCTCTCATGCACCAAGTCAACAAAAGAAAAAGAAAAAGAAATTCAAATAACAAAACACACAAATAAATAAAACCCCACTAAAGCCCAAAACACTTAATACAAATAGGTTAGCCCACCATGGTTGTTAATCATGGTTTAACCCCATCTCCTAACCCTAGTTTACATGCACAAGTGTGTGTGTGCCTAGAAAAATCCTAATAAAATATTCATTAATTAGAATAAAATATCTGAAACTTAATTTGGTAAACTTTTTACCAAAAACTGTCTATTAAATATAATTAACCCCTAAACACGACCTAAGGTGTTACAATCTTCCCTCCTTAAAGAAAATTCGTCCCCGAATTTTAAAATAGAAAGCTACGCATACCTTCAGAGGGATGAGGGAACTCCTTTCGCATCTCGCCCTCAGCCTCCCAAGTGATCTCTTCACCGTTTGGGATGCACCAAAACACCTTCACTGATGGCAAGACCTTCGATCGAATTTTCTTCACCTGCCGGTCCAAAATTACGACTGGCTGTTGGGTGAATGAAGGATCACGCTCGAACTAAATGGTCTGGCGCTGAATCCAATGAGAAAGGTCATGAAGGTAATTGCAAAGTATCGACATAGGGAAATACGGGGTGAATACTCGATATTCTGGGTGGAAGTGCCCAACTTAAGGCAACGAACCAACTCGCCTTAGGGATCCTAAAAAAAAGGCTTACTATCCCGGAAAGCTTCCCAAAACTCAACATGTCATTTATCGGAAATTTCCGTGGGAATACATGATCTGCCATTGTGAACACGAATCTGCGACCATCTTGGTCAGCATCTGATCTCTATCCGCAATAGACCGTTCTTATCCTGACCCAAAACAACCGGGTCATTTCCGAAATTTCTAAACTAGCTGAGGTCCAATAATCCTATAACACGGAGTTAGGAAAACAGACTGGTGATCGACACGACCCAACCTCTAAACCTAAGGGTTTCCAATTGGAGTGTCTCCTGATAACTGCTATCAATGGAGAACCCTATCGATGGCAAACGACGATCCCCAACTGCCGACAACAATTTCTATACACACAACTTAACAATAAAAACTGAGCAAACTGAGTCTCACCGGATGACCAACATCAGAAAGGAGTCACATCTTAACTAAACCTGGGTGGACACCATAATGAATTTCGGGGAGATCTGCTCTCGTTCCCTATTCGGAACGGTTAAAGGTTGCAACTCTCCAGCCGGTCTCAGTTGCCCAACTTAAACACACAACAAGACAGACACTTGAAACGAATCCCGTGACTTCTCTTTCTATCCCTGCCCACCCGTAACTTCCTTACAAGTCACGTTAACAGTTGGTGGGACTTGAATGAGTAGAGAGAGTTGACTGATGTGCCTGCCCTAGGATTCCACGTCTCTAACCCATAATATTAGGTACATAAGCGTTTTTCCTAACCCAGCACACCCTTGCCACAAGTCAAGGATTCCAAATCATTACCCAGCCGAGTAGGCTCCAATATCTTTGACGAACGAGCGTCGGCGGGCAGTGCCTCGCGAAAGCGATTTAAGAAAAGTGGTCGGGCGCGGACATGAGCAAGCTGTCTCCTCAGTAGAGACGAACTTAAGCTGCACTCAACGATCGCACAAGAACTGTGAATCTGCGGAGGACTATCACAACAGTCAAATTCCGCCGCAGGAAGGTGTACCTTTAACTCTGGTGGTCCGTGAAATCTGGCACGACTCTCAAACAAGTGGTGTCTCTAATCTCCAACGCAAAACCATCGCGGCCATCTCCAGATCATGAGTGGGATATCCTTCTCGTACTTCCTCCAAATGTAAGGAAGAAAAATCGATAACTCCATTGTGTCACCTCAGTACACATTCGAGTCCTACTCACGAAACATCACAGTTAACCCACAAGTCGCCCGAACCAAAAAGCAAGGAAAGGGCTGAAGCAGTTGTTAACCGAGTCTTCAATTGCGGGAATTCCGTACACAAGCCATAGTCCAAAGAAAAGGAACCTCCATTCCAGTCAATTAAGTCAACGGGGCAGCATTACACTAGCAATCCTGCATGAGACGGCGGTAACACCTGCAAAGCCAAAAATCTGCGGACCTCCGTCCTGCTCACAAATTTGGGCCTAAGCTGTACGGCCACGATCTTCCTCGAAACCATACCAATTCGTCTCGGTAACTACAAAACCTAGGAGTCAACACAACAAGCTTAAAAGGACACTCCGAGAATGTAGTAAACCGCTGGGGCCCTCCCAGTATCCGTATAACAGATCCTCAAGTGTTACCCTAACCCTCAAGACACACTAAAAAGACCAGGATGTCATAAATAACACAACAATAACTGGTCGAGGAATGGCCCGAAGAAAACCAGTTCATCACACCTACGAATGCTGCTAGAGCATTGGTGAGTCCAGTGACATACCCAAAACACACAAAGCCCGTAGCACGCACAAGGCAGTCTTCGAAATGTCATCACTCCGGACCCGCAACAATGATGATCCGATCCCAAACGAACTTAGACAAAGTCTCGCACTCTGACGCTGATCGAAGAAATCGTCAATGTGAGGTACTGGATACCTATCCGCACTGTAAGCTGGTTCAATTGACGATCCATCAATACACAACCTCGGTCTGTCATCTTTCTCTTTGACGAACAGAAATAGGAACTTCCTAAATGCGAAACACTCATACGCACAATTCCCTCAACAACCGCTCTGTAGCAGATCCTTAGCTCCTTAAGCTTTGACGGCTCATCTGGAACAACGTAGGAAAACTCTCCCCACTAGAGAAAACCGGCCCAACACATCAACTGTGGCTATGGTATCATGAAAAACGCCAAGAATTCCCGACATCTCTACAGAGACGACTAGCGAACAAGGCTGAATTCAAGCTATAAGAGACGACACCACTATCCACCTGCACAACAAGAACTGACTTGCCCGGGAAAACAAAACCTAACTATTTCCTCACGGTAGCCCACAACGCCTAGCACATAGCTAACCGGTCCGTACCCTGGAGATCGCCAAATCCAACATCTTTAGGAGGTTCAAAATGACAGACTAATCTCTATCTCCTATCCGATGGGCACACGACCGAATTACGTGTCGCGCAACAAAAGGATTGCTGACAGAAGTTAATACAACAAACGGCTGATCTACCTAGCATGACTCTCGTCCTAAACTCGGCACGAAGTGTGTAAATATACGAGTGCAACAGAAGGACATACTGAAAGAGTACCTGTAGGATCTGCTTTGGACGCCCTCGCGTCCCAATGATTCGAAGCAAAAACTTATGCCTGTCCTTCATCGGCGACTGATTGAACTCCTCCTCTACTAGCCTGACCCCTCTGTGCAAACCCTCCGCGTCCACGACATCTTAGAATACGACCCTGACGTGGTGTGAAGGGACACTGCCTGATGAGGTGTTGAAGTCTTCCGCATCGTAAACACCTACGCGCTGACGTTTGTCCTGCCTGGGGATGAGAGCCAAACGACTGTCCTCGTCCCAAGCCACTGCTCTGGGCTGATACACCAATACGATTCCACAACTGTTCCGGAACTCCCACGGTCTCAGGAAGATGTGTCTCATAAACTGGGGCTGCCTCCACCGGTGCTATGTAAGGAACGGAATACTGCATGATGATCGCAAGGAACAACTGGGTAACAGGGGTGACAACCACCTGTCGCTGCGCTCGAACGACCTCTACCAATGAGCTCATCGTCTGGCGCAAGCTCTGCATCTCTGCCACTAGTCTAGCGATCTGATCTGTCGTAGGACAAACAATCTGTCCTGGTACAACAGGGGTACTACTCGGATCAATCCTCATCTCAGACGAATCAACTCGAACCTCGGCTCTCACGACCGCTCTCTGCACCCTCGTAGTCCTTGGCGGCATAATGGCTGAAAAGAAGGTAGGATTCGATGAGGATACGAAAATCGAATCACAAGGATATATACGATCATGAAGGAGATTCAATCAATAAGTCCTAAGGTCGCTTAGGCGGAGTACCGTGTCGTGAGTATGCCTCGGAACATACGCACGCTACGCCACTCTGCTGCAGCTACCTACTCCATCATACCAGGGTCATCCTACCCTCCGAAGGTAAAACCTACGCTCTGATACCAACTTTGTCACGACCCAAAGTTTGGCCCGTGACCGGCACTTAACCACGTAACGTCGACAGGCGTAACGTGACTAAGTAAGCTGAAAAACCAGAAATCAAACCAGTAAAAGTATAGAGTGATTAAAGCATTTAATAGAACTAATTACTAAGATAACAATATACGACGCCGTAGCGAAGAAAAAGAGCAACAGGTGGGAAACATCACAGATAGAATAAACTGCATAAGTAGAGTCGGCTCACAACGAGCTCGACACCAGAATACAAAATAATATACATCGTCCTCACAACTGGTCTCTATGTCAATACATAAGTGGTAGATGGAGAGTACTAGATACAACAATGTACATAACTGAAAGATAACCAGATACCATACAAAACCCACCTATCAGCAAAAGAGCTAGTACACCAACTGTAGGGGTATCTGTGTCAAAAGATGCAAGAACGCAGCCTGCCGCGACTACTCCGAAGGGCAACCTGCAAACACTGTGGCACAACGGGGATGAGTTTCCAACTCGTGAATAGAAGATAACATATAAAGGTAATTGCGAGTATGCACGTGCAACGATACTCTAACCTATATCAATAGATAACATCTATATGATGAACTGGATGCTCAAACATGCAATAAGTGCAATCTAATAACATCTCCAAGTGATGAACAAGATATGCGATGATCAGGTATAGCAATGCAATCTAACAACCCTATATAGAATGAACAGGGTATGCAATGATCAGGTAAAGCAATGCAGTCTAACAACCCTATATAGAATGAACAGGGTATGCAATGATCATGCAAGCATGTGTACTATATCAGGTATAACAATGCAATCTAACAACCCTATATAGAATGAACAGGGTATGCAATGATAAGGTATAGCAATGCAGTCTAACAACCCTATATAGAATGAACAGGTAATGCAATGATCATGCAAGCATGTGTACTATATCAGGTATAACAATGTAATCTAACAACCCTATATAGAATGAACAGGGTATGCGATGATCAGGTATAGCAATGCAATCTAACAACCCTATATAGAATGAACAGGGTATGCGATAATCAGGTATAGCAATGCAGTCTAACAACCCTATATAGAATGAACACGGTATGCAATGATCATGCAAGCATGTGTACTATATGAGGTATAATAGATGCAGGATGAGATATCAATTACTACATACTGAGCATGGGAAATATAACATCTACACGGAATGTCATCATGGAAAGTATAATCGGTACTCATCAATGCACCCAAATCCTAATACTACTCAGGCATCGTCATCCTCCTCGGTCCTCCAATCCTGTACTATCTCATATAATCGTGAGTGCCCAACATCGGCACCCGAAATATCAAGAAACACTCGTGCCAAGCATCGACACGCAAATCCTCCTGTATAGGGCATCTGTCAGTCCGGATCAGCCCACGGGCTCTGTCTGCGGTATCGGCCCTCGGCCCCGGCAGTACGAGTCGTCCCGTATCTATCCATCGACTCTGGTCGGTATCCTCCGGATAACCGTCAGGTCCAACCAATCACCGGTAGGTAGTAGTCCCTCTGCCAGGCTCACCGTCTACTACACAGCGAAACCGTTCTCGCCCCGGGGCACCATACCGGGTCCACCATGTACCCGTAATCAGCCTCATCCAACTCCTCGATTCGGGTTCACATATGTCACTCTAGTACCGAGAAAACACATGGTGGACGCACCGAAATATCAAATCAAGGGAAACCGGGTTTTTAAATAATTAACTATTCTCTTTTTGAAATATCCACGGTTCCCCAAATCCAGAATTAACATGGAAACAACATATCTCAATGCGTAATCTAAGCAAGTATGAAGATATCAATGTATGTGTGTACATATATGAATATACAGTGTGCATGTGCGCAGGTATGAAGATATCAATGTATGTGTGCACAGATATGAGTATACAGTGTGCATGTGCGCAATTATGAAGATATCAATATATGCGGTACAAGTATGGGTATGTGAAGTATATGTGCCCAAATATGGATATGACATATGCTGTTATGCGGCAATCATGAAAACATCAATAAGGTGGAATCAGTATGATATATGATTTATAGCAATCCTATAATGTGAGTGTCATGGCAATCACTAACGGTGTGAGTGTAGCATATCAATCGTGCTCGTGTGACTTGAACCGTTAGTGACAGTGCAGTGTCCTATGCTATCATTTCTATATGCAACAATAAGGTATGCTACTACAGTCCATATGAACATCTACAATCTAATATCCTAACTCGCCCTGACGCTTAACGCCATACGGGCGATTTTCCCGTAGATGTTAAATCTACTCACCTGGTCGTGCGCTACTCGTAGCCGACCACCTGCTTTCCATTCTTAGCTTTGTCCGACGTACCCGCCTGCGAACCTGGAATTACACAAGAATCCATATATAAGCAACTATCTCGCAAAACGCGATATCGAAGTCAAACGACACGCTTGCGTCACGAAATAAACGCGCGTGTGTACGATACGCTAAACGTGTGCACGCGTCTAAAAGTAACCCCGACACGCCGCAATACGCTGAATCATGGAACCCTTTCGCGTATCGCGCGTATCGCGCGAACCAAATGTACTAGAAATACGATATAATGTCCAAGATTCTACCCAGGCTAAAAACTTACAAAACTATACATACCACTGGCCAAGAAATAACAACAGACTCCTACCCATCCAAACATTACCCAAAAATTCCCCAATCTGGCCGCAATTTTCGGCCAGAAAGAATAAACCGGCGTCCTCGCTATAGGGTGGGGGTCTCGGGCTCTGGTGGTGTGGTTAGGGTATATCTAGTGTGCTCCAGTTTCCTCAATTTTAACCTGAACTACTCGGGCCTATAGCAGATCAAAGAAATCCAAAAGTTCACTTAAAAACACTAAATTTTGCACAATTAGAAACCCTATGGTATTTTGGTGTAATCTGGGGTCTAACTAGGTTTACATGGTCTTAATAACACCTAATTAGGCTAGGTTAACCAATACTAACAGCACTAAACCATAAGTCCACACAATTCACCATTTCAAGCACAAAATCTCACTTTTTATACAAACCGAAGCTAAACAACACATACGTTAAACAAACAAGAAGTTGGGCTCAGATTCTATACCTTACAAGACCCTAGGTGCAAGGAGAAAGGAGGTGGAGAAGATGGGAAGTGCTGTTGCAGCTGCTGGGGGCTGCTGTTGATGTTGCTGCTGCTGCCACTGCCTGTTGCTGCTGCTGTCACTGCTTGCTGATGCTGCAGCTGTTATTGCTGCTGCTGATGCTGCTGCTGCAGCTGCTGCCTCTCTCTCTCTCTCTCAGCAAAGTTTGTGTGTGTGTGTGTGAGAGAGAGTTGTGAGAATGAGAAGTGAGAGTGAGAAAATGAGGCCCCAAGTCAAAAAACCCCTCTCTCTTCATTTAATGAGCATGGCTCAAGCCATGCCCATACTCCCTCTCTCATGCACCAAGTCAACAAAAGAAAAAGAAAAAGAAATTCAAATAACAAAACACACAAATAAATAAAACCCCACTAAAGCCCAAAACACTTAATACAAATAGGTTAGCCCACCATGGTTGTTAATCATGGTTTAACCCCATCTCCTAACCCTAGTTTACATGCACAAGTGTGTGTGTCCCTAGAAAAATCCTAATAAAATATTCATTAATTAGAATAAAATATCTAAAATTTAATTTGGTAAACTTTTGACCAAAAACTGTCTATTAAATATAATTAACTCCTAAACAGGACCTAAGGTGTTACACTATTGGTACGAATCCTCTTCGGCCCCAGAAATAACCGAAGTCTCTGAAATTCGCGCCTCCATCCGTAAGGCTATGTCCATAACAGCTGCATAAGTGTCGAAGTGCTGGGCACCGATGGCAAGAAATAACTGGGTGTCGAGTCCCTGCATAAACCTCTTTACTCCTTTCTCTTCAGTATCAACCAAGTATGGAGTATATCTGGACAACTGCGTTAACTGGACATCATACTCGGACACTGTCATCTCTGGAGTCTTGCGCAAAGCCTTAAAACTACGAGCTCTAGCTTCACGAACGCTCTCGGGAAGGAAGCGAGCTAGAAATACTGCTGTGAACTCAGCCCAAGTCATAGGAGGTAGACCTGCAGCTCGACTTCTCTCGACCGACTCACACCATGTCTGCGCAAGGCCCTCTAGAAGAAAACTCGTAAGCTCTACCCATCTATCGTCGGAACATCTGAGTGAACTACAAATCCAAGCTAATTTGTCAATGAATGTCTGCAGATCCTCCGCTGCATCTGTGCCGGTGAAGACTTGGGCTCTCAGCCTCATGAAATCCTGTAGTGATACTGGAAAAGCCACGGTAGTAGGAGCAACTGCCTGGGTAGCAGGTACTATCGTAGTCTGTGTTGTGGTAGGTACGTCCTCCAATCTCGATGCACGACTGGCCTCTACTAAGGACCCCACCATCTGTCATAACTCCTGCATACCTCCCATCATCTCTCGTAACTCCTCCATACCAGATTCTAGTCTTTCCATGCGGCCTGGGGAAGGCGGATCTGTCTGTACCTGTAGGGTAGGTATGCCGTCCTGAACGGTCCTCGTCTCGGACGAGCCTACTAGGATTTCATCTCGGGCAGCAGCCCTCTGCGCTCTCGTAGCCTTCGGCGGCATAGTGGCTGGTATTAGAAACAGGATAATTAGAACAGTGCAATAGAATCATAGGATACATGGAACTGAAGAAGGAATTTCAAGCAAGTATATCCTAAAGTCACTTAGGCGGAGTACCGTATCGCAAGTATGCCGCGGATATATACACGCTACGTTACCCTGCTTAAGTCACTTACTCCATCTACCAAAGGTCATCCTACACTCGGAAAGGTAAAACCTATCGTTCTGATACCAACTTTGTCATGACCCGAAAGTTATGGAACGTGACTTGCACTTAAATTACGAAACTTCTTAAGGCGTACATAATCTAAGTAAGCCAAAACTCAGAAATCAAAACCATTTAAGCAATAGAGTGAAAGAAAACCATATAAGTCATATCAAAATCTTTTAAAGAACAACATCATATTTTCCAAAATTTTCGGCAGAGTCTCCTTTGTAAAAACTGGCCCCCCAAACGGGTACAATACATGAATATAGGAATAACATGAAAAAGGCATCCCCAAGCGGGAGCTAGCTCTTCGCCGAAGCGGACTCAAATCCTACGCAATACAAATCATCAATGTGCAAGATAAGAATAAAAGCCACAAGTAATAAACATCATGTCGGCTCAAGTGAGCTCGACCCCAAAATACAACATGAAGTCCACAAATCTCACTGCCTCGTCTCTGGGTCAATATACATCAATACAATAGCGGGTACAGTAGATGGAGTACTGTAGATACAATGAATATACAAGGTGGAAACCAAAATTAAATCACAACCCACCTACGAGCAACAGCCTCAAGTCTAGGCAAAAGGAGCAAAATTAGCAAGTACGTCCGCCGCTACTGCACTGACAGAACGGACCTGCAAAAAGGCTGTGGCACAACGAGGGTGTGTTGCCAACTCGTGAGTAATAAATAACATCTACAGTGGCTATCGTAAGAATGCACGCTAGTGTCATAACATCAACAATACTGATATAGCATGATATACTAGCAGATATGTATGCAACATGAATCAATGTACAATACTAATCTGGAATGATGTACTAGAAGGTATGTATGCAACATGAATCAACTCGTGATCTGAATATGTGGATATAAGAAATCATTATTTTCTTCTTAGAAAGCTCTTTTTAAATATCAGCATAATATCAATAAAATCAAAAGAGATCCGTGTCCAGCATCGACACCTCAAACAACTTTCTCAAATCTCATGTATCCATATCATAGTATCTCAGGCCCCAGCCGTCTGGCCGACCCATCTCAAGTATCAATATCTCAATATCTCAAGGCCACGGTCGGTATCCTCTGGATATCCGCCGTGCCAACAATCACCGGTAGGTAGTCTGCCCCTGCCAGGCTCATCGTCTACACCTCGATCTTCTTGCCCCGGGGTACCTTACCGGGCCCACCATGTACCCGAGACGGTTCATCCAACTCCTCGAAACGGGTCTCGAAAACCCACAGAAAACTCATGGTGGACGACACATGTATCATATCACGAGAAAAACCGCAACTTTAAATGTTTAAAATAATATCAGGTTTATTAAATCCTTGCGGCTTTTATCCTAAATATCGTAAATCTCAAGTGCTGAAATCCTCAAGAAAATCATCATAAGTGCACATGTCAATGATAATGAATGCCTATAATATCAACAAATCGAACTGCAATGTATGACCAATAGGCTAGGCATGAACAAATGATGTAATGAAGTACATGCATATGACTAGCAATCCTACAAGTTCATCCTGAAGAATTTAAATGCATTAGCACAGGTTTAAGCATCATATATAGTGAAATTGTTTTAGATTACAACTTATCTAGTGTTGTGGCATAGCAATTACCAAGGCGTGTGTGTACACTTAAATAGTGCTCGCGGTGCATAAAGCCATGGTAATGGTGCAAGTTTCCTATGAAATGAGTTGCACATGTATGTAAATATATAGGATCGTGAATGCAGCAAGATGATTAACTAGGCACTATACTCATAGATGTTAGTACTACTAGAAGTTTATAAATTATCTGAACTATCGGGCGTCTTACGCCATCCAAACGATTTTCCCCTCTAGATATTACATCTACTCACCCGTGATCTGGTGCTAGGTGTATCCGACCACCTGCTTTCCTTTCTCTGCGGCGCTCGAAGTCCCCACCTGCGAACCTAGAATTTACACAAAGTAACACACATAAGGTAAAATCCAGCAAAAATGCGATGTCAAGATTAAACGAAAAACTAGCGTCGCAAGCTAAACGAGTGCGTATACGTAACGTGTGTGCATACGTCAAAAACCACCGCGACACGCTGTGACACACAGCACACCAACTCGATTCGTATCGTACGTGTCGCGCAAGTCCCGCTACGCTAAATATAGGTAAACGGTCCCAGATTTAATCCGGAGCAAAAACAAGAAAATCAAACAAGACCAAACCCCTCACAATACCTATATACAACTACCTACTAAAATCTAACAAATTCCCAAACATTGGGCCGGCCACTAGGGTAGGATATCGGCCGAATTAAGGTGAAAAAGGTCCAGGTTTCTACCCTATATTCCTAACAGTATGTATAGGCTAATGTATTTGTTTGCTTACAAAAATTATAATCCCAAATACAGCAGATTCTAATATCCTAAAGTTTAGTTTTACAAAACGTTTCAAAACACTTAGTTTGCAACAATTGGGTACATTTGTGAAATTAGGTGAAATACAGTAACCAAGTGATACCAACAAAACACATTAGAGCTAATCTAACTTTAAAAACCCTGATTTACCCTATTCTCCAACTAAACCATCAAAATATCGTCAATGTCCAAAAAACACCAAAACTAACCAAACTCTCCCAGATTTCACCAACATCAAAAACCCAAAACCCAGACAATACCAAACACAGAAAAAAACCTACAGGCACCACTCAGCACATCACCAACGCTCAACTCACTAGGGGGGCCGGCGACGCCGGAAAATCAAGGGAAGTCGATGGATTTTCGGTAGGATAACCGGCACGAAACCCAACAAACTACTCTAAAAAGCCTGCACAATAATCTAAACATGTTTGCTAAACTAGTAAAAGATCACAGATGCAGCAGATCTCAAATATCCTACAGTTTGCTTCAAAAACGTATTTTAAAATTTCAAATTTGCGATTTTAAGGTGATTTAGCGAAAACTAGTGGTACTACTAGGTTAAAGCATCACTAATAACACCTACCTAAGTCAATTAAACTATAAAAATCCTAACTTATCTTAAACCCTACTTAAACAACAAACTAGCACAAAAATCCACATTAAACACTGACCGAAGCTAAATAACCACATGCTAGAAATAGAAAGGAGTTGAGTTTAAGAAATTATACCTCACTTGATCCTAGGATGTAAGAAGAAGGAGAAGAAGAAGAAGATGAGGGGGTTCTGCTGCAGCTGCTGCTTGCTGTTGTTGCTGTTGCTAATGCTGCTGCTGCTGCTGCTGCTGCTGCAGCTGTGTGTGTGTGGAAGTGAGTGGGAGAGAGAGAAGTGAGAAAGAGAAATGGGAGAAAATAATTGGTTTGAAACAAAAGAAAAGAAATGAGAGTCAACCCCTCTCTCTCTCATCATGATGATCAAGTATGGCTCAAGCCATCATGCTCTCTCTCTCTCTCTCCAACCCAAGTCAACCCCTAACACAAGCTAATTATATTTAAAAAAAGAAACTAATACACTTAATTAAATCCTATTAACCTAATTAAATGGGTTAGTCCACCATGGTTATCTAAACAAGGTTTTAACCCCAAACTTAAGCCTAGTTAATATGCACATGTGTGTGCAGTCCAAATTAAATTCTAATAAAATATACATAAATCCAGATAAAATATTTGAAAACCGTTTTAGTAAACATTTTACTAAAACCCCCACATTAAAGTATAATAATCACTTATCACATTCTAGGGTGCTACAACAACATCATGGAACCTGGGTGTCCAACATCGACACCTGAAACATCATGAAAGCATATGCATGTAAATATGAGGATATCAACCAACGTGTGTCCATCAACGACACAATAAAATCATGCAACCTGTGTGTCCAACACTGACACTCGAAAAATCATGAAACCCGTGTCCAGCATCGACATGTAAATCCTCATATCTCAGGCGCCGCATCCTCAGATCGGCCCTCATGCGCCACATACTCTGGTCGGCCCTCATATCCATCTCACGACTCCTGTCGGTATCCTCTGGATAATCGCCGAGTCCAAAAATATCACCGGTAAGTAGTGCTCGCCTGCCAAGCTCACCGCCTAACTATACGAGTTTTCTTGCCCCGGGGTACCTCACCGGGTCCACCATGTACCCGCAGACGATGCCTACCGCTCCTCGAATCGGGTTTCACATACCAATCTCAGAACCGAGAAAACTCATGGTGGACATCTCCAAATATCATATCAAGAGAATCCGGGTTTCTAAATCAATACATACTTTTTTTTGAAATATAACCACGGTTCTCAAATCCAGAATCTCATGAAAACAACATCTCAATGCATATAATTGTAAAGCATGATGTATGCAAACATAGAACAGAAATGTGAGCATATCAAGCATATTATGCGACATAGTATAGTGATGTGATCATAGCAAGTATATCATGCAATGAGTCATGTGACAAAACTGAACAATTAAGAGTAATAGCGTGATGTGGCAATTCTACTGTGCAAGTGATATAGCAAATATCGATGATGAAAGTGTGTGAGCCGGCAATCTGTGTAAGTGTAACATACGCATCATCGATAATTGTGTAGGTGTACTGGTACAGGTATATGTAATGCACTGAGAATATCAGGAACGAACCATAAGGTACATCGTACGCAAAATGCTATAGGGTATACGTATCTAATCTAACATCTACGTAAAGGCTAAACTAAGCGGTGTAGACAGGGATTAGATATCTATAACATCTCTGAGTCGATGAATCTATCAATCGGCATCCAGCCTCACAACATCACATACGGTGTAATCCATCGTACGGCATCCTCTAATCAAGGGTATGGATCAATCATTCGGTAAAACATCGCGTATGACGACAACAAACAGAATAGGGATTCTATCGACCTACACAACAATGAGGGTATAGATCTGAAGTCTCGTACGATATCTCACTCATCATTCACATAATCTTATATATATACCTATATCTCAGGTCACATCCGTATCAATCTCATATCTTGGGACCGACAAAGGTATTAAATATCACATATCGCCTCGCATCTGTATAACGACATATCAAACCAAGTCATCATATCTCGTCGTATAATCTTTTCATTACATCACTATCTCACATCAAGTGATCTAATATATATTTATCTTATTTTACCAATCTCATAACACATCTATCTCAATCTTATCATATTTATCGATCTTATATCATATCCTTATACATCTCGTTTCATATCTTATATCAATCATATCCGCTCGTATTATCTTATCTCGTCGCCTACCAACTCTTTTAACCATATCCATAAGTTTCTCACATGGTTTCCCTAACCATATTATATATATATTGGTTTCCATTTATAATTTGCGGGGGTGCTATACGCCATCCACCCGACATCCTCCGTAGATATAAATCTACTCACCTGTGGAACTCCTTGTTTAGCCGTAGTCGATGTGTTTCGTCATCTCGGAATCCACGCGAAGGTACCTACAATCAATAAACAATCGAAATGCTTATTAAAATCAATTCCGAAATCCAATACGACACACGAATTGCCTATAGTTTAGAACCTATAGTCTACACATGCAAAAACAACCAAACAACCCTCGTCGTTGACGTAAAAAAATCCAACGACCAAATACAATATCAAATCCCAAAACTAAGAATTCCAATATCGGAAAACATAGCCAAAACCAACCCAATACGCTCCCAGATTTTAGCTCATGTTAATTGGGACTAAACAAGCAAGTATAGGAGATGGGTTATAGGGATTAGGAGCTACAAACAAAAACTCAATCCCAGAACCCATAAAAAACCCGGCAACATCCCCACTAAATCCTAGCTCACCGGCTTACAGGAGGATTCTTGGGTTCGTACTTCTATGCTGGTTCTAGTGGTTAATCTAGGTCAGTGATATTGCTAGTTATCCTCATAATCATCCCAGGTTGCTCCAGATTACCTGTAGGCCAATAAAATGTAATAAAACCGACAGAGAACAATTCTAAGTTCGTATATCGGGTTCTATTCTCTGTTCTTGGCCATAAAATCCGCACTAAGGTCTTATAAACAGCCACTATACATCACCACAACAGAACTCATACCCTAAACCTCATCTAGGAAATCTCTAAGATCACAATCCACACTTGTTTAACTCTAAACTACATCTAGGATATACTAAAAATAATTACTTAACTAAAGATAGGAAATATACCTCATTTGGCAACTCAAGAATTTTCTTGAGTTGCTCAAAGTCTTCAAAATCCAACTTTAAAAGGTCTAATGGGTTTATAGAGTGGTGGGGATCATTTTTAATGAAGGGAGTATAGGGTTTTGGTGAAGAAATTAAGATGATATATGAGGATAGAAGTGGTGGAGGAAGAGTTGAAGGAGGAGATGAAGAAAACAATGGAGGAAATGTGAAGGGGGGGCAGCCCACTCTCTCTCTCTCTCTCTCTCTCTCATCCTCACTCTCCTTATGCCCACCCTCTCAATTATTCATGCCATGTCCCCCTCCAATAATTCTCTTTCTTTCTAAATCCAAATATTAACAAATACCAATGAAATAACATGCAACCAAATGCAACAAGTCATGGTGCACTAATCATGGAAAAATGTAGAAACACGGATTTGGCCTAATCGCGATTAGTAGTCAATTAATCAATTTTTATTTAAACTGCATATAATTAAATATAAAAATACCAAATCCAATAAATATATTTTTAAATGAATAAATCATCTAAATCTCCAATTATTTCACAAATATTGGTATATATTTATACCATTTTACGAAAACCCCAAATTCGCAAATCGGGCAGTTTTCGCGAAATATATTATTTTAATGTTAAATTCCAAAAATAATATTTTATATTTTCTGAAATGTTACAATCTTCCCCCTTAAATAAATTCGGTTCCCGAATTTAAATTTAAACACCCAAATGCTAAAAAATTTCAATAATCAGCTTAAATCACGGGGCTCCGAAATCACAGAAGATATAGAAATACCATAGCGCATCGTGTGCGGCTGAAAACGGATACGAAACTCAAAATCGAACTCCGTCAAGCGTCTCACAAATCATCGGATTTACATGCAAATCATCGGAGTTACAATAGAGACATAGATCTCGAAATCCAATATGCACTAGTAAAATACTATAATACGTATATAGTACGCATCCTTGGAAAAATCTCCTAAAACTAAATAAAACTCATGCAAATTATTTTTTTAATTGCCGTGTGATGCGTAACTCACGGCACAAGTGACGGACGCTCATTTGTAAAGTAATAAATATACGTTTATATATGTTTTGCTCAAATATACGTTTCGCCCTTTTTGAAATATCCCAAAAGGTTTTCCTTTATAAACGTTCGTGTCGCTCGCGGATACGTAGGAAATAGCGAGACTATAGCACCTTTTTGAAAACCTCTTGTTAAAATTTTGATGCATGCAAAGTACTCAGGTACTGTCCTCAGATCAGTCCTGTTCAGCTACTACATAATATAGTACCTATCATGAAAATAAAGTGCTCAAGAGTAAAATCAGCCTCGAAAGGCGTATCTAAAAATCACGCGTGTCTGGTGCGCACGTAAATCAAAGCCAAATACAAGTGCTACGATATGCACAAAAGCAAAACTAAGTGCAACGGATGTGCACAAAAGCATCTGTCCAGTGCAACGAATGTGCACGACAATAATATCAAGTGCATCTATAGTGCACGAAATCTCAACCCAATGCAACTAACCTGCACGAATGAAAATCCCAATCGAGTGCATCCGGTGTGCACAAAATCACATCTCATATCATGCGCCCAACATGCGTGAAAATCCAAATCAAGTGCATCCGTCCTGCACGAATGAAATCTAAATTAAGTGCATCCGACTGTACGAAAAAATCTAAATCAAGTGCATCCGACATGCACAAATAATATCTCAATCAAGTGCATCCAACATGCACGAATAAAATCTCACTCAAGTGCATCCGATGCACACAAAATTCAATACCAAGCGCCTAATATGCGCAAAAATCCAACCCAAGTGCGTCAGGTCCGTATAAATCATCTAGTGCAGTAGCATGCATGAAAACGAACGCCAAGTGCAAACGCGCACAAAAACATAAATCTGGTGAAGCAAATGCTCAAGATAAAATCAGGTGCAACCAATGCACGAAATACAAATATGGTGCAACCAATGCACAAAATATAAATCTAGTGCAATAATGCACAAAATATAAACCTAGTGCAACAAATGCACGAAATAAAAATCGGGGGCAACAGTGCACGGAAACTCATCAATAACTCAAATGCATATAAAAAGCAACACCGAGTGTACCGAGGTGTATAAAATCATAAACGTGTGCAACTGCGTGCACAAAACACGTATCAAGGCACTGCAAGCACATGTGAGCTATACCGAGTGCAAAAATCAAATCAAGTGCGTACCACATGCACAAAATCAAATCAACCGTATGAAATCCATGAAATCATAAACACGTGCAATGAAGGCACTAATCGATACCAAGTGCAACAGATATGCACAAATTATAAACCAACACAACGGTGTATATAGCATATACCAAGTGCAATAATTATGCACAAAATGTAAATACCCAGTAGGTGCAGCCATGGTGCACGAAAACTATATCATGAAACTCAATCTTCAAAACTCAAATCCAAGCGATATAAGTGTGATACTCGGATTACAAATGCAAATCGCAACAAATGAGATTGAGGTACATCTGCTACAATGTCGAAAAATGTCGGTGCGCCCAAAACTGGCAGAGCAAGATCATCCGCTTGCCTCCTGCTCACGGTCTGGCGTCATCTGTCTCTAGGTCCTCTTTTTCTCTGTGGATTACCAATCTCGCAATCCATCGGCTCGTCGGCCCGGTCAGGTGTACTAACGGAAACGATTCCACTCTGACACTCCTTTGGTTATTTCTCGGCCAATTAGTATGACCACTCGTAAAGCAACACATCACTGGCATCGGCCTCTGGCTCTCTGAATACACGTGACACAACCGATCCTCGGTGCAAATCTTATCGCAGCAGTGTCCTGGAAAGAACGTGCTCAAGGTCTCTTCTGATCTCGCCTATGCCGAACTATACGGAGGCTGGTACTCTTACATAATCTTTTCTCTCTTTCTGGACATCTGCGTTCTAAGCACAGCATTTCCTCGGGAATTGCTCGTATCCCAACGGCTATGTATACATATCAGATCTATAATCTCAACAGGGTGTAACAACAGCTCGTAAACTGTAAGTCCACGTTGCCCACCCCGGTGCTTGCGGGGAGGCGGATAAACGGAATAAAAATCGAATTTTTATGAGCTTAGGCAACATGGACTAGACAAAGAAGGATCTTTGCTAAACAAAAACAAGCTAAAGCTAACTAGAAACTAGCTAAGTGCTAGAAAGGTTATACCTTGGGATTTATGTCCTTCTCTCCTTGCTCCTTGGAGTGGTGGAAGGAGGTCACCTTAGTCGTCTTCTCACGTCGAAGAAAGATCCACCCGAAAGCCTCGACCTTTGGCTTCAACTCCAAGCTAGAAGTAACTAGGGTGCAAGAAGTGCTAATCCTTGAACCCTAGATGAGAGTAGATATTATCAAGAAAGGGTTTTTCTCAAGCTCAAGTGTTTCTCAACACATGAGAGGGGAGAGCTTGAGGGAGAGGAAGAACAAGAGAGAGAAAGTGAATAATAATATGAGAGAAAAATAAACCATTCTCACATATATGTGTGAATTATTGTAATTAGAAAATTAGCTAGATAATTGTCATGGTTAATCAAGACATGACCGTTATCATTTCATTTTTAGTGCAAATTGCAAGGATCAAAGAGTATCTTCCAAATGAAATGATGATGGTCAAAGTGTCAACCAAGGTCAACAAGTCAAGGAGGTCAAATGGTCAACAACAATAACCATGCATAATTATTTAAACTAATATCAATTAATAATAATACAGACATAAGCATTAGGGTTAATAAAAATGACAATAGTCATTAACCCTAATCAAAGTCCTCTCCCTCTGTCTCAAGCAACTGTGCATACGCACCCGTCTTCGTGATCCGAGGAACACGAATACAAAGAGATAAAACCAATCCCAAATCATATACTAGGATCCGGCTTAAACCAAAGCCCGCTAGTATAAGCTGTCCGGACAGCAAACGTGCACAAGTGCACGGATGTGAACGAACCCTATCGCAAAACCATGCGACCTCTACTCATTTTGCCTAAAGGCGAATAACTCTCTGTGTGGGACTCTAAAGACTCGACACTACGCTGGCAGTGGGTTTAACCACAGACCGCAAGCGGCACTAGCTGTACGTAACGGTCCCCAGGTAGATGTCGATAAGAAGACTGACGAGGTGAACCCCATCTGAACTCCTACTGAGCCTGTATGTGACAGTCTCCGTACAGTCCGGTCTGTTCGTCTGATACATCGCATGGCGGGCCTAGGGGGCGGTGAACGTCAGTCCCCTAATAGCGGTACAAGTCATGTCGGAGTGTAGCCCAGAACACCCTGAGATAACACTGGAAACCTACCAGTATATCTCGCTTGCCCTGGCCAGGGACTACTCATGTAATGGCTCTCCTGGACACAGCGCGATGTCAACCCCCAATACCAGGAGAGACGAATCCTGTATAACCGTCACTGCCTCCAAGTGCTTCGGGACTGCACCCAAAAACTATCTGTTTGCACGACTCCTTTGAACCATGGTAGGGTAGTAATCAAAGTGTAGTGGGAATACACTCAAGGCGAAGTGACAGTGTCAAGTCAGCGAACTAAGCTGTACTCATGTCACCTGGGAACTGATAACTGACGATAGGTATAATACCAACCAACAGTTCCTGACGAGTCCTGTCCAGTGTACTCGTAACCTAACGAGCACCCGCATACTATCTCAAGTACGACGTACTGATGGCTGTGGGACAGACCGTCTCCCACGCTGGGATGAGAAGCGCATACGCTAGTCTACTCCGGAGTATCGATGCCCTGTCTCGATAGTCGAACGACTAGGGACCTGTTTAAGGTTGTGCTTATAGATCACCCAGCTCCCACGAGTGTGAGCGCCATCACAACGCTGGTAATCAAGCAAAGATTCTAAGGGCTCTACTAATATGTATATCAGCGATATGCTAAAAGAAACACATGCACATATTAAAGCAGAGACAAACCAAGTAGCATGCTACCATTTCGAGCAAGATTGTATATACAACTGTGAATATCCCAAGCTTCCATCAAGTAATATACAAACTAGTATGATACAGTAATGGCCTCTAGGGCATATACACTAACAATCTCCCACTTGCACTAAGGCCATGTGCTGGCGTATCGAAGACCTATCATCTCGATCAGCCGCTCGAACTGAGTCTGGGGCAAGGCCTTGGTGAATGGATCTCCTATGTTATCTTCTGAAGCAACCCTCCGAACCTCGATCTCCTGGCGATCCACGATCTCCCTGATCAGGTGATACTGCCTCAAGATGTGTCTGGATTTCTGATGGGACCTGGGTTCCTTCGCTAAAGATATAGCCCCGTTGTTGTCGCAATACAGAGGTATTGGGTCAACAATGGACGGAACCACCTGAAGTTCTCTCAAGAACTTCCTCATCCGGACAGCTTCTTTTGCGGCATCAGATGCAGCGATGTATTCCGCTTCCATAGTCGAGTCAGCAACGGTTTCCTGTTTGGAGCTCTTCCAACACTCCGCCCCTCCATTGAGGGTAAAGACAAAACCCGACATGGACTTGGAATCATCCTTGTCACTCTGGAAGCTGGAGTCAGCAAAGGCTTCAATCTGGAGGTCTTTTCCGCCATACACCAAGAACATCTCCTTAGTTCTTCTCAGGTACTTAAGAATGTTCTTTACTGCTATCCAATGTTTCTCCCCAGGGTTTTACTGATACCTGCTTACCACACTCAGTGCATAAGCCACATCCGGTCTGGTACACAACATTGCATACATTATAGAGCCTACCGCAGAAGCGTAGGGTATAATAGACATGCGATCCCTCTCCAAATCAGTCTTGGGAGACATCTCTTTGGAGAGGGTGATCCCGTGACAAGCCGGTAGATTACCGCGCTTGGAATCTTCTATACTGAATCTCTTCAGTATGGTGTCGATGTACCTGGACTGCGAAAGTCCTAATATCCTCTTGGATCTGTCACGGTAGATCCGGATACCCAGAATGTATGAGGCATCACCCAGGTCTTTCATGGAGAACCTGTGTGACAAGAACCCCTTGACAGATTGTAGCATAGGAATATCATTTCCTATTAAGAGAATGTCATCCACGTATAAAACGAGGAATACTACAGTTCTCGCTACAAATCTACAATAGATGCAGGGTTCATCTGGATTTTTGATAAAGCCAAATTCTTTGACCGTCTCATCAAAACAGATGTTCCAACTCCGCGATGCCTGCTTTAGTCCATAAATGGACTTAAGCAACTTTCACACCTTTCCGCTGCTCCCACTCTGAATGAAACCCTCTGGCTGATCCATATAGACACACTCATCTAAATGTCCATTTAGAAAAGCTGTTTTTACGTCCATCTACCAAATCTCATAATCGTGGAAGGCAGCAATGGCAAGAAGGATCCGAATGGATTTCAGCATAGCTACTGGAGAAAAGGTTTCGTCATAGTCCAAACCAGGTCTTTGACGAAAACCCTTTGCAACCAGTCTAGCTTTATAGGTCTCAGCCTGTCCATCTACACCAATCCTCCTTTTGAAGATCCACTTGCATCCTACGGGTTTTACCCCATCTGGAGCAATGTCCAACGTCCATACTTTGTTGGTGTACATGGACTCCATTTCGGTCCGCATTGCATCCAGCCATTTTACCGAGTCGACGCTCTGAATGGCTTGCTGGAAGCTAGTAGGCTCACCAAAATCTATGATGCAATCTTCTCTATCCCCGTCAATGAGAAAACCATAGTATCTCTCGGGCGGATGAGACTGCCTACTACTCCTGCGGAGTGGCGTGGGAATGTCCTGATCTTTCGAACCCTCTGGTTCTACTAAGCTTTCAGTAATAGCTCGTGGTTCTGGAATTTCTTCCAGTTCTATTGCGCTCCCACTTAATTCTTTTTCTATGAACTGGTGTTCTAGAAAGTGGGCATGGCGAGAAACAAACATCTTTTGTTCCTCTTCGCAATAGAAGAAATATCCATTGGAGTTCTTTTGATATCCCACAAACTTGCACTGTACTGAGCGTGCCTCGAGCTTGTCCGCATGCTGCTTTTTTACAAAAGCTGGACATCCCCATGTCTTAATGTGATTAAGATAGGGTCTCTTCCCACACCACATCTGATATGGTGTAGCTGGCACAGTCTTAGTTGGAACTCGTTTCAAAAGGTATGCAGCTGATTCTAGCGCATATCCCCAGAACGATCGCGGCAACTCAGCGTTACTCATCATGGACCGTACCATATCCAATAGGGTTCGGTTCCGTCTCTTCGATACACCGTTATGTTGCGGAGTGCATGGAGGAGTATGCTGAGAGAGAATTCCATTCTCTTTTAAGTAACTCAGGAACTCGGCACTCAAGTATTCACCACCTCGATCAGATCTCAGTGCCTTGATACTTTTGCCTGTTTGTTTTTCTACTTCATTCTTATATTCCTGGAATTTTTCAAAAGCCTCGGATTTATGTTTCATTAAGAAGACATAACCGTACCTTGAAAAGTCATCCGTAAAAGTAAGAATAACCGCTTCACGCATATGTAGACATTGGACCGCACACGTCGCTGTGTACGAGTCCCAAGAGCTCGCTCACTCTTACTCCATGTCCAGTGAACGGAGTCTTTGTCATCTTTCCCTTGAGACAGGATTGACAAGTTGCATACGATTGATATTCGAACGGATCCAAATATCCTTCTGTATGTAACTTAGTCAACCTTCTCTCATTGATGTGACCCAGTCTACAATACCATAAGAAAGTTTTATTGATTTCTGGAGACTTTCTTTTGTGTGTATTCTGGACATTGAAAATCTGTGGTTGGTTTAATACGTATATACTGTTGTTCAATATACCTGACCCAATCAAAACTTGATTAAGGTGAATGTTCACTACATTACTTACAAATGCAAATTCATAACCTTCTTTAGATAATAAAGATACAGAAATGATATTACAGGTTGCATTTGGTACATAATAACATCTACGCAAAACCAAAAAGTGTCCATCCGACAATCCCAGGTGATAGTCCCCCACGGCCTCAGCATCCATGCTAGCACCGTTTGCAACTCTGAGGGTCATGTCACCTGCCTTCAAAACTCTACGCTTTCTCAACGCCTGCAAAGAATTACAGATATGAGATCCTGACCCGGTATCCAATACCCAGGATGTAGAGTTTATTGATAGACAGTTTTCAATAACATACACACCTGAAGCTGAAGCTGCAACTCGCTTCAAATCCTGTGTTCTGGCCTTCCAAGCCTTGCAATCCTGTTTCCAGTAACCACTTTTGTGACAATAGAAGCATTCTTCCTTCCCCACCAGCTTTCCCGCTACCTTTGTTGCTTTTTCTTTTCCCTTCGTATCCACTTTACCGACACCGCCTCTTGGTTTGGCGGGGTCTTTCTTTTTCTTGCCCTTGGCTTTCGCCCTGGACCTAGAAGAGGAAGATCCTCCTACAAACAAAGTGGATGTCTCCCTACCCTTCTGTAGGGTGCCCTCAGCACTCCTCAACATGTTCAGAAGTTCGGAAAGTTCAACCTCCTTTCCTTGCATGTTGAAGTTAAGGATAAACTGGGCGTAAGTGGAAGGAAGGGACTGGAGAATCAAATCAGTATAGAGTTCATTCTCCAACGTGGTCCCAAGGTCCGCGAGCTCCTCTATGTAGCCAATCATCTTAAGCACGTGTTCCGCTACCGATGATCCGACGGCCAACCTTGCCGAAAAAAACTTCTTCGACACTTCGTATCTTGCGATACGAGACTGCTCTCCATACAGTTCTTTTGTATGAAGAAATATGGACTCTAGGTCCATATTCTCGTGCCTCCTCTGATGTTCGTTGTCCATTGAGGCTAGTATGAGGCATCTGGCCTTCGCGCAATCTATTTCCCAGGTCTTGTAGATTTCCCTATCTACGACACTGGTTTTGGGACCTGGAACAGGGGGAGCTTTGGTGGTAAGGACATACCCCAACTTGTCATAAGTGATTGCCATCTTGACATTCCTGAGCCAATCTTTGTAGTTTGGCCCTGTCAATATGTTTTTATCTAGTAATAACTTAAGTCCGGTCATGTTGAATGGTCGCTGCAATTAGGAGAGAGAAAAGAAACACTTCAGCATGATGCTCTTGCAAGTTTAGAGTGGGTTTTAGTTTTTCTAAACTGGATGGCTCCCACTGTCTCTCGAATCCCTTCTCAAACCGTAAAGAAAGGATTAGTCAGGATCAATCTCACCGTACAATACTTGCTTAACCGTTCAGCCAGGCCAGTGTCGGTACTTCGAGGGAGGTTTTCCAACGCTTTCACGAAGTTCCTTAATTAAGTAACCTTTTTTCCCTGTGGGCGTAGCCCCGCTAACACCTTTCTTGACACCTACTAAGTTTATAGCATTGATCGTTAAGTGAGAGTTTTCCCGAGGAGTAGCATATACTCACAGTAGGATCGGGATCCAAATATCATCGCGTGATAAAACCGAAGGAATCCTACCAGAATTATCACACTCCAAATGGTATGCAGTGCTAGCAAGTTTCAGTACTTATGAAACTCCCGATGTGGATTTCTGCCCCATGCTCTTATGACCTTGACTTTGGCCAAAATATCATAAGTCACATGTCAAGTTCTACCCGTCATTCTCCTGGTTAATTTGGACCCACCCGTACCTACCCTTGACTTTGGCCAAAATGGCAGCACGACTGTCCCAAACCAACGCATCTATCTATGCTGCACATGAATACCCAATAGCTACCAATCACTATGCCTTGACTTTGGCCAAAATACATAGCTTGAATACTTTTTGACCATTCATGTGGAATGACGGAGGGCTACGAATGGTTTTGGCGAAACCGTGAACGTAGTGAACTTGATATAATCGATGGAACGAGATAGCTTTTAAAAGGAGTGGTTCAAGCTCCGCGTTTAAAAGTTTAGTTTTGAAAAGAACCGAGTGGTTTTCAAAGTGTTCCAATCGACTTTTACTTGGTTTATTTTCTTGCATTAGTTCTTTTAATGCGTCCCACATTTAATCCTACCATTGCAGAAAACAACCAAAATATGACGTACGCTTATGCCATTCGCAATCGCCACGGGGCCCCGTCATCACCCGTTAGGTTACTGAACTAACGACAGAGCGGGGGCTGGGCTAGCGCGGCTGTAAAACATAAGCAACGCCTAAATAGTTATCATATATAAATATATAGCAATGATAGACATTACAGATAACATATGAATACATTGGATATACTAGGAATCCGCAATCCGTTCGAGCCTGCAACGAAAAGCGGATTACACGGTCGCGGTGAATAGCCAATACCCCACCCAAGACCCCTACGGGTGCGGCAAACTACCCGCCAAGTACCCGAAGCGAAGCAACCTCCCTCACCACCGTGAGTAGGCCACTCGGCACTTCGAGATACCCGGTAGTTTGTGCACCCCCTCCATGGGTCTATCCTAGGAGCAAAAACAGTAAAAAGAATTATACAATGACGGCTACAACCCCGATCCGGTTGTGCGGCCATACAAATAATATTATTACATCAATTTACATATTACAATGAATGAAAGAAAAAGCAACACTCATCTCACATCCACCCCGGCTATTCATCCGCGACAATCCAACCCATTCATATACACATACCATCATCAATCACAGATCACAGATATGTATAACCCCGACTAATCGACATATAGCGATTTGCCGACGTTCAATACATATAAACATCACAGATATAACCTTTTAGTCAAAGTGTATTGAAGTTCGGAAAAAATACGGATTTATAGGCCCCCAAAAACAAATTTCTATTCTGGAAAACCTGGGCACATATAAACCATCTTAAAAATCCTAAAACCAAGCCAGAAATACACTGCACCAAACTTGACCCAGTGAAGAGCCAAGACGGCCGCGGTTGCACGGCAATAGCTTGCTATTGCTGCGGAACCGCGGCCCTTTGGTCGAATCACTGGATCGTTTTTGGTGGCTTTCTTCACAAAACCCTGAGATGATTTTTGGAGTATAATTTATTTTGTTTTGAACAGAAAAAAAATTAACAGAAACTTAGGGTTTTGAAAACTCGGTTTTTCGATTTTTCCGATTCGAACTTCGATACACTCTACTACCTAGCTAGTTTATGTTTAGTTAGTCTCTGATACCACTGTAAGTCCACGTTGCCCACCTCGGTGCTTATGGGGAGGCAGATAAACGGAATAAAAATCTAATTTTTATGAGCTTAGGCAACATGGACTAGACAAAGAAGGATCTTTGCTAAACAAAAACAAGCTAAAGCTAACTGGAAACTAGCTAAGTGCTAGAAAGGTTATATCTTGGGCTTTATGTCTTTCTCTCCTTGCTCCTTGGAGTGGTGGAAGGAGGTCACCTTAGTTGTCTTCTCACGTCGAAGAAAGATCCACCCGAAAGCCTCGACCTTTGGCTTCAACTCCAAGCTAGAAGTAACTAGGGTGCAAGAAGTGCTAATCCTTGAACCCTAGATGAGAGTAGAGATTATCAAGAAAGGGTTTTTCTCAAGCTCAAGTGTTTCTCAACACATGAGAGGGGAGAGCTTGAGGGAGAGGAAGAACAAGAGAGTGAAAGTGAATAATAATATGAGAGAAAAATAAACCATTCTCACATATATGTGTGAATTATTGTAATTAGAAAATTAGCTAGATAATTGTCATGGTTAATCAAGACATGACCATTATCATTTCATTTTTAATGCAAATTGCAAGGATCAAAGAGCATCTTTCAAATGAAATGATGATGGTCAAAGTGTCAACCAAGGTCAACAAGTCAAGGAGGTCAAATGGTCAACAACCATAACCATGCACAATTATTTAAACTAATATCAATTAATAATAATACACACATAAGCATCAGGGTTAATAAAAATGACAATAGTCATTAACCCTAATCAAAGTCCTCTCCCTCTGTCTCAAGCAACTGTGCATACGCACCCGTATTCATGATCCGAGGAACACGAATACAAAGAGATAAAACCAATCCCAAATCATATACTAGGATCCGGCTTAAACCAAAGCCTGCTAGTATAAGCTGTCCGGACAGCAAACGTGCACAAGTGCACGGATGTGAACGAACCCTGTCGCAAAACCATGCGACCTCTACTCATTTTGCCTAAAGGCGAATAGCTCTCTGTGTGGGACTTTAAAGACTCGACACTACGCTGGCAGTGGGTTTAACCACAGACCGCAAGCGGCACTAGCTGTACGTAACGGTCTCCAGGTAGATGTCCATAAGAAGACTGACGAGGTGAACCCCATCTGAACTCCTACTGAGCCTGTATGTGACAGTCTCCGTACAGTCCGGTCTGTTCGTCTGATACATCGCATGGCGGGCCTAGGGGGGCGGTGAACGTCAGTCCTCTAATAGCGGTACAAGTCGTGTCGGAGTGTAGCCCAGAACACCCTGAGATAACACTGGAAACCTACCAGTATATCTCGCTTGCCCTGGCCATGGACTACTCGTGTAATGGCTCTCCTGGACACAGCGCGATGTCAACCCCCAATACCGGGAGAGACGAATCCTGTCTAACCGTCACTGGCTCCAAGTGCTTCGGGACAGCACCCAAAAACTACCTGTTTGCACGACTCCTTTGAGCCGTGGTAGGGTAGTAATCAAAGTGCAGTGGGAATACACTCAAGGCGAAGTGACAGTGTCAAGTCAGCGGACTAAGCTGTACTCATGTCACCTGGGAACTGATAACTGACGATAGGTATAATATCAACCAACAGTTCCCGACGAGTCCTGTCCAGTGTACTCGTAACCTAACGAGCACCCGCATACTATCTCAAGTATGACATACTGACGGCTGTAGGACAGACCGTCTCCCACGCTGGGATGAGAAGCGCATACGCTAGTCTACTCCGGAGTATCGATGCCCTGTCTCGATAGTCCAATGACTAGGGACCTGTATAAGGATGTGCTTATAGATCACCCAGCTCCTACGAGTGGGAGCGCCATCACAACGCTGGTAATCAAGCAAAGATCCTAAGGGCTCTACTAATATGTATATCAGCAATATGCTAAAAGAAACACATGCACATATTAAAGCAGAGACAAACCAAGTAGCATACTACCATTTCGAGCAAGATTGTATATACAACTGTGAATATCCCAAGCTTCCATCAAGTAAAATACAAACTAGTATGATACAGTAATGGCCTCTAGGGCATATACACTAACATAAACATCTCGCACGAACCTCTTGCTCCACTCATCGTTATTATCTCCCACTTCGACGTCACGTCATGCTATCTGCGTACTGCAATTGTTCTCGGCTACGGTCAATCCGGAGTCTCTCACACGGACTCGAAATTACGAACTTGGTATCTTCATCACTCTGTAGAAGATATCTAGCCGAACACGTCCTCGGAAACTCGTCCCAGCCATCGGAGGAATATACTTTATTCATCTGTTCTCGATCAACTCACAACGCATCTGGGTGAGGTCCTCTTTCCAAAGCTGGTCAACTTACTGATCTCCTATCGGATCATCCAATGAACAACGTCATCTCTGGATCGTTCTAGTCTAGATCTGAATAAGATTCTCCATACTGGAAATCTTCAACTTAACTGGGCCTGGGTCGGCACATCAATAAGACGAATCATCTCAGTCGCTCAACTCAACTCAAGATAGACAAGCTATCTTTTGTCGCATCTCTGCCTGGAAGCTCCAGCGATCTCAATTCGTAAGCTCAGGAAGCGACATCCCATCAATCTCAGCAACAGCTGGGTCATCTGTCTGCAAGGTAGACAACATCACAAACTCTGAGGTAGGTTGTACATCGGCAGTCCTCTCACAACTGGCAGCCTCTATCAGTGGCCCGATCATACGGTGCAAAACCGAACACTCACCTCGCACGAGAGGTCACAACACAAACACTACATCGAGACGTTCCAATGTCACCAGAAAACACGATGGCCAGTCCTCGTCCATGAAGAGCTCGCCCTGACCGCATCACTAGCAGCAGCTCAATCCGCGCTCAAACCATGGTGATAGGAACCTCAAGCATGTATCGATGCAGATGTAGGGTTCCAAGGCACGCTAATGAAGTCTCACAAGGCATCAACCATGCTAATTTCAAATTTTACGGGTGCCGAGAAACCTTAATACGGATCGTTTACTAGAAGTTTAGGCGATATACGAATCTAGTTAACAACTTAACTAAAGATAAGAAGCTACAACCTTTGTAGATCCGGATATCCACTTCCTTGGCTCCACGTAGGCGTCCTCTCGCTGTCCATCTCGAATCCCGGACTCAATCGTCGGCTTGATCGGAGAAATGGGCGGACTAGGTCGTCGGCTTCGTGCCGAAGATGATCTGCGTCGAGGCATCACAAATTCAAGCTCCGAGTTCACAAATTTGTGAAACTTGTGAAGAAAACACCCAAAACCACTTGGCAAGAGGTAGAGGATGAAGAAATAGGAGGTGGGTTCACTTTAGAATTGGATTTCTCTCACTTTTGCTCAAGTTGCCATTGATGGCATCAAGTTTTCATTCTTGAAGATGAAGAAGAAGATGAAGCTAGAATTATGATAAGTGTTAAGTTAAAATGAATAATAAATGAAAACTTATCATAAACTAACTAGGGTAGAGTGTAGAGAATAGACCATGGTTACTTGGATGGGTTAGGGTTAAGCATGAAGACAAGAATGGTTAAGAAGTCAAAGCTTCATGAAGCTTCAACTAGAAACAAACATAGCCACCATTCTTATCTAAATCTTTCCGAATAAATAAAAAAATAAATAAATGAAAAAGCAAAACCCTAATCATCTCTTAACCATGGTTTAATCCTTTACACTTAACCAAATGATCAAGTATCATCAAACATGATACAAATATGTGCACAAAAGTATATCACATATACTTCTTGCACATCAAGTGAGAAAATCCATTTAAAGTGAACCAATACTAGTTAATGCAAAGTAATATATCAAATATATAATTATACATTAAATCATTAAATCAACACTTGATTTAACGATCCGGTCATATCGCATATAACCGACTAGTATCCTATGTATCGGCTTATCGAATCAATCCTTGATTCGTTATCTAGGTTATATCGAATATAACCAATCGATACATCCATCGCGAGAATGGAATACGGTATCACATACACGCATCATTCTCGGTCCTGCACATATCTCATATGCACTCCTATTTCGTTTCGCTTGAGCCAGGAAACCTCTGTGTAGGACTCTAAAGACTCGTCAATACGCCGGTAGCAGATGATGATCATATCAAGCACCCACAAGCCGTAAGCGGTCTGCTAAACGTAACGGCCATCCGGGTATTGAGCGATCAGAAGATCGACGAGCTAGCCCGCTCACACTCCTGTGAATCCAACCAGTAACACTTACCGTACAGTCCGGTATGTTCGTCTGATATGTCGCATATCAAGTCTAGGGGTGGTAAACGTCAGACCCCAATAACCGATAAGTCGTGCCGATGTGAGGCTCATAACGGGTCGAGAAACTACTGGTAACACTTACCAGCAAATCTCTGATCAGCCCTGGCCAGGGACTTCCCTGTTACGGCCAATCGAGCACAGCGCAACATCAACCCCCAATACCGGGAGAGACGAAACCCCTCCTATCGCTCATTGCCTCCATGTGACTCGGGACTCTGCCCAAAGACCACCGTTTTGCATGCCCTCATGGACGTGGTAAGGTGGAGATCAAAGCACAGTGGGAATCACACAAGATTCTATAACGATCTCGGGTCTACAGACTAACCTGCACAAGTGTCACCTGAGAACTGCCATCTGACGTGAGGTATAATACCATCTGGGAGTTCTCGGTGAGTCCGTCCAGTGTACCCAGTCTCCACTGAGCACCCATATACCATCTCTGATTTCAAACACCAATGGATGTGGGATCATCCATCGCCCATCTCATGGGTCGAGAAGCGTATACGCTAGTCTACTCTGGTATATCGATGCCCCGTCTCGATACACCCGCGAATAGGGACCTTGAAGGATGTACTTATGGACTACCATGTCCCCACTAGTATGATCTGCATCATAGTCCACGTAGTCAAGTACACATCCTAAGGGCTTTATCAACATGTAACTATAAGACAGTTTAAAGAGACAAGTGTACATGTTAAGATAAAGAGTAACCAGATAGAATACTATCATATCGAGCAAGAAAGTCATCTCTATATATGTCCAAGCATCCAATATAATATACATCATCTGTACAATACTGGCCTCTAGGGCATACATACAACTAACAATCTCCCACTTGCACTAGGGCCAGCTGCTGTAGTATCGCATACCGAGCATCCCGAAGAGTTTCTCAAACTGTATCTGGGGAATGGCCTTCGTGAGTGGATCCGCCGTGTTGTTCTTCGTGTCAACCCTCCTGGCCTCGATCTCCCGGCGATCAGCTATCTCCCGGATCTGGTGATACCGCCTCAGAATATGCCTGGATCGCTGATGGGACCTGGGTTCCTAGGCCAAAGCCACCGCTCCATTGTTATCGCAATACAAAGGTATTGGATGCTCAATGGATGGAACCACTCCAAGTTCAGTAATGAACTTCTTGATCCAGACAGCCTCTTTGGCAGCGATGTATTCAGCCTCCATCGTCGAGTCTGCCACGGTTTCCTGCTTGGAACTCTTCCAGCTAACCGCCCCTCCGTAAAGGGTAAAGACAAATCCCGACTGCGACTTAGAGTCGTCCTTATCACTCTAGAAGCTCGAATCGGTAAAGGACTCCACTTGGAGTTCTTCGTTACCATACACCAAGAGCATCTCTTTAGTCCTTCGTAAGTACTTGAGAATGCTCTTCACAGCTGTCCAGTGACTCTCTCCAGGATCAGCTTGATACCTGCTCACTACACTTAGTGAGTATGCTACATCGGGTCTGGTACATAGCATCGCATACATGATAGAGCCTACAGCCGAAACATAGGGTATCCCTTGCATGCGAGCTCTCTCCAAATCAGACTTGGGAGACTTCTCTTTGGAGAGAGTGACTCCAGAGATCGTGGGCAAGTTCCCACTCTTGGATTCTTCCATACTAAACCTCTTTAGTATGGTGTCAATGTACCTGGATTGGGACAATCCCAATATCCGTTTGGATCTATCTCTATAGATCCTAATTCCCAATATGCAGGAGGCATCACCAAGATCTTTCATTGAGAATCTTTGTGATAAGAAGAGCTTGACCGATTGCAGCATAGGAATATCATTTCCTTTCAAGAGTATGTCGTCCACGTACAATACGAGGAAGACAACCTTACTCTCTGCCACCTTCTTGTAGATACAAGGTTCATCTGGGTTTTTGACGAAATCAAACTCTTTGATAACGACGTCAAAGCAGATGTTCCAACTCCACGATGCTTGCTTTAATCCATAAATGGATTTAAGCAGCTTGTACACCTTCCCGCTGCTCCCACTGTCTACGAAGCCCTCTGGCTGAGTCATGTACACGCACTCTTCTAAATCACCATTTAGAAAGGCGGTCTTCACATCCATTTGCCAGATTTCGTAATCATGATATGCAGCGATGGCAAGCATGATCCGGATGGACTTAAGCATAGCCACTGGAGAAAAGGTTTCGTCATAGTCCACACCTGGTCTTTGACGAAAACCCTTTGCTACAAGTCTAGCTTTGAAAGTCTCCACTTTCCCATCTACACCAAGTTTTTTCTTGAAGATCCTCTTTCTCCCGATGGGTTTTACCCCTTCAGGAGCAACATCCAAAGTCCATACTTTGTTGGTGTACATGGATTCCATCTCGGACCGCATTGCATCCAGCCATTTCACTGAGTCCCTACTCGTGATGGCCTGCTCGAAGCTAGTTGGGTCATCATCCTCCATGATGCAATCCTCGCTCCCACCATCCATGAGAAAACCGTAGTATCTCTCAGGTTGGCGAGGAACCCTACTAGATCGGCAGAGAGGCTGGGGTTCATTGGGAGCTACTGAATCTTCTGGTTCCACTAAATCTTCAGTTACGGTTTGTGTATCTGGAACCTCTTCCAGCTCTACCACTTTGCCACTAATTTCTTTTTCAAGGAATTCCTTTTCTAAAAAGGTGGCATGTCGAGAAACAAACACTTTTTGTTCCTCTGCATGGTAGAAAAGATATCCGTGTGAATGTTTGGGATATCCCACAAACTTGCATAGAACTGACCGTGCCTCGAGTTTGTCCGGATTTTGCCTTTTGACATAGGCCGGGCAACCCCATATCTTAACTCGTTTAAGACATGGTCTCTTCCCACTCCATATCTCATATGGTGTGGTAGGTACAGATTTAGTTGGAACTTGATTCAATAGGTATGCTGCTGTTTCCAGCGCATATCCCCAGAAGGAAATAGGTAACTCAGCTGTGCTCATCATAGAGCGCACCATATCTAATAGGGTGCAGTTCCTCCGTTCTGATACACCGTTGTGCTGTGGTGTATATGGAGGAGTCAGCTGAGAGAGAATCCCATTCTCTTTTAGGAAGTCCAGGAATTCATTGCTTAAGTATTCACCTCCTCGATCAGATCGTAGGATTTTAATACTTTTTCCGGTTTGGTTCTCAACTTCTTGCTTATATTCTCTAAATTTCTCAAAAGCTTCTGATTTGTGTTTCATCAGGAACACATACCCGAACCTAGAGAGATCGTCAGTGAATGTAATGAAGTATGACGAACCATCCCTGGCATGTGTAGACACAGGACCGCATACATCACTATGTATCAGTCCTAAGAGTTCAGTAACTCTTTCTCCGTGTCCCGTAAACGGAGTTTTGGTCATCTTGCCTTTGAGACATGACTGGCAAGTGTCATAAGATGAAAATTCAAACGGATTTAAATATCCATCTTTATGCAACTTAGCTAGTCGTGTCGCATTGATGTGACCCAGTCTACAATGCCACAAGAAGGATTCGTTCAGTTCAGAACTCTTCCTCTTATGTGTGTTAGTTATGCTCAGAACTGTTGATTGATTTAGAACATAAATGCCATTGCACAACGTGCTTGATCCAACCAACTTTTGGTTACGGAAAATGTTCATAACATTGTCCTGTAATACAAAATTATATCCCTCTTTACTCAATAAAGAAACCGATATAATGTTGCATATCAGGTTCGGCATGTAATAGCATTCGTTCAGAACCAATGTATTACCAGTTGGTAACACAAGGTGATATTCCCCGACAGTCTTAGCTGCAACAATTGCACCATTTCCAACTCTAATGTCTTTATCACCTTCTCCAAGTTCTCTACCTTTTCTAAGCCCATGTAACTGATTACATATATGGGATCCTGACCCGGTATCTAATACCCAAGACGTAGGGCAAATGGAGAAACAGTTCTCTGTAACAAACACACCCGAAGAAAATGCATCAACATGTACTTTCTTCAATCGGGTGGCATGGGAATCCTGGTATTCCCCTATATCCTGTTCAGTCCTATAACTCTTATAAGAAAGAACGGAACCAACGTTCCCCAGCACAGTATAACATGCGGGTTCGGTCAATACATCCATATTATTATCTTGATTAAGGCATGAAATGGTCGCTACCTGGAGAGAGAGAGAAGAAAACACTTTAGCGTAAGCTCGTGCAAGATCAGATTGATTATTATCTTATCTAATCAGGATGGCTCCCACTGGTTTTTATCAAATCTTCCTTCAAACCCTAAAAAGAAAGACTAGCCGGGATTAATTACACACTACAAGTTCGCCAATCTTTCAGCCAGGCCAGTGTCGGTACTTTGAGGGAGGTCCCCCGTGCTTTCGCACGAACCTAATTAATGTAAACCTCGTTTTTCCAGAGGCGTAACCCCGTTGACACCTTTCTAGACACCTACTTGATCAGCTAATTGCAATGTGTAAAACTCTCCCAGGAGTAACTCTTACTCGCAGTGGGTATCGGGATCCAACTATCTCATAGAAGGTATGCAATCTCATTGCAAATTTCAACACTTGAAATTCCCGATAATATTTTGCCCCTAGCGTCCTATGACCTTGACAAAGGCCAACAAATCATAGCATGCTAGTCAAGTTCAACCCGTCATTTCTTGATTGAATCAAACCCACCCACATGGCCCTTGACAAAGGCCAACAAGGTCGTACGACTACTCTGAAACAATCTGCATCATATGCATAAGCAGATAATCACTATTTGGCTACCGCACACTACGCCTTGACAAAGGCCAACAAACGCAGCACGATTACTAAACAGTTCTTATCTGAAATGACGGAGGGCTACGACAGGTTTTTCTGAAAACCTATTGCGTAATGAACTTGATATCGTTGTAGAATCAAATGAAGTTTTGAAATGGAGTGATTTTGAGGCTTTTCTAGTTTTGCTAAAGGGGTCACTCCCGGTGAAGGGATCGTCGGCCCTTTCCTCGTCGAATGAGGTGCGGGATATATCATATATATCACTGTGCAAAGCAAAAACTATAGAAGCAATCAAAAGCAGACCGAGTATGTAGCATCTGCCAGTTATCGCTAAAGGAGTCACTCCCGGTGAAGGGATCTCGGTCCTTTCCTCATCGAATAAGGTGCAGGGTATATCATATATACCGCTATGCAAAGCAAGAACTGTAGCTACCTGTTTTGTTTAAAATCTGATTCTACAACATCTTAGGTTTCTTTTCTTTCATTAATCACATTAATGAAGTCCCATCATTTAAATACCTAAACATCACAGATAAATACGACGTACACTTATGCCATCCGCATTCGCCTCGATGTCCCCTCGTGCACCGTTAGGTTAGGTAACTAACGACAGAGCAGGGCAGGGCTAGTGCGGGTGCAAAACATAAGTAACGTCTATATAATATATCATATATACTATATAAAGTATCTATCACAGAACATCACATGATCTCATCACAGATATCGCAGCAGAAGAAACATATGAAACATTGGATATACTAGGACGTCCGTGTTTTCAATACGAGCCAGTATAAAACACGGATTCCACGGTCGTGATGAATAGCCAATCCCACACCCTTAGACCCCTACGAGAGCGGCAAGCAACCCTACCAATTCTAGAGTTAGGAGACCCGGACTCGACTCCTCGAGATGGTCTCCCACTGGACCCTAGAACCCGGTTACCTGTGCTCCCCTCCTTGGGTCTATCCTAGTGCAGAAAAGTAAATAATATACAAAGGGTGACATCTTCCGCAACCTGGAAGTGTCCTAATAAAAGAATATTACATACAAGTTTTTACATGAATGAAAATGAAAAACACTCATCTCACATAAAAACCCCCGGCTATTCAAACACGACAATCCAATATAACATATCCAGCAACACATAACATCACATGTCATCAACGTAAGTAAGTATGCGCATCCCAATTGTCGTTGACATATAGCAACGAAACCGGCGATATCACATATTACACTTACGGTCACAGAAAAGAAAGTGTAAAACTACAACAGTTGGAATCCGCAATCTCTTTAGACATCGCATGCCTAATCAAATGAAATACTTAGACATCACATGCCTAACAGTTATAAACCCCGCATTTTGGTCTCATTATCGAAAACTCTTTTCAATATCAAATGAAACTAAACCGCTAGATTTATAACATTCATTCAGTTATCTCATAACTGTTTGTGAATTCCAATTATTGTATCCCATTCCAGATAAATAGAAAATATTAAACTTTCCGATCGAACATTCGAACACCCAAGTTTTCCCGAAACCGTCCAACACATGAAATAGGTTCAACGACATTCACTTCATGCCTCAGTACCAACGGTCTAGCCGTAGAAGGGTCAAGCCAACGCCTCACATGTGGCACGCCGTACTGCCCCAAACCCGAAGGTTTAAAGGGCAGTTCAAGACGGTCATATAATCGAGTTAAGGTTTGTTGTCTTCTAGAGGGACCATCGCGTTACTTGCACTACTCAGAACGTCCTTAAACCATTGAAAGATCCAACACTTGGAAATTTTCCGGCAGGGGAAAAGTTGGGTATTTATATCCGGTCAAACTTTTTAACATATTCTAAAGTTATCCGGAAAGCCACATAGACAAGATTTGATAATCAGATCGAATCGTTGATTCCCAATACAACCCCAGAACACTCAACTCTTGAGTCAAATTAAAAATTCCCAGAAAATTCAGCATAATAAAATAGTAATTACTGTGCAAAACGGGAGTGATGATGTCATCATCTTGCCGCGGAACCGCCGCAGAAGCCAGGGTTCTGCCGCGGTTCCGCTGCACTTTTTACTGTTCATTGGATAAATTTTGCATCGTAATTCTTAGATTTCCCAGCTGAATTTTTTAAGCATTTTTAATATGGAAAAATCCCAGATTTTAGAAAGAGTCCATAGAGCACTTGGGTTTTAGGGTTTCGGGTTCTTTCGGGTTTCAAACGTCGTCTAGACTTCGCCTAAGGCTCTAGCTAGGCACTGATACCACTGTAGGGTTCCTAGGCATGCTAATGAAGTCTCACAAGGCATCAACCATGCCAATTTCAAATTTTACGGGTGCCGAGAAACCCTAATACGGATCGTTGACTAGAAGTTTAGGCGATATACGAATCTAGTTAACAACTTAACTAAAGATAAGAAGCTACAACCTTTGTAGATCCGGATATCCACTTCCTTGGCTCCACGTAGGCGTCCTCTCGCTGTCCATCTCGAATCCCGGACTCAATCGTCGGCTTGATCGGAGAAATGGGCGGACTAGGTCGTCGGCTTCGTGCCAAAGATGATCTACGTCGAGGCATCACAAATTCAAGCTCCGAGTTCACAAATTTGTGAAACTTGTGAAGAAAACACCCAAAACCACTTGGCAAGAGGTAGAGGATGAAGAAATAGGAGGTGTGTTCACTTTAGAATTGGATTTCTCTCACTTTTGCTCAAGTTGCCATTGATGGCATCAAGTTTTCATTCTTGAAGATGAAGAAAAAGATGAAGCTAGAATTATGATAAGTGTTAAGTTAAAATGAATAATAAATGAATACTTATCATAAACTAACTAGGGTAGAGTGTTGTCACGACCCGCAGGGTACGGAACGTGACTGGCACTTAAGTTTACGAAACGTCTAAAGACGTCTGTAAAATAAGTAAGCCAAAGCCCAGAAAACAAAACCAATTAAGCAAAAGAGTGAAGAAAACCCAATCATTTGAAGCAAGTTTATCAAATAAGTCATGTAAAAGCCTTTTTAAAAACAATACCAATTTTTCCCGAAAATTTCGGCAGAGTCTCCTTTGTAAATACTGGCCCCCAAAATGGGTACAACAAAATATATACATGAATCCAACAAAAAAAGGCATCCCCAAGCGGGAGCTAGCTCTTCGCCATAAGGCGGTCACAAATCCCACGCAATGTAAATGACAACAAGCATAATAATCATAAGGAAGCATGAAAAAAAGTAGCATGTCGGCTCAAGTGAGCTCGACCCCAAAATACAGCATAAAATCCACAAACCTCACAGTCTCATCTCTAGGTCAATATACAATAATCTGGTAGAAACAGTAGATGGAGTACACTAGATACAAGAATATACAAGGTGGTACAAAATAATAACATAACCCACCTATGAGCAAATCTCGAGCCCAAGCAAAACAGGCAAAAGAACAAGTGCGCCCGCCGCTACTGAACTGACGGAGCGGACCTGCAAAAGACTGTGGCACAACGGGGGTGAGTTGCCAACTCGTGAGTAATAAATAACATCTGCAAAGGCTATCGTATGCATGCACACAAGCATCCTAGCATCTAAAATACAGGTATGACTGGATGCACTAGCAGGTGTGTATATCATATCAGTGTGCTAATATGTATGCAACATGAATATCTGAGGTCTCAATATGTATATATAAGAAATATTTATTCTCTTTTTGTTTTTGAAACTCTTTTAGAAAGCCAGCATAATGTCAATGAATCGACAAAAATCGGTGTCCAGCAACGACACCCAAAAGCTGTCTCAAATCTCATAAATGTATCTCTGGCCTCAGCCGTCCGGCTGACCCATCTCAAATATCAATATCTCATCATCTAGCGGCCACGGTCGGTATCCTCTGGATATCCGCCGTCCCAAACAGTCACCGGTAGGTAATCCGTCCCCTGCCAGGCTCAACGTCATCACCACATTCCTCTTGCCCCGGGGTACCTTACCGGGCCCACCATGTACCCGTGCCGGTTCCTCCACTCCTCGACACGGATTTCCAAATCCACAGCAAACTCATGGTGGACGACACTTACATCACTAGAAAACCGCAATTTTTACATATTTTAAAATATATTAAGTTTAGAAATTTTGCGGTTTCCCCCCGAAATCCAGCAATATCATAAAATCTCAAGAAATCCTCATAAGTGCATATATCAATGATAATGAATGCGTATGCTATCAATAATCAAGTTGCGATGTGTGATTAATGTATTAAGAATGAACAATTAATATGATGAAATTCGTGCACATGAATAGCAATCCTACGGTTTCATTTTAAGGAAATAGCACAATTTAAGTATCAATTAGTAAAAGGTTTAAATTAAAGGTTATCTAGTGTGGTAGCATGGCAATTACCAGGGTGTGTGTGTAAACATGAATAGTGCTCGTGCTGCATATAAAACCTGGTAATGGTGCATGTGTCCTACAATTGAGTTTGCGTATATGGATATAACATATTGATCATATTGCAGCAATTATCATGCCAGTATTATTATTCTAATGTCACAAGTGATTATCCAATTTACTATTTTCCAGTTTACTAAATCTATCGGGCGACTTGCGCCATCCAAACGATCGTCCCCCGTAGATGTTAAATCTACTCACCGGAATCCCTGGCTAGCTGTGTCCAATCACCGCCTTTCCCTTTCGCGCCGCGTCTGACGTTTCCGCGACCGAACCTGGAATTTACATCAGTACCAAATATAAGGTTACATATCAAGAACGACGCAAAACCCCAACGAAACTACTAAAGTTCGCTAGCTAGGTACAACGTGCACAAAGTGCGCGGAACACACGCGAAAATCGCAAAACTGCCGAAAAACGCCGATTTGGGTCGCCCGGCGAAACTAAAACCCGACTACCCAAAAATCCGCACTCACGCATCCTAAAAGTCGTAGGACAAGCCATAAAATCATCAAGATATCAAAATTAATCCATCACATAATTTATATACAAAACTAGTAAGCATTGCGTCCCAAAATCGGTGCAAAAATCGCCGATTTGCGACAAAACGACCACAATAAAGCATACTTACCCAAGCACACTACAAGCAATCTACCAACACTAATTACAACACAAAAGTAATGATTCCAATCCTATTTTCCATAACCACTAATTCTAGAATTTATAACCTAGGAAAATCCAATCAATTTCCACACTTGAAAACTTAATTAACACTAATTTCAAACCCAATTAGCAAGTCCACCTCTTAGATTTAGGTTAACAAAATACTAGATAACAATTTAGGTTCAATCAACTAAATAATGTTTTCTAAAACTTAATCCACTCACTAATCATGTTTCACAAACCACTACTAAACATAAACCCTCTCTTGAAAATTTCAAAACAACAATTTCACCCTTCTAAAATTAACTAATTTAGCAAAGTTGAAAACTATAACAACAAGATAACTATATGGATTAGTTAATTAACCACTAGATTAACTATAAAACAATCTAATTAAGTATTATAGCTACAAAACCCTAGCTAAAATTTTCAAGCAAAACCTAAGAAACTAGATTAAACTACACTAAATTAACACTAAACCATCTAACATAAGAACTTAAACAAAAGAATTTAACATGATAGAAATTATACCTCTTGATCTATGGATCAAGCAAGAAAATTTTGCTCCAAAAGATGGCCTCAACACCAAGATCCAAGCAAGAATGGCTAAGGATAATGATAGCTTAAGGATTTTGTTTGGATTTTGAATTAAATCATGGATTTTGATGTATTTTCTTGAAGAAATTGAAGAAAATGAAAAGAAAAGAGAGGAAGAAGAGGGTGTGCAGGATTTTCAGCCAGAGGAGGAATGGGGGAGGGTGTGGGCAAGTGGGGAAGGTCATGGGTCAAGTCCACAAAGTCAAATGCACCTTACTTTATTCATTTTAATTAAAATAAATCCAAAAAACCCCTTAAATCACTCAAGAAAGCAACTAAAGAAAAGAGATCAGAATTTTCTGGTCTCACACAAGGTGGGGCTGTCCTAGGGCTGAGGAAAAAGAGAGAGGGGTTTTACAAAAGAAATTTTATGCAAAAAGGCCCCCTACAACTAAAAAATTGCAAGTTTTAGCTCAAAATTCAATAAATTCGTTTCAATTCATAAAAATTTGTTAAAAATCAAAATAAATTACTAAAAATTCATGTTATCACTAGATTATAATTATCATAATTTTAGAGATTAAAATCAGCCCGGAAAAATTTGTATTTATCGCTTATTTAATGTATTTTCTTACCGGCTTAAAATAATATTAAAAAATTGAAAAATTGGGAAAAAATTTTAAATGACCAAAATTTCATAATTAACTCATTAGCTACTAAAAACAAGTAATTACCTACCCATTTAAGGTATAATTAGCCCTAAACTGCAAAATATCGAGAAAGACGGTTTTCGGAAAAATACCGAATTTTCACCGAATTTCAGGAAAACACCAAAACGACTTTTCAAGACGCTACAATCTTCCCCCCTTAAAGAAATTCGGTCCCCGAATTTAAAAAAATATAGCTACGCGTACCTTCAAAGAGATGGGGATATTTCTTCCTCATCTCGCCCTCGGTCTCCCAGGTAACCTCCTCGCTGCTCGGGCTACGCCAAAGGACCTTGACGGTTGGTATACTCTTCGACCTCAACTTCTTCACCTGCCGATCCAGGATGGCCACCGGCTGCTCTGCAAAAGAAAGGTCGCGCTCTAGCTGGACTGTCGGGTGCTGAATCGCATGCGAAGGGTCGTGAAGGTACTTGCGGAGCATCGAAACATGGAAGACGGGGTGAACATCGGGAAAGCTGGGAGGAAGAGCCAAACGATATGCAACTGCGCCGACATGCTCGAGGATCTCGAAGGGACCTACGAATCTAGGGCTAAGCTTCCCCTTTCGCCCAAAACGCATCACGCCCTTCATCGGAGAGACCCTCAGAAAAACATGGTCGCCAACTGCGAACTCTAATCTGCGACGGCGCCTGTCTGCATAGGATTTCTGCCTGCTCTGAGCCGCTCTCATCCGGTCTCGGATCAACTGTATCTTCGCTGTCGTCTCCTCAACAAGCTGCGGCCCCAAAATGCTGCTCTCGCTGAGCTCTGTCCAACAAACGGGCGATCTGCATCTCCTCCCATACAATGCCTCAAAAGGTGCCATCTGAATAGTATCCTGGAAGCTGTTGTTGTAGGAGAACTCCACTAGAGGTAAATGACGATCCCAGCTACCACCAAAGTCTAAAACGCACGCTCTGAGCATGTCCTCGAGAGTCTGAATGGTCCGCTCTGACTGTCCGTCTGTCTGCGGATGAAACGCTGTGCTGAAGCTCAAACGAGTGCCCAAAGCCTCCTGAAGTCTCTGCCAAAGTCGGCTGGTGAACTGAGTGCCTCGATCTGACACGATACAAGTCGGTACGCCATGTAGTCGCACGATCTCGTCAATATAGAGCTGAGCATACTGAGCGAAGCTGAAAGTCGTCTTCACTGGAAGGAAGTGAGCCGCTTTCGTCAATCTATTCACGATCACCCAGATGGAGTCGTACCCTCGACTGGTCCTGGGTAGACCCACAACGAAATCCATCGAAATCTGCTCCCATTTCCGCTCTGGAATGGGTAACGGCTGTAGCTCTCCTGCGGGCCTCTGGTGCTCGGCCTTGACTTGCTGACAAGTCAGGCATCTCGAAACGAACTCCGCAATGTCCCTCTTCATCCCGTCCCACCAGTAGGTCTCTCTCATATCATGGTACATCTTGGTGGAACCGGGGTGGACACTATACACTGATCGGTGTGCCTCCTCAAGAATGTCGCGCCGCAATCCATCAGCATCTGGTACGCACAGTCTAGATCCATATCGTAAAATCCCCTGATCATCAACCACGAACTCGGAAAATCTGCCCTGTCCCATCTGTGCCATGATCTCTGAGCAACGGTCGTCACTGCGCTGTGCCTCATATATACGGTCAAGCAACTGTGGGCGTGCACGAACATGCGCGAGTTGTCCCCCTGTCTGAGTGAACTCGAACTCAACTCTGCTGTCGCATAACATCTGCCAATCTGCTGACAACTGCCTCTGCACTGCGCGCAAAAAGGATAGACTACCCCCGGGCCTCCTACTCAACGCATCTGCCACCACATTTGCCTTGCCGGGGTGATATAAGATCTCGCAGTCGTAGTCTTTCACCAACTCTATCCAACGACGCTGTCTGAGGTTCAGGTCTCGCTGCTGAAATATGTACTTTAAGCTCTTGTGATCGGTGAATATCTGACACGACTCGCCGTAAAGGTAATGTCGCCAAATCTTCAGTGCAAAGACCACTGCAGCCATCTCCAAATCATGAGTGGGGTAGTTCTGTTCATGCTGCTTCAACTGCCGAGAAGCATAAGCGATCACCCGGCCATGCTGCATCAATACGCATCCTAATCCCACTCGCGAAGCATCACAGTAGACAACAAATCCGCCTGATCCCGAAGGCAAAGATAATACCGGCGCCGTAGTCAAACATGTCCGCAGCTGCTGAAAACTGCGCTCGCATTCCTCCGTCCAGACGAAAGGAACTCCCTTCCGGGTCAAACTGGTCAACGGTGCAGCTATACGGGAGAAGTCCTGAACAAAACGCCTGTAGTATCCCGCCAAGCCTAAAAAACTACGGATCTCAGTAACCGATGTAGGTCGGGGCCACTGCTGAACAGCCTCAATCTTCTTCGGGTCCACACAAATGCCGTCTCTCGTAACCACGTGACCCAAGAATCCGACGCTGTCCAGCCAGAATGCACACTTGGAGAACTTCGCGAACAGCTGGTGCTCCCTCAGAGTCTGTAACGTAATCCGCAAGTGCTGCTCGTGCACCTCTCTGCTCCGGGAGTACACCAAGATATCGTCGATAAACACGATGATGAACAAGTCAAGATACAGCCTGAATGTACGGTTCATCAAATCCATAAATGCTGCTGGGGCGTTGGTGAGTCCGAACGACATCACCAAAAACTCGTAGTGGCCGTAGCGCGTGCGGAAAGCTGTCCTCGGTATATCCTCCTGTCGAACTCGCAGCTGATGGTATCCTGATCGCAAGTCGATCCTCGAAAAATACCCCGCACCCTGAAGCTGGTCGAACAAATCATCAATGCGCGGCAACGGATATCTGTTCCGAACGGTAACTTTGTTCAGCTGGCGGTAGTCGATACATAAGCGCAAACTTCCATCCTTCTTCTTGACAAACAGGACCGGAGCACCCCACGGAGAAACACTAGGTCGAATGAGCCCCTTATCCAACAAATCCTGCAACTGATCCTTCAGCTCTCGAAGCTCTGCCGGGGCCATCCGATAAGGCGGTATAGAAATAGGCCCCGAACCGGGAATCAAATCAATGCAGAACTCAACATCGCGCTCAGGCGGTAGCCCAGGTAGCTCATCAGGGAAAACATCAGGGAACTCACAAACTACCGGGACCCGGTCCAACGGAATCTCTGCAGCTCGAGTATCACAAATACAAGCTAAGAATCCCTGACACCCCTTCCGCAAGAGCTGACCAGCGCGAAGAGACGAAATTAAGCTGGGAAGGGCGACACTGCGGTCTCCCTGAATAACAAGGACTGGCTCTCCCGGAAAGCTAAATCTGACTGCCTTCTCACGGCAGTCCACCGAAGCATAACAAGTGGCTAGCCAATCCATGCCCAGAAGCACATCAAAGTCCAACATATCGAGGAGTATCAAATCAACTGATGAATCCCTCTCCCCGATACGAACGGAACACAAACGAAATACAAACCGAGCGACAAACGACTCGCCTACCGGAGTAACAACAACAAGCGGCTGATCTAACGACGACGACTCACGGCCCAACATCGGTGCAAAGTGTGTAGAGACGTACGAATGTGTGGAACCTGGGTCGAATAATACTCGTGCGTCGAAAGAACAAACTGGCAAAGTACCTGTCACAACGGCATTGGATGCCTGCGCATCCTGCGGTGTCAAAGCAAATACTCGGGCCTGTCCTCCACCGATAGCGGGCTGACCTCGACCTCGGCCTCTGCCTCCTCGTCCTCTCTGAACAGGACCGCCGCGTACACGGCCTCTCGGTGCACCTAACTGGCGTGGAGCATAGCCTGGGGTAGGAAGTAGGGCTCTCTGAGGAGGGGGTGGTGATGGTGGTAGGGTCACATGCGGAACTGTCGCTGCTCCCTGTCGTCTCACTGGACAGTCTCTGACAAGATGGTGCAGACTCCCGCACCCAAAACATCCTGGCGACGGCTGCTGCCCCTGGGGATAAGAACCATATAACTGTCCCCGCCCAAATCCTCTGCCAGGCCTATCTCTCGAAAAGAATCTGGCGCGCTGCCTCTGAGGCGGTACAGCGGTGCGCATCCTCTTCGGCCCAGAAACGGCCGAAGTCCGTGATATGCGTGCCTCCATCCGCAATGCCGTATCCATAGCAGCTGAATAAGTGTCGTAGTGCTGGGCGCCAATGGCAAGATATAGCTGGGCATCAAGTCCCTGTACGAACCTCTTCACCATCTTCTCTTCGGTATCCACCAAATACTGAGCATATCGGGATAACTGTGTAAACTGGATATCATACTCAGACACCGTCATCCCAGGTGTCTTGACTAAGGCCTCGAAGCTGCGAGCTCTGGCGTCACGAACGCTCTCTGGAAGCAAACGGGCTAGAAAGACCGCTGTAAACTCGACCCAAGTCATAGGCGGTAGATCTGCAGCTCGACCTCTCAAGACTGACTCCCACCATGTCTGCGCGAGACCCTCTAGTCGGAAACTCGCAAGCTCTACCCATCGATCATCCGAACATCTCAGCGAACGGCAGATCCTGGCTAAACTGTCAAGGAACGTCTGTGGGTCCTCCGCTGCCTCGGTGCCGGTGAATACTGGAGGTCTCAGCCTCATGAAATCCATGTAGTGAAACCGGAATGGCCACGGTGGTAGTAGTAGGAGCAGGTATCATGGTCGTCTGTGATGTAGTAGGTACGTCATCCGGCCTCGGTGTACGACTGGCTGCAACTAGGGATCCTACCATCTGACGCAGCTCCTGCATGCCTCCCATCATCTGTCGCAACTCCTCCATACCGGTCTCGAGCCTATCCATACGGCCTGGGGAAGGTGGATCGGTCTGTCCCTGCGGCGTAGGCATACCACCCTGCTCAGTCCTAGTCTCGGACGAGCCAGCTCGAATCTCGTATCTGGCGGCAGCCCTCTGTGCCCTCGTAGCCTTCGGCGGCATAGTGGCTGTTACAGGAAAACGGATAGTAAGGACAGTGCAATAGGATTATAGGATACACGGAATTGAAGAAGGAAATTTCCAAGCAAGTATCCTAAAGTCACTTAGGCGGAGTACCGTATCGTAAGTATGCCGCGGACATACGCACGCTACGTTACCCTGCTTAAGTCACTTACTCCATCTACCAAGGGTCATCCTACACTCACAAAGGTAAAACCTATCGCTCTGATACCAACTTTGTCACGACCCGCAGGGTACGGAACGTGACTGGCACTTAAGTTTACGAAACGTCTAAAGACGTCTGTAAAATAAGTAAGCCAAAGCCCAGAAAACAAAACCAATTAAGAAAAAGAGTGAAGAAAACCCAATCATTTGAAGCAAGTTTATCAAATAAGTCATGTAAAACCCTTTTTAAAAACAATACCAATTTTTCCCGAAAATTTCGGCAGAGTCTCCTTTGTAAATACTGGCCCCCAAAATGGGTACAACAAAATATATACATGAATCCAACAAAAAAAGGCATCCCCAAGCGGGAGCTAGCTCTTCGCTATAAGGCGGTCACAAATCCCACGCAATGTAAATGACAACAAGCATAATAATCATAAGGAAGCATGAAAAAAAGTAGCATGTCGGCTCAAGTGAGCTCGACCCCAAAATACAGCATAAAATCCACAAACCTCACAGTCTCATCTCTAGGTCAATATACAATAATCTGGTAGAAACAGTAGATGGAGTACACTAGATACAAGAATATACAAGGTGGTACAAAATAATAACATAACCCACCTATGAGCAAATCTCGAGCCCAAGCAAAACAGGCAAAAGAACAAGTGCGCCCGCCGCTACTGAACTGACGGAGCGGACCTGCAAAAGACTGTGGCACAACGGGGGTGAGTTGCCAACTCGTGAGTAATAAATAACATCTGCAAAGGCTATCGTATGCATGCACACAAGCATCCTAGCATCTAAAATACAGGTATGACTGGATGCACTAGCAGGTGTGTATATCATATCAGTGTGCTAATATGTATGCAACATGAATATCTGAGGTCTCAATATGTATATATAAGAAATATTTATTCTCTTTTTGTTTTTGAAACTCTTTTAGAAAGCCAGCATAATGTCAATGAATCGACAAAAATCGGTGTCCAGCAACGACACCCAAAAGCTGTCTCAAATCTCATAAATGTATCTCTGGCCTCAGCCGTCCGGCTGACCCATCTCAAATATCAATATCTCATCATCTAGCGGCCACGGTCGGTATCCTCTGGATATCCGCCGTCCCAAACAGTCACCGGTAGGTAATCCGTCCCCTGCCAGGCTCAACGTCATCACCACATTCCTCTTGCCCCGGGGTACCTTACCGGGCCCACCATGTACCCGTGCCGGTTCCTCCACTCCTCGACACGGATTTCCAAATCCACAGCAAACTCATGGTGGACGACACTTACATCACTAGAAAACCGCAATTTTTACATATTTTAAAATATATTAAGTTTAGAAATTTTGCGGTTTCCCCCCGAAATCCAGCAATATCATAAAATCTCAAGAAATCCTCATAAGTGCATATATCAATGATAATGAATGCGTATGCTATCAATAATCAAGTTGCGATGTGTGATTAATGTATTAAGAATGAACAATTAATATGATGAAATTCATGCACATGAATAGCAATCCTACGGTTTCATTTTAAGGAAATAGCACAATTTAAGTATCAATTAGTGAAAGGTTTAAATTAAAGGTTATCTAGTGTGGTGGCATGGCAATTACCAGGGTGTGTGTGTAAACATGAATAGTGCTCGTGCTGCATATAAAACCTGGTAATGGTGCATGTGTCCTACAATTGAGTTTGCGTATATGGATATAACATATTGATCTAATTGCAGCAATTATCATGCCAGTATTATTATTCTAATGTCACAAGTGATTATCCAATTTACTATTTTCCAGTTTACTAAATCTATCGGGCGACTTGCGCCATCCAAACGATCGTCCCCCGTAGATGTTAAATCTACTCACCGGAATCCCTGGCTAGCTGTTTCCAATCACCGCCTTTCCCTTTCGCGCCGCGTCTGACGTTTCCGCGACCGAACCTGGAATTTACATCAGTACCAAATATAAGGTTACATATCAAGAACGACGCAAAACCCCAACGAAACTACTAAAGTTCGCTAGCTAGGTACAACGTGCACAAAGTGCGCGGAACACACGCGAAAATCGCAAAACTGCCGAAAAACGCCGATTTGGGTCGCCCGGCGAAACTAAAACCCGACTACCCAAAAATCCGCACTCACGCATCCTAAAAGTCGTAGGACAAGCCATAAAATCATCAAGATATCAAAATTAATCCATCACATAATTTATATACAAAACTAGTAAGCATTGCGTCCCAAAATCGGTGCAAAAATCGCCGATTTGCGACAAAACGACCACAATAAAGCATACTTACCCAAGCACACTACAAGCAATCTACCAACACTAATTACAACACAAAAGTAATGATTCCAATCCTATTTTCCATAACCACTAATTCTAGAATTTATAACCTAGGAAAATCCAATCAATTTCCACACTTGAAAACTTAATTAACACTAATTTCAAACCCAATTAGCAAGTCCACCTCTTAGATTTAGGTTAACAAAATACTAGATAACAATTTAGGTTCAATCAACTAAATAATGTTTTCTAAAACTTAATCCACTCACTAATCATGTTTCACAAACCACTACTAAACATAAACCCTCTCTTGAAAATTTCAAAACAACAATTTCACCCTTCTAAAATTAACTAATTTAGCAAAGTTGAAAACTATAACAACAAGATAACTATATGGATTAGTTAATTAACCACTAGATTAACTATAAAACAATCTAATTAAGTATTATAGCTACAAAACCCTAGCTAAAATTTTCAAGCAAAACCTAAGAAACTAGATTAAACTACACTAAATTAACACTAAACCATCTAACATAAGAACTTAAACAAAAGAATTTAACATGATAGAAATTATACCTCTTGATCTATGGATCAAGCAAGAAAATTTTGCTCCAAAAGATGGCCTCAACACCAAGATCCAAGCAAGAATGGCTAAGGATAATGATAGCTTAAGGATTTTGTTTGGATTTTGAATTAAATCATGGATTTTGATGTATTTTCTTGAAGAAATTGAAGAAAATGAAAAGAAAAGAGAGGAAGAAGAGGGTGTGCAGGATTTTCGGCCAGAGGAGGAATGGGGGAGGGTGTGGGCAAGTGGGGAAGGTCATGGGTCAAGTCCACAAAGTCAAATGCACCTTACTTTATTCATTTTAATTAAAATAAATCCAAAAAACCCCTTAAATCACTCAAGAAAGCAACTAAAGAAAAGAGATCAGAATTTTCTGGTCTCACACAAGGTGGGGCTGTCCTAGGGCTAAGGAAAAAGAGAGAGGGGTTTTACAAAAGAAATTTTATGCAAAAAGGCCCCCTACAACTAAAAAATTGCAAGTTTTAGCTCAAAATTCAATAAATTCGTTTCAATTCATAAAAATTTGTTAAAAATCAAAATAAATTACTAAAAATTCATGTTATCACTAGATTATAATTATCATAATTTTAGAGATTAAAATCAGCCCGGAAAAATTTGTATTTATCGCTTATTTAATGTATTTTCTTACCGGCTTAAAATAATATTAAAAAATTGAAAAATTGGGAAAAAATTTTAAATGACCAAAATTTCATAATTAACTCATTAGCTACTAAAAACAAGTAATTACCTACCCATTTAAGGTATAATTAGCCCTAAACTGCAAAATATCGAGAAAGACGGTTTTCGGAAAAATACCGAATTTTCACCGAATTTCAGGAAAACACCAAAACGACTTTTCAAGACGCTACAAGTGTAGAGAATAGACCATGGTTACTTGGATGGGTTAGGGTTAAGCATGAAGACAAGAATGGTTAAGAAGTCAAAGCTTCATGAAGCTTCAACTAGAAACAAACATAGCCACCATTCTTATCTAAATCTTTTCCGAATAAATAAACAAATAAATAAATGAAAAAGCAAAACCCTAATCATCTCTTAACCATGGTTTAATCCTTTACACTTAACCAAATAATCAAGTATCATCAAACATGATACAAATATGTGCACAAAAGTATATCACATATACTTCTTGCACATCAAGTGAGAAAATCCATTTAAAGTGAACCAATACTAGTTAATGCAAAGTAATATATCAAATATATAATTATACATTAAATCATTAAATCAACACTTGATTTAACGATCCGGTCATATCGCATATAACCGACTAGTATCCTATGTATCGGCTTATCGAATCAATCCTTGATTCGATATCTAGGTTATATCGAATATAACCAATCGATACATCCATCGCGAGAATGGAATACGGTATCACATACAAGCATCATTCTCGGTCCTGCACATATCTCATATGCACTCCTATTTCGTTTCGCTTGAGCCAGGAAACCTCTGTGTAGGACTCTAAAGACTCGTCAATACGCCGGTAGCAGATGATGATCATATCAAGCACCCACAAGCCGCAAGCGGTCTGCTAAATGTAACGGCCATCCGGGTATTGAGCGATCAGAAGATCGACGAGCTAGCCCGCTCACACACCTGTGAATCCAACCAGTAACACTTACCGTACAGTCCGGTCTGTTCGTCTGATATGTCGCATATCAAATCTAGGGGTGGTAAACGTCAGACCCCAATAACCGATAAGTCGTGCCGATGTGAGGCTCATAACGGGTCGAGAAACTACTGGTAACACTTACCAGCAAATCTCTGATCAGCCCTGGCCAGGGACTTCCCTGTTACGGCCAATCGAGCACAGCGCAACATCAACCCCCAATACCGGGAGAGACGAAACCCCTCCTATCGCTCATTGCCTCCATGTGACTCGGGACTGTGCCCAAAGACCACCGTTTTGCACACCCTCATGGACGTGGTAAGGTGGAGATCAAAGCACAGTAGGAATCACACAAGACTCTATGACGATCTCGGGTCTACAGACTAACCTGCACAAGTGTCACCTGAGAACTGCCATCTGACGTGAGGTATAATACCATCTGGGAGTTCTCGGCGAGTCCGTCCAGTGTACCCATTCTCCACTGAGCACCCGTATACCATCTCTGATGTCAAACACCAATGGATGTGGGATCATCCATCGCCCATCTCATGGGTCGAGAAGCGTATACGCTAGTCTACTCTGGTATATCGATGCCCCGTCTCGATACACCCATGACTAGGGACCTTGAAGGATGTACTTATGGACTACCATGTCCCCACTAGTATGATCTGCATCATAGTCCAGGTAGTCAAGTACACATCCTAAGGGCTTTATCAACATGTAACTATAAGACAGTTTAAAGAGACAAGTGTACATGTTAAGATAAAGAGTAACCAGATAGCATACTATCATATCGAGCAAGAAAGTCATCTCTATATATGTCCAAGCATCCAATATAATATACATCATCTGTACAATACTGGCCTCTAGGGCATACATACAACTAACAGCAGATAGTTCAAAGGGATCAAAGGAATCAACAGATCCAGAATGGGTACATGATCATAAGGAGGAACGGAATCAATGAGAGTATGATCATTGGAACGAATAGAATCATGGATCTCAAGTATATACATCCTATGGTCACTTAAGCGGAGTATCGTATCGTAAGTATGCCGTGTAACATACGCATGGTATGTCACTCTACTTGAGTTACCTACTCCATCAATCAGGAGCATCCTATGTAACGAAGGTTCGGGTCTAATACCCCCATGTACAAGTCTAAGTTCCGTAAGGTCAAGCCTAGGTTCCAAAACAGATTACGCCCAAGACTCCACATAGTCAAAACTAGACTCGAACCAAGGTCAAACCTAACGCTCTGATACCAACTTTGTCACGACCCAAAATTTTGTTCGTGACCGGCACTTAAATCACGCAATGTCGACAGGCATAACGTAAATTAAGTAAGCCGAAGCCCATAAATCTAAACCTTTTAAAGAAAATAAAAGAGGTGAAGTTTTGAAATAAAGGTATGATGAAATCAAATGGTTTCTTAAATGCATAGATAATGGAACATCAAAATGCAAGTGGATTTTACTAGTTGAAAAACATGTTTCGTCTTTTAAAAATTTGGGCAGCACCTCCCTTGTATATTTTGATCCAAAACCACATATACATGGTAATATAAAAGGCATCCCTAAGAGGGAGCTAGCTCTTCGCGAATCGGCGGAATCACAACCACGCAAGACAGAAATATATGTATACGATGCCCAACAACGAAGATCAACACAAAAGGATAACATAAAGAAGCAAGACATCAAATCCCCCAATCGAACATATAACCCATCACTCTAAGTCTCGCAACCACAAGTTTGTCTAAGTCTTACTACTATACAAATACTAGTTTCTGATTGATGGAGTTAACGAGATACAACAGAATAGTAAATACAAGAGTGGCACGATCCAATATGTCCCACCTACCAAAGAAAATCACCCGAAAGCAAGCCGTGTGCCAACGATACCGCTACTGATCCATGCGGTCAAACCTGCAAGAACTGTGGCGCAATGGGGGCGAGTTGCGAACTCGTGAGTAGAAAATATCAGCAGGTAGAAATCGAATAAAACAACGATTTTCTAGGTCAACTATATCATAAAGGTAATACTATGATATCTAGGGTAACCGTGTCTGCATATATACCAACAATATAATCAATGCCTGTATGCTTGTCGATATCATCTACGTGTCTATCAATGACACAACAACATCATGGAACCGGAGTGTCCAACATCGACACCCGAAACATCATGAAAGTATATGCATGTAAATATGAGGATATCAACCAACGTGTGTCCATCAACGACACATCAAAATCATGGAACCTGAGTGTCCAACACCGACACTCGAAACATCATGAAACCTGTGTCCAGCATCGACACGTAATGTTGGATATATTCATGCCCTAGAGACCATTATATGTATAGTGGATGCTTGGACATGTATATATGTATATTTATATATATGACTTTCTTGCTCGACATGATTGTATGCTATCTGGTTTTACTTTATCTGACATGTTTACTTGATACTGTTCATTTGATATATGTTGATAAAGCCCTGAGGATATTTGCTTAACTTCGATGGCTATGATGGAGATCATACTAGTGGGGCATGTGTGGTCTATAAGCATATCCTTAAATGTTCCTAGTCGTAGGTATATCGAGACAGGGTATCGATATTCCAGAGTAGACTAGCGTATACGTTTCTTGACCCATATGATGGGCGATGGATGATCCCATATCAATTGGTGTTGTGATATCGAAGATTGTATACGGGTGCTCAATGGAGACTGGGTACATTGAACGGAATCACTCAGAATTCCTATATGGTATTATATCTATCGTCGGATAGCAGTTCTCTGGTGACACTGGTACAGGTTAGTCTGTATACCCGAGATCATCATAGAGTCTTGTGTGTTCTCCTACTGTACTTCGATTTCCACCCTACCACGGTTCTACTGAGTCATGCAAACAGGTGGCTTTTGGGTATAGTCCCGAGACACATGGATACAGCGAGCGATAGGAGGGGTTTCGTCTCTCCCGGTATTGGGAGTAGATGTTGTGCAATATGCGATTGGCTCTAACTTGAAGTCCCTGGCCAGGGCTGATGAGATTTACTGATAAGTATTATCAGTAGTTTCTCGACCGGTCATAGTCCATATCGACATGACTTATTGAGTTATTAGGGCTCGACGATTCCATCCCTAGACTTGATATGCAACATATCAGACGAAGAGACCGGACTGTATGGTAAATATTGCCATTGGCTTGATGGGAGTTTTGACGGGTTCGCTTGTTTTTCTTCTGATCGTTCAATACCTGGGTGGCCGTTACGTTTAGCTGACCGCTTGCGGCTTGTAGGTGTTTTGATATTATCATCACCTACTGCCGGCGTATTGACGAGTCTTAGAGTCCCACACAGGATTTTTCTAGCTCAGGCTAAATGTTGTGGAGTGCATATGAGATATGTGCGGGAGCTCGATTAAATGCGAGTATGTGATACCGTATTTTAATCGGGCGTTTACTATTGGTCGGGTCGCATTTGATGTGACCGATTTATTAAATCAAGTGTTAATTTAATATTGACTTTTAGCTCACTTTTAATTAAACCTTTTATTTTGGATGTATGGATATATGTTTATACATACACCTGATGATGTGCATGCACACATACATACATACATATGTGTCATGGTTGATGATACATAAAAGATGGCAATGCAAGACTCACATGGTTGATAAATATCTAGATTTTTGTTAATGAATTAAAGAAAAAGGAAATTTGCTAAATGACTCATTGTTTCTACATTCTTCTTATTTGACCTTTTACATTAACCATGGTTAGATTTCCTTTGTTCTTTAACCCATATACAAAATATATAGATATTTAGTTAACTATGGTTATATTTGAGAGTGTGTCATATATATTCTTTCCTTTCTCTTTTTGAAATAGAATTATTCATTATATTCACAAAAGCTTTTGCCATCTTCACCTTCCTCCTTCTTCAAGCTCTCTAGAGTTTTGTTTTGAGTGAGGAACATAAAAAGAAAGGATTTTTAAGTGATTTTACAAACCACATAACCATTCTACACCACCCTAGCCCTTTAGTGTAGAGTGTTTGCTCCACTTCATCTTGATTTAGTGAGGCAAAGAGCTTGACCTAGGAATCTCCGGGTTGATCATCGTAAACGACGAAAGACCTTGAGCGGAGTTGATCCTAGCTTCGAGCAAAGCTGTAGGTGTCCTAACGACCGAAGGAGTTGGCTACAAAGGTTGTGTAAGTCTACGGTAGCGCCCCGGCCGTCTGTCCGAGGCCAAAATGCTGAAACGAAAACTTTTTCTAATCTAGAAACCGGAGCTATCGCAGACTTTAATCCCGGATCGAACCATTAACCTATAACTAGCAACTAGAGAAGGAATAGAAAAGCTATACCGATCGATCCGTGTCCTTCGGTCTTTAGCCACAATCCCAAGCTCCTCGCGGCATCTCCGCTCTCGATCTCCTCGTCGGAAAGGGCACCACATCTTCGAGTCTTTTTACGGGATCCCGCTTCGTCCGAAGTAACTCGGGCATGAAGTTCGCTAGCCAACGTGTCCAAGATGAAGTAGAGAATGTGTGTGATCACTTTGTCTCTTGCATCCATTGCATGGATGGAGGTTGAAGATGAAGCCATCAATGGAGGTTGTGAGCTAGAGGAAGAAGAAGAAGCATAATCCTTTTTCTTTTTGTGTTGTATGATAATGAGAGTGAGAGCAAGAAGAAAAAATACAAGAGCTAACCATCCCCTTATGGCTGCCTTTTCTCTCTCTCCCTCTCATTTCATCCACTAATCAATCTTACAGTGTGACATTAGCACAAGAAAAGAGACCATGAGTCACTAATTTAGTCTATGTCACATTAAATGCACAAAATGATGATTTCTAGCTCACAATTTCCATTTGTAAACATTAATCCAAATGTTTACAACAACAAAAAGATACGGCAACATCTAAAGTAAACTCGTGACGGATCACAAGGATATCCCTCACCTGTATATACATACCTGCATCCGCATTCCGACCGAATGCGAATGCGATGAGACTAAAGTAATCCAACAAATCTAATACTAGGATCTGGCTTAAACCAAAGCCCACTAGTATGATCCGTCCGATCTTGATCCGTGCACTACCGCACGTATATGATGGAACCCTGCCATATTTCATACAGCCTCTACAACGTTTCGCCCGAAACTTGAGAAACTGTCTGTAGGGGTCTCTAAAGACTCGTCAATACTTTGGCTGTGGATTTAACTACTAGCACGTCAGTGGTACTAGCTGTACGTAACGGGGTACCAGATATTGACCAAAAGGGAGGTCGATGAGCGAAGTCATCCTGACACCCTACTGAGCCTGTCAGTGACAATATCCGTACAGTCCGGTCCGTTCGTCTATGAGCATCGCATGGCGGGCCTAGGGGTTTGGTAAAAGTCAGACCCCCAAAAGCGGTACAAGTCGTGTCGGAGTGTAGCCCAGAACAACCTGAGATACTACTGGAATACCTACCAGTAAATCTCCTGCCATGTCCAAGGACTTCGTGTAATGGCTCTCCTAGACACAACGCGATCTCACCCACAATACCGGGAGAAACGAAACCCCTGCCGATCCGCTCACTACCTCCATGTGGCTCGGGACTGTACCCAACTAAAACCTGTTTGCACGAATCCTTTGAGCCGTGGTAGGGTAGTAATCAAAGCACAATGGGAACTCACACGAGACAAATGACGATCTCAGGTCGATGAACTAACCTGTACACATGTCACCAAGGAACTGCTATCTGATGTCAGGTATAATACCAACTAGCATGTTCCCAGCGAGTCCTGTCCGGTGTACTCATAACCCAATGAGCACCTGTATACATCTTAGGTGAACCAACTGACACCAATGGCTTGTGAGACCGGCCACCGCCCCTCGTCGGGGTCTCGATTGTATACACTAGTCTACTAATGGAGTATCGATGCCCAGTCTCGAAACTCTCACGACTAGGATCCACTTTAAGGATGTGCTTATAGACCCCAGCTCCCACGTATATGATCGCCATCCTACTGCTGGCAGTCAAGCAAGAATCCTAAGGGCTCTATCAACGTGTAATAGCGACCTGTAAGGTCACCTAAAGCAGTACATGATGATAAAGATAAACCAGATACCATACTATCATCTTGAGTAAGACTGTCCTACCGGTATAGGTCCTCCCTCAATCATTGCAATCACTGTTAGTGTATATGCCCTAGAGGCCATTACTGTATCATACTAGCTTGTATATTACTTAATGGAAGCTTGGGATATTCACAGTTGTATATACAATCTTGCTCGAAATGGTAGTATGCTACTTGGTTTGTCTCTGCTTTAATATGTGCATGTGTTTCTTTTAGCATATTGCGGGTATACATATTAGTAGAGCCCTTAGGATCTTTGCTTGATTACCAGCGTTGTGATGGCGCTCGCACTCGTGGGAGCTGGGTAATCTATAAGCACATCCTTATACAGGTCCCTGGTCGTTGGACTATCGAGACAGGGCATCGATACTCCGGAGTAGACTAGCGTATGCGCTTCTCATCCCAGTGTGGGAGACGGTCTGTCCCACAGCCGTTAGTACGTCGTACTTGGGATAGTATGCGGGTGCTCGTTAGGTTACGAGTACACTGGACAGGACTCGTTGGGAACTGTTGGTTGGTAATATACCTATCGTCAGTTATCAGTTCCCAGGTGACATGAGTACAGCTTAGTCCGCTGACTTGACACTGTCACTTCGCCTCGAGTGTGTTCCCACTGCACTTTGATTACTACCCTACCACGGCTCAAAGGAGCTGTGCAAACAGGTAGTTTTTGGGTGCAGTCCCGAAGCACTTGGAGGCAGTGACGGTTAGACAGGATTCGTCTCTCCCGGTATTGGGGGTTGACATCGCGCTGTGTCCAGGAGAGCCATTACACGAGTAGTCCCTGGCCAGGGCAAGCGAGATATACTGGTAGGCTTCCAGTGTTATCTCAGGGTGTTCTGGGCTTCACTCCGACACGACTTGTACCGCTATTAGGGGACTGACGTTCACCGCCCCCCTAGGCCCGCCATGCGATGTATCAGACGAACAGACCGGACTGTACGGAGACTGTCACATACAGGCTCAGTAGGAGTGCAGATGGGGTTCACCTCGTCAGTCTTCTTATCGACATCTACCTGGGGACCGTTACGTACAGCTAGTGCCGCTTGCGGTCTGTGGTTAAACCCACTGCCAGCGTAGTGTCGAGTCTTTAGAGTCCCACACAGAGAGCTATTCGCCTTTAGGCAAAACGAGTAGAGGTCGCATGGTTTTGCGACAGGGTTCGTTCGCATCCGCGCACTTGTGCACGTTTGCTGTCCGGACAGTCTATACTAGCGGGCTTTGGTTTAAGCCGGATCCTAGTATATGATTTGAGATTGGTTTTTCTCATTGTGTTCGTGTTCCTCGGATCACGAATGCGGGTGCGTATGCACAGTTGCTTGAGATTGAGGGAGAGGACCTTGATTAGGGTTAATGGTTGTTGTCATTTTATTAACCCTAATATTTATGTGTGTGTTATTGTTAATTAGTAATTAGTTTAATAATTATCCATGGTTGTGGTTTTTGACCTTTTGACTTCTTTGACTTGTTGACCAAGGTTGACACTTTGACCATCATAATTTCTTTTGGAAGATGCTTTTTGATCTTTGCAATTTGAAATGATAATGGTCATGTCATGATTTACCATGATAATTATCTAGCTAATTATTCAATTAAAAATATACACACATATTAGTGAGAAAGGCTCACAAATAAATCATTCTCTCATTTCTTTTCTCTCTCTTGCTCATCCTCTCCCTCAAGCTCTCTCCCTCTCATGTGTTGAGAAACAAAAAGCTTGAGAAAAACCCTCTCTTGATCTTCTCTACTCACTTCTAGGGTTCAAGTCTTAGCATTTCTTGCACTCTAGTTACTCCTAGCTTGGAGTTGAAGCTAAAGGTGGTGGCTTTCGGGTGGATCCTTCTTTGACGGGAGAAGACAAGCAAGGTGATCCTTTTCTACCATACCTAGGAGCAAGGAGAGAAGGACTAAAGACCAAAGGTATAACCTTTCTACAACTTTGTTAGTTGTTAGTTTACTTTAGCTAGTTTTAGTTTAGCAAAGATCCTCACAAGCTTAGTCCATGTTGCCTAAGTCATTAAAAATCCGTTTTTTATTATGTTTTCCGCCTCCCCGTAAGCACCGGGGTGGGCAACACGGACTTACAGTGGTATCAGAGACTAACTAAACTCAAACTAGCTAAGTAGTTAAGTGTAACGAAGTTTCGAAACCGAAAAACCCTAAAACCAAACTTTTTCAAAATCCAATTTTCTGTTGAAATTTTTTCTGCTCAAAATAAAAAACTGTATACTTGTAAAATTGTCTCAGGGTTTTGTGTGAAACACCACCAAATACGAACCAGAGAGGAGCCAAGAGGACCGCGGTTCCGCGGCATAAGGAAGCTCTTGCCGCGGAAGCGCGGCCGTCTTGTCAACTCTCTGTATCGTTTTTGGTGCAGATTGTTTCTGAGTTGGTTTTAGGATTTTTAGGATATATAATATGTGCCCAGATTTTCCAGAACTAAAATTTACTTTTGGGGGCCTATAAATCCGTATTTTTCGGAACTTCACTACACTTTAACTATATCGGTTATATCTGTGATGCTTGTATGTATTGAACGTCGGCTAATCGCTATAAGTCGATTAGTCGGGGTTATACATCTCTGTGATCTGTGATTGTTGGTTTGTGGATATGAATGGATTGGATTGTCGCGGGTGAATAGCCGGGTTGGATGTGAGATGAGTGTTATTTTCTTTCATTCATTTGTAACATGTAAATTGATGTAATAATATTCTTTGTATGGCCGCACAACCGAGTCGGGGTTGTAGCCGTCATTGTATAATTCTTTTTACTGTTTTTGCTCCTAGGATAGACCCATGGAGGGGGTGCACAAACTACCGGGTATCTCGAAGTGCCGAGTGGCCTACTCACGGTGGTGAGGGAGGTTGCTTCGCTTCGGGTGCTTGGCGGGTAGTTTGCCGCACCCGTAGGGGTCTTGGGTGGGGTATTGGCTATTCACCGCGACCGTGTAATCCGCTTTGCGTTGCAGGCTCGAACGCATTGCGGATTCCTAGTATATCCAATGTATTCATCTGTGATCTGTAATGTCTATCATTGCTATATATTTATATATAATAACTATTTAGGCGTTGCTTATGTTTTACAGCCGCGCTAGCCCAGCCCCCGCTCTGTCGTTAGTTAAGTAACCTAACGGGTGATGACGGGGCCCCGTGGCGAATGCGAATGGCATAAGCGTACGTCATATTTTGGTTGTTTTCTGCAATGGTAGGATTAAATGATGGGACGCATTAAAAGAACTAATGCAAGAAATAAACCAAGTAAAAGTCGATTGGAACACTTTGAAAACCACTCGGTTCTTTTCAAAACTAAAACTTTTAAACGCGGAGCTTGAACCACTCCTTTTAAAAGCTATCTCGTTCCATCGATTATATCAAGTTCACTACGTTCACGGTTTCGCCAAAACCATCCGTAGCCCTCCGTCATTCCACATGAATGGTCAAAAGTATTCAAGCTATGTATTTTGGCCAAAGTCAAGGCATAGTGATTGGTAGCGTTTGGGTATTCATGTGCAGCATAGATAGATGCGTTGATTTGGGACAGTCGTGCTGCCATTTTGGCCAAAGTCAAGGGTACGTACGGGTGGGTCCAAATTAACCAGGAGAATGACGGGTAGAACTTGACATGTGACTTATGATATTTTGGCCAAAGTCAAGGTCATAAGAGCATGGGGCAAAAATCCACATCGGGAGTTTCATAAGTACTGAAACTTGCTAGATTTGCATACCATTTGGAGTGTGATGATTCTGGTAGGATTCCTTCGGTTTTATCACGCGATGATATTTGGATCCCGATCCTACTGTGAGTATATGCTACTCCTCGGGAAAACTCTCACTTAACGATCAATGCTATAAACCTAGTAGGTGCCTAGAAAGGTGTTAGCGGGGCTACGCCCACAGGGAAAAGAGGTTACTTAATTAAGGAACTTCGCGAAAGCGTTGGAAAACCTCCCTCGAAGTACCGACACTGGCCTGGCTGAACGGTTAAGCAAGTATTGTACGGTGAGAATGATCCCGGCTAATCCTTTTCTTTACGGTTTGAGAAGGGATTCGAGAGACAGTGGGAGCCATCCAGTTTAGACAAACTAAAAACCACTCTAAACTTGCAAGAGCATCATGCTAAAGTGTTTCTTTTCTCTCTCCTAATTGCAGCGACCATTCAAGATGACCGGACTTAAGTTACTGTTAGATAAAAACATATTGACAGGGCCAAACTACAAAGATTGGCTCAGGAATGTCAAGATGGCTATCACTTATGACAAGCTGGGGTATATACTTACCACCAAAGCTCCCCCCGTCCCAGGTCCCACCTCCAGCGTCGCGGATGTAGAAATCCGTAAGACATGGGAGATAGATTGCGCGAGGGCCAAATGCCTCGTACTAGCCTCGATGGACAATGACCATCAGAGGAGGCACGAGAATATGGACCTAGAGTCCATATTTCTCCATACAAAAGAACTGTATGGAGAGCAGTCTCGTATCGCAAGATACGAAGTGTCGAAGAAGCTCTTTTCGGCAAGGTTGGCCGTCGGATCATCGGTAGCGGACCACGTGCTTAAGATGATCGGCTACATAGAGGAGCTCGCGGACCTTGGGACCACGTTGGAGAATGAACTCTATACTGATCTGATTCTCCAGTCCCTTCCTTCCACTTACGCCCAGTTCATTCTTAACTTCAACATGCAAGGAAAGGAGGTAGAACTTGCCGAGCTTCTGAACATGTTGAGGACTGCTGAGGGCACCCTACAGAAGAATAGGGAGACATCCACTTTGTTTGTAGGAGGATCTTCCTCTTCTAGGTCCAGGGCGAAAGCCAAGGGCAAGAAGAAGAAAGCCCCCGCCAAACCAAGAGGCGGTGTCGGTAAAGTGGATACGAAGGGAAAGGGTAAAGCAACAAAGGTAGCGGGGAAGCTGGTGGGGAAGGAAGAATGCTTCTATTGTCACAAAAGTGGCCACTGGAAACAAGATTGCAAGGCTTGGAAAGCCAGAACACAGGATTTGAAGCGAGTTGCAGCTTCAGCTTCAGGTGTGTATGTTATTGAAAATTGTCTATCAATAAACTCTACTTCCTGGGTATTGGATACCGGATCAGGATCTCATATCTGTAATTCTTTGCAGGCGTTGAGAAAGCGTAGAGTTTTGAAGGCAGGTGACATGACCCTCAGAGTTGCGAACGGTGCTAGCATGGATGCAGAGGCCGTGGGGGACTATCACCTGGGATTATCAGATGGACACTTTTTGGTTTTGCGTAGTTGTTATTATGTACCAAATGCAACCTGTAATATCATTTCTGTATCTTTATTATCTAAAGAAGGTTATGAATTTGCATTTGTAAGTAATGTAGTGAACATTCACCTTAATCAAGTTTTGATTGGGTCAGGTACATTGAACAACGGTATATACGTTTTAAACCAACCACAGATTTTCAATATCCAGAATACACACAAAAGAAAGTCTCCAGAAATTAATAAAACTTTCTTATGGCATTGTAGACTGGGTCACATCAACGAGAGAAGATTGACTAAGTTACATACTGAAGGATATTTAGATTCGTTCGAATATCAATCGTATGCAACTTGTCAATCCTGTCTCAAAGGAAAGATGACAAAGGCTCCGTTTTCTGGACACGGAGAAAGAGCGAGCGAGCTCTTGGGACTCGTACACAGCGACGTGTGCGGTCCAATGTCTACACATGCGCGAAGCGGTTTTTCTTACTTCATTACCTTTACGGATGATTTTTCAAGGTACGGTTATGTCTTCTTAATGAAACATAAATCCGAGGCTTTTGAAAAATTCCAGGAATATAAGAATGAAGTAGAAAAACAAACAGGCAAAAGTATCAAGATCCTAAGATCGGATCGAGGAGGAGAATACTTAAGTGCCGAATTCCTGAACTATTTAAAAGAGAATGGAATTCTCTCTCAGCTTACTCCTCCATACACTCCGCAACATAACGGTGTATCGGAGAGACGGAACCGAACCCTATTGGATATGGTACGGTCCATGATGAGTAACGCTGAGTTACCGCGATCTTTCTGGGGGTATGCGCTAGAAACAGCTGCATATCTTTTGAACCGTGTTCCCACTAAGACTGTGCCTACCACACCATATGAGTTATGGAGTGGGAAGAAACCCTATCTTAATCACATTAAGACATGGGGATGTCCAGCTTTTGTAAAAAAGCAGCATGCGGACAAGCTCGAGGCACGCTCAGTACAGTGCAAGTTTGTGGGATATCCAAAGAACTCCAAGGGATATTACTTCTATTGCGAAGAGGAACAAAAAGTCCTTGTTTCTCGCCATGCCCACTTTCTAGAACATCAGTTCATAGAAAAAGAAATAAGTGGGAGCGCAATAGAACTGGAAGAAATTCCAGAACCACAAACTATTACTGAAAGTTTAGTGGAACCAGAAAGTTCAAAAGAACAGGACATTCCTATGCCGCTCCGCAGGAGTAGTAGGCAGTCTCATCCGCCCGAGAGATACTACGGTTTTCTCATTGACGGGGATAGAGAAGACTGCATCCTGGATTGTGATGAGCCTACTAGCTTCCAGCAAGCCATTCAGAGCGTCGACTCGGTAAAATGGCTGGATGCAATGCGGACCGAGATGGAGTCCATGTACACCAACAAAGTATGGACGTTGGACATTGCTCCAGACGGGGTAAAACCCGTAGGATGCAAGTGGATCTTCAAAAGGAAGATTGGTGTAGATGGACAGGTTGAGACCTATAAAGCTAGACTGGTAGCAAAGGGTTTTCGTCAGCGACCTGGTTTGGACTATGACGAAACCTTTTCTCCAGTAGCTATGCTGAAATCCATTCGGATCCTTCTTGCCATTGCTGCTTTCCACGATTATGAGATTTGGCAGATGGACGTAAAGACAGCTTTTCTAAATGGTCATTTAGAGGAGTGTGTCTATATGGACCAGCCAGAGGGTTTCATTCAGGGTGGGAGCAGCGGAAAGGTGTGCAAGTTGCTCAAGTCCATTTATGGACTCAAGCAGGCATCGCGGAGTTGGAACATCTGTTTTGATGAGACGGTCAAAGAATTTGGCTTTATCAAAAATCCAGATGAACCATGCATCTATTGTAGATTTGTAGCGAGAACTGTAGTATTCCTCGTTTTATACGTGGATGACATTCTCTTAATAGGAAATGACATTCCTATGCTACAATCTGTCAAGGGGTTCTTGTCACACAGGTTCTCCATGAAAGACCTGGGTGATGCCTCCTACATTCTGGGTATCCGGATCTACCGTGACAGATCCAAGAGGATATTAGGACTCTCGCAGTCCAGGTACATCGACACCATACTGAAGAGATTCAGTATGGAAGATTCCAAGCGCGGTAATCTACCGGCTTGTCACGGGATCACCCTCTCCAAAGAGATGTCTCCCAAGACTGATTTGGAGAGGGATCGCATGTCTATTATACCCTACGCTTCTGCGGTAGGCTCTATAATGTATGCGATGTTGTGTACCAGACCGGATGTGGCTTATGCACTGAGTGTGGTAAGCAGGTATCAGTCAAACCCTGGGGAGAAACATTGGATAGCAGTAAAGAACATTCTCAAGTACCTGAGAAGGACTAAGGAGATGTTCTTGGTGTATGGCGGAAAAGACCTGCAGATTGAGGCCTTTGCTGACTCCAGCTTCCAGAGTGACAAGGATGATTCCAAGTCCATGTCGGGTTTTGTCTTTACCCTCAATGGAGGGGCGGTGTGTTGGAAGAGCTCCAAACAGGAAACCGTTGCTGACTCGACTATGGAAGCGGAATACATCGCTGCATCTGATGCCGCAAAAGAAGCTGTCTGGATGAGGAAGTTCTTGAAAGAACTTCAGGTGGTTCCGTCCATTGTTGACCCAATACCTCTGTATTGCGACAACAACGGGGCTATAGCTTTAGCGAAGGAACCCAGGTCCCATCAGAAATCCAGACACATCTTAAGGCGGTATCACCTGATCAGGGAGATCGTAGATCGCCAGGAGATCGAGGTCCGGAGAGTTGCATCAGAGGATAACACAGCAGATCCATTCACCAAGGCCTTGCCCCAGACTCAGTTCGAGCGGCTGATCGAGATGATAGGTCTTCGATACGCCAGTACATGGCCTTAGTGCAAGTGGGAGATTGTTAGTGTATATGCCCTAGAGGCCATTACTGTATCATACTAGCTTGTATATTACTTAATGGAAGCTTGGGATATTCACAGTTGTATATACAATCTTGCTCGAAATGGTAGTATGCTACTTGGTTTGTCTCTGCTTTAATATGTGCATGTGTTTCTTTTAGCATATTGCGGGTATACATATTAGTAGAGCCCTTAGGATCTTTGCTTGATTACCAGCGTTGTGATGGCGCTCGCACTCGTGGGAGCTGGGTAATCTATAAGCACATCCTTATACAGGTCCCTGGTCGTTGGACTATCGAGACAGGGCATCGATACTCCGGAGTAGACTAGCGTATGCGCTTCTCATCCCAGTGTGGGAGACGGTCTGTCCCACAGCCGTTAGTACGTCGTACTTGGGATAGTATGCGGGTGCTCGTTAGGTTACGAGTACACTGGACAGGACTCGTTGGGAACTGTTGGTTGGTAATATACCTATCGTCAGTTATCAGTTCCCAGGTGACATGAGTACAGCTTAGTCCGCTGACTTGACACTGTCACTTCGCCTCGAGTGTGTTCCCACTGCACTTTGATTACTACCCTACCACGGCTCAAAGGAGCTGTGCAAACAGGTAGTTTTTGGGTGCAGTCCCGAAGCACTTGGAGGCAGTGACGGTTAGACAGGATTCGTCTCTCCCGGTATTGGGGGTTGACATCGCGCTGTGTCCAGGAGAGCCATTACACGAGTAGTCCCTGGCCAGGGCAAGCGAGATATACTGGTAGGCTTCCAGTGTTATCTCAGGGTGTTCTGGGCTTCACTCCGACACGACTTGTACCGCTATTAGGGGACTGACGTTCACCGCCCCCCTAGGCCCGCCATGCGATGTATCAGACGAACAGACCGGACTGTACGGAGACTGTCACATACAGGCTCAGTAGGAGTGCAGATGGGGTTCACCTCGTCAGTCTTCTTATCGACATCTACCTGGGGACCGTTACGTACAGCTAGTGCCGCTTGCGGTCTGTGGTTAAACCCACTGCCAGCGTAGTGTCGAGTCTTTAGAGTCCCACACAGAGAGCTATTCGCCTTTAGGCAAAACGAGTAGAGGTCGCATGGTTTTGCGACAGGGTTCGTTCGCATCCGCGCACTTGTGCACGTTTGCTGTCCGGACAGTCTATACTAGCGGGCTTTGGTTTAAGCCGGATCCTAGTATATGATTTGAGATTGGTTTTTCTCATTGTGTTCGTGTTCCTCGGATCACGAATGCGGGTGCGTATGCACAGTTGCTTGAGATTGAGGGAGAGGACCTTGATTAGGGTTAATGGTTGTTGTCATTTTATTAACCCTAATATTTATGTGTGTGTTATTGTTAATTAGTAATTAGTTTAATAATTATCCATGGTTGTGGTTTTTGACCTTTTGACTTCTTTGACTTGTTGACCAAGGTTGACACTTTGACCATCATAATTTCTTTTGGAAGATGCTTTTTGATCTTTGCAATTTGAAATGATAATGGTCATGTCATGATTTACCATGATAATTATCTAGCTAATTATTCAATTAAAAATATACACACATATTAGTGAGAAAGGCTCACAAATAAATCATTCTCTCATTTCTTTTCTCTCTCTTGCTCATCCTCTCCCTCAAGCTCTCTCCCTCTCATGTGTTGAGAAACAAAAAGCTTGAGAAAAACCCTCTCTTGATCTTCTCTACTCACTTCTAGGGTTCAAGTCTTAGCATTTCTTGCACTCTAGTTACTCCTAGCTTGGAGTTGAAGCTAAAGGTGGTGGCTTTCGGGTGGATCCTTCTTTGACGGGAGAAGACAAGCAAGGTGATCCTTTTCTACCATACCTAGGAGCAAGGAGAGAAGGACTAAAGACCAAAGGTATAACCTTTCTACAACTTTGTTAGTTGTTAGTTTACTTTAGCTAGTTTTAGTTTAGCAAAGATCCTCACAAGCTTAGTCCATGTTGCCTAAGTCATTAAAAATCCGTTTTTTATTATGTTTTCCGCCTCCCCGTAAGCACCGGGGTGGGCAACACGGACTTACAATCACGTGTCTGTGATCCAATAATTGACTCCGAGGGCACTATATCCAACAACCTCCCACTTGCACTCAAGGCAAATTATTGCGATGTCGCATACTCACAGCCCGTATGATACCGAACACCCAACTCCTCTACTAATCAGTCTCACAAAGCCCGTTTGCGAAACTATTGCGTTCGAGGAATAGCCTCAGTGAGTGGATCCGCCCTGATGTTTCTTTCTATGTCTCTCTTTATCTCAAGTTCGTGGAGAAAGCCATCTCCCGAATTGAGCAATACTTGTCTTAGAATATGTTTGGATATCTGATGGGACCTAGTTCAAAAATGAACTCCAAATCCAAACTTCTTAGACTGTATCGTCAACTGAACTTAATCATTATCCTGCGCCACACCTCCCTCAGTATCCGCTTGGACCACTTGTCCAAAATACTGCCCCTCATCAGAGGGAAAACTATAACTCTGACAGCCACTCTGTCATCCAGGTCACCTTGGAAGCCTGGAATGATAACCGTCTCCCGAAAGAGGCTGTTGTTATCATATCCCTATGTCACGACCCGCGGGGTACGGAACGTGACTGGCACTTAGGTTACGAAACGTCTCAAGACGTCCGTAAAATAAGTAAGCCAAAGCCCAGAAAACCAAAACCAAATAAGCAAAAGAGTGAAGAAAACCCAATCAAATGAAAGCGAGTTTATCAAATAAGTCATGTAAAACCCTTTTTTAAAAACAATACCAATTTTTCCGAAAATTTCGGCAGAGTCTCCTTTGTAAATACTAGCCCTCAAAATGGGTACAACAAGAATATATATGAATCCAACAAATAAGGCGTCCCTAAGCGGGAGCTAGCTCTTCGCCACAAGGCGGTCACAAATCCCACGCAATATAAAGCAACAACATGCGAAATAATCATAAGGAAGCATAAGAAAAAACATCATGTCGGCTCAAGTGAGCTCGACCCCAAAATACAGCATAAAAGTCCACAAACCTCACAGTCTCATCTCTAGGTCAATATACAATAATACTGGTAGATACAGTAGATGGAGTACACTAGATACAAGAATATACAAGGTGGTACAAAATAATGATATAACCCACCTAAGAGCAAAACCTCGAGTCCAGGCAAAAGAAACAAGAGAGCCCGCCGCTACTGCACTGACGGAGCGGACCTGCAAAAGGCTATGGCACAACGGGGGTGAGTTGCCAACTCATGAATAATAAATAACATCTACACAGGCTATCGAATGCATGCACACAAGCATCCTAGCATCTCAAATACAGGTAAGGCAGGACATAATAGCAGGTATGTATGCAATATGAATATACTAGCAGGTATGAATGCAATGCGAATCAACTTGTGATCTGAATGTGTAAGTATAAGAAATCATGTTTTTCCCTTTAAGAATCTCTTTTGATTTACCAGCATAATACCAATAGAATCAATAAGAACCTGTGTCCGGCAACGATACCTCAAAACTATCACAAATCTCATATATCCATGTCATAGTATCTCTGGCCTCAGCCATCCGGCTGACCCAGCTCAATATCAAAATCTTATCATCTCGCGGCCACGGTCGGTATCCTCTGGATATCCGCCGTGCCAAACAGTCACCGGTAGGTAATCCGTCCCCTGCCAGGCTCAACGTCAACACCACATTCATCTTGCCCCGGGGTACCATACCGGGCCCACCATGTACCCGTGACGGTTCCTCCACTCCTCGACACGGATCTCGAAAACAACAGCAAACTCATGGTGGATGACACTTTACATCACTAGAAAACCGCAATTACATATTTTAAAAAAAACATAATAAGTTTAGAAATTTTGCGGCTTTCCCCCGAAATCCAGAAATATCATAAAATCTCAAGAAATCCTCATAAGTGCATATATCAATGGTGATGAATGCATATGGTATCAATAATTAAGCTACGCCGTATGATTAATAGACTAGGCATGAAAAAATAATATGATGAGGTACATGCACATGAATACCAATCCTACGATTTCATTTTAAGGAATTAAAGGCAATAGCACAGGTTTAAGCATCAATTAGTAAAACGTTTCAAATTATAGGTTATCTAGTGTGGTGGCATGGCAATTACCAGGGCGTGTGTGTAAGCATGAATAGTGCCCGTGCTGCATATAAAAACCCTGGCAATGGTGCAGGTGTCCTATAAAATGGGTTCGCATATGTATGTCAATATAAGGCATGGATGCAGCAAATAATCATATAAGTATTACACCCCTAATTACTAACATCACTAAGAATCTTTTAAGTTACTAAAACTATCGGGCGCCTTGCGCCATCCAACGATAGTCCCCCGTAGATGTTACATCTACTCACCGGAATCCCTAGCTAGCTGTGTCCAATCACCGCTTTCCCCTTTCGAGCCGCGTCTGACGTCTCCGCGACCGAACCTGGAATTTACATCAATACCAAACATAAGGTTACATATCAAGAATGACGCAAAACCCAAACGAAAATACTAACGTTCACAAGCTAGGTACAACGTGCACAAGGTGCGCGGAACACACGCGAAAATCGCAAAAACTGCAAAAATCGCCGATTTAGTCGCCCGGAAAAACTAAAACCCGATTACCCAAAAATCCGCACTCACACATCCTAAATGTCATAGGATATGCCAACAATATAATCTAGATATCGTAATTAATTCGCCACAATAAAAAAATAAAAACCTAGTAAGCTAGAAGTTTGCAAATTTAGTGCAAACATCGACAATTTGCGACAAAGTGCACACATTATCACACAAATATCCAAATTAAACCATTAGAAAGCCATTACAATTAAATTAAGCCCTTAACCATGCATCAAAACCCACATTCCATACACAAACCTTTTCTTGATTTTGGTAATTAGCAAAGCAAAGAAAATTTCACACAAGTTAACTTAGATTAGCAATACATCAAGCCACCTAAGCAAAGTAACCATATAGGTTGGTTAAGTAAACCACTAGATTAATTAACTAGATTTAATTAACTAAAACATGGTTTCAAGAAACTCTAATTAACTCAACCATTAACTTTAAACAAAACTAGAATGAAAATAGCACTAAATTAACACTAAAACAATTTAATTAAAGGATTCTAACCATAAGAAATTAAAAGAGTAGAAATTATACCTCAAACCTATGGATCTAGCAAGAAGAAATTTGCCTCAATGATGGCCTCCTAGCACCATGATTCCAAGTAAGAGAGGTGAAGGAAAAAGGGATGAAGGATAGGGTTTAAATTGTGAGCTTTAAATTGCAATTTGGAGCAAACTTTGAAGATTTTTTTGAAGAAAATGAAAAGAACAAAGAGATGAAGGGGGCTGCTGGAATTTCGGCCAGAACAAGGGAAGGGGATGGTGTGGGGTGTTGGAAAAAGTCTTGGTCAACCCCCTACCAACCCACAATGACCCATACCCAAAATAACAATTCATAATCTTTTAAAAAAAACCCATTTCTACACAAGAATAACGTCAAAGAGCATGGCATTTTTTTTCTGGACCTGATGATGGTGGGGCTGGCCTAGGGCTAAGGGAAGAGAGAGAGGGGTTTTACAAAAGAAATTTTATACAAAAAGACCCCCTACAAGTCAAAAATTGCAAGTTTAAGCTTAAATTCAATAAATTTCGTTTCCTATAATAAAAATTAGTCAAAAATCAAAATAAAATACTAAAAATTTATATTTCAACTAGATTTTAATTAACATGATTTTAAAGCTTAAATTTAGCCTATTTAAATTTGTATTTATCGCTAATTTAATGTATTTTCTTACCGGCTTAAAATAATATTCGATAAAATTGAAAAATAGGGAAAAATTTTTAAATGACCAAAATTTTATAAGTAACTCATTAGCTACTAAAAACAAGCAATTACCTATCCATTTAAGGTATAATTAGTCCTAAACTGCAAAATAACAAAAAGACGGTTTACGGAAAAATACCGAATTTTCACCGATTTTCAGGAAAACTCCAAAACGACTTTTCAATACGCTACAATCTTCCCCCCTTAAGGAAATTCGGTCCCCGAATTTAAAAATATAACTACGCGTACCTTCAAAGAGATGGGGATATTTCTTCCTCATCTCGCCCTCGGTATCCCAGGTAACCTCCTCGCTGCTCGGGCTACGCCAAAGGGCCTTGACGGTTGGTATAATCTTCGATCTCAACTTCTTCACCTGCCGATCCAGGATGGCCACCGGCTGCTCTGCAAAAGAAAGATCGCGCTCTTGCTGGACTGTCGGGTGCTGAATCGCAAGCGAAGGGTCGTGAAGGTACTTGCGGAGCATCGAAAGATGGAAGACGGGGTGAACATCGGGAAAGCTGGGTGGAAGGGCCAAACGATATGCAACAGCGCCGACACGCTCGAGGATCTCGAAGGGACCTACAAATCTAGGGCTAAGCTTCCCCTTTCGCCCAAAACGCATCACGCCCTTCATCGGAGAGACTCGAAGAAAAACATGGTCGCCAACTGCGAACTCTAATCTGCGACGGCGCCTGTCTGCATAGGATTTCTGTCTGCTCTGAGCTGCCCTCATCCGGTCTCGAATCAACTGTATCTTCGCTGTCGTCTCCTCAACAAGCTGCGGCCCCAAAATACTGCTCTCGCTGAGCTCTGTCCAACAGACGGGCGATCTGCATCTCCTCCCATACAATGCCTCGAAAGGTGCCATCTGAATAGTATCCTGGAAGCTGTTGTTGTAGGAGAACTCCACTAACGGTAAATGACGATCCCAGCTACCGCCGAAGTCTAAAACGCACGCTTTGAGCATTTCCTCGAGAGTCTGAATAGTCCGCTCTGACTGGCCGTCGGTCTGCGGATGAAACGCTCTGCTGAAGCTCAAACGAGTGCCCAAAGCCTCCTGAAGTCTCTGCCAAAGTCGGCTGGTGAACTGGGTGCCTCGATCTGACACGATACAAGTCGGTACGCCATGTAGTCGCACGATCTCATCAATGTAGAGCTGAGCATACTGAGCGAAGCTGAAAGTCGTCTTCACTGGCAGGAAGGGAGCCGCTTTCGTCAATCGATCTACGATCACCTAGATGGAGTCGTACCCTCGACTGGTCCTGGGTAGACCCACAACGAAATCCATCGAAATCTGCTCCCATTTCCACTCCGGAGTGGGTAACGACTGTAGCTCTCCTGCGGGCCTCTGGTGCTCGGCCTTGACTTGCTGACAAGTCAGGCATCTCGATACAAACTCCGCAATGTCCCTCTTCATCCCGTCCCACCAGTAGGTCTCTCTCATATCATGGTACATCTTAGTGGAACCGGGATGGACACTATACACTGATCGGTGTGCCTCCTCAAGAATGCCGCGCCGTAATCCATCAGCATCTGGTACGCACAGTCTAGATCCATAGTGTAAAATCCCCTGATCGTCAATCACGAACTCGGAAAATCTGCCCTGTCCCATCTGTGCCATGATCTCTGAGCAACGGTCGTCACTGTGCTGTGCCTCATATATACGGTCAAGCAACTGTGGGCATGCACGAACATGCGCGAGCTGTCCCCCTGTCTGAGTGAACTCGAACTCAACTCGGCTGTCGCATAACATCTGCCAATCTGCTGACGACTGCCTCTGCACTGCGCGCAAAAAGGATAGACTACCCCCGGGCCTCCTACTCAACGCATCTGCCAGCACATTCGCCTTGCCTGGGTGATATAAGATCTCGCAGTCGTAGTCTTTCACCAACTCCATCCAACGACGCTGTTTGAGGTTCAGGTCTCGCTGCTGAAATACGCACTTTAAGCTCTTGTGATCGGTGAATATCTGACACGACTCGCCGTATAGGTAATGTCGCCAAATCTTCAGTGCAAAGACCACTGCAGCCATCTCCAAATCGTGAGTGGGGTAGTTCTGTTCATGCTTCTTCAATTGCCGAGAAGCATAAGCGATCACCCGGCCATGCTGCATCAATACGCATCCTAACCCCACTCGCGAAGCATCACAGTAGACCATAAATCCGCCTGATCCCGAAGGCAAAGATAATACCGGCGCCGTAGTCAAACAAGTCCGTAGCTGCTGAAAACTGCGCTCGCACTCCTCTGTCCGAACGAAAGGAACTCCCTTCCGGGTCAAACCGGTCAAAGGTGCAGCTATACGGGAGAAGTCTTGAACAAAACGCCTGTAGTAACCCGCCAGGCCTAGAAAACTACGGATCTCAGTAACCGATGTAGGTCGGGGCCACTGCTGAACAGCCTCAATCTTCTTTGGGTCCACACATATGCCGTCTCTCGTAACCACGTGACCTAAGAATCGGACGCTGTCCAGCCAGAATGCACACTTGGAGAACTTTGCAAATAGCTGGTTCTCCCTCAGAGTCTGTAACGTAATCCGCAAGTGCTGCTCGTGCTCCTCTCTGCTCCGGGAGTACACCAAGATATCGTCGATAAACACGATGATTAACAAGTCAAGATACGGCCTGAATGTACGGTTCATCAAATCCATGAATGCTGCTGGGGCGTTGGTGAATCCGAACGACATCACCAAAAACTCGTAGTGGCCGTAGCGCGTGCGGAAAGCTGTCCTCGGTATATCCTCCTGTCGAACTCGCAGCTGATGGTATCCTGATCGCAAGTCGATCCTCGAAAAATATCCCGCACCCTGAAGCTGGTCGAACAATTCATCAATGCGTGGCAACGGATATCTGTTCCGAATGGTAACTTTGTTCAGCTGGCGGTAGTCGATACATAAGCGCAAACTTCCATCCTTCTTCTTGACAAACAGGACCGGAGCACCCCACGGAGAAACACTAGGTCGAATAAGCCCCTTATCTAACAATTCCTGCAACTGATCCTTCAGCTCTCGAAGCTCTGCCGGGGCCATCCGATAAGGCGGTATAGAAATAGGCCCCGTGCCGGGAATCAAATCAATGCAAAACTCAACATCGCGCTCAGATGGTAGCCCAGGTAGCTCATCAGGGAAAACATCAGGGAACTCACAAACAACCGAGACCCGGTCCAACGGAACCTCTGCAGCTCGAGTATCACAAATATACGCTAAGAATCCCTGACATCCCTTCCGCAAGAGCTGACCAGCACGAAGAGACGAAATCAAGCTGGGAAGGATGACGCTGCGGTCTCCCTGAATAACAAGGACTGGCTCTCCCGGAAAGCTAAATCTGACTGCCTTCTCACGGCAGTCCACCGAAGCATAACAAGTGGCTAGCCAATCCATGCCCAGAAGCACATCAAAGTCCAACATATCGAGGAGAATCAAATCAACCAATGACTCCCTCTCCCCGATACGAACGGAACACAAACGAAATACAAAACGAGCGACAAACGACTCGCCTACCAGAGTAACAACAACAAGCGGAAGATCTAACGACGACGACTCACGGCCCAACATCAGTGCAAAGTGTGTAGAGACGTACGAATGTGTGGAACCTGGGTCAAATAATACCCGGGCGTCGAAAGAGCAAACTGGCAAGGTACCTGTCACAACGGCATTGGATGCCTGCGCATCCTGCGGTGTCAAAGCAAATACTCGGGCCTGTCCTCCACCGATAGCGGGCTGACCTCGACCTCGGCCTCTGCCTCCTCGTCCTCTCTGAACAGGACCGCCGCGTCCATGGCCTCTGGGTGCACCTAACTGGCGTGGAGCATCGCCAGTGATAGGAAGTAGGGCTCTCTGAGGAGGTGGTGGTGATGGTGGTAGGGTCACATGCGGAACTGTCGCTGCTCCCTGTCGTCTCGTCGGACAGTCTCTGACAAGATGGTGCGGACTCCCGCACCCAAAACACCCTGGCGACGGCTGCTGTCCCTGGGGATAAGAACCATATAACTGTCCTTGTCCAAATCCTCTGCCAGGCCTATCTCTCGGAAAGAATCCGGCGCGCTGCCTCTGAGACGGTACCTCGGTGCGAATCCTCTTCGGCCCAGAAACGGCCGAAGTCTGTGATATGCGTGACTCCATCCGCAATGCCGTATCCATAGCAGCTGAATAAGTGTCGTAGTGCTGGGCGCCAATGGCAAGATATAGCTGGGCATCAAGTCCCTGTACGAACCTCTTCACCATCTTCTCTTCGGTATCCACCAAATACTGACCATATCGGGATAACTGTGTAAACTGGATGTCATACTCAGACACCGTCATCCCAGGTGTCTTGACTAAGGCCTCGAAGCTGCGAGCTCTGGCGTCACGAACGCTCTCTGGGAGGAAACGAGCTAGAAAGACCGCTGTAAACTCGGCCCAAGTCATAGGCGGTAGACCTGCAGCTCGACCTCTCAAGACTGACTCCCACCATGTCTGCGCGAGACCCTCTAGTCGGAAACTCGCAAGCTCTACCCATCGATCATCCGAACATCTCAGCGAACGGCAGATCCTGGCCAAACTGTCAAGGAACGTCTGTGGGTCCTCCGCTGCCTCGGTGCCGGTGAATACTGGAGGTCTCAGCCTCATGAAATCCTGTAGCGAAACCGGAATGGCCACGGTGGTAGTAGTAGGAGCAGGTATCATGGTCGTCTGTGATGTAGTAGGTACGTCATCCAGCCTCGGTGTACGACTGGCTGCAACTGGGGATCCTACCATCTGACGTAGCTCCTGCATACCCCCCATCATCTGTCGCAACTCCTCCATACCAGTCTCGAGCCTATCCATACGGCCTGGGGAAGGTGGATCGGTCTGTCCCTACGGCGTAGGCATACCACCCTGCTCAGTCCTAGTCTCGGACGAGCCAGCTCGAATCTCGTCTCGGGCGGCAGCCCTCTGTGCCCTCGTAGCCTTCGGCGGCATAGTGGCTGTTACAGGAAAACGGGTAGTAAGAACAGTGCAATAGGATCATAGGATGCACGGAATTGAAGAAGGAATTTTCAAGCAAGTATATCCTAAAGTCACTTAGGCGGAGTACCGTATCGCAAGTATGCCGCGGACATACGCACGCTACGTTACCCTGCTTAAGTCACTTACTCCATCTACCAAGGGTCATCCTACACTCAAAAAGGTAAAACCTATCGCTCTGATACCAACTTTGTCACGACCCGCGGGGTACGGAACGTGACTGGCACTTAGGTTACGAAACGTCTCAAGACGTCCGTAAAATAAGTAAGCCAAAGCCCAGAAAACCAAAACCAAATAAGCAAAAGAGTGAAGAAAACCCAATCAATTGAAAGCGAGTTTATCAAATAAGTCATGTAAAACCCTTTTTTAAAAACAATACCAATTTTTCCGAAAATTTCGGCAGAGTCTCCTTTGTAAATACTGGCCCCCAAAATGGGTACAACAAGAATATATATGAATCCAACAAATAAGGCGTCCCCAAGCGGGAGCTAGCTCTTCGCCACAAGGCGGTCACAAATCCCACGCAATATAAAGCAACAACATGCGAAATAATCAGAAGGAAGCATAAGAAAAAACATCATGTCGGCTCAAGTGAGCTCGACCCCAAAATACAGCATAAAAGTCCACAAACCTCACAGTCTCATCTCTAGGTCAATATACAATAATACTGGTGGATACAGTAGATGGAGTACACTAGATACAAGAATATACAAGGTGGTACAAAATAATGATATAACCCACCTAAGAGCAAAACCTCGAGTCCAGGCAAAAGAAACAAGAGCGCCCGCCGCTACTGCACTGACGGAGCGGACCTGCAAAAGGCTATGGCACAACGGGGGTGAGTTGCCAACTCATGTGTAATAAATAACATGTACACAGGCTATCGAATGCATGCACACAAGCATCCTAGCATCTCAAATACAGGTAAGGCAGGACATAATGGCAGGTATGTATGCAATATGAATATACTAGCAGGTATGAATGCAATACGAATCAACTCGTGATCTGAATGTGTAAGTATAAGAAATCATGTTTTTCCCTTTAAGAATCTCTTTTGAATTACCAGCACAATACCAATAGAATCAATAAGAACCTGTGTCCGGCAACGACACCTCAAAACTATCACAAATCTCATATATCCATGTCATAGTATCTCTGGCCTCAGCCATCCGGCTGACCCAGCTCAATATCAAAATCTCATCATCTCGCGGCCACGGTCGGTATCCTCTGGATATCCGCCGTGCCAAACAGTCACCGGTAGGTAATCCGTCCCCTGCCAGGCTCAACGTCAACACCACATTCATCTTGCCCTGGGGTACCATACCGGGCCCACCATGTACCCGTGACGGTTCCTCCACTCCTCGACACGGATCTCGAAAACCATAGCAAACTCATGGTGGACGACACTTTACATCACTAGAAAACCGCAATTACATATTTTTAAAAAAACATAATAAGTTTAGAAATTTTGCGGTTTTCCCCCGAAATCCAGAAATATCATAAAATCTCAAGAAATCCTCATAAGTGCATATATCAATGGTGATGAATGCATATGGTATCAATAATTAAGCTACGCTGTATGATTAATACACTAGACATGAAAAAATAATATGATGAGGTACATGCACATGAATAGCAATCCTACGATTTCATTTTAAGGAATTAAAGGCAATATCACAGGTTTAAGCATCAAATAGTAAAAGGTTTCAAATTATAGGTTATCTAGTGTGGTGGCATGGCAATTACCAGGGCGTGTGTGTAAGCATGAATAGTGCTCGTGCTGCATATAAAAACCTTGGCAATGGTGCAGGTGTCCTATAAAATGGGTTCGCATATGTATGTCAATATAAGGCATGGATGCAGCAAATAATCATATAAGTATTACACCCCTAATTACTAACATCACTAAGAATCTTTTAAGTTACTAAAACTATCAGGCGGCTTGTGCCATCCAACGATAGTCCCCTGTAGATGTTACATCTACTCACCGGAATCCCTAGCTAGCTGTGTCCAATCACCGCTTTCCCCTTTCGAGCCGCGTCTGACGTCTCCGCGACCGAACCTGGAATTTACATCAATACCAAACATAAGGTTACATATCAAGAATGACGCAAAACCCAAACGAAAATACTAACGTTCACAAGCTAGGTACAACGTGCACAAGGTGCGCGGAACACACGCGAAAATCGCAAAAACTGCAAAAATCGCCGATTTAGTCGCCCGGAAAAACTAAAACCTGATTACCCAAAAATCCGCACTCACACATCCTAAATGTCATAGGATATGCCAACAATATAATCTGGATATCGTAATTAATTCGCCACAATAGAAAAATAAAAACCTAGTAAGCTAGAAGTTTGCAAATTTAGTGCAAACATCGACAATTTGCGACAAAGTGCACACATTATCACACAAATATCCAAATTAAACCATTAGAAAGCCACTACAATTAAATTAACCCCTTAACCATGCATCAAAACCCACATTCCATACACAAACCTTTTCTTGATTTTGGTAATTAGCAAAGCAAAGAAAATTTCACACAAGTTAACTTAGATTAGCAATACATCAAGCCACTTAAGCAAAGTAACCATATAGGTTGGTTAAGTAAACCACTAGATTAATTAACTAGATTTAATTAACTAAAACATGGTTTCAATAAACCCTAATTAACTCAACCATTAACTTTAAACAAAACTAGAATGAAAATAGCACTAAATTAACACTAAAACAATTTAATTAAAGGATTCTAACCATAAGAAATTAAAAGAGTAGAAATTATACCTCAAACCTATGGATCTAGCAAGAAGAAATTTGCCTCAATGATGGCCTCCTAGCACCATGATTCCAAGTAAGAGAGGTGAAGGAAAAAGGGATGAAGGATGGGGTTTAAATTGTGAGCTTTAAATTGCAATTTGGAGCAAACTTTGAAGAATTTTTTGAAGAAAATGAAAAGAACAAAGAGATGAAGGGGGCTGCTGGAATTTCGGCCAGAACAAGGGAAGGGGATGGTGTGGGGTGTGGGAAACAGTCTTGGTCAACCCCCTACCAACCCACAAAGACCCATACCCAAAATAACAATTCATAATCCTTTAAAAAAAAACCATTTCTACACAAGAATAAAGTCAAAGAGCATGGCATTTTTTTTCTGGACCTGATGATGGTGGGGCTGGCCTAGGGCTAAGGGAAGAGAGAGAGGGGTTTTACGAAAGAAATTTTATGCAAAAAGACCCCCTACAAGTCAAAAATTGCAAGTTTAAGCTTAAATTCAATAAATTTCGTTTCCTATAATAAAAATTAGTTAAAAATCAAAATGAAATACTAAAAATTTATATTTCAACTAGATTTTAATTAACATGATTTTAAATCTTAAATTTAGCCCATTTAAATTTGTATTTATCGCTAATTTAATGTATTTTCTTACCGGCTTAAAATAATATTCGATAAAATTGGAAAATAGGGAAAATTTTTTAAATGACCAAAATTTAATAAGTAACTCATTAGCTACTAAAAACAAGCAATTACCTATCCATTTAAGGTATAATTAGTCCTAAACTGCAAAATAACAAAAAGACGGTTTACGGAAAAATACCGAATTTGCACCGATTTTCAGGAAAACTCCAAAACGACTTTTCAATACGCTACACCCTAGAACATCCACTTATGTTCTAAAACTTCTTCCGAACGTTTTTCCAGGATAGGATTAATTTCACAACTTATTGCATCTAATGCAAAAACAACATCTGGTGTGGTACTTGATATCTCATGATTGACTCAATTGCTTAAGAAAGTAATGTGCCAATCATGCGCATCCCTCTCCCCTTTAGTCTGTAAGACACCTTTAGAGAGGGTGATTCCATCACTTGCAGGTACACTACCATGCCAGGAGTCGTCCATTCTAAAACACCTTTAGAATGCTGTCTAAATACCTTGATTGGGAAACTATCCAAATCTAGATCTAAAACCATAGATCTAGTAACCAGAATGTCTGATATTATACCTATATCCTATGTGGAGAAACCACTGTGTGACAACCAAAGTATAACCGATCGTAGTATAGGAATTTCACTTCCTACTCTGTGTATGTCATCCAAATACCAGGACATCACACCCTACACCTCCTTAACAGATCCATCCCCTATTCTGATGAAGTCAAACCTATGACTGTCACATCAGAAATAGATGATCTATCTCCGCTATATCTGCTTTAGTCCATAAATAGACATAAGCTACTTGTCCACCAATGCTTCCGCTGCTCCCACTGATTACGACAACCCTCTGGCAGAGTCATATATACGTACACTTCTAAAGCTAATTCAGAACGACGCTATACTCATCCTCCTGCCGGGTCTCACAGTCTGGAACAACAGCAATGGCAAGTCTGGGTAAACAAGAACCTCCTTGTCACCGTCTTTGAGCATACCGAAATACCTCTCGAGTGCCTGAGGTTACCCACCATATCTGCGGAGTGGCCAGTGGAATGTCAAACTAGATTGAATGTTTAGGTTCTTATTAAATTTTCAGTAATCGTTTGCGGTTCTGGAATCACTTCCAGTTCTACTATACTCCCACTACTGTTTTCTGAAAAAGTCCATTTTACTAAAACTGTGGCGAGTCAAGAACAATATCACTATTGATCTTCTAGATGGTAGAAAATCAACCCTCGTCATAGCCCGGGTCAACCTACAAACACGCCTTGAGTTATCCAGAGTCTGGCTTTAAGCATAAGCCGGACAACTCCCCGTACCTTAACATTGTTAAGATATGAACTATTCTATATCCAATATAGAAACAGAGGCACTGATTTAATTGGAACCAGATTCAAATCATGCAGCTGTCTCCAGTACATGTCAACTAAATGGAGAGAGGCCAATTAGCATTACTCAACTTAGAAATACATCCAGATATGAGTAACCTGAAAGGGAAGCAAGTTCTCATAATCATTACTATCAACTGAATACCATACACAAGTATTTACATCTTCGATCACCTTAAAGAATCTGATACTTGCAATACCTGGTTCTCTACTTTATTCATATACCTATAACTTCTCAAAACTTGGACCTTGTATTTCTATGAAACACATGTCTAAGAACTAGAGAAGTCACAAGTAAACAGAATAAAGTACGAGTACCAACCCCTCTGTCCTAATGGACACTGGACAACATACAATACTCTGTATAAGTCCCCTGAGTCTAATAACTCATTCCCCGTGTGTTGTAGGTTGAAAACTGTACTTAGGGTTAAGAAGAATTACACCGCTATTTAATGCTCCTTACCTAACCATCCACTGATATAAGTAAATGTCATAGACATAATTTCAAAAGGTTATATCTCACTTTATAAAAAATGTACAGATATATCAATTTGAAATTGGTGCATAACAACGGATATTCAAAACTAAATATTTGCCGTCCGGCAAACAACACAGGCGATTTCCTCAAATATCACCAATTACAACGAATCCCGATATAATGAGGATGATCACCCAATTCCCAATAGCTTACTCCCACTCATCATCCATAAAACCATACAGATGTGAGAATCAAACCTGGTAAATACATACCTTGGAGCAAGGACTAATTGGGAAATCTGTTTTCTTTTAACAATACACAGTGAAACTGAAACATGTAAATGTTTCGTAGGGGTATCCGGGTATTCTTAGTAATGCCTCTTCCATTATCAGATTCACAACTGTAACCGTATATTTCTTTGCCATCTCTCCAAATCCCTTTATATGTCTTTAGTCATTACCTTCTGTACACCCCTTTAGGCTAAATGGTTTTCTTCCTTCCTTCCCGTTCGGCACCAGCCTATGGTTTGGAAGAAGACTATCCAATAAGCATAATGGGTGTACTCTCGTAATCCTAGGAGTACTCGTAACCTGAGAGAAGGTGAAGATAAAAGACAACTGAATAAACCTTATTCCTATTTCTCCTGAACCAGAATCCATCCCCGAACTAGAACAAGTTCCTTCGAGTTCGTATATAACCATATGATGGAGAATCCAATAAACTGTTGATCTTCGTAGTGATACAGGGTGTTCCGGAGAAATACAAAGGTGAAGTAGGAGTGGCGATGAAATACTTGATTTGGTCGTGAATAACAGTCGCAGTTTACTTTTCCCTCTTACTAATCCCTTTATTTGTCTTTACTTAATACCTTCTGTACACCTTCAGTTGGCTAATTGGTTTTCTTCATTCCCTACCCTTCAGCACCTGCCTATGATTTAGAAGAAGACTATCCAATAAGCGTAATAGGTGTACTGTCCTAATCCAAGGACCACTCGCAACCTAAGAGAAGGTAAAAGGAAAAGACAACTGAATAGTCCTATTCGTTTTCTCCAGAACCGGAAACCATCCTCGAATAAGTTCCTTCGAGTTCGTATATAATCATACGGTGGTTTTATCCAATGGAAGTGGATGTTCGTAGTAATACGGGGTGTTCTGGAGAAAAGGGTAAAAGTAGGAGTTGCAATGAGGTATGCAACTCTGACAATCCAAAAGCCAGTGTTATAAGAAGCTTCGGTTAACTTGGTCACTGAGTCATAGTCAAGGGTCGGGTCAAGGTTGCTGCCAAAAAGAGAGAGAAAAGAAACACTCTGCGTGCACTCTAACCTAGATCAGAATGGTTGTTAATTTATCTAATCAGGTAACCTCCCACTGTAACCTCAAATTCTCGTCCAAACCTGAAAGAAGAATTAGTCGGGATCACCCGAGAAGTAAACCAACTCATCAGTAGGTATCAGGATCCAATTATCATCGCAAGATAACGTGACGGAATTCACTCACGTTATCACACTCCAGAAGGTATGTGCATATCTGGCAAGTTTCAGTTTCTTTAGAAACTCCCAATGTGATTTTTACCCCAAGCGGCTTATGACCTTGACTAGGTCAACAAACCATAAATCGCTAATCAAGTTCAACCCATCATTATTCTGGACTGCATTAAACCCACCCGTACGTGCTCTTGACTAGGTCAACAAGGCCGCATGACTGTCCTAACCAATCCCATTTATGCAACAATCAAGCACCTCTTAGCTACCGAACACTACGTCTTGACTAGGTAATCAAACGCAACACGAATACTAAATAATACCCATAAGAAACGACGGAGGGCTACGGCTGGTTTTTGGCAAAAAATCTTTAACGTAATGAACTTGATATCGTTGAAGGAACTGCATAGCTTTTATAAAAATATAGTGGCGAAAATCTTTGCTAAAGAGGTCACTCCCGGTGAAGGGATCTCGACTCTTTCCCCGTAGAATGAGGTGCAGGATATTCCAACTGAAGACCACGATGCAAAGCAAAAAGGCAATCGACTATAGTGAAGTTATTACCCTGACGCAAACTTCTGTCCAAGGGATCACTCTCGGTGAAGGGATCTCGGCCCTTGCCTCGTCGACTGAGGTGCTGGATATGCATAACCGAATACCACTGTGCAAAACAAAAGAGAACGTCCTTGTAAGAACATCTTTTTGAAAAATGTTCCAACAACATCAGAAAAAGTTTTTTTAGCTTGCTTTGATCCGAATCAATGCAGTCCTATCAATTAATCACACCACAAAAGAACGAAAATATGATGTACGTATATGCCATCCGCATTCTCCACTAGGTCCCGTCATCACTCGTTAGGTTACTTAACTAACGACAGAGCGGGGACTAGACTAGCGCGGGTGTAAAACATATAAAACATCTACTAGTATATATATCAATATATAATAATCGCTCAAGGCATGATAAAATGCAACATCTCATAAATGTAATAAGCATCACAGAACAATACAGATAATCTGGGATTCCCGGGTTTTATAGAGCTGCTACTGAAACCTGACATTCCCCTGGTCGTGTGAATAGCCTGTGCAATGTAACCCTAGACCTCTACGGGCGCGGCAAGTTACCCGCCAAAACCTGAAGCGAGGCAGCCCCTTCAACAAAGTGAATGGACCACCCAGCACTTCACGGAATCCGGTAACTTGAGCACCCCTCCTTGGGTAAACCTATAACCCCTACGAGTGCGGTGAATAGCCCACCAATTCTAGAGTAAAGCCTCCTCCGTCTCAAAGTCATGAGATGCGGGCCCGTTGCCCTATAGAACCCGGCTATCCGTGCACCCCACCGCGAGGTAATCCTAGTACAGAAAGTAAAATATACAACGGGTACATCGACCTTAGCTCGGTCGTACCCCAAAAGAATAATATACAAACAAGTAGTGACGGCAGTCCATATGTCGGACGCTTGCCCCGCAATATCAAATATACAAATACAACCAAACTGTACTACCATTGCATCTAGGCTATCCACCATGACAAATCCGCAACATCACAGCATAACACAGAACATCAACGTGAATGTCACGTTCGCAAATCCGTCTAAAAGAGCTATAGCAATTAGACAAGATTTACCGATCAAATGACATTCACGGTCGCAGATATAAAGTAAGCACTGTGAAATAACAGATTTAAAATTTTCGATCGACAAATTTCCCGAAGTGGGCCCCAAGCACAATTCCCAGTACTCAAAATAATCTGGGCCAAAACAAAGATTCCCAGAAACCCCATTTCCAAGTCAGAGAACACTGTAGGAAAAATGGTGCAGTATAGCTATAGTACGACGGCGGAACCGCGGCCAAAACGGGGGTACAGCCGCGGTTCCGCGGCGCTACAGTGAGCTCATGCTACAAATTATCTGCAGTGTTCTAAGAAAAGCCTTCCTGATTTTCTGACGTACTCAAAATAATTTTTTGACGATAAAAAAAATTCGACAGAAACTCAGAAAATGAAAATGCGATTTCAGAAATTTTGATCGATCGATATTTTAAATACGTTAGAACAAGCTAGTAAAGGTTAATGGCGTGGCACTAATACCATGTAAGTCTACGGTAGCGCCTCGGCCATCTGTCCGAGGCCAAAATACGTAAACGAAAACTTTTTCTAAACTAGAAACCGGCGCTATCGCAGACTTTAATCCCGGATCGACCCATTAACCTATAACTAGCAACTAGAGAAGGGATAGAAAAGCTATACCGATCGATCCGTGTCCTTCGGTCTTTGGCCACCATCCTAAGCTCCTCACGGCATCTTCGCTCTCGATCTCCTCGTCGGAAAGGGCACCACATCTTCGAGTCTTTTTACAGGCTCCCGCTTCGTCCGAAGCAACTCGGGCACGAAGTTCGCTAGCCGACGTGTCCAAGATGAAGTAGAGAATGTGTGTGATCACTTTGTCTCTTACATCCATTGCATGGATGGAGGTTGAAGATGAAGCCTTCAGTGGAGGTTGTGAGCTAGAGGAAGAAGAAGAAGCACAAGCCTTTTTCTTTTTGTGTTGTTTGATAATGAGAGTGAGAGCAAGAAGAAATAATACAAGAGCTAACCATCCCCTTATGGCTGCCCTTTCTCTCTCTCCCTCTCATTTTATCCACTAATCAATCATACAATGTGACATTAGCACAAGAAAAGAGACCATGAGTCCCTAATGAAGTCACTGTCACATTAAATGCACAAAATGATGATTTCTAGCTCACAATTTTCGTTTGTAAACATTAATCCAAATGTTTACAACAATAAAAAGATATGGCAACATCTAAAGTAAACTCGTGACGGATCAAAAGGATACCCCTCACCTGTATATACATACCTGCATCCGCATTCCGACCGAATGCGAATGCGATGAGACTAAAGTAATCCAACAAATCTAATACTAGGATCCGGCTTAAACCAAAGCCCACTAGTATGATCCGTGCACTACCGCACGTATATGATCGAACCCTGACATATTTCATACGGCCTCTACAACGTTTCGCTCGAAACTTGAGAAACTGTCTGTGGGGGACTCTAAAGACTCGTCAATACTTTGGCTGTGGATTTAACCACTAGCACGTCAGTGGTACTAGCTGTACGTAACGGGCTACCAGGTATTGACCAAAAGGGAGGTCGATGAGCGAACTCATCCTGACAACCTACTGAGCCTGTCAGTGACAATATCCGTACAGTCCGGTCCGTTCGTCTATGAGCATCGCATGGCGGGCCTAGGGGTTTGGTAAAAGTCAGACACCCAAAAGCGGTACAAATCGTGTCGGAGTGTATCCCAGAACACCCTGAGATACTACTGGAATACCTACCAGTAAATCTCCTGCCTTGGCCAAGGTCTTCGTGTAATGGCTTTCCTAGACACAGCGTGATCTCACCCCCAATACCGGGAGAGACGAAACCCCTGCCGATCCGCTCACTGTCTCCATCTGGCTCGGGACTGTACCCAACTAAAACCTGTTTGCATGACTCCTTTGAGCCGTGGTAGGGTAGTAATCAAAGCACAGAGGGAACTCACACGAGACAAATGATGATCTCAGGTCGATGAACTAACCTGTACACATGTCACCAGGGAACTGATATCGGACGTCAGGTATAATACCAACTAACATGTTCCCGGTGAGTCCTGTCCGATGTACTCATAACCCAATGAGCACCCGTATACATCTTAGGTGAACCAACTGACACTAATGGCTTGTGAGACCGACCACCGCCCCTCGTCGGGGTCTCGACTGTATACACTAGTCTACTAATGGAGTATCGATGCCCAGTCTCGAAACTCCCACGGCTAGGGACCACTTTAAGGATATGCTTATAGACCCTAGCTTCCACGTATATGATCGCCATCATACTGCTGGCAGTCAAGCAAGAATCCTAAGGGCTATATCAATGTGTAATAGCGACCTGTAAGGTCACCTAAAGCAGTACACTATGATAAAGATAAACCAGATAGCATACTATCATCTTGAGTAAGACTGTCCTACCGGTATAGGCCCTCTCTCAATCATTGCAATCACGTGCCTGTGATCCAATAATTGACTCTGAGGGCACTATATCCAACAGGTTGTATTTTATTTTCCTTTAGCTTAGACTTCTTATTATGTTGATATTACCCTAATCTCTAGTTACGATTCGTAGTTCGTTTGTAATAGCCATGTAGAATTTGAAAGTTCACTACTTTATGATGTTGCAACCTACCTAGAGGCACTACTAGACACCAACATGGTATCAGAGCCTAGTCAGAGCTTTCGGGTAAACCGGACGACATTTAAATACTCAATCGAACATGAAAAATGATATTTTTACATGCTCACTGGAAATTTTTTCAAAAGTTGGAATTTTTGTAATTAAAAATATTCAGAAAATAGAGCAGGGTTTTCTGTGGATCCCCAAGAAAAACGAGTACCTAACTCGACACAACGACCGCGGAACCGCGGCCAAATAGGTGTATTTGCGGCGGTTCCACGGCGCCGTTGGAGAAGCTTGGACCGTGCGCTCTTACGTTGATCCGTAGGTACCATATATGCTCTCTGGGAATTTTTATGCAGGTTCAAGTGTTGAAATCTATTACAACAGTGGGTATGTTGATGTGTTGGTTGATATATTTTAACGTCGTCTATGCTTTTCAATTGTTGATGTGATATGATGTATAGGATCGTCGTGATCGAATGGCCGGGGGTTTTATGTGAGACGAGAGTTTATCTTTTCATTCATGTAAAATTCATTGTATATATTATTCTTTTATTGGGGCACATCTGGGTTGAGGATGATGTCTCCATTGATGTATATTTTACTTTTCCGCATTAGGATAGACCCAAGGAGGGGAGCACGAGTGACCGGGTTCTGGAGTTCAGTGGGAGACCATCTCGAGGAGTCGAGACCGGGTCTCCTAAACTCCAGAATTGGAAAGGTCACTTGCCGCTCTCGTAGGGGTCTAAGGGTGTGGGCTTGGCTATTCATCACGACCATGGAATCCGTATCTTCTATCTTAGGCTAAGTATAACATACGGAGTTCCTAGTATATCGTATATTTTCATATATGTGTTTCTGCTGCTAATTATTCTGTGATGTGATTGCTTAATATCATAGACGAATGTAATATTGTTATATATGTGATATGTAATACTATTTTTCGTTTCTTTCTGTAATAGCTTAGGAACATAAATGATGGGAATGCATTAATGAGATTAATGTAAAGAAAAAGAAACCTAAAGATGTTGTAGAATCGGATTTGAAACCCACTCGGCTCTTTTATGAAAAAGCAAGTTTCAAAAGATGCGGAGCTTAAGCCACTCCTTTTTCTAAAAACTATTTAGATTCTTCAACGAAATCAAGTTCAAAGCGTTAATGGTTTTCGTAAAAACCATCGCAACCCTCCGTCATTTTAGGAAGAAGAGTACTTAGTATGTTGATTATTGTCAAGGCGTAGTGTACGGTAGCTAAGTGATGTTTTCCTATAAAGCATATGATGCGATAAGTTAGGACATTCATGTGATTATGTTGATCATAGTCAAGGGTCATATGGGTGGGTCTAGTTAATCACGAAATGACGGGTAGAACTTGACTAGTGCTTATGATATGTTGAGCATAGCCAAGGTCATAAGCATCTAGGCATAAAAACCATATCGGGAGTTTCAAGAGTTGAAATTCGCAATGAGATTGCATACCATCTATATGATATTTGGATCCCGATCCCACTGTGAGTAAGAGTTACCCCCGGGAGAATTTTGCACTTTACAATTAGCTAATCCAGTAGGTGTATAGAAAGGTGTCAATAGGGTATGACCTCTGCGAAAACGAGGTTTAACCTCCCTCAAAGTACCGACACTGGCCTGGCTGATTAGTTAGTGAAACTGTAGAATGCAATTAATCCTGGCTAGTTTTCTTTTCAGGTTTTGAAAGAAAATTTGATAAAAGCAGTGGGAGACATCGATTAGATAAGATAATAACCAATCTAAATCTTTGCAAGAGCATTTCGCTGAGTGTATTCTTTTCTCTCTCCTAATGGCAGATACCGATGACGGGACATAAGCTTCTTTTAGAGAAAAACAAACTCACTGGACTAAATTATAAAGAATGGTTGAGGAACTTGAACATTGCACTCACATATGATAAATTATCATATGTCCTCACTACCAAAGCCCCACCCGTCCCAGGACCTGAATCATCTGTTTCGGATAAGGAGATCCGAAAAAAATGGGATATTGATTGCAACATGGCCACGTGCCTCGCGCTTGCTTCTATGAACAATATCCATCAGAAACAGCACGAGAAGATGGATGTACAATCCATCTTCCTTCATACAAAAGAGTTGTATGAAGAGTAATCTCGTACATTACGATACGAGGCATCTCGAAAGTTGTTTCAGATGCGGATGGCCCCCGGCGCATCAGTAGGAAACCATGTTCTGAAGATGATTGGTCTTATAGAAGAACTTGAGGAACTAGGATGGACTATGGATAATGAGCAATATACAGATATTGTTCTGCAGTCTCTCTCCCCCGCCTTTGCTCCGTTCATAGTGAATTTCAATATGAACGATTTGGAAAGATCATTGCCTAAACTTCTGAATATGTTGAGAAGTGCAGAGAGCATGCTTAAGATAGCAAAAACTCCCGCTCTGCTTTATGGGCCATCTTCCTCTTCAGTCCCGAGAGCCAAGGCCAAGGGAATGAAGAACAAGAATCCCACCAAGCCGAGAGGTGGAGTTAAAAAGGCGAAAGGGATAGACAAGTCTGGGACTGCGGAAAGTGGAAAACGAGAATGTTTTTACTGCCACAAGTCGGGACACTGGAAACGCAATTGTGCTTTGTACCTTGCAGATCTCAAGAAGAAGAAGCATGTTGATGCTTCCGCTTCAGGTGTGTTTGTAACTGAAAACTGTTTTTCATTAAACTCTTCATCTTGAGTATCAGATACCGGTTCTGGTTCTCACATCTGTAATTGTATGCAGAGATTGAGAAACAGTAGAGTTTTGAAGACTGGGGACCATACTCTACGGGTTGGAAATGGTTCCAATGTACATGCTGTATCCGTAGGAAAGTATCATCTAGGGTTACTTTCAGGATGTATTTTGGTTATGAACCCTTGCTATTTTGTACCTGGTATGCTATGTAATATAATATCCGTATCTTTATTGGACAATGAAGGATATCATTTTGTGTTGCAAAATAATTTTATGAACATTAATTTGAATCAACAGTTGATTGGGTATGGTACACCAAGTAACGGAATTTACGTCCTAAACTAACACACAATTTTCAATATACAACATACAAATAAAAGAAAGATTTCAGTTATAAATGAATCTTTTCTTTGGCATTGTAGACTTGGTCATATTAATGAAACAAGACTAAACAAGTTACATAAAGATGGATATTTAAAACCTTTTGAATATAAATCTTATGCGACTTGTCAGTCTTGTATCAAAGGTAAAATGACCAAAACTCCGTTTATAGGACACGGAGAGAGAGCTACAGAACTCTTAAGCCTCATACATAGTGATGTATGCGGACCAATGTCTATACATGCTAGAGGCGGTTTTTCATACTTCATCGATTTTACTGATGATTTCTCAATATTCGGACACAAGTTTTTATTAAAGCATAAATCCAAAGCTTTCGAGAAATTCAAGGAGTACAAACTTGAAGTAGAAAATCAAACTGGCTCGAGTACCAAGAAACTTCAATCAAATCGAGGTGGAGAGTATTTAAGCACTGAGTTTTCAGACTTCTTAAAAGAGAATGGGATTCTCTCTCAGCTCACTCCTCCGTACACACCACAGCACAATGGTGTGTCAAAACGGAGGAATCGTACCCTATTAGATATGGTACGGTCCATGTTGAGTGATGCTGAGTTACCACTTTCCTTTTGAGGACATGCATTAGAGACATAAATTTTTCTATTGAACAGGGTTCCAACCAAGACCGTGTCTACCACTCTATATGAGATGTGGTGTGAGCGGAGACCATCTCTTAAAAGATTAAGGATATGGGGTTGTCCGGCTTATGTCAAAAAGCAGAATCCGGATAAACTCGAGACACGATCGGTTATGTGTACATTTGTGGGATATCCAAAACATTCATGTGGATATCTTTTCTACCACAAGGAGAAACAAAAGGTGTTTGTTTCTCAACATGCCGCATTTTTGGAAAATGAAATTTTTACAAATAGTACTGATAGCAATGAGGTAGAACTAGAAGAGGTTCTGGAGACACAAATTACTCATGAAGAATTGGTTGAACCTAATGTTGCAGTAGAACAACAAGAACCTCAGCCGCTTCGGAGATCTAGTAGAAATTCTCGCCCACCGGAGAGATACTATGGTTTTCTCATTTATGGTGATAGAGAAGATTGGATCATGGATGATGATGACCCTACTAGTTTTCAACAGGCTATCACGAATGGAGACTCAGTGAAGTGGCTGGATGCCATGAGATCTGAAATGGAGTCCATGTACACCAACAAAGTATGGACTTTGTACGTTGCACCTCCTGAGATAAAACCCGTAGGGTGCAAATGGATCTTTAAGAAAAAGATTGGTGTAGATGGACAGGTAAAGACCTATAAAGCAAGGCTTGTAGCGAAAGGTTTTCATCGAAGACCAGGACTGGACTATGATGAAACTTTCTCACCAGTAGCAATGCTTAAATCCATTCGGATCCTACTTGCTATTTCTGCACACTACGACTATGAAATCTGTCAGATGGACATTAAGACTGCATTTCTAAATGTTGATTTAGAAGAGTGCGTTTTTATGGATCAGCCAGAGGGCTTCACAGACAGTGGGAGCTGCGAAAAAGCATGTAGGTTGCTTAAATCCATTTATGGGTTAAAGCAGGCTTCTCAGAGCTGGAACATCTGTTTTGATGATACAATCAAAGAGTTTGATTCTATCAAAAATATAGACAAACCATGCATTTATAAGAAGATTGTAGGGAGTACTGTCACTTTCCTCGTATTGAACGTAGATGACATTCTCTTGATAGGAAATGATAATCCTATGCTACAATCGGTCAAATTATTCTTATTACAAAGGTTCTCCATGAAGGACCTGGGTGATGCCTCGTGCATTTTGGGCATAAGGATTTATAGAGATAGATCCAAGAGATTATTGGGATTGTCCCAATCAAAATACATTGATACCATCCTAAAAAAGTTTAGTATGGAAGATTCCAAGCGTGGTGCCATGCCCGCTTGCCATGGAATCACTCTCTCTAAGGACTTCTGTCCGAAGACTTATGAAGAGAGAGCTCACATGAACATTATACCCTACGCTTCAGCCGTAGGATCTATAATGTATGCGATGATATGTACTCGCCCTGATATAGCTTATGCACTAGCTGTAGTGAGCAGGTATCAATCCAACCCAGGGGAGCAACATTGGATAGCCGTGAAGAACATTCTTAAGTACTTACGAAGGACTAAAGAATTTTACTTGGTGTAAAGTAATGAGGATCTCTAAAGGGAGGCCTTTACCGATTCCGGCTTTCAAAGTGATAAGGATGACAGTAAATCTATCTCAGGGTTTGTATTTACCCTCAATAGAGGGGCGGTATGTTGGAAGAGTTCCAAACAGGATACCGTTGCAGATACCACGATGGAAGCTGAGTATATTACTGCAAATGATGCTGCCAAAGAAGCCGTCAGGATGAAGAAGTTCGTCACGGAACTAGGAGTAGTTCCAACCATTATTAATCCAATACCATTGTATTGTGATAATAATGGATCTATGGAGTTGGCCAAAGAACCCAGATCCCATCAAAAGTCCAGACACATTCTCAGGCGATATCGTTTGATCCGGAAGATAATTGATCGCCAAGAGATCGAGATTCGGAGAGTAAATACAATGGATAACACCTCGGATCCACTCATTAAGGCCCTTCCACAGCCGCAACATGAGCGACTTTTTAAGATGTTGGGTATGAGATACGCCAATAATTGGCCTTAGTGCAAGTGGGAGATTGTTGGATATATGTATTCCCTGGAGGCCATTATATGTATAGTGGATGCTTGGACATGTATATATGTATATTTATATATATGACTTTCTTGCTTGACATGATAGTATGCTATCTGGTATTACTTTATCTGACATGTTTACTTGATACTTTTCATTTAATACATGTTGATAAAGCCCTGAGTATATTTGCTTAACTTCCATGGCTGTGATGGAGATCATACTAGTGGGGCATGTGTGGTCTATAAGCATATCCTTAAATGTTCCTAGTCATAGGTATATCGAGACATGGCATCGATATTCCAGAGTAGACTAGCGTATACGTTTCTTGACCCATATGATGGGCGATGGATGATCCTATATCCATTGGTGTTGTGACATCGAAGATTGTATACGGGTGCTCAATGGAGACTGGGTACACTGATCGGACTCAACGAGAATTCCTATGGAATTATATCTACCATCGGATAGCAGTTCTCTGGTGACACTGGCACTGCTTAGTCTGTAGGCCCGAGATCGTCATAGAGTCTTGTGTGTTCTCCCACTGTACTTCGATTTCTACCCTTCAACGGCTCTACTGAGTCGTGCAAACACGTGGCTTTTGGGTATAGTCCCGAGACACATGGAGACAGTAAGCGATAGGAGGGGTTTTGCCTCTCCCGGTATTGGGAGTTGATGTTGTGCGATGTGCGATTGGCTCTGACTTGATGTCCCTGGCCAAGGCTGATGAGATTTACTGATAAGTGTTATCAGTAGTTTCTCGACTGGTCAGAGTCCATATCGACATGACTTATTGAGTTATTAGGGCTCGACGATTCCATCCCTAGACTTGATATGCAGCATATGAGACGAAGAGACCGGATTGTACGGTAAGTGTTGCCAATGGCTCGACAGGAGTTTTGACGGGTTCGCTTGTTTTTCTTATGATCGTTCAATACCCGGGTGGTCGTTACGTTTAGCTGCCGCTTGCGGCTTGTAGGTGTTTTGATATGATCATCACTTACTACCGGCGTATTGACGAGTCATAGAGTCCCACACAGGATTTTTCTAGCTCAGGCGAAATCATGTGGAGTGCATATGAGATATGTGCGGGAGCTCGACTAAATGCGAGTATGTGATACCGTATTTTAATCGGGCGTTTACTGTTGGTCGGGTCGCATTTGATGTGACCGATTTATTAAATCAAGTGTTGATTTAATATTGACTTTTAGCTCACTTTTAATTAAATCTTTTCTTTTGGATGTATGCATATATGTTTATACATACACAAGATGATGTGCATACACGCATACATACATACATACATATGTGTCATGGTTGTTGATACATAGAAGATGGCAATGCAAGACACACATGGTTGATAAATATCTAGATTTTTGTTAATGAATTAAAGAAAAAGGAAATTTGCTAAATAACTCATTGTTTCTACATTCTTCTTATTTGACCTTTGACTTTAACTATGGTTAGATTTCCTTTATTCTTTAACCCATCTACAAAATATCTAGAAATTTAGTTAACTATAGTTATATTTAAGAGTGTCTCATATATATTCTTTTCTTTTTCTTTTTGAAATTTAATTATTCATTATATTCACAAAAGCTTTTGCCATCTTCACCTTCCTCCTTCTTCAAGCTCTCTAGAGTTTTGTTTTGAGTGAGGAACTTAAAAAGAAAGGGTTTTTAAGTGAGTTTACAAACCAGATAACCATTCTACACCACCCTAGCCCTTTAGTGTAGAGTGTTTGCTCCACTTCATCTTGATTTAGTGAGGCAAAGAGCTTGACCTAGGAATCTCCGGGTGCATCATCGTAGACAACGAAGGACCTTGAGCGGAGTTGATCCAAGCTTCGAGCAAAACCGTAGGAGTCCTAAAGACCTAAGGAGTTGGCTACAAAGGTTGTTTTTCCTTTTCATTTAGCTTAGACTTCTTATTATGTTGATATTACCCTAATCTCTAGTTACGATTCGTAGTTCGTTTGTAATAGCCCTCTAGAATTTGAAAGTTCACTACTTTTTGATGTTGCAACCTAACTAGAGGAGCTCCTACACACCAACACGAAAATCCTCATATCTCAGGCGTCGCATTCTCAGATCGGCCCTCAGGCGCCGCACACTCTGGTCGGCCCTCATATCTAACTCACGACTCCGGTCGGTATCCTTCGGATAACCGCCGAGTCCAAAAATATAACTGGTAGGTAGTACTCTCCTGCCAGGCTCACCGCCTAACTATACGAGTCTTCTTGCCCCGGGGTACGTCACTGGGTCCACCATGTACCTGCAGACGGTGCCTACCGCTCCTCAAATCGGGTTTCACATACCAATCTCAGAACCGAGAAAACTCATGATAGACGTCTCGAAATATCATATCAAGAGAAACCGGGTTTTTAAAACAATACATAATTTCTTTTGAAATATAACCACGGTTCTCAAATCCAGAATCTCATGGAAACAGCATCTCAATGTATATAATCGTAAAGCATGATGTATGCAAACATAGAACAGAAATGTGAGCATATAAAGCATATCATGCGACATAGTATAGTAATGTGAGCGTAGCAAGTATATCATGCAATGAGTCATGAGACAATACCGAACAATTAAGTGTAATAACATGGTGTGGCAATTCTACTTTGCAAGTGACATAGCAATTATCGATGATGAAAGTGTGTGAGCCGGCAATCTGTGTAAGTGTAACATACGCATCATCGATAATTGTGTAGGTGTACTTGCACAGGTATATGTAATGCACTGAGAATATCAGGAATGAACCATAAGGTACATCGTACGCGAAATGCTATGGGATATACGTATCTAATCTAACATCTATGTAAAGGCTAAACTAAGCGGTGTAGACATGGATTAGATATCTATAACATCTCCGAGTAGGTGAATCTATCAATCGGCATCCAGCCTCACAACATCACGTACAGTGTAATCCATCGTACGACATCCTCTAATCAAGGGTATAGATCAATCATCCGGTAAAATATCGCGTGCGGCGACAACAATCAGAATAGGGATTCTATCGACCTATACAACAATGAGGGTACGGATCTAAAATCTCGTACGACTTCTCACTCATCATTCACATAATCATATATATATATACCTATATCTTAGGTCACATCCGTATCAATCTCATATCCTGGGATCGACAAAGGTATCAAATATCTCATATCGTATCGCATCCGTATAACGACATATCAATCCAAGTCATCATATCTCGTCGTTGTAAGGTTAGCTTAGCACCTTAGCAAGGTTTTGGCAAGCATCAAACATGCTACTTCAAAATTTTTGGGGTGCTAAACGAACCCTTACCAAGATCTTAACTAGAGAATTAGGGTTAACAAAGCATATAAACAACTTTACATCAAAGAGAGAGGGATTACAACCTTTGTAGTCCGTTCCTTCGCTTCATAAGCTCCGAGTAGTATTCCCTTCGCCGCGATCCATGAACTTCCGGACTCTAGAGAAGCTCCACAAGCCAAATGATCCATGCTTTCTTGAAGTCTTCTTTTTCGAAGATGATCTACCTTGAAGAATTTTTAACCGAAGCTGACACTTCACTAAACAACTTATTAGAGAAGTGAACACCCTAATCTAAGTGGCTAGAATAGATGAGTATGATGAAGTAGGAATTTAGCTCTCTTTTATTTTCAATTTCTCACCATTTATCATCACAAAATGAAAAGCTAGTCAAGGTTTTCTTTCAAGAGAATGAAGAAGAAGAAGAAAATCATTTTGTGATGAATAATGAATTATTGTTGTGGTTACAAAACCAACCATGGGTTAAGAATGAAGGCTTAACCCTTGTAGAGAATAAACTAGGGTAAAGGGTTTGGGTTGGGTTAAGAAATATCTACACAAAATATCAACACAAAATATCTAAGCTAAAAACAAAAGAAAGTTTCATGAAGCATCATGAAAAAGCTAACCCAAATGCTAACTCAAATCAAACCCTAACTTGTTTAATCTCCACAAATTATGTTGCATTTGTAATCATAACTTGTTACAATATTATATATCACATATATAATATATTTTTATAACAAAAGAAAATAGTACAATCAACATATATCGCATATATATATCAATGTATTATCCGGTGAGAAAATGAATCAATAAAGAGAGCTTATATTAGTTAATGTAATGTAATATATCACATATATAATTATACATTAAATTATCGAATCAAAACTTGATCCGATAATCCGGCTATATCGCATATAACCGACTAATATAACATGTACCGATTCATCAAATCAACACTTGATCCGATGACCCGGCTATATCACATATACCCGGCCGATATCATATATCGCGAGAATAGAATACGGTATCTCATATCGTATTATTCTTGGTCCCACACATATCACATATGTGCTCCTACTCCGTTTTTCCTGAGCCAGGAAACCTCTGTGTAGGACTCTAAAGAATCATCAATACGCCGGCAGTGGGTGATGATCATATCAAACGCCCACAAGCTGCAAGCGGTCAGCTAAACGTAACAGCCACCCAGGTATTGAGCGATCAGAAGATCAACAAGCAAGCATGTACATTCTCCTGTGAATCCAATCAGTAACACTCCCGTACAGTCTGGTCTCTTCGTCTGATATGTTGCATATCTAATCTATGGGTGGTAAACGTCAGACCCCAGTAACCGATAAGTCATGTCGATGTAAGGCTCATAACGGGTCGAGAAACTACTGATAACACTTAACAGTAAATCTCCATATCAGCCCTGGCCAGGGACTTCCAGTTATAACCAATCGAACAGAGCACAACATCAACTCCATATATCGGGAGAGACGGAACCCCTCCTATCGCTCATTGCCTCCATGTGATTCGGGACTGTACCCAAAAGCCACCGTTTTGCACGCCTTCTTGGACGTGGTAAGGTGGAAATCAAAGCACAGTGGGAATCACACAAGACTCTATGACGATCTCGGGTCTACAGACTAACCTGTACCAGTGTCACCGGAGAACTGCTATCTGATGATAGGTATAATACCTTCAAGGAGTTCTCGGCGAGTCCGTTCAGTGTACCCAGTCTCCACTGAGCACCCGTACACCATCTTTGATGTCCAACACCAATGGATATGGGATCATCCATCGCCCATCATATGGGTCTAGATGCGTATACGCTAGCCTACTCTGGAGTATCGATGCCCTGTCTCGATACACCCTCGACTAGGAACAGTTATAGGATGTACTCGTGGACTACCCTGGCGCCACTAGTATGATCTGTATCATAGTCCTAGTAGTCGAGTACATATCCTGAGGGCTTTATTAACACGTGATCACAAAACAGTATTTGTTAACATGTTATGATAAAGTGAAACCAGATAGCATACTATCATATCGAGCAAGAAAGTCCTCTCTATATATATCCAAGCATCCACTATAATGTACATCATATGTACAACAATGGCCTATATGGCATACATATAACTAACAATCTTCCACTTGCACTAAGGCCAGATGTTGTAGTATCTCATACCCAACATCCCGAAGAATCTCTCAAATTGTATCTGAGAAATGGCATTTGTGAGTGGATCCGCAGTGTTGTCCTTCGTATTAACTCTCCTAACATCGATCTCCCGGCGATCAACTATCTCCCGGATCAGGTGATACCGCCTCAGAATATGTCTGGACTTCTGATGGGACCTGGGTTCCTTGGCCAAAGCTACGGCTCCATTGTTATCACAATAAAGAGGTATTGGATACTCGATGTATGGAACCACACCAAGTTCAGTGATGAACTTCTTTATCCAGACAGCCTCTTTGGCAGCATCGTTAGCAGCGATGTATTCAGCCTCTATTGTCGAGTCTGCCACGGGTTCCTGTTTGGAACTCTTCCAACAAACCGCCCATCCATTTAGGGTAAAGACAAATCCCGAGTGCAACTTAGAGTCGTCCTTATCACTCTGGAAGCTTGAATCGGTAAAGGACTCTACCTGGAGTTCTCCGTTACCATACACCAAGAACATCTCTTTAGTCCTTCTCAAGTACTTGAGAATGTTCTTCACAGCTGTCCAATGATTCTCTCCAGGATCTTCTTGATACCTACTCACTACACTTAGTGAGTATGCTACACCGGGTCTAGTACATAGCATCGCGTACTTGATAGAGTCTACTGCCGAAGCATAGGGTATCCCTTGCATGCGAGCTCTTTCCAAATCAGTCTTGGGAGACATCTTTTTGGAGATAGTGAGTCCAGAGATCGTGGGTAAATTCCCACGCTTTGATTCTTCCATACTAAACCTCTTTAGTATGGTGTCAATGTACCTGGATTGGGACAATCCCAGTATCCGTCTAGATCTATCTCTATAGATCTTAATTCCCAATATGCAGGAGGCATCACCTAGATCATTCATTGAGAATCTTTTTGATAAGAAGAGCTTAACCGAGTGCAGCATAGGTACATCATTTCCTATCAAGAGTATGTCATCCACGTACAATACGATGAAGACAACCTTACTCTCTGCAACCTTCTTGTATATACAAGGTTCATCTACGTTTTTGATGAAGTCAAACTCTTTGACTACAACATCAAAGCAGACGTTCCAACTCCGCGGTGCCTGCTTTAACCCGTAGATAGATTTAAGTAGCTTGCACAACTTTCCGCTGCTCCCACTTGTTAGTTATATGTATGCCCTAGAGGCCATTACTGTACATAGGATGTATATTGTAGTGGATGCTGGGACATATATAGGGAGGACTTTCTTGCTCGACATGATAGTATGCTATCTGGTTGAACTTTACCTTAACGTGTATACTGATTGTCTCTCTGTTACATGTTGGTAAAGCCCTTAGGATGTTTGCTTGACTACCTGGACTATGATGCGGATCATACTAGAGGGGACATGGTAGTCCATAAGTACGTCCTTCAAAGTCCCTAGTCGAGGGTGTATCGAGACGGGGCATCGATATACCAGAGTAGACTAGCGTATACCTTCTCGACCCATACAGATGGGCGATGGATGATCCCATATCCATTGTTGTTTGACATCAGAGATGATATACGGGTGCTCAGTAGAGACTGGGTACACTGGACGGACTCGCCGAGAACTCCCAGATGGTATTATACATCACGTCAGATGGCAGTTCTCTGGTGACACTGGTACAGAGTAGTCTGTTGACCCGAGATTGTCATAGAGTCTTGTGTGGTTCCCACTGTGCTTTGATTTCCATCTTACCACGTCCAAGAGGGCGTGCAAAACGGTGGTTTTTGGGTACAGTCCCGAGTCACATGGAGGCAATGAGCGATAGGAGGGGATTCGTCTCTCCCGGTATAGGGGGTTGATGTTGCGCTGTGTTCGATTGGCTATAACAGGAAATCCCTGGCCAGGGTTGCTGAGATTTACTGGTAAGTGTTACCAGTAGTTTCTCGAACAGTTATAGACCTCATATCGACACGACTTATCGAGCTATTGGGGTCTGACGTTTACCACCCCTAGGCGAGATATGCGACATATCAGACGATCAGACCGGACTGTACGGTAGTGTTACTGGTTGGATTCACTGGAGTGTGAGCGGGCTTGCTCGTCGATCTTCAGATCGCTCAATACCCGGGTGGCCGTTACGTTTAGCAGACCGCTTGCGGCTTGTGGGTGTTTGATATGATCATCATCTGCTGCCGGCGTATTGACGAGTCTTTAGAGTCCTACACAGAGGTTTCCTGGCTCAAGTAAAACGAAATAGGAACGCATATGAGATATGTGCGGGACCGAGAATAATACGAGTATGTGATACTGTATTCGATTCTCACGATGTGACATTGATCGGTTATATGCGATATAGCCGGGTTATCGGATCAAGTGTTGATTCGATAAGATGTTACTAATGATACCAGTCGGTTATGTGCGTCATGACCGGATCGTTAAATCAAGTGTTGATTTAATGATTTAATGCATAATTATATATTTGATATATTACTTTGCATTAACTAGTATCGGTTCACTTTAAATGGATTTTCTCGCTCGGTTGTGCACATTGTATATTCGATATATTTTCGTGCACTTGATTGTATCATGTTTGATGATACATGTTTAACTATAGTTAAGTGTAATGGATTAAGCCATGGTTAAACTAATGATTAGGGTTTTCTTTTCTTACTTATTTATTTATTTATTTATTTTGAATAGATAAGAAAAGAATGGTTGCTAATTTTGGAGTTTAGTTGAAGCTTCATGAAGCTTTGACTTTGTAACCATTCTTGTCTTCATCTTTAACCCTAACCATTAATCTAACCTTAGTTAATTCTCTACACTTGACCATGGTTTAGATTATGATAAGTTTTGATTTTTCTTTTCATTTTAAAATAACTTATCATATATCATTTCTTCTTCTTCTTCCTTGAACTCAAGAAGAAAACCTTGAGGTCATCAATGGTGATTGATGATAAAGAGTGAGAAATCCAATTCTAAAGTCTACCCACTTCCTATTTCTTCATCCTCTACCTCTTGCCAAGTAGTAGAGTGTGTTTCCTTCACAAGTTTTTAGGGCTTGGTGAAGGTGGAGCTTGATTTAGCGATGCTTCGACGTAGATCATCTTCGGCATGGACATCGACGACCTAGCTTGCTTTTTCTCCGACGAAGCCGACTTTAGAGCCCGGATTCCTTTTGGACAGCGGAGACGACTTCCTTGCGGAGCTAAGGAGGTGGAGCACCGGATCTACAAAGGTTGTATTTCCGATATCCCATTAGTTAAGTTGTTAACTAGATTGTTTTTCTCCTAGATTTCTAGCCAACGGTCCGTATTAGGGTTTCTCGGCACCTAGATTTTTTGAAATTAGCATGGTTGATGCCTTGTGAGACCTCATTAGGGTGCCTAGGAACCCTACACCACTGTCTACAAAGCCCTCTGGCTGAGTCATGTACACGCACTCCTCTAAATCACCATTTAGAAAGGCGGTCTTAACATCCATTTGCCAGATTTTGTAGTCATGGTATGCAGCAATGGAAAGTAAGATCCGGATGGACTTAAGCATAGCCACTGGAGAAAAGGTTTCTTCATAATCCACACTTGGTCGTTGACGAAAACCCTTTGCAACAAGTCTAGCTTTGAAAGTCTCAACTTTTCCATCTACACTAAGTTTCTTCTTAAAGATCCTTTTTCTCCCAATGGGTTTTACCCCTTCAGGAGCAATTTCTAAATTCCATACTTTGTTGGTGTACATGGATTCCATCTCAGATCACATTGCATCCAGCCATTTCACAGAGTCACCACTCGTGATGGCCTGCTCGAAACTAGTCTGGTCATCATCTTCCATGATGCAATCCTCGCTCCCACCATCAATGAGAAAACCGTAGTATCTCTCAGGTGGATGAGGAACCCTACTAGATCAGCGGAGAGGCTGGGGTTCATTGGGTACTACCGAATCCTTTGGTTCTACCAAATCTTCTGTTTTAGTTTGTGCAACTGGAACTTCTTCCAGTTCTACCTCCTTGCCACTAATTTCCTTTGCAAGAAATTCCTTTTCTAAAAATGTGGCATGCTGAGCAACAAATACCTTTTGTTCTTCAGGGTGGTAGAAGATATATCCTCGCGAATGCTTGGGATATCCTACAAACTTGCACAAAAACGATCTTGCCTCGAGCTTGTCCGGATTTTGCCTTTTAACATTGGCCGGGCAACACCATATCTTAACGAAATTAAGACACGGTCTCTTCCCCTCCCATATCTCATATGGAGTGGTAGGCACTGATTTGGTTGGCGGCTCCGATAACGCAATTCCGGGAGGAGTGAACTCTATTCAATAGGTATATGGCTGTCTCAAGCGCATACCACCAAAAGGAAATAGGTAACTCAGCAGTGCTCATCATAGAGTGTACCATATCTAATAGGGTGCGATTCCTCCACTCCGATACACCGTTGTGCTGTGGTGTATAGGGAGGAGTAAGCTGAGAGAGAATCCTATTCTTTTTTAGATAATCGAGGAACTCATTGCTCAGGTATTCTCCTCCACGATTCGATCGAAGGATTTTAATACTTCTACCCGTTTGGTTCTCCACTTCGTTCTTATATTCTCTGAATTTCTCAAAAGCTTCAGACTTGTGTTTCAACAGGAACACATGTCAGTATCTTCAGAGATCGTCAGTGAATGTAATGAAGTACAAGGAACCATTCCTGGTATGTGTAGACATGGGACCGCATACATCACTTTGTATCAGTCCCAAGAGTTCTGTTACTCTTTTTCCGTGTCCACTAAACGGAGTTTTGGTCATTTTTCCTTTGAGACATGAATGGCAAGTTTCATAAGATGATAATTCGAACGCATTTAAATAACTATCTTTATGTAACTTAGCAAGTCGTGCCGCATTGATATGACCAAGTCTACAATGCAACAAGAAGGATTCGTTCATTTCTGAACTTTTCTTCTTGTGTGTGTTCTGTATATTAAGAACTGTGTTTTGATTTAGAACGTATATGCCATTATTTAATGAGCCTGATCCAATCAACTTTTGATTTAGGAAGATTTTCATAATATTATCCTGTATTACAAAATTATATCCTTCTTTATTTAATAAATAAACGGATATAATGTTGCATATCATGTTCGGTATATAATAGGATTCGTTCAGAATCAATGTATTACCAGTTGGTAATACAAGGTGATATTCGCAAACTGCTTTGGCTGCAACATTTGCACCTTTCCCTACTCTTACGGAATGATCACCCTGTTGGAGATAGTGCCCTCAAAGTCAATTATTGGAGCGCAGGTACGCGATTGTAATGATTGAGGAAGGACCTATACCGATATGACAGTCTTGCTTGAGTCATACTTTATGCTATCTTGTTTGTCTTTATCATCGTATACATGCTTTAGTTCGCTATTGCATGTTGATAGAGCCCATAGGATTCTTGCTTGACTTCCAGCAGTATGATGGCGATCATATACGTGGGAGCTGGGGTCTGTAAGCACATCCTTAAAGTGTCCCTAGTCGTGGGAGTTTCAAGACAGGGCATCGATACTACAGAGTAGACGAGTGTATGCAGTCGAGACCCCGACGAGGGGCGGTGGCCGGTCTCACAAGCCACTGGTGTCAGTTGGATCACCTAAGATGTATACAGGTGCTCATTGGGTTATGAGTACACCGGACAGGACTCGCCGGGAACATGCTAGTTGGTATTATACATATCGTCAAATAGCAGTTCCCTGGTGACATGTGTACAGGTTAGTTTGTCGACCTGAGATCGTCATTTGTCTTGTGTGAGTTCCCACTGTGCTTTGATCTCTACCCTACCATGGCTCAAAGGTGTCGTGCAAACAGGTACTTTTTGGGTACAGTCCCGAGCCACATGGAGGCAGTGAGCGGATCGGCAGGGGATTCGTCTCTTCCGGTATTGGGGGTGAGATCGCGCTGTGTCTAGGAGAGCCATTACACAAATCCTTCGGCCGAGGCAGGAGATTTACTGGAAGGTACTCCAGTAGTATCTCAGGGTGTTCTGGGCCACTCTCTGACACAAATTATACCGCTATTGGGGGTCTGACGTTACCATCCCCTAGGCCGATATGCGATAATCATAGACGAACGGACCGGACTTTATGTATATTGTCACTGTTAGGCTCAGTAGGGTTTATGGATGAGTTCACTCGTCAGCTTCCCTTCCAATCAATACATAGGCAACCGTTACGTAATGCCAGAACCTCTGACGTGCTAGTTGTTATACCCAGTGCCAGTGTGTTGATGAGTCATTAGAGACCCCTACAGACACTTTCCCAAGTTCGGGCTAAACGTTGTAGACGCCGTATGGTTTTATGGCAAGGTTCGGAAAATGCACGTGTCATATTTCGGGCAGATAATACTGGTCGGCTTTGGTTCAAGCCGGATCCGAGTATTATACTGTTTAGATATAATATCTTTGTCTCAGTTGCATTTGAATTCGGTCGTAATACAAATGCAGGTATGTTTATACTGTTACGGGGTTATCCTGAAATTCGTTTCAGGATCGCTTTCGGAAGTTGCCAGTTTCCAGTTTTCTATCAGCCGTATTTAACATTCGTTTAAATGCGGATTTATCTTTTCTTGAGATGAGTGTGGAAGTTTCTAGATGGTGACTAGGATGGTGACTAGGCTAGTGAGTCATTAGTGCTTTAAATGTTCATTTAATGTTTTAGATGACAAGGTTAGTGATTCATTGTTTCATTAAATGTGTTCATACAAGGTGTTATGTGACTCATCCTCTTCATTGATCTTATGGTCACTCTCTCCCCCTCCTACACTCACCTCTACCCTCTTCAAATAGGCCGTCCCCTCCCCTCTTGTGAGATGAGGTTGCTTGAGAGAAAAATGATGATAGTTTTAATGTATGGAAATTTGATAGATACTCATTTCACATTTGCACCCGATCTAAAAGGCAACTTCATTAACCTTTCGTCCGTAGCTTTGGACGTAACGAGATAAAGTGTTCTACTCATTCTCTATATCAATCATAGTCATCTCTTTTAGCAAACTTGATGATCGAGTTGCCTCGGTTCAGAGGCGGGAGCCCGTTTAAAGATCCGTCGACGTGGTGCCACCTGGACAAGAAAACTGGAGATTCAGGAGATCGGAGCAGCCACAACAAAGCGTGGGATGATGGTTGAAGACCGAAGGACTCGGATCGTTCGGTATTACATTTCTACCCACTTTGTAGTTTGTTAGTTTAGCTTTAATGGCAGATCCGGGTTATAGTACGCGATAGCGCCAGTTGTAAAAGTTTTTGTTCCGCATTTGACGTCTGTTAGACGCCCAGGGCGCTACCGTGGACTTACAGTACTATCAGAGCCTCACCATTAAACTTTACTAACTTGCGCTAACGCGTTTAAAACATTGATCGAACGGATTTTCGAAAACCGGAAATTCCAGGGTTAAAGTTTCTGTCGATTTTAAACTGTGTCTAAAAATCATTTTGACCATACCAAAAAATCAAGCAGGCTTTTATAAGATTACAGAAGAAAAACGATCAAGTAATTCGACCGTACCGCCGCGGAAACGCGGTCAAAGCCTGGCTTTGACCGCGGAACCACGGCAGTCTTGGTGACTCACTTGGCCATAGTTCTTCTGCTGTTTCTGTGTTGGAAATTGTGGTTTCTGGTACTGTTCTTTTGGGCCAAGTTTTTGTCACTGTACAGCAGATGTACGTGGGGCCCACTTCGGGAATTTGGTCGATCGAAATTTTAAACTTGTTAGTATACAGTACTTACTTTATATTTCCGATCGTGAATGTCATTCGAGCGGTAAACCGCGTCTAATCGCTATAGTTCTTTTAGACGGGTTTGCGAACATGACATTCGCGTTGATGTTCTGTGTTGTGCTGTGATGGTGTGGATTTGTCATGGTGGATAGCAGGGTGCAATGATAGTGCAGTTTGGATTTATTTGTACATTTGATATTGCGGGGCGAGCGTCCAACATGTGGACTGTCGTCACTGCCTGTTGTATAATATTCTTTTGGGGCAGAACCGGGTTGAGGTCGATGTACCCGTTGTACATATTTTATTTTCTGTACTAGGTTTATCCCGCGAAGGAGTGCACAGATAGCCGGGTTCTGGAAAGCAACGGGTCCGTATCTCATGGCTTTGAGAGGCAGAGGGGCCTCACTCTAGAATTGGCAGACAATTCGCCGCACTCGTAGGGGGTACAGGTTGACCCAAGGAGAGGTGCTCAAGTTACCAGATTCCGTGAAGTGCCGGGTGGTCCATTCATTTTTCTGTAGAGGGCTGCCTCGCTTCAGGTTTTGGCGGGTAACTTGCCGCACCCGTAGGGGTCTAGGTTTCATTGCACAGGCTATTGTTCATACCATAATATTGCATTATTATATTTCCCATTCTTATTCATTTTATAAATAAACAGGTGCTTTTGACGCATGTCTGCTACATATTACAGGTTACAGGTTCCTGGATCTAAAACAATGAAAAAGATAAAAGATAATGCAAAAATGAGACTTTGACCAACAAACAGAGAATCTTGATCAAGCCTACACAGAGATCAGTACAAAACAACGCAAGGTTCAGGACTTCGTCATGAAGCAACTGTAAAAGTCCGCTACAATGTTCACTAAAGATCTGGAGAAGACCTAGAAGCACAATTGAAAAAAGACATATATAAACAGGAACCAAGAGTCAATAGAAGCCAGTCCCAGAAAAATAACAGCTCAAAGCCCTCTTTTGGCCACAGAAAAACCTGGCCTCGGGCCGCGGTTCCGCGGCCGTGTATAGCGCACGACGATGGAAAACTTCACGGGAGCTCTGGCGGTGCATTGACTAGTCGTCCTAGGGGCAATTTTGTAATAGCACATGTGCGAGTCATTGTAACCCTAATTTTCCTATCCCCTATAAATATGTATTCTAAACATTGTATGAGGGATGCCTCTTTTTCATAAATAAAAATTCAGATTCATTTGAAGTTGGGAGAGCATCATTCTGTAAGTTCATCTTTAATTTTCTGCCTTAGTTTTATAATTAAATTCTTGCCCTGGATAAATTAATCTTTTGCCGTAGTTTAATCTAGTGTAGAATCTCTTAAACTGCAGTAGGTAATTAATCTATTAGATCTAAAAATACATATAATAAAAATCATTTTTTTAATAGATCCCCTAATGAGCGAGTAATTTCCTCGCTTGTTAGGGTTAGGAATAGGGGAGGGATTGGGAGATGAAGATCTCTCATCTCTTTCGTGCCCAATCATTTGTAATAATTAGAACTTCATGCATGCATGCATGATCCGCTCCCTACGACATCCTACCCACGAGGTAAAGGTGAAACCGTAGTATAAAGGACCGGTCATGCATGTCTTCCATGAAGGTTTGAGCAATTATTAGGAAAGGACGGACAATGATCTAGAGGAAGAAACATTGTTTCTTTCCAATCATCCTAATCCCCTTTACTAATAATTCCTATAACTCCTAAAAGATTTAATTTAGGGCATTGAAGGAGGTGTGAAATTTACTCTTACCAAACTTCACCTATACCTAATCCTAGCAAGTTTCTTAATTCTCGTACAACTTAGTTTTTAGATTTAATTAGAAGATCCAACACCCATTGGAATTAGCTCGTAAGAACACTTAGGAAATTAACACCATCCCTGTGGACCGACCCGTACTCACCGGCTAGCTGCAAAGCGACGCCGTTCTTGATTGCGGTAAAATATTTTTGATCGTTAAAATCCTACACAAATCAGCTATCCACACGACCAAGGGAACGTCGGGTTTCAGTAGCGGCTCTGTGAAACCCGGGGATCTCAGATTATCTGTATTGTTCTGTGATGCTTATTACTTCTCTGTAATGTTGCATATTATCACGCTTGGAGCGATTATTGTATATTGGTATATATAATATTAGATGTTGTATATGTTTTACACCCGCGCTAGTCCAGCCCCCGCCCTGTCGTTAGTTAAGTAACCTAACGGGTGATGACGGGACCCAGTGACGAATGCGGATGGCATATACGTACATTATATTTTCGTTCTTTTCTGGTGTGAATGATTGATGGGATTGCATTGATTCTTATCAATGCAAGGATAAAAGAAACCTATATTTTATGTTGTTGGAACAAATTTTAAAAAGTGTTATTACAAAGATGTTTCCTTTTGTTTTGCATAGTGATATTCAGTTGGAATATCCTGCACCTGATTCCATGTGGCAATGGCCGAGATCCCTTCACCGGGATTGACCCATTGGGCAGAAGTATTACGTCAGGGTAGTAACTTCAATATAGTCGATTACAAGTTTCCTTGCATAGTGATATTCGGTTGGAATATCATGCACCTCATTCCACGAGGAATGAGCCGAGATCCCTTCACCGGGAGTGACCTCTTTAGCAAAAGGTTTTCATCACTATATTTTTATAAAAAGCTATCAGGTTCGTTCAACGAGATCAAGTTCATTACGTTAAAGGTTTTTCGCCAAAAACCAGCCGTAGCCCTCCGTCATTTCTTTTGGGTATTCAGTAGTATTCAAGCTATGTATTTTGACCAACGCCAAGGTATAGTGTTTGGTAGCTGCTGGGTATTCATCTGTTGCATAGATAGATGAGTTGGTTTGGGACAGTCGTTCTGCCATTTTGGCCAACGTCAAGGGCATGTTCGGGTGGGTTCAAATTGACCTGGATAGTGACGGGTAGAACTTGGCATGTGACTTATGATGTTTTGACCAACGCCAAGGTCATAAGAGCATGGGGCAAAAATCACATCGGGAGTTTCAAACATAAAGCAAACTTGCTAGGCATGCGCATACCTTCTGGAGTGTGATAACTTGAGTGGCTTCCATAAAGTTATCATGCGTTGATAGTTGGATCCCGATTCTCACTGATGAGTTGGTTTACTCTTCAGGTGATCCCGACTAATTCTTCTTTCAGGTTTGGCGGAGAATTTGATATTACAGTGGGAGGTTTCCTGATTAGATAAAGTGATAACCATTCTGATCTAGGTTAGAGTGCACGCAGAGTGTTTCTTTTCTGTCTCTTTCTTTGGCAGCGACCTTTGACCGACCCTAGACTATGACTCAGTGACCAAGTTGACCGAACCTTCTTAAAATACTGGCTTTTGGATTGTCCGAGTTGCATAAGTCATTGCCGCTCCTTCTTTTACCCTTTACATTTCTCAGAACACCCCGTATTACTACGGATATCCACTTCCATTGGATAGATCCATCGTATGGTTATATACGAACTCGAAGGGACTTCTTCGAGGATGGATCCAGGTTCAGGAGAAATAGAATTGGTTTATTCAGTTGTCTTTTATTATCACCTTCTCTCAGATTGCGAGGGCTCCTTGGTTTAGGAGAGTACACCTATTACGCTTATTGGATAGTTTTATTCCAAACCACAGGCAGATGCCGAAAGGTAGGGAATGAAGAAAACCAATTAGCCTAAGTAGGGTGTGCAGAAGGTAATATGTAAAGACATAATAAAAGGATTAGAAAGAGGGAAAAGTACATTGCGACTGCTATCATTCACGACCAAACCGCGTACTTCATCGCCACTCCTATTTCACCTTTGCTTTTTTCCCCAGTTCGGGAGAAATAGAATAAGGTATTATTCAGTTATCTTTTATCATCACCTTCTCTCAAAATACGAGTAATCCTAGAATTAGGAGAGTACACCTATTATGCTTACTGGATAGTCTTCATCCAAACCATAGGCTGGTTCCAAACGGTAGGGAAGGAAGAAAACCATTTAGCCTAACGATGGTGTGCAGAAGGTAACGACTAAAGACAAATAAAGGGATTTGGAGAGATGGCAAAGATATATACGGTTAAAGTCATGAATAGGATTATGGAAGAGGCATTACTAGAAATACCAGGATACCCCTACGAAACATTTTCATGTTTCAGTGCATTGTTAAAAAGAACTGTTTTCCCGATTAGATAATTACTCCAGGGTATATATTTACCAGGTTTCATTCTCATATCTGCATAGTTTTACAGATGATGAGTGGGAGTAAGTTATTGGGAATAAGGTGATCAATCCTCATTATATCGGAATTCGTTGTAATTGGTGATATTTGAGGAAATCGTCTGGGTACAGTTTTCAACCTAGAATGCACAGGTTTTGAGTTATTCAAACTCAGCGGACTTATACGCAGTATTGTATGTTGTCCATTGTCCGACAGGGCAAAGGGATAGGTCCTGATACTATATTCTGTTTACTTGTGACTTCTCTAGTTTTTAGATAAGTGTTTCGTAGAAATACAATGTCTAAGTTTTGAGAAGTTGTGAGTAAAAGAATAAAGTAGAGAACCACGTATCGCAAGTATCGGGATTCTTCAAAGAGATCGAAGATGTAGATTCTTGTGATTGGTATTCAGTTGATATTAATGGTTTTGAGAAACTCGTTTCTCTTTCAGGTTACTCATAATTGGATGGATTCCTAAATTAGGTAATGCTGAGAAGCCACTTTCGATTAAGTTGATATGCACTGGAGACAGCTACATGACTTGAATCTGGTTCCAAATAAATTAGTGCCTCTATTTCTATATTGTTTATAGAATGGTTCATATCTTAACGATGTTAAGATACGGGGAGTTGTCCAGCTTATGCTTAAAACCAGACACTAGATAAATCAAGGCACGTTTCTGTAATGGCAGTTTGTGGGTTGACCCTGGCTTTGACGAGGGTTGACATTTCTACCATCTGGAAGATCAATAGTGATAATTGTTCTTGACTCGCCACAGTTTTAGTAAAATGGATTTTTTTAGAAAACAGTACTGGGAGTATGGTAGAACTGGAAGTGATTCCAGAACCGCAAACGATTACGGAAATTTTAATAGGACCTATATATTCAATCAGGTTTGACATTCCAATAGCCACTTCGCAGACATGGTGGGTAACCTCAGACACCTGAGAGGTACTCCGGTAGCCTCAAGGACGGTGACAGGGAGGTTCTTGTTTACCCAGACTTAACACTACTGTTGTTCCAGACTATGAGACTCGGCAAGAGGATAAATATAGCGTCGTTCTAAACTAGCTTTAGAAGTGTACGTAGATATTATTCTGCCAGAGGGTTGTCGTAGTCAGTGGGAGCAGCGGAAGTATAATGGGCAAGTAGCTTATGTCTATTTATAGGCTTGAGCAGATTTAGCGGATATAAGATCATCTATTTTTGATGTGAAAGTCATGGGTTTGACTTCATCAGAATAGGGGATGGATCTGTTAAGAAGGTAGTAGGGTGTGATGTCCTGGTATTTGGATGACATACACAGAGTAGGAAGTAAAATTCCTATACTACGATCGGTTGTACTGTGGTCGTCACACATTTGTTTCTCTATAAGGATATGGATATAATATCAGACATTCTGGTTACTAGATCTATGGTTTTAGATCTAGATTTGGGTAGTTTCCCAATATGGGTACTTTGACAATATTCTAATAGTATTTTATAATAGATCACTCCTGGCATGGTGGTGTACCTGCAGGTGATGGAGTCACCCTCTCTAAAGGTGTCTTACAGACTAAAGGAGAGAGGGATGTACATGATTGGAAGATCACTTGCTTAGGCAATTGAGTCAATCATACGATGTCAAGTACCACACCAGATGTTGTTTTTGCACTTGATGCAATAAGTTTATATTAATCCAATCCTGAAGAAACATAAGGAAGCAGTTTTAGAACATAAGTGCTTGTTCTACGGATTTGATGACAACAGCCTCCTTCGAGAAACGGTTATCATTCCAGGCTTCCAAAGTGACATGGATGACAGAGTGATTGTCAGAGTTAAAGTTTTCCCTCTGACGAGAGACAGTATTATGGACAGGTGGTCCAAGAGGATACTGTGGGAGGCATGGTGCTGGATACTGATTAGGTTCAGTTATCAATAAAGTCTAAGAAGTTTGGATTTGGAGTTCATTTATGAACTAGGTCCCATCAGATATTTAGACATACTCTAAGACAGGTATTACTCGATTCGGGAGATGGCTTTCTCTGCGTACTTGAGATTAAGAGAGACATCGAAAGAAACATCAGGTCGGATCCACTCACTGAGGCTATTTCTCGAACACAAGAGATTTACAAACTAGCTTTGTGAAACTGATTAGTAGAGGAGTTGGATAATCGGTATCACACGGGCTGTGAGTATGCGACATCGTAATAATTAGCCTTAAGTACAAGTGGGAGATTGTTAGAGATAGTGCCCTCAAAGTCAATTATTGGATCGCAGGTACGTGATTGCAATGATTGAGGAAGGACCTATACCGATATGACAGTCTTGCTCGAGATGATAGTATGCTATCTGGTTTGTCTTTATCATCGTATATATGCTTTAGTTCGCAATTGCATGTTGATAGAGCCCATAGGATTCTTGTTTGACTGTCATCAGTATGATGGAGATCATATACGTGGGAGCTGGGGTCTGTAAGCATATCCTTGAGGTGTCCCTAGTCGTGGGAGTTTCGAGACAGGGCATCGATACTCCATAGTAGACTAGTGTATGTAGTCGAGACCCCGAAGAGGGGCGGTGGCCAGTCTCACAAGCCACTGGTGTCAGTTGGATCACCTAAGATGTATACAGGTGCTTATTGGGTTATGAGTACACCGGACAGGACTCGCCGGGAACATGCTAGTTGGTATTATACATATCGTCAGATAGCAGTTCCCTGGTGACATGTGTACAGGTTAGTTTGTCAACCTGAGATCGTCATTTGTCTCGTGTGAGTTCCCACTGTGCTTTGATTTCTACCCTACCACGGCTCAAAGGAGTCGTGCAAACAGGTATTTTTTGGGTACAGTCCCGAGCCACATGGAGGCAATGAGCGGATCGGCAGGGGATTCGTCTCTCCCGGTATTGGGGGTGAGATCGCACTGTGTCTAGGAGAACCATTACACAAAGCCCTCGGCCGAGGCAGGAGATTTACTTGTAGGTACTCCAGTAGTATCTCAAGGTGTTCTGGGCCATTCTCTGACACGAATTATACCGCTATTGGGGGTCTGACGTTACCAGCCCCTAGGCCTATATGCGATACTCATAGACGAACGGACCGGACTGTATGTATATTGTCACTGTTAGGCTCAGTAGGGTTTATGGATGAGTTCACTCGTCAGCTTCCCTTCCAATCAATACATAGGCAACCGTTACGTATAGCCAGTACCTCTGACGTGCTAGTGGTTATACCCAGTGCCAGTGTGTTGATGAGTCATTAGAGTCTCCCACAGACACTTTCCCAAGTTCGGGCAAAACGTTGTACAGAAGTATGGTTTTATGGCAAGGTTCGGAAAATGCACGTGCGTTTTCGCACGTGTCATATTTCGGGCAGATAATACTGGTCGGCTTTGGTTTAAGCCGGATCCGAGTATTATACTGTGTAGATATAAAATCTTTGTCTCAGTTGCATTTGTTTTCGGTCGTAATACAAATGGGGGTATGTTTATACTGTTATGGGGTTATCCTGAAATTCATTTCAGGATCGATTTTGGAAGTTGCCAGTTTCCAGTTTTCTATCAGCCGTATTTAACATTCGGTTAAATGCGGATTTATCTTTTCTTGAGATGAGTGTGGAAGCTTCTAGATGGTGACTAGGATGGTGACTAGGCTAGTGAGTCATTAGTGCTTTAAATGTTCATTTAATGTTTTAGATGACAAGGTTAGTGATTCATTATTTCATTAAATGTGTTCCTACAATGTGTTATGTGACTCATCCTCTTCATTGATCTTATGGTCACTCTCCCCCCTCCTGGACTCACCTCTCCCCTCTTCAAATAGGCCGGCCGCTCCCCTCTTGTGAGATGAGGTTGCTTGAGAGAAAAATGATGATAGTTTTAGTGTATGGAAATTTGATAGATACTCATTTCACATTTCCACCCGATCCAAAAGGCAACTTCATTAACCGTTCGTCCATAGCTTTGGACGTAACGAGATAAAGTGTTCTGCTCATTCTCTACATCAATCTTGGTGATCTCTTTTAGCAAACATGATGATCGAGTTGCCTCGGTTCAGAGGCGGGAGCCCGTTTAATGATCCGTCGACGTGGTGCCACCTGGACGAGAATACTGGAGATTCAGGAGATCGGAGCAGCCACAACAAAGCGTGGGATGATGGTTGAAGACCGAAGGACTCGGATCGTTCGGTATAACCTTTCTACCCACATTGTAGTTTTTTAGTTTAGCTTTAATGGCAGATCCGGGTTATAGTACGCGATAGCGCCAGTTGTAAAAGTTTTTGTTCCGCATTTGGCGTCTGTTAGACGCCCGGGGCGCTACCGTGGACTTACACACCCATTCCCAGTTCCCTACCTTTCTTTAGCCCATGCAATATATTGCATATGTGGGATCCTGATCCGGTATCTAATGCCCAGGACATAGAGTGAACTGAGAAACAGTTCTCGGTAACTAACACATCTGAAGAAGATACATCAACATGTTTATTCTTCGTTTGGATGCCGTGTGAATTCTGGTATTCCCCTATTTTCTGTTCAATCTTATAACAATTATAAGAAATAACGAAACCAACGCTCCCCTGCTCGGTATAACAAGCGGGTTCGGTCAATACATCCATATTATTATCTTGATTAAGGCGTGACATGGTCGCTACCTGGAGAGAGAGAGAGAAGAAAACACTTTAGCGTGCGCTTTTGCAAGATTAGATTGGTTATTATCTTATCTAATCAGGATGGCTCCCACTGTTTTAATCAAATATTCCTTCAATCCCTAAAAGGTAAGATTGGCCTGGATTAATTACACCCTACAAGTTCGCCAATCTTTCAGCCAGATCAGTGTTGGTACTTTGAGGGAGGTTCCCCGTACTTTCACACAGACCTAATTAAAATAAATCTCGTTTTCCCGGAGGCATAACCCCGTTAACACCTTTCTAGAAACCTACTTGATCGGCTAATTGTCCTGTGTAAAATTCTCCCAGGAGAAACTTTTACTCGCAGTGGGTATCGGGATCCATCTATCTCATAGAAGGTATGCAATCTCATTGCAAATTTCAACACTTGAAATTCCAGATAATATCTTTTACCCCTAGCGTCCTATGACCCTGACGGAGGTCAACAAACCATAGGCTACTAGTCAAGTTCAATGAAGGGTTACTAGGCACTGTCACAAGGGTCTATAAGGCATCAACCATTCCCGATTTAAAATTTAGAAATGCCGAACAACCTAAAGCGAGGAACTTTGCTAGATAATTAGGGTTACACATGCAAGTAAACATCTTTACAACTAAGAGAGAGGGATTACAACCTTTGTAGTCCGCTCCTTCGCTTCATAAGCTCCGAGTAGTATTCCCTTCGCCGCGATCCATGATCTCCCGGACTCAAGAGAGGCTCTCCAACCCGAATGATCCATGCTTGCTTGAACCCTTTTCGAAGATGATCTACCTTGAAGTTTCTTTAACTCAAGCTCTCACTTCTCTAATCAAGTACTAATGAAGTGAATACCCTAATCTAAGTGGCTAGATTAGATGAGGATGATGAAGTAGGAATTTGGCTTTCTTTTATTATCAATTTCTCACCCACACTCATCACAAAATCAAAAGCTAGTAAGCTCAATGAGGATGAAGAAGATGAAGACTTTTGTGCTGAATAATGAAAAATGGTTACTATGCTTACAAAAGAACTTTGAGTTAATAATATCAAGTATTAACTCATGTATAGAATAGACTAGGGTTAATGGTTTCGGTTGGGTTAAATAATATCTCCAAAATATCAACACATAATATCTTAGCTTAAAAAAAAAAAAAGCTTCTAGAAGCTTCAAGAAAAGGCTAACCCAAATCAAACCCTAACCATGTTTAATCTCCACTAATCATGTTGCATTTGTAAACATAACTTATTACAATATTATATATCATATATATAATATATTTTCTGTAACAAAAGAAAATAATACAATTAACATATATCACATATATATCAATGTATTATCCGGTGAGAAAATGAAACAATAAAAAGAGCTAAATTAGATAATGTAATGTAATATATCACATATATAATTATACATTAAATTATCGAATCAACACTCGATCCGACAATCCGGCTATTTCTCAAACAACTGACTAATATTATTTGTATCAGTTCATCGAATCAACACTTGATCCGATGATCCGGCTATATCACATATACCCGGCCGATATCTAATATCGTGAGAATAGAATACGGTATCTCATATCGTAATATTCTCGATCCCGCACATACCACATATGTTCTCTTACTCCATTTTGCCTGAGTCAAGAAAACTCTGTGTATGACTCTAAAGAATCGTCAATACGCCGGCAGTAGGTGATTATCATATCAAACACCCACAAGCTGCAAGCGGTAAGCTAAACGAAACAGCCATCCAGGTAATGAGCGATCAGAAGATCAACAAGCAAGCCTGTACATTCTCCTGTGAATCCAATCGGTATCACTCCCGTACAGTCCGGTCTCTTTGTCTGATATGTTGCATATCTAGTCTAGGGGTGGTAAACGTCAGACCATAGTAACTGATAAGTCGTGTCGATGTGAGGCTCATAACAGGTGGAGAACCTACAGATAATACTTACCAGAAGTACTCTATATCAGCCCTGGCCATAGACTTCCAGTTATAGCCAATAGAACATAGCACAACATCAACTCCCTATACCGAGAAAAACGAATCCCCTCCTATCGCACATTGCCTCCATGTGATTCGGGACTGTACCCAAAAGCCACCGTTTTGCACGCCCTCTTGGACGTGGTAAGGTCGAAATCAAAGCACAGTGGGAATCACACAAGACGCTATGACGATCTCGGGTCTACAGACTAACCTGTACCAGTGTCACCGGAGAACTGCAATCTGACGTGAGGTATAATACCATCTGGGAGTTCTCGGAGAGTCCGTCCAGTGTACCCAGTCTCCATTGAGCACCCGTACACCATCTTTGATGTCAAACACCGATGGATATGGGATCATCCTTCGCCCATCATAAGGGTCAAGATGCGTATACGCTAGTCTACTCTGGTGTATCGATGCCCTGTCTCGATACACCCTCAACTAGGAACAGTTATAGGATGTACTCGTCGATTACCTTGACCCCAATAGTATGATCTCATCATAGTCCCAGTAGTCGAGTACATATCCTAAGAGCTTTATCAACATGTGAGAGTAAGACAGTAAACTAATACAAGTGAACATGTTAAGATAAAGTGAAACCAAATAGCATACTATCATGACGAGCAAGAAAGTCCTATCTATATATATCCAAGCATCCATTATAATATACATCATATGTACAACAATGGCCTCTAGGGCATATACATAACTAACAATCTCCCACTTGCACTAAGGCCAGCTGATGTAGTATCTCAAACCTAACATCCCGAATAATCTCTCAAACTGTATCTGGGGAATGGCCTTCGTGAGTGGATCCGCAGGGTTGTCCTTCGTATCAACTCTCTTGACCACGATCTGTTAGAGATAGTTCCCTCAGAGTCAATTATTGGATCACAGGCACGTGATTGGAATGATTGAGGGGAGGACCTGTCCCAGTAGGACAGTCTTACTCGAGATGATAGTATGCTATTTGGTTTATCTTTATCATCGTGTACTGCTTTAGGTGACCTTACGAGTCGCTATTACACGTTGATAGAGCCCCTAGGATTCTTGCTTGACTACCAGCAGTATGAGGGCGATCATATACGTGAGAGCTGGAGTCTATAAGCACATCCTTAAAAGGTCCCTAGTCGTGGGAGTTTCGAGATAGGGCATCGATACTCTAGAGTAGACTAGTGTATAACGGGGCGGTGGCCGGTCTCACAAGCCACTGGTGTCAGTTGGTTCACCTAAGATGTATACAGGTGCTCATTGGGTTATGAGTACAACGGACAGGACTCACCGGGAACCTGCTAGTTGGGATTATACCAGACGTCAGATAGCAGTTCCCTGGTGACATGTGTACAGGTTAGTTCATCGACCTGAGATCGTCATTTGTCTCGTGTGAGTTCCCACTGTGCTTTGAATACTACCCTACCACGGCTCAAAGGAGTCGTGCAAACAGGTTTTAGTTGGGTACAGTCCCGAGCCACATGGAGGCAGTGAGCGGATCTGCAGGGGTTCGTCTCCCCCGGTATTGGGGGTGAGGTCGCGCTGTGTCTAGGAGAGCCAGAACATGAAAAGTCCTTGGCCAAGGTAGGAGATTTGCTGGTAGGTATTCCAGTAGTATCTCAGGGTGTTCTGGGCTACACTCCGACACGACTTGTACCGCTATTGGGGGTCTGACTTTTACCAACCCCCTAGGCCCGCCATGCGATACTCATAGACGAACGGACCGGACTGTACGGATATTGTCACTGACAGGTTCAGTAGGGTGTCAGGATGAGTTCTCTCATCGACGTCCCTTTTGGTCAATAGCTGGTGGCCCGTCACGTATGGCTAATACCTCTGACGTGCTAGTGGTTAAATCCACAGCCTTAGTATTAACGAGTCTTTAGAGTCCACCACACTCAGTTACTCAGGTTTCGGGCGAAACGCTATAGAGGCCGTATGGAGATATGGCAAGGTTCGATCAGATACGTGCGGTATTGCACGGATCGTGATCGGACGGTTTTTACTAGCCGGCTTTGGCTTAAGCCGGATCCTAGTATTAAATAGTGTAGTTTTGTCTCTTTGCATTTGTGTTCAGTGGGAATACAAATGCGGTCATGTATTTGCAGTAGCGGGGTTTTCCTGTAATTTATTACGGGATCAATTTTCTGAAGTTTCCAGTTTGCATTCCGTTCCGGCCGGTTTTATTTTATTCCTTCACGACCGGACTTTCGATGGAGGGGGTTATTTGCACATTTGCAATTAACATTTGTGGAGGGGTTTTCTTTGCATATTGAGGGCTTCATGATGGTTCTTTCATCATTAGATGCTTTTTGCATCACTTGACTTGCTTTCCTGTGATGGTTTTGGTGAAAGGATTGAAAAGGGAAATGAGAGTGACTAAAATCTTTGATTATCTTTTCTTTTCTTTAATTGGATATTGATTCTTTTTTCCTCCACCCATATGTAGAGGGGCCGGCCATTTTGAGTGAGAGTGGTTCATTTCATTGAGAGAGGGAAATTGTATCATCTCATTTTTGGCATGCTCACAAAACCCTTCTCACCTCTCCAAAGTTCTTGATTCCTATTTCCATCCAAAGGCAACTTCAAACCCTTAAAGAGACAATGGATACTACACTATTCTACAGCAAATCTTGGACGCGTCGGCTAGCCAACTTCGCGCCCGAGTTGCCTCGGTCCAGAGGTGGGAGCCCGTAAAAGATTCCGGCTACGTGGTGCCTTTCCGATGAGGAGTTGACGGACGGAGATTCCGCGGGAGATTGGAGTGGAGACGAAGACCGAAGGACACGGATCGATTGGTATACTTCTCTACCCGTATTTTACCTTGCTAGTTGCTAGGTTAATGGCCCGATCCGGGTGAAAAGTGCGCGGTGGTGCCGGTTTGCTAGTTTGCAAAGTTTTTTGTTTCCGCGTTTCCGACGTCGGACCGACGGCCGGGGCGCCGCCGTGGACTTACAATGGTATCAGAGCCACGCCATTAACCTAGTCTAGCTTGCTCTAACGTGTTTACAAGTTCGATCGATCGGATTTTCAAAAAACCGTATTTTCAGTTGCATCAGTTTCTGTCGAAAAAATTTTAGCTCCAAAAATTTTTCAGTACATTGCAGTGACATGTGCAGGGAATTCTAAGCATTCTGTGAAAATTTGGTCGTGTGATCTCACTATTCCACCGCGGAACCGCGGCCAAACCCATGTATTTGCCGCTGTTCCGCGACCATTTTTACTATTCATTGGACCAGATTTTTGCAGTGAGCTCCTGGGTTGAAAATGGGGTTTTTGGAATATTCTTTTTGGGCCTAGACTCTCTTTAAGTGCTACTGTAATGCTTGGGGCCCACTTCGATAAATTTGATCGATCGAAAAGTTTAAACACATTAGTTCACAGTATTTACATTATATCTGCGACCGTGAATGTCATTTGATCGGTAAATCCTGCCTAACTGCTATAGCCCGGTTAGACGGATTTGCGAACGTGACAATCACGTTGATGTTCTGTGTTGTGCTGTGATGTTGCGGATTGGTCGTGGGGATAGCCTGGATGCAGTGGTAGTACAGTTTTGTTGTATTATGTACATTTGATATTGCGGGGCGAGCGTCCGACATGTGGACTGCCGTCACTGCCTGTTTATATTATTCTTTTGGGGCACGACCAGGTTGCGGTCGATGTACCCGTTGTATGTATATTTTACTTTATGTACTAGGATTACCCCGCGGAGGGGTGCACGGGTAGCCGGATTCTAGAGGGCAACGAGCCCGCATCTCATGGCGTTGATACAGAGGGGGCTTCACTCTAGAATTGGCGGGCTGTTCGCCGCACTCGTAAGGGGTATAGGTTGACCCAGGAGGGGTGCCCGAGTTACCGGATTACGTGAAGTGCTGGGTGGTCCATTCACGTTGCTGAAGGGGGCTGCCTCGCTTCAGGTTTTGGCGGGTAACTTGCCGCGCCTGTAGGGGTCTAGGATCTCATTGCACAGGCTATCCACACGACCAGGGGAACGTCGGGTTTCAGTAGCGGCTCTGTGAAACCCGGGGATCCCAGATATCTGTATTGATCTGTGATGCTCTACATTTCAGTTATGTTGCATTTTATCACGCCTTGAGCGAAATATTATATATTGATATATATACTAGTAGATGCTGTATATATTTTGCATCTGCGCTTGTCCAGTCCCCGCTCTGTCGTTAGTTAGCTAACCTAACGGGTGATGACGGGACCCAGTGGCGAATGCGGATGGCATATACGTACGTCAGTATATTTTCGTTCTTTTGTGGTGTTGTTCACAACAGAATACTGCATTTTATACCGCCCATTCTTACGCTCGTGTGTTTATAGGTAGGTGCTTTTGATCTGTGTTTGTTACATATTTACAGAGTACAGGTTTTCAGTCCAAATATTGCAAATCATGACAAAATCTCCACAGTTACACCAAATACAGAACATCTGTTGACAACAGATAAAAGCCGGGTTCCGGTCATCCATATCCGTCCGGTTCTGCATACCGGTTCCAGGGACAAGACATATGACAGCAGTCATTCGTGTCTCGGACAAGCACGGAGCACGAGAGGGGCTGCACAAGAATCAATGGGTGCGCGGAGCTCAAGAGAGATAAAGTCAAAAGTGAAAAAAAGATAACAATCTTGGACTATGAATTCTGCTGATATTCTGGAAGAAATTATCAGAAAATACATGTACCAGACAAGAGGGGACAGGAGACCAGAAAAACACTCAGAAGCCCACACCCTAAACCCACAGTAGGGGCGCGGATCCGCGGCCATAGGGGGCTATAGGCGGCGGATCCGCGGCCGTACAGTGGCCTTGTTCTGTCGTTTTTCAGGGGCTTTTTGGTAATCTTATTTTGGGTCTGGTGGTTGCCCTAGAACTCCATTCTCCTGCCTATAAATACAGCAGTTTTGAGCTTAACCAAGGGAGCTTTTCTTTGTTCTCTTCTTTGTGTAATTTTGTTCTTCTTCTTCCTCTTCTTCATTCTTTCTCCATGACATTGTAGTGAGAGCTTTTGAGTGGAAGATTAATGAAGATGAGGGTTCTTTATCTTTCTTGTTAGTTTGCTCCCCCTTGAGATTTCTGCTTTCTCTTGCTCATTCAATCTCTTCATTGAGGTTGAATGGTTAAGAGTTAGTTATTGATCTCAAGGGTCGTATTTTCTTCCAGGACTAGCACTTCATTTCACATGCGTTTTCTACCCTTCCCTTGATCTTGCAACCTCTTCATTGAGCTTGCAAGTTTAAGGGTTGGCTATTGAGCACATGCTTGGCTTGGGTCCTAGTTCCGTATTCTTTTATTACTCGCTTTTTATTACTTGTCTTTTTATTACTTACATTCTATTTCATGCAATTTTATTCATGCACTTTAATACTTGTATCTTTTCTTTTCTTTGTTCTTTTCTTTTTGTTCTCTTTTGTTTATTTTGTGAATGTTGTAATTATTGTTGTTGTTAAGAATTCATACGGTATTGTAAGTTAACGTTTCTTTGCCAATTCCTTTTCCCGTTATTTTCCATTTGAACTTCGCCCAAACCATACGCAAGCGCTCCGTTAGGCACCGTACCCTGACAAGGTAACGGTGATTCCTAACCGAGACCGGTTGCGTTCGGTTTGGCCGGAGGCGAAAGCAAGAGGAAAGAACGGAAGGACAAGGGTAAATAAGCCGGATTCCACGAATACCGCGCTTAAATCCCCTAATCCACGTTGTTGCCGATTGCTTAGCTTCAATTGGTCAAGACTCGGCTCAAAGGTTTTGAGTACGGATTTCTTAGCTTACAATCTCGTATCTTTTCTTAACAACTTTATACTTGCAGATATACACATAGGTTAGAATCAAACTCACACAGATTCTTTATTGACTCGTCTAAAACAAGAAGGTAAGATACCACCATCTCCCTGTGGACCGACCCGTGCTCAACCGGCTAGCTGCAAAGCGACACCGTCCTGATCGCGGTTACACTTTAAATCTTTGAACATCCGACACGCCAAAAGCGTGCGATCAAATGGCGCCGTTGCCGGGGAGACGGTAGCGTATTTTCTTTCTTGTTATTCGGGTTGATATTCTTTTTGTATATATAAAAAAAAAATAATATAAAAAAAAATATTCTTTTTGTTCTTTTTGGATAATTCTTGTGGGCAAGAGTGCAGATTTTTGCAAGTTTGCAAACTGCGATAGTGGGGAAGCAAAGTGTGCATTCCAGGCAAGGGTGATTTACGAAGTACAGTGCCAAAGATCCGGGTAGTTTGACCCGCGCAAGCGAACCTTTCAAGCTTACCGGATTTGATTCAACGGGGGTTTCCTAACCCAAAACTTAAACGGTATGTACTTTACTAACACCTTCTTCTCAAATCCGACGCTTCCAATATACTATTCTTTGCAGGATTCTTTGCAAGTTCGCTAGCAAACGCCAAAATTGACTAACCCGTATTTGTTGCAGTGCCGCGCTTAAAATAAAAAAAACGATTGTTTGATTCTTTATAGAATTTTTTTGAATTGCGCATTGCATCAATTAATACGGACTTAAGGGCAAGCGAACCCCACAACATACGGTAAAGGATTTCATCACCTTTTCCGTGGCCCACAAATCACGAACTTGAGCATAACGATTACCCGCACAAATATTAAAAGAAACTAGACTTTAAGCCTTAAGGACTTCGCGCTCACTAGGAGAAGTTAACTGTGTTTAGAACCTTGCTTAACGGTATATTGTTTACGGGGTGTCTAGGAAAGTGTTAACGGCGAAACCGCCAAAAGAGAAAGGGTTATTTAATTAAGGAACTTCGCGAAAGCGTTGGACAACCTCCCCTTATCTCTGCACTTACCTGGCCTCGTGATCAGTGTATCTTGAGCCTGTTTCTCGACACAGTTTTACTTCAACAATCAAGTTCTGGAGCAGGTCTAGTTGACCTAGGTTAACCCTAGAACGAATAGGTGTGTGGTATTTTTTGTGTCGTGATTGTTTTTTTTTCCTAAAGGGGTGTGCAGAAGGTAATGACTAAAGACATATAAAGGGATTTGGATAGGTGGCAAAGAATTATACGGTTCCAGTCGTGAATCTGGATGATGGAAGAGGCATTACTAGGAATACCAGAATACCCCATCGAAACATTTCAATGTTTCAAGTTCACTGTGTATTGTTAAAAGAAAACTGATTTCCCAATTAGACACTTGCTCCAGGGTTTGTATTTACCAGGTATGATTCTCACATCTGTATGGTTTTTACAGATGATGAGTGGGAGTAAGTTATTGGGAATTAGGTGATCATCCTCATTATATCGGAATTCGTTGTAATTGGTGATATTTGAGGAAGTCACCTGGGTTGTTTGCCGGTCGGCAAATATTTGGTTTTGAATATCCGTTGTTATGCACCAATTTCAAATTGATATATCTGTAGGTCTATTTTTATAGAGTGAGATATACCTTTTGAAATTATGTCTATGACATTTACCTATATCAGTGGATGGTTAGATAAGGAGCATTGAACAACAGTGTAATTCTTCTTAACCATAAGTACAGTTTTCAACCTACGACACACAGTGAATGACTCACTAGACTCAGGGGACTTATACAGAGTATTGTATATTGTCCAGTGTCTATTAGGACAGAGGGGTTGGTCCTCGTACTATATTCGGTTTACTTATGACTTCTCTGGTTCTTAGACAAGTGTTTCGTAGAAACACAGGGTCAAAGTTTTGAGAAGTTATGGGTATATGAATAAAGTAGAGAACCAGGTATTGCAAGTATCAGGATTCTTCAAGGAGATCGAAGATGTAGATGCTTGTGTATGGTATTCAGTTGATAGTAATGATTAAGAGAACTAGCTTCTCTTTCAGGTTACTCATAATTGGAAGTACTCCTAAGTTGAGTAACACTGATCGGCCTCTCTTGCATTTAGTTGACATGCACTGGAGACAGCTGCATGATTTGAATTTGGTTCAATTAAATCAGTGCCTCTGTTTCTTGGATATAGAACAGTTCATATCTTGACATTGTTAAGATACGGGGAGTTGTCCGGCTTATGCTTAAAACCAGACTCTGGATAACTCAAGGCACGTTTCAGTAATGGCTGTTTGTGAGTTGACCCGGGCTATGACGAGGGTTGGCTTTCTACCATCTGGAAGATCAATAGTGATATTGTTCTTAACTCGCCACAGTTTTAACAAAAAAGGATTTTTTCAGAAAAACAGTAGTGGGAGTATGGTAGAACTGGAAGTGATTCCAGAACCACAAACGATTACTAAAGATTTAATAAGAACCTAAAGATTCAATTTGGTTTGACATTCCATTGGCCACTCCGCAGATAAAGTGGGTAACCTCAGGCACTTGAGAGGTACTTCGGTATGCTCAAGGACGGTGGCAGGGAGGTTCTTGTTTACCCATACTTGCCATTGCTGTTGTTCCAGACTGTGAGACCCGGCAGGAGGATGAGTATAGCGTCGTTCTGAACTAGCTTTAGAAGTGTACGTCTATATGACTCTGCCAGAGGGTTGTCGTAGTCAGTGGGAGCTGCAGAAGCATTGGTGGACATCAGGCTTGTGTCTATATATAGGCTAAAGCAGATATAGCGAAGATAGATCATCTATTTCTGATGTGACAGTCATAGGTTTGACTTCATCAGAATAGAGGATGGATCTGTTGAGAAGGTAGTAGGGTGTGATGTCCTGGTATTTGGATGACATACACAGAGTAGGAAAAGAAACTCCTATACTACAATCGGTTATACTTTGGTCGTCACATAGTGGTTTCTCCACATGGGACTTGGACATTATATCAGACATTCTGGTCACTGGATCTATGTTTTTAGATCTAGATTTGGGTAGTTTCCCAATCAGGGTACTTAGACAGCATTCTAAAAGTATTTAGAATAGACGACTCCTGGCATGGTAGTGTACCTGCAGGTAATGGAGTCACCCTCTCTAAAGGTGTCTTACAGACTAAAGGGGAGAGGGATGTACATGATTGGAAGATCACTTGCTTAGGCAATTGAGTCAATCATGAGATATCAAGTACCACACCAGATGTTGTTCTTACAGTAGGTGCAATAAGTTGATATTGATCCAATCCTGGAGAAACAATCGGAAGCAGTTTTAGAACATAAGTGGATGTTCTAGGGATTTGATAACGGCAGCCTCTTTTAGGAGACGGTTATCATTCCAGGCTTCGAAGGTGACCTGGATGGTAGAGTGGCTGTCAGAGTTATAGTTTTCCCTCTGACGAGGGGCAGTATTTTGGAAATATGGTCCAGGTGGATACTGAGGGAAGGTATGGCGCAGGACACTGATTAAGTTCAGTTGTCGATACAGTCTAAGAAGTTTGGATTTGGAGTTCATTTATGAGCTGGGTCCCATCAGACATCCAGACACTCTAAGACAGGTATTGCTCATTTCGGGAGATGGCTTTCTCCGCGAACATGGGATAAAGAGTGACATAGAAAGAAACACCAGAGCGGATCCACTCACTGAGGCTATTCCTCGAACGCAATAGTTTCGCAAATGAGCTTTGTGAGACTGACTAGTAGAGGAGTTGGGTGTTCGGTATCACACGGGCTGTGAGTATACAACATCGCAATAATTGGCCTTGAGTGCAAGTGGGAGATTGTTGGAGATAGTGCCCTCAGAGTCAATTATTGGATCACAGGCACGTGATTGCAATGATTGAGTGGAGGACCTGTCCCAGTAGGACAGTCTTACTTGAGATGATAGTATGCTATCTGGTTTATCTTTATCATCGTGTACTGCTTTAGGTGACCATACGAGTCGCTATTACACGTTGATAGAGCCCCTAGGATTCTTGCTTGACTGCCAGCAGTATGAGGGCGATCATATACGTGAGAGCTGGAGTCTATAAGCACATCCTTAAAAGGTCCCTAGTCGTGGGAGTTTCGAGATAGGGCATCGATACTCTAGAGTAGACTAGTGTATACAGTCGAGACCCCGACGAGGGGCGGTGGCCGGTCTCACAAGCCACTGGTGTCAGTTGGTTCACCTAAGATGTATACAGGTGCTTATTGGGTTATAAGTACACCGGACAGGACTCACCGGGAACCTGCTAGTTGGGATTATACCAGACGTCAGATAGCAGTTCCCTGGTGACATGTGTACAGGTTAGTTCATCGACCTGAGATCGTCATTTGTCTCATGTGAGTTCCCACTGTGCTTTGATTACTACCCTACCACGGCTCAAAGGAGTCGTGCAAACAGGTTTTAGTTGGGTACAGTCCCGAGCCACATGGAGGCAGTGAGCGGATCTGCAGGGGTTCGTCTCTCCCGGTATTGGGGGTGAGGTCGCGCTGTGTCTAGGAGAGCCAGAACATGAAAAGTCCTTGGCCAAGGCAGGAGATTTGCTGGTTGGTATTCCAGTAGTATCTCAGGTTGTTCTGGGCTACACTCCGACACGACTTGTACCGCTATTGGGGGTCTGACTTTTACCAACCACCTAGGCCCGCCATGCGATACTCATAGATGAACGGACCGGACTGTACGGATATTATCACTGACAGGCTCAGTAGGGTGTCAGGATGAGTTCGCTCATCGACGTCCCTTTTGGTCAATAGCTGGTGGCCCGTCACGTATGGCTAATACCTCTGACGTGCTAGTGGTTAAATCCACAGCCATAGTATTGACGAGTCTTTAGAGTCCACCACACTCAGTTACTCAGGTTTCGGGCGAAACGCTGTAGAGGCCGTATGGAGATATGGCAGGTTTCGATCAGATACGTGCGGTATTGCACGGATCGTGATCGGACGGTTTTTTACTAGCCGGCTTTGGCTTAAGCCGGATCCTAGTATTAGTTAGTGTAGTTTTGTCTCTTTGCATTTGTGTTTAGTGGGAATACAAATGCGGGCATGTATTTCCAGTAGCGGGGTTTTTCTGTAATTTATTACTGGATCAGTTTTCTGAAGTTGCTAGTTTGCATTCCGTTCCGGCCGGTTTTCTTTTATTCCTTCACGACCGGACTTTCGATGGAGGGGGTTATTTGCACATTTGCAAATAACATTTGTGGAGGAGTTTTCTTTGCATATTGAGGGCTTCATGATGGTTCTTTCATCATTAGATGCTTTTTAGATCACTTGACTTGCTTTCATGTGATGGTTTTGGTGAAAGGATTGAAAAGGGAAATGAGAGTGACTAAAATCTTTGATTATCTTTTCTTTTCTTCAATTGGATATTGATTCTTTTTTCCTCCACCCATATGTAGAGGGGCCGGCCATTTTGAGTGAGAGAGGTTCATTTCATTGAGAGAGGGAAATTGTATCATCTCATTTTTGGCATGCTCACAAAACCCTTCTCACCTCTCCAAAGTTCTTGATTCCTATTTCCATCGAAAGGCAACTTCAAACCCTTAAAGAGACAATGGCTACTGCACTATTCTACAGCAAATCTTGGATGCGTCGGCTAGCCAACTTCGTGCCCTTGTTGCCTCGGTCCAGAGGTGGGAGCCCGTAAAAGATTCCGGCTACGTGGTGCCTTTCCGACGAGGAGTTGACGGACGGAGATTCCGCGGGAGATTGGAGTGGAGACGAAGACCGAAGGACACGGATCGATTGGTATACTTCTCTACCAGTATTTTACCTTGCTAGTTGCTAGGTTAATGGCCCGATCCGGGAGAAAAGTGCGCGGTGGTGCCGGTTTGCTAGTTTGCAAAGTTTTTTGTTTCCGCGTTTCCGGCATCGGACCGACGGCCGGGGCGCCGCCGCGGAATTACACGATCACCCGGCGATCAACTATCTCCCTAATCAGGTGATACCGCCTCAGAATATGTTTGGACTTCTGATTGGACCTGGGTTCCTTGGCCAAAGCCACAGCTCCATTGTTATCGCAATACAAAGGTATTGGATGCTCAATGGACGGAACCACACCAAGTTCAGTGATGAACTTCATTATCCAGACAGCCTCTTTGGCAGCATCGTTGGCAGCGATGTATTCAGCCTCCATCGTCGAGTCTGCAATGGTTTCCTATTTGGAAGTCTTCCAACATACCGCCCCTCCATTGCGGGTAAAGACAAAACCCGAGTGCGACTTAGAGTCGTCCTTATCACTCTGGAAGCTCGAATCGGTATAGGAGTCCACCTGGAGTTCTCCGTTACCATACACCAAGAACATCTCTTTAGTCCTTCGTAAGTACTTGAGAATGTTCTTCACAGCTGTCCAGTGACTCTCTCCAGGATCTGCTTAATACCAACTCACTACACTTAGTGAGTATGCTGCATCGGGTCTGGTACATAGCATCTCATACATGATAGAGCCTACTGCCGAAGCATAGGGTATCCCTTGCATGCGAGCTCTTTCCAAATCAGTCTTGGGAGACATCTCTTTGGAAAGAGTGAGTCCAGAGATCGTGGGTTGTTTCCTACGCTTGGATTCTTCCATACTAAACCGCTTTAGTTTGATGTCAATGTACCTGGATTGGGACAATCCCAATATCCGTTTAGGTCTATCTCTATAGATCATAATTCCCAGTGTGCAGGAAGCATCACCTAGATCTTTCATTGAGAATCTTTGTGATAAGAAGAGCATGACTGATTGCAGCATAGGAACATCATTTCCTATCAAGAGTATGTCATCGACGTACAATACAAGGAAGACAAGCTTACTCTCTGCAACCTTCTTATAAATACAAGGTTCATCTACGTTTTTGATGAAGTCAAACTCTTTGACTACAATATCAAAGTAGATGTTCCAACTTCGCGATGCTTGCTATAACTCATAAATGGATTTAAGCAGCTTGCTCACCTTTCCGCTGCTCCCACTATTTACGAAGCCCTCTGGCTGAGTCATGTACACGCACTCTTCTAAATCACCATTTAGAAAAGCGGTCTTAACATCCATTTGCCAGATTTTGTAGTCATGGTATGCAGCAATGGCAAGTAAGATCCGTATGGACTTAAGCATAGCCACTGAAGAAAAGGTTTCGTCATAATCCATACCTGGTCATTGACGAAAACCCTTTGCAACAAGTCTAGCTTTGAAATTCTCCACTTTTCCATCTACACCAAATTTCCTTTTAAAGATCCATTTGCTCCTAATGGGTTTTACCCCTTCAGGAGCAACTTCCAAAGTCCATACTTTGTTGGTGTACATGGATTCCATCTCAGATCACATTGCATCCAGCCATTTCACAGAGTCACCACTCGTGATAGCCTGCTCCAAACTAGTCGGGTCATCATCTTCCATGATGCAATCTTCGCTCCCACCATCAACGAGAAAACCGTAGTATCTCTCAGGTGGATGAGAAACCCTACTAGATCGTCGGAGAGGCTGGGGTTCGTTGGGTACTACTGAATCCTCTGGTTCCAATAAATAATCAGCTGTAGTTTGTGGTGCTGGAACTTCTTTCAGCTCTACCGCTTTGCCACTAATTTCTTTTGCAAGAAATTCCTTTTCTAAAAAGGTGGCATGTTGAGCAACAAACACCTTTTGTTGTTCACCGTGGTAGAATAGACATCCATACGAATTTGTTGGATATCCCACAAACTTACAAAGAGCTGATCTTGCCTCGAGCTTGTCCGGATTTTATTTTTTAACATAGGCCGGACAACCCCATATCTTAACTCGTTTAAGAGATGTTCTCTTCCCATTCCATATCTCATATGGAGTGGTAGGCACCGATTTGGTTGGAGCTCTATTCAAAAGGTATATGGCTGTTTCAAGCGCATACCCCTAGAAGGAAATAGGCAACTCAGCAGTGCTCATCATAGAGCGCACCATATCTAATATAGTGCGATTCCTCCGCTCCGATACACCGTTGTGCTGTGGTGTATAAGGAGGAGTAAGCTGAGAGAGAATCCCATTCTCTTCTAGATAGTCCAGGAACTCATTGCTCAAGTATTCTCCTCTTCAATCAGATCGAAGGATCTTAATACTTTTGCCCGTTTGGTTCTCTACTTCATGCTTATATTCTCTGAATTTCTCAAAAGCTTCAGACTTGTGTTTCATCAGGAACACATATCCGTATCTTGAGAGATCGTCAGTGAATGTAATGAAGTAGGAAGAACCGTTTCTGGCATGTGTAGACATGGGACCGCATACATCAGTATGTACCAGTCCTAAGAGTTCCTCAACTCTTTCTCCGTGTCCACTAAACGGAGTTTTGGTCATTTTTCCTTTGAGACATGAATGGAAAGTTTCATAAGATGATAATTCGAACGGATTCAAATATCCATCCTTATGTAACTTAGCTAGTCGTGTCGCATTGATATGACTTAGTCTATAATGCCATAAGAAGGATTCGTTCATTTCTGAACTCTTCCTCTTGTGTGTGTTTTGTATATTAAGGACTGTAGTTTGATTGAGAACGTACATGCCATTATGAAACGAACCTGATCCAATCAACTTTTGATTTAGGAAGATGTTCATAACATTATCCTGTATTACAAAATTATATCCTTCTTTACTTAATAAAAAAACTGATATAATGTTGCACATCATGTTCGGTATATAATAGCACTCGTTCAGAATCAATGTATTCCTACTTGGTAATACAAGGTGATATTCGCCAACTACTTTGGCTGCAATATTTGCACCATTCCCTACTTGTACGGAATGATCACCCCTTCCCAGTTCTCTACCTTTATGTAGCCCACGTAACAAATTACATATGTGGGATCCTAATCCGGTATCTAATACCCAGGACGTAGGGTGAACTGAGAAACAGTTCTCAATAACCAACACACTCGAAGAAGATGCATCAACATGCTTGTTCTTCGTTTGGGCGGCGTGAGAATCCAGATATTCTCCTATTCCCTGTTCAGTCTTATAACACTTATAAGAAAGAAAGGGACCAACGTTCCCCTGCTCAGTATAATAAGCTGGTTCAGTCAATACATCCATATTATTATCTTGGTTATGGCCTGACATGGTCGCTACCTGGAGAGAGAGAGAAGAAAACACTTTAGCGTATGCTCTTGCAAGATTAGATTGGTTATTATCTTATCTAATCAGGATGTCTCTCACTGTTTTCATCAAATCTTCCTTCAAACCCTAAAAGGTAAGATTAGCTGGGATTAATTACACCCTACAATTTCGTCAATCATTCAGCCAGATCAGTGTTGGTACATTGAGGGAGGTTCCCAGTGCTTTCGTACAGACCTAATTAAAATAAACCTCGTTTTCCCAGAGGTATAACCCCATTAACACCTTTCTAGAAACCTACTTGATCGGCTAATTGTCCTGTGTAAAATTCTCGGAGGAGTAACTCTTACTCGCAGTGGGTATCGGGATCCAACAATCTCATAGGAGGTATGCAATCTCATTGCAAATTTCAACAATTGAAATTCCCGATAATATTTTTGCCCCTAGCAACTCAAGACTTTGGCTAAGGTCAACAAATCATAAGTGCTACCCAAGTTCAACCCGTCATTTCCCGATTGAATTAAACCCACCCGTACGACCCTTGGCTAAGGTCAACAAAGTCGTACGACTACCCTAACTCAATCACATCTCATGTTTTAGCAGATAAATACTAATTAGCTACCGTACACTACGCCTTGGCTAAGGTCAACAAACGCAGTACGAATACTAACTAGTCTCTATCTGAAATGACGGAGGGCTGCGCAGGTTTTTCAGAAAACCATGAGCGTAATGAACTTGATATCGTTGTAGAAACAAGTGTTTTTGAAAAGGAGTGTTTTTTAGGCTTTTCTAGTTTCGCTAAAGAGGTCACTCCCGGTGAAGGGATCTCGGCTCTTTCCTCATCGAATAAGGTGTAGGGTATATCATATATAGCACGGTGGAAAGCAAGAACTATAGAAGCAATCAAAAACTAAACCGCGAGTTTGTAGCATCTGCCAGTTTTGCTAAAGAGGTCATTCCCGGTGAAGGGATCTCGGCTCTTTCCTCATCGAATAAAGTGCAGGGTATATCATATATACCGCTATGCAAAGCAAGACTGTAGCTACCCTTTTTTATAAAGTTTTGATTCTACAACATCTTTTAGGTTTCTTTCTTTTATTAATCTCATTAATAAATCCCATCAGTTATGATTTCTAAGCATCACAGAAGAAACGAAAGCAGTAATAGTTATATATCAATATATATATATATATAGTATAAGCATTCGTCTTAGGCAGTAATATGATCTCATCACAGAACATTGCAGCAGAAGATAACATATGAAACATTGGATATACTAGGACGTCCGTGTTTTATTTCGAGCATGTATAAAACACGGATTCCACGGTCGCGATGAATAGCTAAACCTACATCCGTAGACCCCTACGAGAGCGGCAAGCAACTCTGCCAATTCATGGGTTAGGAGACCCGGTCTCGACTCCTCGAGATGGCCTCCCACTGTACCATAGAACCCGGTTACTTATGCTCCCCTCCTTAGGTCTACCTAATGCGGAAAAGTAAATAATATACAATGGTGACAACAACCTCAACCCGAAAGTGCCCTAATAAAAGAATATTACATACAATGAATTTTACATGAATGAAAATAAAAACCCTCATCTCACATAAAACCCCCGGCTATTCAGAACACGACGATCCAATACAACATATCAGAGCAACACATAATATCTCATATCATCAACGTAAGCAAGTATGCGTATCCCGATTGTCGTTGATGTATAGCAACGAAGACGGCGATACACCACATACTACGCTTACGGTCACAGAAAAGAAAGTGTAAAACTACAACATTTGGAATCCACAATCACTTTAGACATCACAAATCCAAAATATCACATACTTCGCATTTCATGCCTAACTACATGAATTCCACATATTGTATCACATTCCAGATAAATAGACAATATTAAACTTTCCGATCGAATAATCAAATACCCAATATTTTCCAAATAGCTCAACACTTGAGCGGAGTTCAAAAAATCCCAGAATATGTCACAGCCCCAATGAACCAGCCGTAGAAGGGTCAAACCAACGCCTCACATGTGGCAACGCTAAACTACCACAAACCCTAGGGTTCAGTGGAAGTTTTGATGGTCACATAATCGAGTTAAGGTTACGTTCTTCTAGAGGGTCCACAGATATTCTTGCATGTTTTTCCGAAAGTTTTAAACCCAAGAAAAATTCAACACTTGAAAGTTTTTCGTGTCGGGAAAAAGTGAGTTATTGATATCCGTTCGAACATTTTAACACGTTCTAAATTATCCGGAAAACTAAACGAAGTTAAACTTTCCGATCGAATCAACGAATACTAAAGATCTCCAGAACACTCAACACTTGAGTAATATTAAAAATTCCCAGAAGTATATAATAATACCTAAGGATAAACCATACAAATAGAAGTCCCTAATTCCGAAGTACGGCCGCGGAACCGCCGCGCAAAGCATGTTCCTGCCGCGGTTCCGCGGCGACTTGACGGTATTAGTGGTTCGTATTTTACAGTAATCCTTAGAATTCCCTGCTGAATTTTCTGAGTATTTTTAATACGGAAAAAATCATATTTTTAAAAAATTTCCATAGAGGGGTCAAATTCGACGTTACCGGGTTCGATCGGACTTTTAACTTCGTATACACGTCTCTAATGCTCTAGCTAGGCTATGATACCACTGTAGGGTTACTAGGCACTGTCACAAGGGTCTATAAGGCATCAACCATGCCCGATTTAAAATTTAGAAGTGCCGAACAATCTAAAGCGTGGATCTTTGCTAGATAATTAGGGTTACACATGCAAGTAAACATCTTTATATCTAAGAGAGAGGGATTACAACCTTTGTAGTCCGCTCCTTCGATTCATAAGCTCCGAGTAGTAGTCCTTTCACTGCGATCCATGATCTCCCGGACTTAAGAGAAGCTCCACAACCCGAATGATCCATGCTTTCTTGAAGTCTTCCTTTTCGAAGATGATCTACCTTGAAGTTTCATTAACTCAAGCTCTCACTTCTCTAATCAAGTATCAATGATGTGAATACCCTAATCTAAGTGGCTAGATTAGATGAGGATGATGAAGTAGGAATTTGGCTCTCTTTTATTATCAATTTCTCACTCACACTCATCACAAAATCAAAAGCTTGTAAGCTCAAGGAGGAAGAAGAAGATGAAGTCTTTTGTGATGAATAATGAAAAATGGTTACTATGCTTACAAAAGAACGTTGAGTTAATAATATCAAGTATTAACTCATGTAGAGAATAGACTAGGGTTAATGGTTTGGGTTGGGTTAAATAATATCTCTAAAATATCAACACATAATATCTTAAGCTTAAAACAAAAACAAAAGCTTCTAGAAGCTTCAAGAAAAGGCTAACCCAAATCAAAACCTAACCTTGTTTAATCTCCACTAATCATGTTGCATTTGTAAACATAACTTGTTACAATATTATATATCACATATATAATATATTTTTTGTAACAAAAGAAAATAATACAATTAACATATATCGCATATATATCAATGTATTATACGGTGAGAAAATGAAACAATAAAGCGAGCTAAATTAGTAATGTAATGTAATATATCACATATATAATTATACATTAAATTATCGAATCAACACTTGATCCGACAATCCGGCTATTTCTCAAATAACCGGCTAATATTATTTGTATCAGTTCATCGAATCAACACTTGATCCGATAATCCGGCTATATCACATATACCCGGCCGATATCTAATATCACGAGAATAGAATACGGTATCTCATTTCGTAATATTCTCGATCCCGCACATATCACATATGTGCTCCTACTCCGTTTTGCCTGAGTCAAGAAACCTCTGTGTACGACTCTAAAGAATCGTCAATACGCCGGCAGTAGGTGATGATCATATCAAACACCCACAAGCTGCAAGCGGTCAGCTAAACGTAACAGCCACCCAGGTATTGAGCGATCAGAAGATCAACAAGCAAGCCTGTACATTCTTCTGTGAATCTAATCAGTAACACTACCGTACAGTCCGGTCTCTACGTCTGATATGTTGCATATCTAGTCTAGGGGTGGTAAAGGTCAGACCCAGTAACCGATAAGTCGTGTCGATGTGAGGCTCATAACAGGTCGAGAACCTACTGATAACACTTACCAGTAGTACTCTATATCAGCCCTAGCCAGGGACTTCCAGTTATAGCCAATCGAACACAGCATAACATCAACTCCCTATACTGGGAGAGACGAATCCCCTCCTATCGCTCATTGCCTCCATATGATTCGGGACTGTACCCAAATTCCACCGTTTTGCACGCCCTCTTGGATGTGGTAAGGTGGAATTCAAAGCACAGTGGGAATCACACAATACTCTATGACGTTCTCGGGTCTACAGACTAACCTGTACCAGTGTCACCGGAGAACTGCCATCTGACGTGAGGTATAATACCATCTGGGAGTTCTCGGCGAGTCCGTCTAGTGTACCCAGTCTCCACTGAGTTCCCGTACACCATCTTTGATGTCAAACACCGATGGATATGGGATCATCCATCGTCCATCATATGGGTCAAGATGCGTATACTCTAGTCTACTCTGGTGTTTCGATGCCCTGTCTCGATACACCCTCGACTAGGTACAATTATAGGATGTACTCGTCGACTACCCTGGGCCCACTAGTATAATCTCATCATAGTCCCAGTAGTCGAATACATATCCTAAGGGCTTTATCAACATATGAGAGTAAGACAGTTAACTAATACAAGTCAACATGTTTAGATAAAGTGAAACCAAATAGCATACTATCACGACGAGCAAGAAAGTACTCTCTATATATATCCAAGCATCCATTATAATATACATCATATGTACAACAATGGCCTCTAGGGCATATACATAACTAACATTCAACTCGTCATTTCCTGATTGAATTAAACCCACCCGCATGACCCTTGACGGAGGTCAACAAGGTCGTACGACTACCCTAAAACAATCGCATCACATGCTGCAGATAAATACTAGTCAGCTACCGCACACTACGTCTTGATGAAGGTCAACAAACGTAGCACGAATAGTAAGTAGGACTTATCTGAAATGACGGAGGGCTATGCAGGTTTTTCTAAAAATCATGAGCGTAATGAACTTGATATCGTTGGTAGAAACATGTGATTTTGAAAAGGAGTGTTTTTTAGGCTTTTCTAGTTTCGCTAAAGAAGTCACTCCCGGTGAAGGGATCTCGGCTCTTTCCTCATCAAATAAGGTGTAGGATATTTCACAAATACAGCTGTGCAAAGCAAGAACTATAGAAGCAATCAAAAACTAAACCGTGAGTTTGTAGCATCTGCCAGTTTTGCTAAAGAGGTCACTCCCGGTGAACGGATCTCGACTTTTTCCTTATCGAATAACGTGCTGGATATTCTACAAGGAATACCGCTATGCAAAGCAAAAACAGTAGCTGCCCTTTTTGAAAATTTGATTCTACAACATCTTTTAGGTTTCTTTTCTTTTATTAATCTCATTAATAAAACCCATCATTTAAGCTTCCTAAGCATCACAGAAGAAACGAAAGCAGCAGTATTTATATATCAACATATAGTATAAGCATTCGTCTCAGGCAGTAATATGATCTCATCATAGAACATTGCAGCAGAAGTCAACATATGAAATATTAGATATATTAGGACATCCGTGTTTTATTTTGAGCCTTTATAAAACACGGATTCCACAGTCGCGATGAATAGACAAACCCACATCCCTAGACCCCTACGAGAGCTGCAAGTAACCCTGCCAATTCTAGGGTTAGGAGACCCGGTCTCGACTCCTCGAGATGGCCTCCTACTGTACCCTAGAACCCGGTTACTTGTGCTCTCCGACTTGGGTCTATCCTAATGCGGAAAAGTAAATAATATACAACGGTGACATCATCCTCAACCCGGAAGTGTCCCAATAAAAGAATATTACATAAAAAAGAATTTTAGATGAATGAAAAAGAAAACTCTCATCTCACATAAAACCCCCGGCTATTCAACACACAACGATCCAATATAACATATCACAGCAACACATAAACATTACAGATAAGTAGGCGAAGTTAGATAATTCGACAGACACAACGAATTCCGAAAATACCCCAGTGAGCCCAACACTTGAGCAGAAAATAAAAATTCCCAGTAGCATGCCCCAGCACCTATGGACCGTCGTTGAAGTGCCCGTCCCAAGCCTCCACATTGGCGCCGCGGAACCGCCGCCAAAACCAGGTTTTGGCCGCGGTTACGCGGTCACTGTAGAGAGTTATGGACTCGTTCTTCAGGTGGGTCCATAAAATTGCCTGCATGATTTTCTGAGTATTTTTAATATGAAAAAATTCAACTTTTTGAAAAATTTCCAGAAAAGGGGTCGTTACGGAGTTTCGGGGTTCGATCAGACTTCCAACTACGTCTAGACAACGCCTAATGCTCTAGCTTGGCTCAGATACCACTGTAGGGTTATCTTAGCACCTTAGCAAGGTTTTGTCAAGTATCAAACATGCTACTTTAAAATTTTTGGGGTGCTAAATGAACCCTAACCATGATCTTAACTAGAGAATTAGGGTTAACAAATCATGTAAACAACTTTACATCTAAGAGAGAGGGATTACAACCTTAGTCCGTTCCTTCGCTTCATAAGCTCCGAGTAGTAGTCCCTTCACCACGATCCATGAACTTCCAGACTTTAGAGAGGCTCCACAAGCCGAATGATCCAAGCTTGCCTTAAGTCTTCCTTTTCGAAGATGATCTACCTTGAAGAATCTTTAACACAAGCTTACACTTCAATAAATAACTTATTAGAGAAGTGAACATCCAAATCTAAGTGGCTAGAATATATGAGAATGATGAAGTAGGAATTTAGCACTCTTTTATTTTCAATTTCTCACCATTTATCATCACAAAATGAAAAGCTAGTCAAGGTTTTCTTTCAAGAGAATGAAGAAGAAGAAGAAAATCTTTTGTGATGAATAATGAATTATTGTTGTGGTTACAAAACCAACCATGGGTTAAGAATGAATGCTTAACCCTTCTAGAGAATAAACTAGGGTAAAGGGTTTGGGATGGGTTAAGAAATATCTACACAAAATATCAACACTAAATATCTAAGCTAAAAACAAAAGAAACCTTCATGAAGCTTCATGAAAACGCTAACCCAAATGCTAACCCAAATCAAACCCTAACTTGTTTAATCTCCACAAATCATGTTGCATTTGTAATCATAACATGTTACAGTATTATATATCACATATATAATATATTTTTGTAACAAAAGAAAATAATAAAATTAACATATATCAATGTATTATCCGGTGAGAAAATGAATCAATAAAGCGAGCTTATATTAGTTAATGTAATGAAATATATCACATATATAATTATACATTAAATTATCGAATCAACACTAGATCTGATAATCCGGCTATATCTCATATAACCGACTAATATAACATGTACCGATTCATCGAATCAACACTTGATCCGATAACCCGGCTATATCACATATACCCGGCCGATATCATATATCGCGAGAATAGAATATGGTATCTCATATCATATTATTCTCGGTCCCGCACATATCACATATATGCTCCTACTCCGTTTTTCCTGAGCCGGGAAACCTCTGTGTAGGACTCTAAAGAATCGTCAATACGCTGGCAGTGGGTGATGATCATATCAAACACCCACAAGCTGCAAGCGGTCAGCTAAACGTAACAGCCACCCAGGTATTGAGCAATCAGAAGATCAACAAGCGAGCCTGTACATTCTCCTATGAATCCAATCAGTAACACTCCCGTACAGTCCGGTATCTTCGTCTGATATGTTGCATATCTAGTCTAGGAGTGGTAAACGTCAGACCCCAGTAACCGATAATTCGTGTCGATGTAAGGCTCATAACGGGTCCAGAAACTACTGATAACACTTTCCAGTAAATCTCTATATCAGCCTTAGCCAGGGACTTCCAGTTATAGCTAATCGAACACAGCACGACATCAACTCCCTATACCGGGAGAGACGAAACCCCTCCTATCGCTCATTGCCTCCATGTGTTTCGGGACTGTAACCAAAAGCCACCGTTTTGCACGCCCTCTTGGACATGGTAAGGTGGAAATCAAAGCACAGTGGGAATCACACAAGACTCTATGACGATCTCGGTTCTACAGACTAACCTGTACCAGTGTCACTGGAGAACTGCTATCTGACGATAAGTATAATACCATCCAGGAGTTTTCGGCGAGTCCGTTCAGTGTACCCAGTCTCCACTGAGCACCCGTACACCATCTTTGATGTCCAACACCAATGGATATGGGATCATCCATCGCCAATCATATGGGGAAAGATGCGTATACGCTAGCCTACTCTGGAGTATCGATGACCTGTCTCGATACACCCTCGACTACGAACAGTTATACGATGTACTCGTAGACTACCCTGGCCCCACTAGTATGATCTGTATCATAGTCCTAGTAGTCGAGTATATATCCTGAGGGCTTTATCGACACGTGATCACAAAACAGTATTTGTTAACATGTTAATATAAAGTGAAACCAGATAGCATACTATGATATCGAGCAAGAAAGCCCTCTCTATATATATCCATGCATCCACTATAATATACATCATATGTACAACAATGGCCTCTAGGGCATACATATAACTAACAGTCGTATACTCTTTTCATCACATCACTATCTCACATCAAGTGATCTTATATATATTTATCTTATTTTTCCGATCTCAAAACACATCTATCTAAATCCTATCATATTTATCGATCTCATATCATATCCTTATACATATCGTTTCATATCTTATATCAATCATATCCGCTCGTATTATCTTATCTCATCGCCTACCAACTCTTTTAACCATATCCATAAGTTTCTCACATGGTTTCCCTAACCATATTCTATATATATTGGTTTCCATTTATAATTTGCGGGGGTGCTATACGCCATCCACCCGACTTCCTCCGTAGATATAAATCTACTCACCTGCGGAACTCCTTGTTCAGCCGTAGTCGATGTGCTTTGTCGTCTCGGAATCCACGCGAAGGTACTTACAATCAATACACAATCGAAATGCTTATTAAAATCAATTCCGAAATCCGATACGGCACATGAATTACATATAGGTTAGAACCTATAGCCTACGCATGCAAAAACAACCAAACAACCCTCGTCGTTGACGTAAAAACATCCAACGACCAAATACAATATCAAATCCCAAAACCAAGAATTCCAATATCAGAAAATATAGCCAAAACCTGTTGGAGATAGTGCCCTCAGAGTCAATTATTAGGTCACAGGTACGTGATTGTAATGATTGAGGGAGGACCTATCCCGGTAGGACAGTCTTACTCGAGATGATAGTATGCTATCTGGTTTACCTTTATCATCGTGTACTGTTTTAGGTGACATGACACGTCGCTATTACACGTTGATAGAGCCCCTAGGATTCTTGCTTGACCACCAGCAGTATGAGGGCGATCATATAAGTGGGAGCTGGGGGTCTACAAGCATATCCTTAAAAGGTCCCTAGTCGTGGGAGTTTCGAGACCGGGCATCGATACTCCATTAGTAGACTAGTGTATACAGTCGAGACCCCGACGAGGGGCGGTGGCAAGCCACTGGTGTCAGTTGGATCACCTAAGATGTATACAGGTGCTCATTGGGTTATGAGTACACCGGACAGGACTCGCCGGGAACATGCTAGTTGGTCATATACCAGACGTCAGATGGCAGTTCCCTGGTGACATGTGTGCAGGTTAGTTCATCGACCTGGGGATCGTCATTTGTCTCGTGTGAGTTCCCACTGTACTTTGATTACTACCCTACCACGGCTCAAAGGAGTCGTGCAAACAGGTTTTAGTTGGGTACAGTCCCGAGCCACATGGAGGCAGTGAGCGTATCTTCAGGGGTTCGTCTCTCCCGGTATTGGGGGTGAGGTCGTGCTGTGTCTAGGAGAGCCATTACACAAAGTCCTTGGCCAAGGCAAGGAGATTTACTGGTAGGTATTCCAGTAGTATCTCAGGGTGTTCTGGGCTACACTCCGACACGACTTGTACCGCTTTTGGGGGTCTGACTTTTACCAACCCCCTAGGCCCGCCATGCGATACTCATAGACGAACGGACCGGACTGCACGGATATTGTCACTGACAGGCTCAGTTGGGTGTCGGGGTGAGCTTCCTCATCGACGTCCCATTTGGTCAGTACCTGGTAGCCCGTCACGTATTAGCTTATACCTCTGACGTGCTAGTGGTTAAATCCACAACCAAGGTGTTGACGAGTCTTTAGAGTCCACCACACTTTCAGTTATTCAAGTTTCGGGCGAAACGCTGTAGAGGCCGTATGGAGATATGGCAGGGTCCGATCAGATACGTGCGGTATTGCACGGATCAGGATCGGACGGTTTGTACTAGTAGCCGTATAGGTATATGGCAGGGTTCGATCAGATACGTGCGGTATTGCACGGATCAGGATCGAACGGATATTACTAGCCGGCTTTGGTTTAAGCCGGTCCTAGTTTAGTACAGTGTAGATTTTGTCTCTTTGCATTTGTATCCGGACGGAATACAGATGCGGGTGTGTATGCACAGTATCGGGGTTTTCCTGTAATTTATTACGGGACCAGTTTTCTGGAGTTGCCAGTTTGCATTCCGTTCCGGCCGGTTTTCCTTTGTTCTTTCCCGGCCGGACTTTTCCGATGGAGGGGGTAATTTGCAGTTTTGCAAATTACATTTGTGGAGGGGTTTTCTTGCAAAAGGGTTTGATATGATAAGAATCTTTGCTTTTTCAACCATGCTTTTGCTTTATGAGATTTGATATGAAGCATGGTGTTTGTTTTCTTGTCTCTTGGTGTGGTCACCACTTGACTTCTCCTACCCTCACCTCCCTTAAGGTTTTGTATTTGTTCCCTCCACCATTTCCATATGAGATTGGCCGGCCACACATTGTGAGGAGAGGAAAAATGAGAGGTTCATTTTTGATGCTTCATTCTTCATCTCATTTCCTTGCAAAAAATTGGTAGCTTCATTTCCCTCCAAAGTTCAATCCTCATCCCTCCATCTAAAGGCAACTCCAAGACCCCAAAAAGAGACTACGATTCTACACTATATTCCTACAGCAAATCTTGGACGCGTCGATTCGCCAGCTTCGCGCCCGAGTTGCCTCGGTATTGAGGTGGGAGCCCGTAAAAGCTACAGGCGATGTGGTGCCCCTTTCCGACGAGGAGGAGACGGACGGAGATCCCGCGAGGAGATCGGAGTGGAGATGAAGACCGGAGGACTTGGATCGTCGGTATACATCTCTATTCCCATTCTTGTAGATAGCTTAGACTAGTTAATGGTTACGATCCCGGAGTTTAGTGCGCGGTGGTGCCGGTTTGCAAAGTCCGCAAAATTTGAGTTTATCACCGTTTCCGTATTCCGGCGTCGGATTGACGGCCGGGGCGCCGCCGTGCACTTACAGTGGTATCAGAGCCTCGCCATTAACTTCGTCTAGCTTTTGTGTAATGTGTTTTACGTTTCCGATCGAACAAAATCCCGAAAACCCGTATTTCTTTGCACATCAGTTTCTGTCGAATTTTTTTTGAGTCCAAAAATTTTTCAGGTGGTCTCAGAATGATGTGCAGGGAAAACTAAGCACACTGTAAAAATTTGGTACCTCGATCTCCCCATACCGCCGCGGAAGGGCGGCCAAATCCCTGATTTGGCCGTGCTTCCGCCGCGGGTATTACTGTTCACCACCCCAAATTTTTCCAGTGTGTTTCTGAGTGATAATTGTGGTTTTTGGAATATTAAAATTGGGCCCAGGTTTTCTGTGGTTGCTACAGTTTTGTTTGGGGGCCCACTTGTTAATGTTTGATCAATCGGAAAATTTTAAACACATTTTTCACAGTATTTACATTATATCTGCGACCATGAATGTCACTCGATCGGTAAATCCGGTCTAACTGCTATAGCCCGGTTAGACGGATTTGCGAACGTGACTTTCACGTTGATGTTCTATGTATTTGCTGTGATGTTGCGGATCGGTCGTGGGGATAGCCTGGATGCAATGCTAGTACCGTTTTTGTTGTATTATGTACATTTGATATTGCGGGGCGAGCGTCCGACATGTGGACTGCCGTCACTGCCTGTTTGTATTATTATTTTGGGGCACGACCTGGTTGCGGTCGATGTACCCGGTGTATGTATATTTTACTTTCTGTACTAGGATTGCCCCGCGGAGAGGTGCACGGATAGCCGGGTTCTGGAGGGCAACAAGCCCGCATCTCATGGCATTGAGACGGAGGGGGCTTCACTCTAGGATTGGCGGGCTATTCGCCGCACTCATAGGGGGTACAGGTTGACCCAGGAGGGGTGCCCAAGTTGCCGGATTCCGTGAAGTGCTGGGTGGTCCATTCACGGCGCTGAAGGGGGCTGCCTCGCTTCAGGTTTTGGCGGGTGACTTGCCGCGCCCGTAGGGGTCTAGGTTTTCATTGCACAGGCTATCCACACGACCAGGGGAACGTCGGGTTTCAGCAGTGGCTCTGTGAAACCCGGGGATCCCAGATATCTGTATTGTTTCTGTGATGCTGTTCATTCTCTGTGATGTTGCATTCTATTCACGCCTTGAGCGAAATATAATATATTGGTATATATATTAGTAGATGTTGTATATGTTTTGCATCCGCGCTAGTCCAGTCCCCGCTCTGTCGTTAGTAAGCTAACCTAACGGGTAATGACGGGACCCAGTGGCGAATGCGGATGGCATATACGTACATCAGTATATTTTCGTTCTTTGTGGTGTGATCAATTGATGGGATTGCATTGATTCGGATCAATGCAAAGTTAAAAACAAACCTAATCTGTTGTTGTTGGAACACTTTTTCAAAAAGCTGTTATTGCAAGGACGTTCACTTTTGTTTTGCATCGCGGTATTCATTGGAATATCCTGCTCCTCAGTCGACGAGGCAAGGGCCGAGATCCCTTCACCGGGAGTGACCCCTTGGACAGAAGTTTGCGTCAGGGCATTAACTTCACTATAGCCGATTACTTTTGCTTTGCACCGTGGTATTCAGTTGGAATATCCTGCACCTCATTCTACGGGGAAAGAGCCGAGATCCCTTCACCGGGAGTGACCTCTTTAGCAATGGTTTTCGTCACTATATTTTTAAAAGCTATCAGTTCCTTCAACGATATCAAGTTCATTACGTTAAAGGTTTTCGCCAGAAACCATTCGTAGCCCTCCGTCGTTTCATATGGGTAGTCAATAGTATTCAAGCTGTGTATGTTGGCCAAAGTCAAGGCACAGTGTTTGGTAGCTGTTGGTTATTCATATGCAGCATAGATAGATGCGTTGGTTTGGGACAGCCGTACTGCCATTTTGGCCAAAGTCAAGGGTATGTACGGGTGGACTCAAATTAACCTGGAGAATGACGGGTAGAACTTGACATGTGACTTATGATATGTTGGCCAAAGTCAAGGTCATAAGAGCATGGGGCAGAAATCACATCGGGAGTTTCAAAAGAACTGAAACTTGCCAGATATGCGCATACCTTCTGGAGTGTGATAGCGTGAGCGGATTCCGTCACGTTATCATGCAATGATAGTTGGATCCCGATTCCCACTGATGAGTTAGTTTACTCCTCGGGTGACCCCGACTAATTCTTCTTTTAGGTTTGGAGGAGAATTTGAGGTACAGTGGGAGGATTCCAGATTAGATAAATTGGTGACCATTCTGATCTAGGTTAGAGTGCATGCTGAGTGTTTCTTTTCTCTCTCTCTTTGGCAGCGACCATTGACCCGACCCTAAGACTTTGACTCAGTGACCAAGTTGACCGAACCTTCTTAAACACCGGCTTTTGGATTGTCAGAGTTGCAGACCTCATTGCCACTCCTACTTTTACCCTTTTCTCCAGGACACCCCGTATTACTACGAACGTCCACTTCCATTGGACAAAACCATCGTATGGTTAGATACGAACTCGAAGGAATTCGAGGATGGTTTCCGGTTCTGGAGAAAACGGATAGGATTATTCAGTTGTCTTTTCCTTTTACCCTCTCTCAGGTTACGAGTACTCCTTGGTTTAGGGGTAGTACACCTATTACGCAAATTGGATTGTCTTCTTCCAAACCTTAGGCTGGTGCCGACCGGTAGGGAATGAAGAAAACCAATTAGCATAACGATGGTGTGCAGAAGGTATTAAGTTTAGACAAAGCAAGGGATTAGTAAGAGGGCAAAGTAAATTGCAACAGATATTCACGACCAAACCAAATATTTCGTTACCACTCCCACATCACCTTTGTATTTCTCCAGGACACTCCGTATCACTACGAAGATCCACAGTTTATTTGGATATTCCATCGTATGGTTATATACGAACTCGAAAGGAACTTGTTCCAGTTCGGGGATGGATCCTGGTTCAGGAGAAATAGGAATAAAGTACATTCAGGTGTCTTTTATCTTCACCTTCTCTCGTGTTGCGAGTGTTCCTAGGATTGGGACAGTACACCCATTATGCTTATTGGATAGTCTTCTTCCAAACCATAGGCTGGTGTCGAACGGTAGGGAAGGAAGAAAACCATTTGGCCTAAAGGGGTGTGCAGAAGGTAAAGACTAACGACATATGAAGGGATTTGGAGAGGTGGCAAAGAACTATACGGTTACAGTCGTGAATCTGGAAGAGGCATTACTAGGAATACCAGGATACCCCATCGAAACATTTCAATGTTTCAGTTTCACTGTGTACTGTTAATAGAAAACTGATTTCCCGATTAGATACTTACTCCAGGGTATGTATTTACCAGATACGATTCTCACATCTGTATGGTTTTACAGATGATGAGTGGGAGTAAGTTATTGGGAATTGGGTGATCATCCTCATTATATCGGGATTCGTTGTAATCGGTGATATTTGAGGAAGTCACCTGGGCTGTTTGCCGGTCGGCAAATATTTGGTTTTGAATATCCGCAGTTATGCACCAATTTCAAATTGATATATCTGTACGTCTATTTTCATAGAGTGAGATATACCTTTCTGAAATTATGTCTATGACATTTACCTATATCAGTGGATGGTTAGGTAAGGAGCATTAAACAGCGGTGTAATTCTTCTTAACCATAAGTACAGTTTTCAACCTACGACACACAGTGAAAGAGTTGTTAGACTCAGCGGACTTATACAGAGTATTGTATGTTGTCCAGTGTCCATAAGGACAGAGGGGTTGGTCCTCATACTATATTCTGTTTACTTTTAACTTCTCTAGTTCTTAGACATGTGTTTCGTAGAAACACAGGGTCTAAGTTTTGAGGAGTTATAGGTATTTGAATAGAGTAGAGAACCAGGTGTAGCAAGTATCGGGATTCTTCAAGGTGATCGAAGATGTAGATACTTGTGTATGGTATTCAGTTGATAGTAATGATAAAGAGATCTTGCTTCTCTTTCAGGTTACTCATAATTGGAAGTATTCCTAAGTTGAGTAACGCTGATCGGCCTCCTTCCATTTAGTTGACATGCGCTGGGGACAGCTGCATGATTTGAATCTGGTTCAATTAAATCAGTGCCTCTGTTTCTATATTGGATATAGAACAGTTCATATCTTAACGATGTTAAGGTACGGGGAGTTGTCCGGTTTATGATTAAAACCAGACACTGGACAACTCAAGGCACGTTTCTGTAATGGCTGTTTGTGGGTTGACCCAGGCTATGACGCGGGTTGACTTTCTACCATCTGGATGAACAATAGCAATATTGTTCTAGACTCGCCACAGTTTTATTAAAAATGGATTTTTTCAGAAAACAGTAGTGGGAGTATGGTAGAACTGGAAGTAATTCCAGAACCACAAACGATTACTGAAGATTTGATAAGGAACCTAAAGATTCAATCTGGATTGACATTCCATTGGCCACTCCGCAGATAAGGTGGGTAACTTCAGGCACCCGAGAGGTACTACGGTAGCCTCAAGGACGGTGACAGGGAAGTTCTTGTTTACCCACAATTACCATTGCTGTTGTTCCAGGCTGCGAGACCCGGCGGGAGGATGAGTATAGCGTCATTCTAAACTAGTTTTAGAAGTGTACGTCTATATGACTCTGCCAGAGGGTTGTCGTAGTCAGTGGGAGCAGCGGAAGCATTGGTGGACAAGTAGCTTATGTCTATTTATAGACTAAAGCAGAAGTAGCGGAGATAGATCATCTGTTTCTGACGTGACAGTCATGGGTTTGACTTCATCAGAATAGTGGATGGATCTGTTGAGAAGGTAGTAGGGTGTGATATCCTGGTATTTGGATGATATACACAGAGTGGGAAAGGAAACTCCTACACTACGATCGGTTATACTTTGGTCGTCACACAGTTGTTTCTCCACAAAGGAAATGGATATTATATCAGACATACTGGTCACTAGATCTATGGTTTTAGCTCTAGATTTAGGTGGTTTCCCAATCAGGGTACTTGACAGCATTCTAAGAGTATTTAGAATGGACGACTCCTGGCACGGTAGTATACCTGCAGGTAATGGAGTCACCCTCTCCAGAGGTGTCTTACAGACTAAAGGGGAGAGGGACGTGCATGATTGGCAGATCACTTGCTCAGGCAATTGAGTCAATCGTGAGATGTCAAGTACCACACCAGATGTTGTTCTTGCACTAGATGCAATAAGTTGACATTAATCCAATCCTGGAGAAACAGTCGGAAGCAGTTTTAGAACATAAGTGGATGTTCTAGGGATATGATAACGACAGCCTCATTAAGGAGACGGTTATCATTCCTGGCTTCCCTGGTGACATGGACGACAAGGAGGTTGTCAGAGTTATAGTTTTTCCTTCTGATGAGGGGCAGTATTTTGGACAGGTGGTCCAAGGCAATACTGAGGGAGGCATGGCGCGCAGGACACTGATTAAGTTCAGTTGTCAATACAGTCTAAGAAGTTTGGATTTGGAGTTCATTTATGAGCTACGTCCCATCAGACATCCAGACATATTCTAAGACTGATTTTGCTCATTTCGGGAGATGGCTTTCTCCGCGAACTTGAGATATAGAGAGACATAGAAAGAAACAACTAAGCGGATCCACTCACTGAGGCTATTCCTCGAACGCAATAGTTCCGCAAACGAGCTTTGAGAGACTGACTAGTAGAGGAGTTGGATGTTCGGTATCACACGGGCTGTGAGTATGCGACATCGCAATAATTAGCCTTGAGTGCAAGTGGGAGATTGTTGGAGATAGTGCCCTCAGAGTCAATTATTAGGTCACAGGTACGTGATTGTAATGATTGAGGGAGGACCTATCCCGGTAGGACAGTCTTACTCGAGATGATAGTATGCTATCTGGTTTACCTTTATCATCGTGTACTGTTTTAGGTGACATGACACGTCGCTATTACACGTTGATAGAGCCCCTAGGATTCTTGCTTGACCACCAGCAGTATGAGGGCGATCATATAAGTGGGAGCTGGGGGTCTACAAGCATATCCTTAAAAGGTCCCTAGTCGTGGGAGTTTCGAGACCGGGCATTGATACTCCATTAGTAGACTAGTGTATACAGTCGAGACCCCGACGAGGGGCGGTGGCCGGTCTCACAAGCCACTGGTGTCAGTTGGATCACCTAAGATGTATACAGGTGCTCATTGGGTTATGAGTACACCGGACAGGACTCGCCGGAAACATGCTAGTTGGTCATATACCAGACGTCAGATGGCAGTTCCCTGGTGACATGTGTGCAGGTTAGTTCATCGACCTGGGGATCGTCATTTGTCTCGTGTGAGTTCCCACTGTACTTTGATTACTACCCTACCACGGCTCAAAGGAGTCGTGCAAACAGGTTTTAGTTGGGTACAGTCCCGAGCCACATGGAGGCAGTGAGCGTATCTTAAGGGGTTCGTCTCTCCCGGTATTGGGGGTGAGGTCGTGCTGTGTCTAGGAGAGCCATTACACAAAGTCCTTGGCCAAGGCAAGGAGATTTACTGGTAGGTATTCCAGTAGTATCTCAGGGTGTTCTGGGCTACACTCCGACACGACTTGTACCGCTTTTGGGGGTCTGACTTTTACCAACCCCCTAGGCCCGCCATGCGATACTCATAGACGAACGGACCGGACTGCACGGATATTGTCACTGACAGGCTCAGTTGGGTGTCGGGGTGAGCTTCCTCATCGACGTCCCATTTGGTCAGTACCTGGTAGCCCGTCACGTATTAGCTTATACCTCTGACGTGCTAGTGGTTAAATCCACAACCAAGGTGTTGACGAGTCTTTAGAGTCCACCACACTTTCAGTTATTCAAGTTTCGGGCGAAACGCTGTAGAGGCCGTATGGAGATATGGCAGGGTCCGATCAGATACGTGCGGTATTGCACGGATCAGGATCGGACGGTTTGTACTAGTAGCCGTATAGGTATATGGCAGGGTTCGATCAGATACGTGCGGTATTGCACGGATCAGGATCGAACGGATATTACTAGCCGGCTTTGGTTTAAGCCGGTCCTAGTTTAGTACAGTGTAGATTTTGTCTCTTTGCATTTGTATCCGGACGGAATACAGATGCGGGTGTGTATGCACAGTATCGGGGTTTTCCTGTAATTTATTACGGGACCAGTTTTCTGGAGTTGCCAGTTTGCATTCCGTTCCGGCCGGTTTTCCTTTGTTCTTTCCCGGCCGGACTTTTCCGATGGAGGGGGTAATTTGCAGTTTTGCAAATTACATTTGTGGAGGGGTTTTCTTGCAAAAGGGTTTGATATGATAAGAATCTTTGCTTTTTCAACCATGCTTTTGCTTTATGAGATTTGATATGAAGCATGGTGTTTGTTTTCTTGTCTCTTGGTGTGGTCACCACTTGACTTCTCCTACCCTCACCTCCCTTAAGGTTTTGTATTTGTTCCCTCCACCATTTCCATATGAGATTGGCCGGCCACACATTGTGAGGAGAGGAAAAATGAGAGGTTCATTTTTGATGCTTCATTCTTCATCTCATTTCCTTGCAAAAAATTGGTAGCTTCATTTCCCTCCAAAGTTCAATCCTCATCCCTCCATCTAAAGGCAACTCCAAGACCCCAAAAAGAGACTACGATTCTACACTATATTCCTACAGCAAATCTTGGACGCGTCGATTCGCCAGCTTCGCGCCCGAGTTGCCTCGGTATTGAGGTGGGAGCCCGTAAAAGCTACAGGCGATGTGGTGCCCCTTTCCGACGAGGAGGAGACGGACGGAGATCCCGCGAGGAGATCGGAGTGGAGATGAAGACCGGAGGACTTGGATCGTCGGTATACATCTCTATTCCCATTCTTGTAGATAGCTTAGACTAGTTAATGGTTACGATCCCGGAGTTTAGTGCGCGGTGGTGCCGGTTTGCAAAGTCCGCAAAATTTGAGTTTATCACCGTTTCCGCATTCCGGCGTCGGATTGACGGCCGGGGCGCCGCCGTGCACTTACAAAACCAACCCAATACGCTCCCAGATTTTAGCTCAGGTTAATTAGGACTAAACAACCAAGTATAGGAGATAGGTTATAGGGATTAGGAGCTACAGTCAAAAACCCAACCCCAGAACCTACTAAAAATCTGGCGACATCCCCACTAAATCCAAGCTCGCCGGCCTACAGGAGGATTCTTGGGTTCGTACTTCTATGGTGGGTTTCTAGTAGTTAATCTAGGTCAGTGATATTGTTAGTTTTCCTTATAATCATCCCAGATTGCTCCAGATTCCCTGTAAGCCAATAACATGTTATAAAACCCACACGGAACAATTCTAAGTTCATATATCGTGTTCTATTCTCTGTTCTTGGCCATAAAATCCATATTAACGTCTTGTAAACAGCCACTACACATCACCACAACACAACTCATACCCTAAACCTCATCTAGGAAATTTCTGTCACGACCCGAAATTTGGCACATGACGGCACTTAAACAACGTAACGTTTACAGGCGTAACGCAATTTAAGTAAGCCGAAAACCCAGAAATCTAAACCATCAAAAGTAGTAAGTGATAAGAATATTGTTAAAAACTTTTGGGAATCTCAAGTAAAAATACGTAAAGTCTAAATTTGTTTTCTTAAAAATTTTGGCAGCACTTCCTTTGTAAAAACTAGCCCGGAAACGGGTACAAACATATAATCATAAGTAAAGCATCGTAAGATATAAATAAATCATCCCCGAACGGGAGCAATCATGCCCAAAGGCAGAAACAACCACCACAAGCATATTTACGACGCCGTAGCAAAGGAATGGACAATATAGAGTGAAAACAACATAAAAGATAAAACTGCATAACAAAAGCCGGCTCACACGAGCACGACACCCAAAGTCACAAAATAATATACAATATCGTCCTCACATCTCGTCTCTAAATCAATACTTGAAGTGGTAGATGGAGAGTACTAGATACAATAAGATATACTATGAACATCTTGGATAACCGCAAAACCCACCTATAGAAAAACTGCTCACAGTTAACCGTAGCGGTATCCGCTGCAAAAAGATACAATAAGAAGAAGCCCTGCCGCAACTACTCTGAGGGTCAACCTGCAAAACACTGTGGCACAATGAGGGTGAGTTGCTAACTCGTGAATTGTAAATAACATCATGCGGGTAATTGCAGGTATGCACGTACTGCGATAATCCATCACATTCAAACTGATAGTTTAATATGGCAATATGTATATGCAACAGTCATGAAAGGTACCCTATCGGCTACAACTAATACATGAAGCAATGCATATCAAATAAATGCTGAGTATGGGAAAAAATATATCATCATCACGAAATCCTCATCGTGGAAAAACCAGTGTCTATCAACGACACTCCAACTCCTAATACCTCAGGCACCGTATCCTCAAATCGGGCCTCAATCCTGTAAGTCTCATGAAACCTGAGTATCCAACATCGACACTCGAAAACATCATGAAAACTCGTGTTCAGCATCGACACGTAAATCCGTATATAATAGGCTCCGTCTGCAGGATCGGGCCGCGGCCTTCGGCAGAACAGGTCGGCCTATATCCATCTCATAACTCCTGTCGGTATCCTCCAGATATCCGCCGAGTCCAAATACTATCACCGGTAGGTAGTAGTCCCTCTTCCAGGCTCATCGGCTAATCCATCGACATCCTTTTCTTTCCCCGGGGTACCATACCGGGTCCTCCATGTATCCGCAAACGGCCTCATCAACTCTTCGCATCGGGTTTTTAATACAAGTCTCAGAACCGACAAAACTCATGGTGGACGCACTGAAATATCATATCAAGATAAACCGGGTTTTTCAAACAATGCATAATTTCTTGAAATACCATGGTCCTCAAATCCAGAAAGTCACATGAAATCCATATCTCAATGCGTAAATCCATGAAATAAGATATATGCTACATAAAACAGTAATATGACATATCAAAGAAAAACCGCTATTTAAATGCATCAAGTTATTAAATATTTCATGTTGTTTCCAATTTCTCCGAAATCTAATGCAACATCATATAAAGGTGAACATGTAGTTATATCAGGGTATATGTGCAAGCATGTCGGTATGCATGTATGCTATCTTTCATATGCACAATGGAAATAAGAATCAATGTCTCAATGTCACTAACCAATACAATATCACATATGTATATGTGTTGTGCGTGTCATGGCAATTACCGACGGTGTGTATGTAGCATACAATTAGTGCTCGTGCGACATGAACCGTCAATAATAGTGCAGTGTCTAATGGGTACAAGTCCAGGCAAAACAAGTAATAATATGCAATGAAGTTCATGCACAATCTCTATGTACATATACTTATAATTAATAATCATATCATTGAACCTAGCCCAGACGCATAACGCCATACGGGCGATTCCCCTGTAGATGTTAAATCTACTCACAGATGATCTTGAGCTAAGTAAAGCCAACCACTTGCTTTCCCATCTTCACGGCGTCCGAAGTCCCCGCCTGCGATCCTAAAATCATATAACAACATAACAAGTGCATATTATAAATCGACCAATAACACGTACAAACTACATTTGACCGACGCACCAACTCCAATCAAACTCATATGTGTTCGTCTAGTGGCTAACGTGCGTAGCGACACTCCGAATCCAACCCAAGTGCAGCAGCTACACAAAGCACACGAACCGTGTCGGATAACGTAACGCGCGTAGTCGTAACACTAGAAACAAGCAAAATGATCCCAGATTTTGTTTACTGTCAAAACATAAAAATCAAGCAGTACCAAACACCATAAAACAACGGCAGACAGCTACACTACAAAACCCAAGCCCCAACTTCCCAACAAAACCGAGGTCGCCGGATTTCCTTATAGTGTCGCCTGCCAAAACCGATCAGGTGGGGTTCTTGCTTCAGGTGTACAGTCAGGATCACTAGTACATCACTACTACATTGCTAGATTTTCCAGTATACACTCGGGGTCACAGCAGATCACAGTTATCTTATAATGACACTAAAAATACGATACATGCACAAAACTATACCTTTAGTGTTCTAAACAACAACTACAAGGCAACACAACAATAAAACACCTATTTAACAGTTTAGAGGTTATACCTATCCATACTTGCTCAAAAGATCCTAGCTTTCCATGCTCCAAGGAATCCTAGTGGCTAAATCATAACTTGAGAAGTTTTTTAGTGAGGTTTTAATGAATTTTTGCAAGGTTTTGTAGAGGAAAGGTGAAGGTTTTCAGTTGAGGGAAGAGAAGAAGAGGAATAATTGGGAACGAGAGAGAGTGAGATAAGAATGAGATAGAATGAGAGTGTGAGGTGAGATAAGGATGAGAGGGTGAGTGTATCCTTACACTTACTCTCTCCCTCTCCTTCATTAATGCAAGCATGCTTATCCATGAGTCACCTTGCCACCTCCCCCCCCATTCCAAAACAAGTGGATAACTCATACACAAATATCTAAGTGCAAAGTTACTCATGGCATGGATTAGTTTAAGGTGTCATGGCTACTTAACAAGGTTAACACTAAACAACCCCCATGTTAACATGCACAAGTGTGTGTAAACGAAAAAAAATAATAATAAAATATTAATTAATCTTTATAAAACATTTGAAAACTATTTTGGTAATCTTTTTATTGAAAACCCGCATTATCGCTTAATTAAGACTAATCGCATTCTAAGGTGTTACAATTTCTAAGATCACAATCCACACATGTTTAACTCTAAACTACATCTAGGATATACTAAACACAATTACTTAACTAAAGATAGGAAATATACCACATTTGGCAACTCAAGAATTTTCTTGAGTTGCTCAAAGTCTTCAAAATCCAACTTTGAAAGGTCCAATGGGTTTGTAGAGAGGTGGGGATCATTTTTAATGAAGGGTGTATACGGTTTTGGTGAAGAAATTAAGATGATATATGAGGGTAAAAGTCATGAAGGAAGAGTTGAAGGAGAAGATGAAGAAAACAATGGAGAAAATGTGAAGGGGGCAGCCCACTCTCTCTCTCTCTCTTATCCTCACTCTCCTTATGCTCACCCTCTCAATTATTCATGCCATGTCACACACTCTCTCTCTCTAATAATTCTCTTTCTTTCTAAAACCAAATATCAACAAATACCAATAAAATAACATGCAACAAAACGCAACATGTCATGGTGCACTAACCATGGAAAAATGTAGAAACACGGATTTGGCCTAATCGCGATTAGTAGTGCACTAATCAATTTTTATTTAAACTGCATATAATTAATTATAAAAATGCCAAATCCAATAAATATATTTTTAATTGAATAAATAATCTAAATCTCCAATTATTCCACAAATATTGGTATATATTTATACCATTTTACGAAAACCCCAAATTCGCAAATCGAGTAGTTTTCGCGAAATATAATATTTTAATATTAAATTCCAAAAATAATATTTTATATTTTCTGAAATGTTACACTATTGGATATAGTTCGTTCCATGATGAGTAATGCTGAGTTACCGCGATCCTTCTGGGGCGAAGCACTAGAATCAGATGCATATCTTTTGAACAAGATTCCTACTAAGTCAGTACCTACCACACCATATTAGATGTGGAGTGGGAAGAAACCTTATCTTAAGTACCTTATGACATGGGGATGTCCATCTTTCGTAAAAGGAAGCATGCGGACAAGTTCGAGGCACGCTCAATACCGTGTAAGTTTGTAGGATACCCAAAGAACTCCAGGGGGTATCTTTTCTATTACGCAGTGGAACAAAAAGTTTTTGTTTCTTGGCATGCCCACTTCGTGGAAACTCAATATTTAGAAAATGAGATAAGTGGGAGCGCAATAGAACTTGAAGAAATTCTAGAACCATAATCTATTACTGAAAGCTTGGTAGAACCAGAAGTTTTGAAAGAACCGGACATCCCTGTTCCCCGCCGAAAATAAAGATGAAACCGAGATGGGTCGTCTTGCCTGAATTTGGGGGTGAACAGATTCTGGCACGCCCGGTGTGTCCTTTTCCACTTTCCACTCCACACTTCGTGTGTCGTGTTCGCGAATAAATCGCGGTTTAATATGGTTGCCCCCGGATTCGAGGTACTAAAATTTTGTGTCTTTCTCCTATGCAGAAGAGAAGAGAAATCGATGGCTTCCAGCTGCACCAACTGCAACAGCAACTTCCACTCCATCCCCGCCGGAGGTGTGACTTATGGGTCCCAAGCGGACTCCATCTTTGCAATGCTTGTGTAACAAGCGACTCAGGCCACTACTGGATTGTTCTTCGGGACCATGCTCCTACTAACAAGCTTCAGCATCCTAGTGCATCACAGGAAGCTCCAAAGAAGTCGGTCTTTGATCGACTTGCAACTACCACGGACCCTTTCGACGGGTCGTCGAATTATAACGCCTCAGTCTTCAGCAGGCTGAGCCACAGCTTAAGTGTGCCTGCAAAGTGACCCGCGATACCTGAGGGGGTTATCCCGGAACGGATAGCCATTCAAAGGGGCTTCTCTTACCAAAGGATCGGTCTTTGCAAGACTGGCCGTTCCAACTCCTGCCACGGGTGAAGTCTTCAAAAATGCTTCCCCTACCAGAAATTCGTCCTTCGAAAGATTGACCGTCCCATCTCAGCGGACGTCGGTCTTCGACAGACTGACACCAACAACAGCCTCTCATTAGAGAAGGGGGCATGACGAAGCCTCTCCAACGATAGAGGTAGTCCCGTCTGCACGACATGCTCGACGTCGCCACTGGCATCGAGTGAGGAAAGCTGGGGGCAGTTCCCCCTCTGGACTAACCCCACCAGCTCCAATGGTGCAAATTGACGCTGCTGTTCCAACTGGGAACAACTTCGAGCTGCTCAGGAGGGTGTGCAAGAACTCTCCAACTGCTGTACTAAAGAAGTCTCATTCACTTGCTGAAAACATGACACAGGTGAAGCCGGATCAGCCTCCTGAGTGGCTGTCCTCCAACATCCACAGGGTCTGGCGGAAAGTCCAAGACTTCGTAATTGACAAAGACTACTCTCGCCGGCTAAAGAAAACGAATGCTTAGCAATAGGAGGACTATCACTCCGTCGTACCATGGAAGGTATCGTCTGCATGGGTGCCTGCTGCAACGGCCCCTTCAACTTCGACCTCCTCCAAAAGGAGAAGGCCAGAGAAGATCCCCATGCCTGGGGTAAATTTCAAAGGCAGTGGACCCAAGAGCCCCAAGTCCAGGGGCATGGTAGTACACACGATGTACATGGATTCCGGGAAAGAGGAAAGCCGTACTTCCATGGGTCATCGACCACTCACACGGTCTATGACAAAAGCTCAGGAGCAACAACAAAAGCTCCAGGAGATGCTGACAAAGTTGGCCGCACTCACCGGGCAGAAAGAAAGCCTGAAATCAACCTTTGAGCAGCACTAGGAACAAGAGATCGACACTGAGTTCCTGTGGAGGGTGCTGGAAAGGAAGGATAAGGAGGCCGCGGAACAGGCCGCTAATATAAAGTAGATGGCGCATCTGTTGCAAGACATGGTTGGGATGATGATCCAGCCGGAACCTCCAGCCGAAGACCCTCAGATAATCATCGAAGACTACAGAGAGGAAACGTCAAACACTCCTCTGGCTATCTCAGCGGCCAAGGAAAAAACAATCTCCAAGGCTGCCCTTGATGACTACATATCTCAACAAATACGTGATCATCAGGCAAGCGAAGCGGCCGACCAAGTCGTCAGAATTGGGCGACCTTATCTAGGATGGTACGATAAAATCAAGTACTTGCCGGGATATAAGATCCCTAAATTCCACGTGTATTAGGGGACATGCAATCCCCATCAGCACATCTCTATGTTCAAAGCTCTCTGCGGCAATACTGGAGGCTATGACAAACTGTTGCTTTGCCAGTTCGTCGGCAGCTTGGCGGAAACAGCATTTGAATGATATTCGGAGCTTTCGAATGACTCCATCAAAACATTTACATAAATGGATCTACTGTTCACGCAGCGTTTCCCAAGCTCAAGCGAGCGCGCCGCGATCACCGCATTAATTAATTCCAGGGTGAAGCCAGGAGAGACCTGGGTTCAATACGCAATTCGATGGCGGAACCTATGGTCAAAATGCGAACAACGCATAGAAGAAGCTCCAGTCGTGGGTATGTTCGTAGGGACCCTTGATCCTCAAGCGACTATATCTCAATTTATAATATTCTTCAAGTTGACCACCTTCCAGCCCTTGATCGACAAGCTGTCCCAAATAGACCAGATGGGCCATAGGCCGTCCTCTTCAAAAATTGATTCCTGGAATGAAAAGGGCAAAAGGAAAGCGACCTTCGTTGCCAACGCTCAACAACAACCGAGTGACCCAAAACCGGTTGCTCGCCAAAGCAACAAACCATGATCCCTCGAAGAGAAGTTGAGACGTCCTTACTCATTTCCTCGGGATGAAACGAGGAGACCGTTCGAACTGGTAGTGCACAACAGGCTCATCACTCTGCTAGATCCGATACGCCCACTGCAACCTGGAGACGTCAACAGTCCCAACTACTACACCTACCATAGAGTAATAGGCCACCCAATCGAAGATTTCTATGTCTTAAAAAACTGGGTTGAGGACCAGTACCAACAAGGAAAGTTGCGTTGTCCGAAAATTGGAAGGTAAACCCGCCACTGTTAGTTGTATGTATGCCCTAGAGGCCAGTATTGTACAGGTGATGTATATTATATTGGATGCTTGGACATATATAGAGATGACTTTCTTGCTCGATATGATAGTATGCTATCTGGTTGCTCTTTATCTTAACATGTATACTTGTCTCTTTATACTGTCTTATAGTTACATGTTGGTAAAGCCCTTAGGATGTGTACTTGACTACCTGGACTATGATATGGATCACACTAGTAGGGACACGGTAGTCCATAAGTACATCTTTCAAGGTCCCTAGTCATGGGTGTATCGAAACGGGGCATCGATATACCAGTGTAGACTAGCGTATACGCTTCTCGACCCATGAGATGGGCGATGGATGATCCCATATCCATTGGTGTTTGACATCAGAGATGGTATACGGGTGCTCAGTGAAGACTGGGTACACTGGACAGACTCGCCGAGAACTCTCAAATGGTATTATACCTCACGTCAGATGGCAGTTCTCAGGTGACACTTGTACAGGTTAGTCTGTAGACCCGAGATCGTCATAGAGTCTTATGTGATTCCCACTGTGCTTTGATTTCCACCTTACCACGTCCATGAGGGCGTGCAAAACGGTGGTTTTTGGGTACAGTCCCGAGTCACTTGGAGACAATGAGCGCTAGGAGGGGTTTCATCTCTCCCGGTATTGGGGGTTGATGTTGCGCTGTGCTCGATTGGCCGTAACAGGGAAGTCCCTGGCCAGGGCAGTTTTAGAGATTTACTGGTAAGTGTTACCAGTAGTTTCTCGACCCGTTATAGGCCTCACATCGTTACGACTTATCGATTATTGGGGTCTGACATTTACCATCCCTAGTCTCGATATGTAGCATATCTGACGAAGAGACCGGACTGCACGGTAGTATTGCCGGTTGGCTCGACGGGAGTTGCAGCAGGTTCGCTTGTTTTCTTCTGATCGCTCAATACCCGGGTGGCCGTTACATTTAGCTGACCGCTTGCGGCTTGGGGGTGCTTGATATGATCATCACCCACTGTCAGCGTATTGACGAGTCTTAGAGTCCCACAAAGGAGTTACCTAGTCCAGGCGAAACATTGTGGTGCGCGTATGCGATATGCGCATGGACCCGGTTAAAATACACGTATGAGATACCGTATATTAATCGGGCGGTTTGCTTTTGGTTGGGTCGTATGTGATATGGCCGGATTGATAAATCAAGTGTTGATTTATCATTTAACCATTAGATTCTCAGTAGAAATCCTTTCCTGTATTTTTGGATGTATGCATTCCTTCTTGATTCATGCGCATATGGATGTGCATGCACACATACCTACATACATCATCCTTCATGGTTGTATATACATAGAAAATGGTGGCAATATAAGACTCATACCATGGTTTTATATATATGGATAAATATTGTATTTGTGTTAAAAACAAAAGAAAAGAAAAGGATAATTCATGGTTTACTTTCTACACTCTTCTTTGACTTTAACCATGCTCATCCACCATTTAACCATGGATTAACTTTCCTTTTGTGTTTTAACTCAAATTCAATAATATCTTTATTGTTTAACCATGGTTTGAGATGAGAAGTAGAAAATATATATACATATATTTTCTATTTTTTCATATGAGATTATATTTTCTCTTCTTCTTAAAAAGCCATCATCGTCTTCTTCCTTGCTCCTTTGCTCTCTAGATCTCTTTAGTAAGAAAAATACTCAACAAGATAGGATTTTGAAGTGAGAAAAAGAACCACAACACCATTCTATACTAGTCTTGCCCATTAGTGGAGAGTGTTAGCTTCCATTTTCTTTCTTGATCTTGTGAAGTTGCAAGCTTGGACAAAGCGGACTCCGGGTGGATCTTCGTGGACCTAGAGGAGTTCAAGTGGACCTTTTCTAAACCCCAAGTAGCCGAGGAGTCTAGCGTAGGGAGCTACAAAGGTTGTACTCTCAAAACCCTAGCTTAACCTACTTGTGATGATGTGTTGTTTTTGAAACCCTAATTTTTCTAGGAATGATTCTTTGTATAATTTTTCTAGGAATGATTCTTTGTATGCTTACTTAGCACCCTAAAAATTTAATCTTTGGTACATGTGATGCTTCCAAACCCTTCATGAGGTTCTATGTAAACCCTAACATTGGTATCGGAGCCGACCTAGAACTTTAGGCGACACTTTAGCGAAGTTAAAACTCCGATCGAACCAAAATACTGATTTTCGGGACACTCTCTGGACAATTTTTTAAAACTGTTAATTTTCAATATTAAAAATATGTAAAAATATCAGCAGGGAAATCTAAGACAAACTGTAAAATACGAAGCTGTGAACAGTAAACCCTAGCGCGGAACCGCGGCCAAAGCTTGCTTAGGCCGCCGCTCCGCGGCCGTACAGATGCCTCACTGCCTCGTTTTTGTACAGTGTTTTTACTACCTGCTTGTGTATATTTTTTGGTATTTTTAATCTGGTTTAAGTGTTATTTGTTCTGGAGATTATTTTGGGTTCAATGATTCGATCGGAATTTTAATTTCATGCTTTTTCCTGTAAATTAGAAAGTATTGAATTGTTCGAACGAGTATCATTTGCTCACTTTTCACGGGGTTTAAATCTTTCGGAAATACATGCAAGTTTTGTGGTGGGCCCTCTAGAAGACAACAAACCTTAACTCGATTAAGTGACCGTCTTGAATTGCCTTTTGAACCTTAGGGTTTGGGGCAGTACGGCGTGCCACATGTGAGGCGTTGGCTTGACCCTTCTACGGCTGGACCGCTACTACTGTGACATACTCTGGGTTTTTGAACTCCGCTCAAGTGTTGAGCTTTAGGGAATTTTGGGTATTTGATTATTCGTTCGAAAACTTTAATATTGTCTATTTATCTGGAATGTGATACAATATGTGGAATTCATATAGTTAGGCATGAAATGCGAGGTATGTGATATCTCGGATTTACGATGTCTAAAGAGAATGTGGATTCCAAATATTGTAGTTTTACACTTTCTTTTCTGTGACCGTAAGTGTAGTATATCGATATCGCCGGTTTCGTTGCTATACATCAACGACAATTGGGGTACGCATACTTACTTACGTTGATGATATATGATACTATGTGTTGCTGAGATATGATGTGCAGGATTGTCGCGATTGAATAGCCGTGGGGTTTTATATGAGATGAGAGTTTTATTTTTCATTCATGTAAAATTCATATGTAATGTAATATTCTTTTATTTGGGGCACTTCCGGATTGAGGTTGCTGCCACCAGTGTTGTATATTATTTACTTTTCCGCATTAGGATGGACCCAAGGTGGGGAGCACAGGTGACCGGGTTCTGGGGTTCAGTGGGAGGCCATCTCGAGGAGTCGAGACCGGGTCTCCTAAACTCCAGAATTGGTAGGGTCGCTTGCCGCTCTCGTAGGGGTCCAGGGTGTGGGCTTGGCTATTCATCGTGACTGTGGAATCCGTATTTTCTATTGTTGGCTAAATACTAAATACGGACGTCCTAGTATATCCCATATTATATCTATGTTTCTGCTGCGATATCTGTGATGTGATCATTTGATGTGTTGTGATGGATACTGTATATAGTATATATGATATATTATATAGATATTACTTATGTTTTACACCCGCGCTAGCCCTGCCCCGCTCTGCCTTTAGTTACCTAACCTAACGGTGCACGAGGGGACATCGAGGCGAATGCGGATGGCATAAGTGTACGTCGTATTTATCTGTGATGTTTAGGTGACTTAAATGATGGGACTTCATTAATGTGATTAATGAAAGAAAAGAATCCTAAAAGATGTTGTAGAATCAAATTTTCAAAAAGGGTAGCTACAGTTTTTGCTTTGCATAGCAATATATATGATATATCCCGCACCTTATTCGATGAGGAAAGAGCCGAGATCCCTACACCGGGAGTGATCTCTTTAGCAAAACTGGCAGATGCTACAACACTCGGTTTGTTTTTTTATTGCTTTTGGAGTTTTTGCTTTGCATAGCGATATATATGATATATCCCGCACCTTATTCGATGAGGAAAGAGCCGAGATCCCTTCACCGGGAGTGACCTCTTTAGCAAAACTAATAAAAGCCTCAAAATAACTCCATTTCAAAATTCATTTGATTCTACAACGATATCAAGTTCATTACGCAATAGGTTTTCAGAAAAACCTGTCGTAGCCCTCCATCATTTCAGATAAGTCCTACTTAGTACTCGCGCTACGTTTGTTGGCCTGTGTCGAGGCGTAGTGTGCGGTAGCTAACTAGTATTTATCTGTTTATGCATTTGATGCAGATTGGATTAGGGTAGTCGTGCGACTTTGTTGGCCTGCATCAAGGGTCGTACGGGTGGGTTTAATTCAATCAAGAAATGACGGGTTGAACTTGACTAGCGCACTATGGTTTGTTGGCCTGCGTCAAGGTCATGGGACGGTAGGGGCAAAATATTATCGGGAATTTCAAGTGTTGAAATTTGCAATGAGATTACATATCTTCTATGAGATAGTTAGATCCCGATACCCACTGCGAGTAATTGTTACTCCTGGGAGAGTTTCACACAGGACAATTAGCCGATCAAGTAGGTGTCTAGAAAGGTGTCAATGGGGTTACGCCTCTGGGAAAATGAGGTTTACTTTAATTAGGTCCGTGCGAAAGCACGGGGAACCTCCCTCAAAGTACCGACACTAGCCTGACTGAAAGATTGGCGAAATTGTATGGTGTAATTAATCCCGGCTAGTCTTTCCTTTTAGGGTTTGAAGGAAGATTTGATAAAAAACAGTGGGAGCCATCCTGATTAGATAAAATAATAACCAATCTGATCTTGCAAGAGCATACGCTAAAGTGTTTTCTTCTCTCTCTCTCCAGGTAGCGACCATGTCATGCCTTAATCAAGATAATAATATGGATGTATTGACTGAACCCTCATGTTATACTGTGCTGGGGAACGTTGGTTCCTTTCTTTCATATAAGAGTTATAGGACTGAACAGGATATAGGGGAATACCAGGATTCCCATGCCACCCGAATGAAGAAAGTACATGTTGATGCATTTTCTTCGGGTGTGTTCGTTACAGAGAACTGTTTCTCCATTTGCCCTACGTCCTGGGTATTAGATACCGGGTCAGGATCCCATATATGTAATCAGTTACATGGGCTTAGGAAAGGTAGAGAACTTGGAGAAGGTGATAAAGACATAAGAGTTGGAAATGGTGCAATTGTTGCAGCTAAGACCGTCGGGGAATATCACCTTGTATTACCAACTGGTAATACATTGATTCTGAACGAATGCTATTACATGCCGAACCTGATATGCAACATTATATCAGTTTCTTTGTTGAGTAAAGAAGGATATAATTTTGTATTACAGGATAATGTTATGAACATTTTCCTTAACCAAAAGTTGGTTGGATCAGGCACGTTGTGCAATAGCATTTATGTTCTAAATCAATTAACAGTTCTGAGCATAACAAACACACACAAGAGGAAGAGTTCAGAACTGAACGAATCCTTCTTGTGGTATTGTAGACTGGGTCACATCAATGCGACGCGATTAGCTAAGTTGCATAAGGATGGATATTTGAATCCGTTTGAGTTTTCATCTTATGACACTTGCCAGTCATGTCTCAAAGGCAAGATGACCAAAACTCCATTTACGGGACACGGAGAAAGAGTTACGCAACTTTTGGGACTGGTGCATAGTGATGTATGTGGTCCAATGTCTACACATGCCAGGAATGGTTCTGCATACTTCATTACATTCACTGACGATCTCTCTAGATTCGGATATGTGTTCCTGATGAAACACAAATCAGAAGCTTTTGAGAAACTTAGAGAATATAAACAAGAAGTCGAGAACCAAACCGGAAAAAGTATTAAAATCCTTTGATCTGATCGAGGAGGTGAATACTTGAGCAATGAATTCTTGGACTTCCTAAAAGAGAATGGGATTCTCTCTCAGCTGACTCCTCCATATACACCACAGCACAACGGTGTATCGGAACGGAGGAACCGCACCCTATTAGATATGGTGCGCTCTATTATGAGCACAGCTGAGTTACCTTTTTCCTTCTACGGGTATGCACTGGAAACAGCTGCAGACCTATTGAATATGGTTCCCACCAAATCCGTGCCAACCACTCCATATGAGATATGGAAAGGAAAGAGACCATGTCTTAATTATGTTAAGATATGGGGTTGTCCGGCATTTGTAAAAACGCAGAATCCGGACAAACTCGCGGCAAGGTCCATTCTGTGTAAGTTTATTGGATATCCCAAACATTCACGAGGGTATATCTTCTACCACACCAAGGAACAAAAGGTGTTTGTTTCTCGACATGCCACCTTTTTAGAAAAGGAATTTCTTGAAAAAGAGATTAGTGGCAAGGAGGTAGAACTGGAAGAGGTTCCAGCAATACAGACTACGACAGAAGATTTGGTTGAACCGGAGGATTCAGTAGCTCCCAACGAGCCTTAGCCTCTCCGCCGATCTAGTAGGGTTCCTCGCCAACCTGAGAGATACTACGGTTTTCTCATGGATGGTGGGAGCGAGGATTGCATCATGGAGGATGATGACCCAACTAGCTTCGAGTAGGACATCACGAGTGGGGACTCAGTGAAATGGCTGGAAGCAATGCGGTCCGAAATGGAATCCATGTACACCAACAAAGTGTGGACTTTGGAAGATGCTCCTGAAGGGGTAAAACCCATTGGGAGCAAGTGGATCTTCAAGAAAAAATTTGGTGTAGATGGGAAAGTGGAGACTTTCAATGCTAGACTTGTTGCAAAGGGTTTTCGTCAAAGACCAGGTGTGGACTATGATGAAACCTTTTCTCCAATGGCTATGCTTAAATCCATCTGGATCATGCTTGCCATTGCTGCATATCATGATTACGAAATCTGGCAAATGGATGTTAAGACCGCCTTTCTAAACGGTGATTTAGAAGAGTGCGTGTACATGACTCAGCCAGAGGGCTTCGTAGATAGTGGGAGCAGCAGAAAGGTGTGCAGGCTGCTCAAATCGATTTATGGATTAAAGCAAGCATCGCTGAGTTGGAACATCTGCTTTGACGTCGTTATCAAAGAGTTTGATTTCGTCAAAAACGTAGATGAACCTTGTATCTACAAGAAGGTGGCAGAGAGTAAGATTGTCTTCCTCGTATTGTACTTGGACGACATATTCTTGATAGGAAATGACATTCCTATGCTGCAATCAGTCAAGCTCTTCTTATCACAAAGATTCTTAATGAAAGATCTTGGTGATGCCTCCTGCATAATGGGGATTAAGATCTATAGAGAAAGATCTAAACGGATTTTGGGATTGTCCCAATCCAGGTACATTGACACCATACTAAAGAGGTTTAGTATGGAAGAATCTAAGCGTGGGAACTTACCCACGATCTCTGGTGTCACTCTCTCAAAAGAGATGTCTCCCAAGACTGATTTGGAGAGAGCTCGCATGCAAGGGATACCCTATGCTTCGGCTGTAGGCTCTATCATGTATGCGATGATATGTACCAGACCCGATATAGCATACTCACTAAGTGTAGTGAGTAGGTATCAAGCTGATCCTGGAGAGAGTCACTGGACAGCTGTGAAGAGCATTCTCAAGTACTTACGAAGGACTAAGGAGATGCTCTTGGTGTATGGTAACGGAGAACTCCAAGTGGATTCCTTTACCGATTCAATCTTCCAGAGTGATAAGGACGACTCTAAGTCGCAGTCGGGATTTGTCTTTACCCTTTACGGAGGGCCGGTTAGCTGGAAGAGTTCCAAGCAGGAAACCGTGGCAGACTCGACGATGGAGGCTGAATACATCGCTGCCAACGATGCTGCCAAAGAGGATGTCTGGATCAAGAAGTTCATTACTGAACTTGGAGTGGTTCCATCCATTGAGCATCTAATACCTTTGTATTGTAATAACAATGGAGCGGTGGCTTTGGCCAAGGAACCCAGGTCCCATCAGCCATCCAGGCATATTCTGAGGCGTTATCACCTGATACGGGAGATAGTTGATCTCCGGGAGATCGAGGTCAGGAGGGTTGACACGAAGAATAACATAGCGGATCCACTCACGAAGGCCATTCCCCAGATACAGTTTGAGAGACTCTTCGGGATGCTCGGTATGCGATACTACAGCAGCTGGCCCTAGTGCAAGTGGGAGATTGTTAGTTGTATGTATGCCCTAGAGGCCAGTATTGTACAGATGATGTATATTATATTGGATGCTTGGACATATATAGAGATGACTTTCTTGTTCGATATGATAGTATGGTATCTGGTTGCTCTTTATCTTAACATGTATACTTGTCTCTTTATACTGTCTTATAGTTACATGTTGGTAAAGCCCTTAGGATGTGTACTTGACTACCTGGACTATGATGCGGATCATACTAGTGGGGACATGGTAGTCCATAAGTACATCCTTCAGGGTCCCTAGTCATGGGTGTATCGAGACGGGGCATCGATATACCAGTGTAGACTAGCGTATACGCTTCTCGACCCATGAGATGGGCGATGGATGATCCCATATCCATTGGTGTTTGACATCAAAGATGGTATATGTGTGCTCAGTGGAGACTGGGTACACTTGACGGACTCGTCGAGAACTTCCAGATGGTATTATACCTCATGTCAGATGGCAGTTCTCAGGTGACACTTGTGCAGGTTAGTCTGTAGACCCGAGATCGTCATAGAGTCTTATGTGATTCCCACTGTGCTTTGATTTCCACCTAACCACGTCCATGAGGGCATGCAAAACGGTGGTTTTTGGGTACAGTCCCGAGTCACTTGGAGACAATGAGCAATAGAAGGGGTTTCGTCTCTCCCGGTAATGGGGGTTGATGTTGCGCTGTGCTCGATTGGCCGTAACAGGGAAGTCCCTGGCCAGGGCTGTTTTAGAGATTTACTGGTAAGTGTTACCAGTAGTTTCTCGGCCCGTTATGGGCCTCACATCGGCACGACTTATTGATTATTGGGGTCTGACGTTTACCATCCCTAGACTTTATATGCAGCATATCTGACGAAGAGACCGGACTGCACGGTAGTGTTGCCGGTTAGCTCGACGGGAGTTGTAGCAGGTTCGCTTGTTTTCTTCTGATCGCTCAATACCTGGGTGGCCGTTACGTTTAGCTGACCGCTTGCGGCTTGGGGGTGCTTGATATGATCATCACCCAATGCCGGAGTATTGACGAGTCTTAGAGTCCCACAAAGGAGTTATCTAGTCCAGGCGAAACGTTGTGGTGCGCGTATGCGATATGCGCATGGACCCGGTTAAAATGCGCGTATGAGATACCGTATATTAATCGGGCGGCTTGCTTTTGGTTGGGTCGTATGTGATATGGCCGGATTGATAAATTAAGTGTTGATTTATCATTTAACCATTAGATTCTCGCTAGAAATCCTTTCTTGTATTTTTGGATGTATGCATGCATGTATGCATTCCTTCTTGATTCATGCACATATGGATGTGCATGCACACATACATACATACATCATCCTTCATGGTTGTATATACATAGAAAATAGTGGAAATGTAAGACTCACACCATGGTTTTATATATATGGATATATATTGTATTTGTGTTAAAAACAAAAGAAAAGAAAAGGATAATTCATGGTTTACTTTCTACACTCTTCTTTGACCTAACTATGCTCACCCACCATTTAACCATGGATTAACTTTCCTTTTGTGTTTTAACTCAAATTCAATAATATCTTTATTGTTTAACCATGGTTTGAGATGAGAAGTAGAAAATATATATACACATATTTTCTATTTTTTCATATGAGATTATATTTTCTCTTCTTCTTAAAAAGCCATCATTTTCTTCTTCCTTGCTCCTTTGCTCTCTAGATCTCTCTAGTAAGCAAAATACTCAACAAGATAGGATTTTGAAGTGAGAAAAAGAACCACAACACCATTCTACACTAGTCTTGCCCATTAGTGGAGAGTGTTAGCTTCCATTTTCTTTCTTGATCTTGTGAAGTTGCAAGCTTGGACAAAGCGGACTCCGGGTGGATCTTCATGGACCTAGAGGAGTTCAAGTGGACCTTTTCAAAACCCCAAGGAGCCGAGGAGTCTAGCGTAGGGAGCTACAAAGGTTGTACTCTCAAAACCCTAGCTTAACCTACTTGTGATGATATGTTGTTTTTGAAACCCTAATTTTTCTAGGAATGATTCTTTGTATGCTTACTTAGCACCCTAAAAATTTAATCTTTGGTATATGTGATGCTTCCAAACCCTTCATGAGGTGCTATGTAACCCTAACAGCCACATCAGCACGCTCCTAAAAAGGTGGATACACCGGGGGCATCGTGCTCGTTTGTAGAGGAAGCTCCGTGGGAAGTTGTCCTTTTGGCTAAAACTAAAAGAATGCTGAAGGATCTTCAAGCATGCCCGGCAATCAGGTGGAAAAGCTTGGTGGAGCCTTAGATCATCGAGGGGATGCTAAAACCGCGCTCGGCACCGAACACCGGTAACAATAGGCAAAACACCCAGGTCAAGTCTTCAAAGTCTTCAAAGGGAAAGAAGAAGACCAAGAAGCCTATGTAGCCTGACGACAAGCGCACGGACCTGCAAATGTACATTGATGCGCTGGAAGAGTACAACCAGAAGGTGCGGACCCCAGTCACACTTGAAGAGTTCCTCAAGCATATTCTTGAGAACGGAGACAGTGACATTGATGAAGGAAACGGATCAGCAGAAGAACCCGATGATTATGTGGCGAGTTGCCATATGATCTCTCATTTGTCAGTGAACGTCAAAGAAGCTCCCTCAGTGTTAGAAAATAAAGTAGAGAAGCTAGGGGTAGGACCGACGTCAAAATCCTTAGAACCGTCAGACGACCTGATCGATAAACTGCTGAACGAAGCCCTTTAAAAGAGCAAAGCTGACCGAGAGCGTGAAACGTCCATATACAAAAAAGCCAAGCGTCCGCGTCAGGATGACGAATTTGCGGAAAAGAAGAGTCACAATGTACTCCAACCAGAATGAAGCACACCCGAGGCAGACAAAAGAAAATTTAAGATGGGGAAACGGTTCGCTAAAGCCGTGTCAATGGGAATGAAGCTGCCACCTTTCGAAGGAAATACTCCCGGGAGTACCTGCCTTGACGAAGCGGATATACATCCAAAATACTTCTTATACCATCGGAGGGTCATGCACCCCACCGAAGTGTGCAATGCCTTCAAGAAGTGGTGGTAGGGATACGTGGCCCACTGACAACACTTCAAGCGAATGAAGCGCAAAGACCGTCGGTAACAGAGAAGCACGACAGATGAGTGTAATGGAACATTCGGTAACTGTCATATGGTTGATGCCATTTCGACAAAAGGGAAATCTCAAGCTCTTACCTTCGGGAGCAATTCTGAAGAAGAAATAGCCCTTAGCCCTCTATTCAAGGAATCCACCTCTGGAAAAGAAGAGGTGAAAAAATGCGAGAACATCCAGCTACGTAACCATACGTTGCCTGAAAAGAATCTCGGACCCTCAAACAAATGTTCGGGTAAGAGAGACAAGGGGAAGGAAAAAATCCCTTAGGAGGTTGTCCTCGATGATAGAGTCGTCGAAGAGCTTACAGCTAAGGGACCGCCTAAGAAAAACAAGGTGGATTATAATGTCCTGGCACACCTAAGGAAGATACCTTCATAACTGAGCATACTGGATGCTCTCCTCCTGTCCAAAGAGGCATGAGATTCTCTGATCAAGGCATTACAAGAGCCCGATCAGTTTTAAGCCTTGCAGAAGAAAAGATGAAGGACGAGCTAGAAGAAGTACACACAGCTGACACCACATTCGGCGATGAAGATCTCCTCCGCAGAACGTGCGAGCACAACCGTCCTCTATATGACACAGGGTACTGCCGCGGCATCAAGATAAGGAAGATCCTGATTAACAACGGGTCCTCCGTCAACCTTCTCAATATAAGAGTAGTGAACGAGATTTGCATGAACGTTCACCACCTGGCTTAGGATAAAATTACCATCTCCGGGTTCGACTCGCAGTCATTACGGACGCTTGGGTCCGTAATACAGACATTACGATTCTGGATGCTCATCACTGACATCAAGTTTCATGTCATCGACGCCAAGACTTGCTATAACGCTCTGCTCGACGGCCTTGGTTACATGAGTACAACATCATCCCTTCTACACAATATCAGTGTATGAAGTACTTCAAAGACAACCTCGAGTATACTGTTATAGGGGAGTTAAACCCATTTTCCGTAAATGAAGTCGCCAAGTACTTCTTACCAGACTTCGAAGACATGGAAATATGTCGTAAACCGGAGAATAAACAAAAAGCCGTCGCCACCATCCCGATCTTTGGGAGCGATACCGAAGATGATGAAGAGATGGTCTTCTCGGGGCAACCCCAAGGCAGCGGGCCAGGACCATCTATGCCTATTTTGGTCTTTGGCAGCGACTCTGAAGACGAGGTCAACGCAGTTTTCTCCGTCCTCCCGTCAATGCAGACCTTCGTCGGAGCTGATCAGAGCATGCAAATCACCATGGTTCCGCAGTACCATTACAGAGAACTTGATGCGCTCGATACATACGGCGTGAAAGAGCGGTAGACCTTCTATGTTGTTCCTAGGCGAAGAGATGAAAATGCGATCTTCTTCTATCAATCCACGGAGACCAAAGTGGAGAAAGAAGTCTGGCATGGTGCCGATCTTTCGCTTGATAGGCTCCAACCAATCTGTCTGCCCAGATATTACGCAGAGGGATTGAAAAGGCTGTTAAGATGTCAAGGCGTACCCTTCAAACAAACCGCTCGGCAAGACCAATTCTACACTAATATTTGGGACGTTCCTGGGACGCAGCGAAAGATGCCCAACAGGAGGATGGGGACGACTGGGCTTGGATATGTTCTGTCCAAGTAACGGGAGCGATTCCATGGTTACCATGTCATAAATAACTCTTGTGGAGAAGCGAATGCATTTCCAGATAGAGCTGATGTCGAACCAAAGCGAGATACCGCCGTGAGAATACCAAGCCCGTCATTCGAAGAACAAATTGACAAGCTAATAAGGGAAGCGGGTTAAAAGGTTCTAGATGGCCACAGCCGCGAAATGTCCATTTACGAGAAAGACAGGACGCAACGTCTCATTCAACGGTCTACAGAAAAAGAAGACGACGATTCCCTTCATCCTCAACCTTCTGTGTGCTCTCATGGCATGGAAAAAGTCCGACGCTGAAGCAACAAAAAGATCAAGAACGGGAATGGAGTTCAAAGACAGCGAAGCGGATCCAAGAAGCCACACGATCGAGAATAAGTCAGCTGGAATCCGTCTTTTATGAAAAAGATGGGTCGGGAGTACTCGTTTCCTCAAGACAAGACAAGAAAAATATTCAACCTTGTCGTGAAGCATCAAATGAGGACGGTCCCGGAGTCTCGACACCCTGAGAAAATTGTAATGACCCGAAATATTAGCTCGTGACCAGCACTTAAATCACGCAACGTCTAAAGGCGTAACGTAATTCAAGTAAGCTGAAACCAAGAAATCTAAACCCTTTTTAAGAAAATAAAGGAGGTGAAGCTTTGAAATAAAGGTATAATGAAATCAAGTTTTCTTAAATGCATAGAAAAGGGACAAGAATAATGCAAGTGAAATTTACTTGTTTGAAAACATGTTTCGTCTTTTGAAAATTTGGGCAGCACCTCCCTTGTATATTTTGATCCAAAACCACATATACAAAATAAAGATAAAGGCATCCCCAAGCGGGAGCTAGCTCTTCGTCAAACGGCGGATCACAACCACGTAAGACAATATAAATAAGTATACGACGCCAACGGCAAAGTCCACCACAAAAGATAAGTAAATAAGCAAGACATCAAACCATAAGTAGCGGAAAACCCTTCGCTCTAAGTCTCGCAACCACAATCTCACTAAGTCTCATTACTTATACAATTTACTAACTTTGATTGTTAGAGTTAACTAGATACAACATGAAATATAGATACAAGAGTGGGTACGAAACAAGTGTCCTACCTACGAATGCAAAACACCCGAATGCAACCGTGTGCCAGCGATTCAGCTACTGATCCAAGCGGTCAACCTACAAGAACTGTGGCACAACGGGGGTGAGTTGCCAACTCGTGAGTAGAAAAAAATCAACAGTTAGAAATCGAATAAACAACGACTCCTAGGTTAACTATATCATGAAGGTATGCTGTCACGACCCGAAATATTAGCTCGTGACCAGCACTTGAATCACGCAACATCTAAAGGCGTAATGGAATTCAAGTAAGCTGAAATCCAAAAATCTAAACCTTTTAAGAAAAATAAAGGAGGTGAAGTTTTGAAATAAAGTTATAATGAAATCAAGTTTTCTTAATGCATAAAAAAGGAACATGAATAATGCAAGTGAAATTTACTAGTTTGAAAACATATTTCGTCCATTTAAAAATTTTGGCAGCACCTCCTTGTATATTTTGATCCAAAACCACAAATACATAATAATGATAATGCCATCCCCAAGCGGGAGCTAGCTCTTCGCCAAACGGTGGATCACAATCACGCAATACAGTATATAAAAATATACGACGCCTAACGGCGAAGTTCACCACAAAAAGATAAAGAAAAAGCAAGACATAAAAAACCCATAAGTTGCGAAAAACCCCTCGCTCTAAGTCTCGCAACCACAATCCCACTAAGTCTCATTACTTATACAACTTACAAATTTTGATTGATGGAGTTATCTAGATACAATATGAAATGTAGATACAAGAGTGGGAATGATACAAATGTCCCACCTACCAATGCAAAACACCCGAATGCAACGGTGTGCCAGCGAAGCTGCTACCGATCCAAGCGGTCAACTTGCAAGATCTGTGGCACAATGGGGGTGAGTTGGCAACTCGTGAGTAGAAAAATATTAACAGATAGAAATCGAATAAACAACTAATCCAAGGTCAACTATATCATAAAGGTAATACTATGATATCTAGGGTGACCGGGTCAAATATGTGCCAACAAGGTAGTCAATAGCTATATGCATGTGGATAGCAACCAACAGTAATAATCAATGCATGTATATGGATCTCGTCCAACCATAATCAAGGTATGTATGCACGTGGATCTCGTCCACCCATATAATCAATGTCTGCATGCACGTAAATATCATAAAGGAGTGTGCATGAAAGTATGAGGATATATATCAACGGTGTCCCTCCCAACAATCAAAATCATGGAACCTGAGTGCCTAGCATCCTCACTCGAAAACATCATGAAAACCTTGCCAGGCATCGGCACGTAAATCCTCATATATCGGGCCCCGTCAGTCCGGATCGGCCCACGGGCTCCGTCAGTTCGGATCGGCCCATTTCATCTCTCGACTCTGGTCGGTATCCTCCGGATATCCGCCGAGCCTAAATACTATCACCGGTAGGTAGTGGTCCCTCTGCCAGGCTCATCGTCTACTGCACGATAGATCCGTTCTCGCCGCGGGGTACCATACCGGGTCCACCATGTACCCGCAATCGGCCTCATCCGCCTCCTCGAATCGGGTTTCACATGTCGCTCTCAGCACCGAGAAAACACATGGTGGACGCATTGAAATATCATATCAGGAGAAACCGGGTTTTTAAAACAACACATAATCTCTTTTAAAATGTCCACGGTTCTCAAATCCAGAAATCTCATGAAAACAGCATATCTCAATGCGTAAAATCATAGAGCATGATGCATGCGGCATATAAGGGAAATGTAAGCATATCCATGTATCATGCAACATGGAATAGTGATATGACATATTAATAGAAAACCGCTCTTTTAAAATGATTCCAGTTTTTAAAATATAACATGCGGTTCCCAATTTTACAATAAAAGCAGTTATCTTTTACAATAAAACCAGTTATCTATAAAGGTACAATATGAATATGTGCAAGTGTAGATGTACCAATGTATGTGTGCACAAATATGGATATACGAATGTGTATATCCGCAAGTATGGATGTATCAATGTATATGTGCACCAATATGGATATACGAATGTGTATATCCGCAAGTATCGATGTATCAATGTATATGTCATGATGCAGCAACCTTACTGTGTTGTGACATGGCAATTATTGATGATGAAGTATGTAAGCCGGGAAATCTGCGTACGTGTAACATACGCATCATCGATAATGGTTCAAGTGTACTAGCACAGGTATAAGTAATGCAATGGAAATAATATGAATGCAGCATAAGGTATATCATATGCAAATGCTGACGGGTATACGTATCTAATGTGACCGAGTCTGGGAATCTATCAATCGGCATCCAGCCTAACAACATCGCGTACGGTATGATCCATCGTACGACAATCTCTAGTCAAGGTTAAGGAACAATCATCAAGCCAAACTCATCACGTACGGAAAATCATCGTACGACGGCATTAAGAAAATAGGGATCCTATCATCCTATTAGACAAATGAGGTTACGGCCTAATATCACATACGACCAATCATCCATGATTCACAACATTCTATATATATATATATATATATACCTATGTCCCGGTTCACATCCGCAATAATCTTATATCAGGGGGACCGACAGGGTATAAATCATCTCGATCGACTCGCATCCGTATACCAACATATCATCATATCATCATATCAGTCTTATATTCTCTCATCGCATTTATATCATACATCAAATCGAATTTACATAAACATTCTACCTCTACTAAGTATAAGTATCTAATCTAACATACACACCCGAACCATACAATCAGATTTTTTAAAAGAAGCGAATCGTAGTTTTGAAAATAAGAGTTGCGGTGTTTTTAAGAAAAATATATCATTTGAAAATCCGTATAATCTCTCAAGGTATATATTTAAAACATGCATACGATTCTTCGGTTTAGAAAAGGGTATGGTTCGGATGGCGCATCTACATCGACTATCTAGTCCTACAGTGCCCTAACGGTAATATCGCTAAACATCATCCTATGATAGTCGTAACATATCACTTCTAACTATCCTCTTGTTTCTAATATGGTTTCATATCTATCTTCATTCTAACCCTAGTTTCCTAATCTATGTGTCCTAACCATATTCTATAATCAGTTTCCCATCAATACATTGCGGGGGTGCTATACGCCATCCACCCGACTTCCCCTGTGGATATAGATCCACTCACCTGGTCTTCGCTTTCCGAAATCGATGATGCCACACTCCGTCGTCTCGGAATCCACGCGAAGGTACCTACAATAATAAACCATAGCAATGTGCATTAAAATCAAGGCGGAAAACCAAAACGGTACACGTTTCGCTCATAGGTCAAAACCTATAGCTTTGCATGCAAAACACGACCAAAGCCTTAGTCGTGGACGTCCAAACGGAACACGACGGAAACACAATACCAAATACCAAAACCAAGTCAAAAAGAAGTCATAAAACAATGCACCAACTCATGGAAATGGTCCCAGATTTTACCCTAAGCCAAATTGATCAATTCTGCATATATGGAGGGCCTAATTTACTTCTGTAGGGACCCCAGAACAAGAACGGATCAAATCTGAGATACCCTAGCCACAAATTGCGGCCCGATTGAATAAATCTGTAGCCTGGGTGCAGGGGATGGGGCTCAGGTCTTGGTGGTAGCTTCCAAGGGGCCTGCACGACTCCCAGTAATTGCAAAATCATTTCTAGTGTCCCCAGGTTGCTCCAGATTCCAAAATACCCTCACCAATCACACATTTATCCGATGTCGAGGTTTCTAAATCCGTGTTTTGGGGTTTCTAAGATCTGGTCCAGGTCATTAAACAACACCCAAGTCTAGTTAACAGCCACAACATCACCAAATCAAGAATTCCAAAACCCTTAACTAGAGTTTTCCTAAGTCCACAAAACCACTCAATATCGACAAGAAACATGTATGGATGCATAAGAAATTAAAACACTGCTCTAATGGTGCAGAAGTTACCTCCTTTGGCAACGCAAGAAAATTTCTTGAGTTGCCCAAAGCCCTCAAAATCTTTTCTTTCTTGGTCCATGGGGTAGCTAGTGAGCTCATGCTTCTTTTTAATGAAATGGGACTTGGGTTTAGGGGTGTTTTTCATGGACTTTTGAGAGGTTGAAGATGGAGGAGGAGGCGGAGGCATCATTAGCAGCAAAGATGATGTGGAGAGGAGAGAAATGAGTGGAAGAAAATGAAGAGGGAATGGCCAAGACAAATGTTTGACCCCTCATCCACTCTTTCTCTCTCTTACCCATACTTGCATATTCTATTCTTTTTCCTTGTCTTTTCTTTTCCCCTCTCTAATAAATCAACAACCATGATATAAAATATGAAGGAAAGCCAAGAAAAAAAATGCAACAAGTGAAAAATGATACGGTGCATGTTTTGCACAAAACAAGCTTAAAATCCGATTAGCGATTTTTAATCGCGAATAGCCCTAAATTAGTGTGTAATTAATCATAAAGACTTAAAATCTGCATGGTTCGTATGAAACACCCTCTTTTAGTAATTTCCATAATTTTCCAAATTTTTCACAAATTTATCGGTATTTAATTTTACCGCCTTATTAAAATATTCAATATTTTATTATTTAATTATAAAAATTCCCAAAAATAATATTTTATTTTTTTGAAATGTTACTGATCAGTCGAAAATTCTGCATTTTTAAGACGGCTATTTCCCTATCATTTGCACTCATCTAGAAGTGTTCGATATTCATATTGCATATATTAGCAAAACATCTCTGAAATACTAGATTGCATGTGTTAGACTTTAAAACCGGCACTTTTAGGGAAATTGTGTGTTTATCATGGCATCGCATCATCCTTGTATTGCGCAACTCTTGTCCCGAGAAATTGTGCAGGAAATTCCAGAAACCGAGCTAAAATTGTGAAACAGTGCTGATAAAATACGCCAACTCAAAGGCTGGAGATCTGGCAGAGATCAGGGACTCAATTGGAAAATCAACATATCAGAAACAGGCCCAAAACTCAGCCCAAGAATGTACCAGAAAACTCAAGCCCCACGGCCCTCAAAAGACCGCGGATCCGCGGCCCAAACCCCCTTGGCGCCGCGGATCCGCGGCCATATGACGTCATCATGCTTCCAGATTTCTTCCACGTGGCTCCTGTAACTGCCCAAGCTTCCAGAAGACTCCCGATTCTCCACATGGCGCATCTAGAAGGCTCGGCTTAACAAACTATTTCTAGAAGGCTCTTGATTGTCAATAAATTTCTGATTGTGTATATCAAATCAAATAGTCCCCGGCAACGGCGCCATTTGATTGTAATCTTTTCTTGTTTGTGTAAATCGAATAAAGCGAATAAGTTTCTATGTGTCTGTAATATTGAATAAAATTCACAATCAAAGAATTATATTTGACCGCAATCAATTACGGTGTTGATTGTAGATCGTAAGCGAGTGCGGATCGTCCACAGGGATTGTGCGATTCGTTTCTATGTTTAATTTGTTTGAATTGAAAAGTTAATCGAAAAGATAAGAAACATGATTCAAGATTTTATCGATTGATTCAGGTGTCACTACTTTAATCAAGAATCAAGAAATGATAAACAATTAAGAATCGGGTTTCGATGATATTTCCAACCAAATGTCAAGAATCTAAATGAGGCTCGTAGGAATCGATCGGATTTATAGACGTGATGTAATCTCAAGATTTCGTGTTCTTGTCCTTCAAAGGATTGATACTAGATCGATGATGATCGACGAGAGTTAGGGCTTTCTTGATGAAACTAGGGTTTCATCGTTTAACCCTTGTTCTTTCGTCGATATCATTCACATTCTACCCTCTAGCCATTTCAAGAAACGATCGTAACTCCCCAATTTCGAGCGATATCAATCAAGAAAGCATCGCAACGAATTGGGTTGTCGGTTCTTGAACTTGCTAGGGTTTACAAAACTCGTAGGATTCAAGAATCGATTTAAGATATGTTACATCATCATTCTATTGATCGTCTCGACTCCTCAACGAGCGGAGTATTACTCAAACATCATCATACAGAAAGTATTAAAGAATTGAAAAGATGTCATGATGCAAGAATTTAAAGAAAACAAGATTAAAGAATATCACCTTTTATTTATATCAACAATTTGATTACAGTCGCTCAAGAACTACAAGAGGAAGAACTAAATTGTCGATCTGGCATCGCTCGTCTCCATGAGTCGCGGATCGGCTTGGACCACTTGCTCTGTTGAAGATCGGCTCCGCTCATAAAAGGTTGCAAGGCTTCTTGCTTGATGGGTACTCGTGATCTTGGCTTTTGATTGGAATTAGGGTTAGGGTTTCTCACAAGTCCTGTCACTAGACTTGTGGAAGAAGAAGATGAAGAAAGAGAGTGAATGGATCTAGATTGGCTACTAATGGAGGGATTTCTCTATCATAAGAGAGATCCTTTACAAGTGAGCCTAGAGTCTTATTTATAGATCTCCCAAACCCTAGGTCTAGGTTTGAAATTACAATTCCCTCCAAAAGTTTGTTGAGGCTTCTAGAAGGAGTTTGTTAGGAGCTAGATTAGGGTTTAAGCTAGGGTTTAGGGAGAAGTTTCTAGAATGATGGGCTAGTTTAGTGTTGATTCCAAAGCTTGCTGATCTGGCAGAAGTCTCTGGAGTCTTCTGGAACTTGAAGTATATGAGCTGAATGAGGGCCCTGAGTGAAGAATTTCGATGCAAAGATCAGGTGCTGACGTGGCAAGACGGCCGCGGAATCGCGGCGCAAGCAGGCTCCGGCCGCGGTTCCGCAGCCATGATGGCTCCTTGGGACTTGGGGCTTCTTCTGTGGTCTTGGGATAGTATTTGTAGCTTTATCTGATGTGTTGATTTGTATTTTCCCCTTTGTATTGATACCAGAATTGAAATCATTGAGTTGGCGTCATGTTTGATCGGTACCATGTAAATTTTTGGCCTTTTTCTGGATTTTCCTGCACAGATCTTAAAACAAGTGTTGCGCAATATAGGAATGATGCGATGCCATGAAATGCAGTCAATTTCCCTAGAAATGCCGGTTTTAAGGTCTAATACATGTAATCTGATATTTTGCGACAGATTTGCTAATATGTGAAATATGAATACCGTACACTTCTAAATGAATGCAAATGATGAGGAAATTGCCGGCTGAAATATGCAACATTTTCGACTAATCAGCTCTCTTAACAAAGTTTTGGAGGGAAAATTCAAATTCAAAATCCTAGATCTAGGGTTTTGAGGTCTATAAAAGAGAGCCTAGATCTAGGGTTGAGGTAGTTCAAGAATTCTTCATTCCCCCCCATTCCATCTACAAGTTGAGTGACACATCTTGTATCCCCAAATTCTAATTCCAATTCAAGATCAAGATCAATATCCCGAGTACCATTCAAGCAAGAGAGCCTTCAACCTTTAGAGAGCGACGCCGGATTCCATCGGAGCAAGAGATCCAAGCCGATCCGCGACTCAAGGAGCCGAGCGAAGCCGAAATCGACGATCTAGTTCCTTCCTTTTGTAAATTCAAAAGAGTTGTAACGAAATTTGTCGATAAATAAAGGTGAATTTTCTATATTCTTGCTTATCTTTTAATTCAAGCATAATGATTAGATCTCAATTTGTGATTGTGCTTGTGATCATGATGTTTGAGTAATCTCTGCTCGTATAGGAGTTGTGACGATCGAGAGATGATGATGATTTAGACACTTTTACAATTCTTAAATCCTATAATGTTTGTAAATTCTTGTGAATCAAATGATCGATGACCTAGTTTCGGGATGATCCTTTCTTGATTGTGTTCACTCAAAACTAGGGAACAATGATTGATCATTTGATTAACTAGAAGCAAGAATTTGAATGAGATTCATTGAAAGGATAAAGGATAAGACGAGGAAACCCTAGCTTCTTCGCAAAATCCTTAACCTCGATGAATTATCATCGATCTAGTATCAATTAGTTAATGGATAAGAACATGAAATCTTTAGATCTCATCACATCTATAGATCCGATCTACTCCTACGAGCCAGACTTCGAATCTTGATTGTTGGTTGGAAATCATCCCAAATTATCACTTCTTGATTTTAATGCTTTCTTAGATCTAGATATTTTCTCTTTCTTGAAATGCAATTTTATAAATCATGAATTGTTTTCTTTTCTTTTCCTTAAAGTTTCGATTCATCTAATTCGAAACACGAATGATTACACTTTCCCTGTGGACGATCCGCACTTACTAACGTGCTACATTCGAAACCGTTATTGATTGCGGTCAAATAATTTTTGGTTGTGATTTCTATACAATTTTCCAACTTACACAATCGGAAATCGTTATTCAATCAAAATGGCGCCGTTGCCGGGGATTGTGCGCTAATTGTTCGTATTTTGAAATTTGAGTTGAAAAGTTTATTCCGTCTCTATTTTTAGATCAAAACTTGCGCAAACACTAATACGTGTTGTTGTGATTTGATCGCGAGGAAATCTGGAATTAATGGAGCTGGAGAAATTTTTTTCTGAAATTTCCAGAGAGCAGGAAAAGT